>OY856414.1:198770900-199970900 GCA_963693085.1 Alisma plantago-aquatica | reverse complement strand
AGCTTGGAGGAGGAGACAACAAAATACAATAGATAAGGGACACCTATTACATAACTCTAAGGTATTCAGGGAGTGTGCTGAGAGACAGGGAGATAGGTGGCATCAAACATGAGGGAGGGGGTATGTCCCTTCGATAGACCTAGAGCTAAAAAAAAATTCCTGAGGGAGGGGGAACAAAGAGACAAATGATTAGAGGTGAAAAGGAGGTGCAAGAGGATATTATGTACACTGTTTTTCTTCTAACGCCAAAAATTCTTATTCATCATGCTCTTGGGGTGTAGGCAAATTAGGAGCACATGATATTCCACTATGGTTACCTAATTCAACTTTGTAAAACACAGAAGCATTTGGCATACTATTTTTGTTTGTTTGAGATAATGTTGTATTTTTAACATATGACTAATTGACTATAACTATTTTCTTATAACATTTAAGAAAGAGAGAGTGTCATGTATATTTATTTGAAATTACCTAATGTTTCGTCTATTATTTTTGGTATTGAATTAAATGATCTTGAAATAAATTATTGGACTACTTATATTAGTAAAGTGCACGTTTTATTAGGGATCCTTTCATGAAGAACTCCATAGTTAAGCATTCTTCACTCATAGTAGAAATATGATAGTTGACATGTCAACAAGCTTTCTTGAGTTATGTATGAGTGAGGTCTAAATGTGCAACTATTGCATTAGGCAATAAGATTAACTCTACTAGAGCACTAGACACTGCACATGGGGGTTACAAATTGTATAGATATATTTTCCTTTGAGTAGATCGGCCCCACAAAGGTATGTGACACCCCCATCTTGAGCCGTGTGGCATGTTGAAAAGTACAGAATTGTAACATCCCAATATTTGGGGCATGTGATCAAATGATCTTAAATGAAATGATTGGACTATCATATCAACAAATTGTGTCTCTTTTTTAGAGAGTGCATCACTAAAAATTGTGTAGATAAGTGTGGAGTAACACTAGCATGTGGATCCTATCAAAGTTGCTAGACTGTGATTGAGTGAAACCAAGTTCAATATTGGTGTGTGGTACCAATCATAATTTCCAAAACCATATTAGAGCATTAAAAATGGACCAAATCAAAACAAATGGTATCAAAGCTAGTTTCCCTCTAATTGATAGGCCTATGTAAACATTTGGCACCCCAATCTTAAACTGAGTAGTCCATGATTTTTGAATAGTACAACATGTATTGATGGAGCCACCCTTGCACTGGTAGCCTTAAATGGGAGCTCAGGTGTACATAGACTATTTCAGCTTAGCGCCAAATATGGAAGATATTATAAGGCCACATAGAAAAGCCCTATGCAAATATCAATTAAAAAAATTGTAACATCCCATGATTTGAGGCACTATATAAAATGAACTTCAAATAAGTATTTAAAATATCAAACAAAGTACACCTCCTTTTTAAAGAGACCATCACTAAGAACTTCATAGTTAAGAATACTTAGCTTGGAGTAACACTAGGATAACTGAGCTGTTAGAAAGTTTTTCCAACTATTGTGGGTGAGGACGTAGTACCCAATTAAGGCTAGTCTTGACTTGTCAAACCAGTCATCATACTCAAAACTTTATTAAATTCTTAAAAAGAGGGTTCAAACTTTACAATTACACTTATTTATTTAAATTGTTGTACTTTGAAACTAAACTAAGTGAATTACATGTATTACTTTTTAGTGTTTTCTGAACCTTTTTCTTAAATGAAGAGAATAGAGTAATATATGTGTGGGGAATCACTTGCCATCAGATGGGATCATCCATGGAAAAAATCAATTGACAAACAAAAGATATTTGACCAGTAGATGTTTTCCTAGCTTACAAAATCAAACATTAATTACCAAAAGAAATGCCACATCTTTCTTAACATCATCCATACATGGATTACATAATTGACTACATAGATACCCGAAACATCATCCATGTAAACCAAGCTTTTCATTTCATAAGACCAAGGATAGAGTAGATTATTTATGCCTAGCTTTTTATTGAATAAAACTAGGGATAAATTATGCAAACTGTAGAAGTGAGAAAATCTTTTCCCATTTGAGCCCCCAACATTTTATCAAGATCTTATTGTAGTTGGGCTTCGAAATAACATATTCAATTTATTTCTCTTTTGACCACAAAGAGTTTTAAAAAAGAAATGACCACTCGATTGTTTGGTGCTAAGGCATAACTCCAAAGGTAAATGTAGGCATATCTAATATTCTTGTTAATACTTGTTTAAATAGAGTGCAGACATGACATGTCCCTAGTTTTTTCACCACGCCAAATGTGTGTAGGGGTGCAATAGAATGGTTGAAGTGACTGGAGAAGATTGCAACTAAGGGAATTGATACTGGAAGACACACTATGTTAGTAATTTAATAGATTCTTCTAAGAAAGCAAGTGCAGATTCTGACATGCAATTTGAGGTACGTCGGTCCTTCAAGTCACAAAGGCGGCCCAAACCAATGTCATGGCTGACTAATTGGAAGTCATTGGTTGATCTTGCCTCAGTTGATAATGTGTCCTATAAGGACCCATCCACATGTGCATGCTATAAGGCCATGTCCATGCATGCATGCACTGCTTGTAGTATGAAGGGAGAGCCTACTGTATGGCTTTATGCATAAGTTACTAAAACTGAAAGCACATGTCTACCTCTTCAAAGCATCAAAGGATGCAAGCATTCATGTAGGTATTTGATGCTATGCCTTGACCTACTGACAAGCTCGACACCTTGCCACAAACTTTTCATGTCACACTTTAACTGTGGCCACCAATACAAGTATTTTTAGATAGCGGTACATCTTTTCACTTCTAGGATGCATCATGTACATTGAGGAATATGCCTCTTAAATCAACACATTCTCAAACACTAAAATCTGGAACCACCATCCTATTGTGAAGACGAACTGTACCACCATATGTCTTATGGAACCCATATTGTTTCTTGATGTTGAACTCTATCTTGATATTCTATATCATGATGTCATCTCTCTACTTATCCTTTATCTATTATATCAACAAGACTGCAAGCATGCAAACCCCATCTATGCATTTGTCTCCAAAAGGACATCAACACATCCCTCTTGTAGAAAGTCATGGAGTACAATCGTACTTTACTACTAAAGAAGATAATGACATTTTTTTGTGCAATGCAACAAACTCTACATTTGCTTTCATCAGGCGATAATATATCACACAATCATAGTTCTTTATCATCTCCATTCAACTCCTCTACCTCATGTTCAATTCCTACTTCAAAAAGATGTACTAGAGTTTCTTGTAGTAGGTGAATATTTGACACTTCTTCCATTAAGACAGTTCCTCCAAATCTTCAAAGTCAAGACCATATCTACCAACTCCAGATCATGATTCAAGTAGTTCTACTCATTCTTCTTGAGATTCCTATAAATAAAAAACATACTCTCTCCATGCACCAACATGCAGCCCAACCTATTCTTTGAAGTGTCATAGAAATTAATGTTCCTTTGCTAGATTCTAGAAAAACCAACACTAGATAGGATGTCAACTTCTACTTCAATATCTGCAAGCATCATTGACACTTCGTATCCCAAATAAACAACACACCCCTCCTAGTTACCTTGATTAAAAGAAAAGCTATGGTATAGAAGTTTGTGATGAACCTCTTATAGCAACGGAATAAACCTAGATAAGTTCAAACCTCTATTGGTGTTATAGGTTGATCCCATTCCAACACTGACTCCACCTTATTAAGGTCTACACAAACTCCCTTCCTAGAGATCACATTTTAAGGAAAAAATACCTCAATCAGCTAAAACTTGCACATACTGATCATATAATACAACCTATACTACGTCAACAACTCTAAATAGATATAAGGATGTTTCTTCCTATCCTTAGAGTAGATCAAGATGTTATCTATGAAGATAATTACAAACCGATTCAAATCTTTCCCGAACACCCTATTCATCATATCCATAAAAGTTGATCGTGCATTTGTTAGCCCAAACAACATAACCAAAAACTCATAGTGACTATTCCTAGTTATGAAAGTTGTCTTCGGTATACCCTATGCACTAATCCTCAAGTGATGATATATTGACCTTAGATCCATATTTGAAAAGATTACAAAACCCTTTAAATGGTCATACAGATCATCTAGTCTGAGCAACATATACTTATACTTCATTGTGATGTTGGTCGGTTGTTGGTAGTCTATGCAAAACCTCATAGACCCATATTTCTTCTTAATATAAAACATGGAAGAACTCTAAGGTAACATACTCAACTCTATCCAACTCTTCTCTGACAACTCTTGAAGTGGCTTCTTTAACTCCTAAATCTCTACTGGTGCCATACTATAAGGCACTAATGCTATGGGTCGCATGCTTGGGAAAAAATTGATCTAAAAATCAATCTCTCTAGGAGGCGGAACACCAAACTACTCGTCAGCGAAAACATCTTAAAGGTCATGCACCACAGGACATCTTGGATACTAGAATTCTTCACCTTGGTATCTACCATGTGTGCTAAGGAAGATGGAAAACCTTTTCTAATCAACTTTTCTACTATCACTTCTGAGACCAAACATGTAGGGAGAATGTTACTATCTCCTTAGAAAGACTAAGAGATATTCACATGACTAGACTCTATAACTTTGGAACTATAGTCCAAACCCATATTATACTTCTTGAAGTTGTACATCCCTAGGATGAAATTGAATATATGCATATCAAGTAGAAAAAGATCCACCTTTCTACTCCATCTCGAGAAAACAAGAACCCAATATGGGCACACCTCCCACAAAAAAGAGGAACCAACCAATGGGGTTTCTAGAAAAAGTTCAGCAAACCTACAACTAATAGACAAGTTGCAACAACTTATCACTTCTTTGGTGATAAATGAGTGTGTCATGCCTTTTCAACTACAATGGATACATATGTAGTTGCAAATAACTAAGAGTGAAAAATTTCCATCTACCCTCTCATGAAATATGGATTCAAGACCCCTTATGGCTGACTCCTGTTATAGAATCTAGCCATTTCCCATTGATGTGTATTTCTCAAATGCAACAAAAAAACTGGAAAAGATGGTGCCAAAGGGGAGAGTCAACACCACAACTACTAGGTAGCTATGGCGCTTTCTATCCTTGGCAGCAATGCCAGAAAGCTCTGTGCGTGAAGCCAGAGGTGCACACACTAACCAATTAGATCTGATTAGATGTTCCCCACAGGACTTGGAACATGCGCTTGAGATCTTTCAAAATTATAAAGGGCCCTATACCAACACAATATCACAAACCAAATAGTTCACTTACAAGCGCACATGATCGCATTGTAGAGTAGGTGATAGGTAAGCAAAGGGGTCAATACACATGGAGAGAGGGGGCACTAAATGTAGGTTAGAGTAGCTACATTCCTAATGCGGAGAGTAGGGTTTTTAGGGTTTAAAGGTGATTTTGGTTGATTACTCTAATGTTGCAAACAATTAAAGACAAGAAGGAAACTAGATTACCAAAAACCCTAAATTACCCTAAACAATTTAAGACTAAGAAGCTAGGCAAGACAATTAACAAAGCAAGAGCAAGAGCCTACACTACACTAGCTATTAAGGATATACATCAATTAATGACCTAGGCTACAACTAACTATCAAGAGAAAAACTAGCAAGTTGAAAAGAGCATTAACTACTCAAGTAGAACCTTACTACCAAGGACTAGGCAATTAACTAAGAGGCAATTAAAAACAAGAACTAGCACGAGCAAGCTAAGTTAACAAGATGGGTTTTAGCAATGATAAACATAGGTGGGAAATTTAGGAAATGACACTAAGATTCCAATTGGAGGGAGATAGAACAAGAAAGATTAATCATTCATTCTAGATTACTTAAACCAAACAATTAGTCAAATGCTAAGAAATCACCCTACACTATTAGTTAGCCTAAGGTATAGGTGAGATTTCACTAGTATTTGAATAACCTGGGTTTCTAGCATAGGGTTGCTCAATGTAATTGGGAGACAAAGGTAGAGTTGGGGAGTAGGGGTGAGGGTGATTCACCCCACATTACTTACCACCTAGCTTTTAGTAAACTCCAATGAAATTTCACCAATCAAACCTATACTAGCTACTTAAATCCCACACCTAGGGGTAGGAGAAGGGCTATATGTTGGGCGAGATGGGGTGCTATCTAGGGATCCACTAATTGGATGTAGGAGCAAATCCCAAGAAAACCCCACATATGCTATCTTCTCCTAGACTTAGGTGGCTTCAAGCACACAAACACAAGAAATTCATATTTTTCGATACAAACCAAAAGTAGAGACTTGGGAAATGCGATATAAATAGCAATCAATCATCATATAATGAAATCATACAATTTACAAAATATCTTCCCCCAACATGGTATTAAATTATTATTTTTGCCCAAAACAACCCACCACAAGGGGCTTAGTTACACAACTAAATAAAAGAGAAAATAAAAGAGAAGAAAGAGGTAGAAATCCATGGAGCTTGTGGAAGACGCTCCTCCTCCTCCTAGCTACTGTAGAGCATGGAAACTCCTCCAAGAAGGATGAATGGCATGGAAATATGGGGGATTATGGTGGAAAACCTAGAAAACTAGGATTTTAGGATGGAAATGGAGTGGAAATAGAAGGTGGGAGGTAGGTGATGGTCTTGAATGCAAGGAAGTGGCTAAGGAGTAGGTAAGGAGGCTCCAAGGTAGCTATAGGCATGCTAACCTTTGTGTTGTAGCTGCCACCTATGTATATATAGATGGTGGGGAAGCACTAGGTTAAGTGGGGGTAGATGTGGGGATGTAGTGGAAAAGTTGGGTAGGTTTAGGTGGTCACCGTGGCCGTGTTGATGTGTCACAATTGTGGTGGGGGTTGAGTGGCATGGTCATGGGAGTGGGAATGGCTAAGGTGGAGATATGTAGCGAGGTGGAGGGAAATGTGCTTTAGTGGCCATAGTCATGTTGGATAGAGGGTACTACGCCCGTGCTGGGTAGCAGGGTCGTGTTGGAGGATGTTTCCATGGGCGTGCTTGCTCTAGGGGTCATCTTGACTTCATCTCACCCTGGTCGTGGTTGTCACCATGGGCAAGTTAGCCTTCAAGCACCACAGTGGTGCTGATGGCCAGGACTGTGGCCATTCACATGTATTTTGGGATGAGTCATTGTTGGTTTCTGGACCATTTGAGATTAATTCACCATGGTCGTGGCATGGGCCACAGGCTAGTTGCAGCTCGTAGGCTACGACCATGCTACTGGCCATGGCTGTGATGTCTTTAGTGGATCCAACCATTTTGCTGACCATGGCCGTGGGCATTTGTGTACAAATTGGTTGACGTTTCTGTGACTTTTAGAGATTAATTCACCACGACCATGGTTGGTTTCCCATGGTCATTTTGGGGCTTCCCTATGCTAACTTTAACTTCAACTTCTTCATTTCTCTCCCTTGCATTAATGCATGCATAAGTACCTTGAAAAACACACAAACTATCCATATGTCCTTCACGTAGTTCTAGATAAAATGCTTCATGATGGCATTAATCAATGATGACTAGGAGTGTTGTTTCACTTTCATGCATTTGATCTTATGCTTCAAACCACACCAAGTGACCCACATGGTTTTAGAAAAGGGTAAAGTGATCTAGGTTTTAAGTTTCCTAGATCAATGGATATGAAAATGGAAGAAAGGATTGCGGTAAGAAATTGGAGTGTTTTAACACTCATCTTTTATTTAGATGCTCTTAAATAGGAGCATATTTCCATTTTCTTTTTTCTTTTTTGCTTTTTTTCTTTGCTTTTGCCCTTGGTGTAGACAGGGAATATGGTGGAGAGAGTGAAGTGAGGAGATTTAGATATGTCACCCCAAACTTTTGGAGGTGGCAAATGCTAAATATGTGCACTTAGGCATCCTTTCATTAGGTACACACCGCCTGTCACACCCTGGGAATAGGTTTCCCCTGAAGCATAAGGAGAAGTTGGAAGCAAGGATATTGAGATAGATGAAGCTTTGCCATACTATTTCTAATACTTCCCCTCCTTGTTAGTTGGATGAATATTGGAGGGATATGAAGATGATGAAAAAAGAGTTGGGTCAAAATGGGGTCATAAGTGTGGTTCTCAACAAAAAATAAGCTGCATGAAAACTTATCCAACACTTCATCAAATGATATCACACCACATGAGTGAACAACATGAGATTCACATTTGTATCATGTGATTCCATAGTATCTAAGTGTTCATAGCTTGCTCAATTCACAATTCAACAAAAACATTCACAAACATGAGAGAGGTGATGCACATGTAAAAAGTCAACAATCAAGACCATTTAGCGATAAACTCTAAGGATACGACATGCATTTGTCAAAGATCAAAAACTTTTAATTCAAAAATTTGAGATTTAAGTTGAAACAAGATTTTGGGCTAGGAGTTCCAAATTTGGGCAAAATTGGCCAAAACAGAGACAATTTGCATTTTAATCACATCTAAACCTACTTTAGGGAAACTAAAGCATAAAGCAGCAAATTCTTGCTAAAACACACAAAACTTATCAAAATCTACATGAAAGTGTAATGCATGACATGGAAGAGAAAAAAAATATTTTTTTGGAACACACAAAACTTATCAAAAATTATGCTAAAATACATGATATTAAAATACATGTATGCATGGATACAAGCAAAAGGAACTCTATGCTAGATATGGTGGTATCAAATAGTAAAGCAGTTAGGAGAACAAGTAAAAAAAATGAGAGAGAGGGTGTGCATACCGCCCTACCACCCAAACTTTTGAATCATGTTGTCCTCGGCATGCAACTAAAGCTTAGGGTCAGTAGGGTAAGAATCATGTATGGTGCGACTGATCAGGTGGAAGGTCTCCCTATTGTGGCTAGTCTAGCTGGTACTGATGAGGGCTTGCTTGAGGAGCTGGACGACTTGGGCCGGAAGGAGGGAACTGATAGTAGTGACCCCAATAAGCATCCATAGGAGGAGGGTAGGTCTCTTGATATCCAAAGATACCACCCCAGAAATCTTCACCCAATTTGGGGTTTCTTTGTGCCTGAGCATGGTGGTAGTGATACAAGTGGTTGATCTGGTAATGGATCTGTTGTTGGTCTTGCCACATGTACTATTGGATGAGCTGCATATCCTATTGTGTTTTTTGGATACCTTCAACCTGTGCCTGGATAGATGACATGCCATAGGCATTGGTTGAAGGTTGTTGTAGATGGGATGTTTCCTCATCCCTCCTTCTCACTCTTCAGGCTTGTCTTTTCTGCTCTTCTTCTTCTTGCTTCCCTTGGACATTTGATTCCCCTACTCCTTCATGTACAACAGTGTTATTGTAGTTCTCCCTGGGGTTGTTCTTCTCCCACGATTTCAACTTTTCATCTAGAAGTTCAGGGACCCCCATAGTAGAGAGGAGTGGGGCAGCATGGTAGGGCAACTCAAGAGTTGTTGACATTACTCCCGTCTTCACATTATACATCAACCTGTTGTTTTTTATAGTGATCATTTGGGAGCAAATGAGGTATTTCAGATCAAAAATTAAGCCTCCTCATCCTCTTTGAGTCTGATGGCATCACAACCTAGGGCTAAAGCAATTGTGGTCACATTTCCTTCAATAACAAATGGAGTTTTCTCTTGAAAGGAATTGATCTCATATGGTCTATCAACAGTGCCCCTAGGTTAAGGTGTAACCTTTTATTTATCCAATGCAAAACAAAGAGGTCCTTCTATGAAATGCTACCCTGGTTGTCATATCTCCCCACAATTGTGTTGGCTATGACTTTTTGCACATACCACACCAAGGGATTGCTCATTGCCATAGTCTTTGACTTTCCTACTGTGTAGTTTCGGCTTCCTGACATATCAAAAAAAAACTTGGCATAGTTAATGTCAGTCACTTTCTCAATCAAGCCATCATTCATCTTGTTGGCTTCTTCAGCATTTCATACAAAGATGTAATTCAAATGAGATTAAGTAAGAGTGTGCATCTTATTCAACATTCCAAACTTGATAGCTTGTTGTCCCCTAACTTTGACCTTTTCAAGGGTTGAGAAAAATTGCTGAGTAAAATCCACGTAAGTGGTTTGTGCCGTGAAAAGCACCTTCCACAATCTATTTCTCTTCAATTTGTTCTCCACCTCTACCTTAATACCCATATCATCGATCACTTTCTTGCACCCATACCTTGTAGAGATGACTCTCCTAGTCATGCATTCATGGTAGGTAAGGGTGATCTTGATCTTTGTTTTTCCCCTTCCATATGATACTCCCTCGGGTAACTTTCCCATCTCCTTTAGCCTATCCACCTCCAAGTAGTCCAAAGTGTCCTCTATCTCAGGAGAGAGCACCTCCTCATCAATATCATCATCTTATTCTTCCATCTAGTATGATCTTGACCCGATGTAGTATCAAAATTGAGTGGTACTCTTTGCTCAGGGTACCTCTATGATGTTTGTTCTTCTTCTTCAATAGACAATTGCTGCCTCTCTTGTAGTTGTTTCCTTGATCTCTCCCCCATAGAATATGTGGAGTGGCAAGCTAGGGTGGGCTATGGTGGAATCCGTGATGAAGATGGGGCTACTGCCCCCTTGTTCATTGCGGGCGCTTTTGGACTGTTTGGTCCACTTCATCTATCAATGCATCTAGATTCTCCTTGGATGCCTCCTCTTCCTAGTAGGTGGCGTCGGTGATGTGGTGGATGTCCGATGAGTAGTTGTGAGAACCACTCACAGATGTCGAGCAGTGGAGATAGGTTGAAATGGAATTTGATGAGGATGGTGTGTGGGAAGGCATGGAGACATTGGAGGAGGCTCTCTTGGTCTGTAGCTTGCCTCCCATGATCATCTCAGGGATCTTTTGATCCCCCTTCTTAACAACCTTCCCTATCCCCTTCACAGTGTGAAGGTGTGGTGGTGGAGTTAAGGGTTGTGATTTTCAGATTTGGTGGTGGAAGGATGAAATGGAGGTGAGAGATGGGTGGAATAGGTTAGAATGGTTGTTGTGATGGTTGAGGATGGTTAGATTAGGGTTTTGGGTGAGAGTTTGTTGGGTTTTCATGGGTTTTAGGTGGGATTGATGTAGGTGAGGTGGAGGATGAAAGTGAAGATGGTGGCTAGATTAATGGAAAGTTTGGGAGGAAATGGGAAAGGAAGAGGCAGAAGAGGTCTAGTAGGTAATTGGGGGTTAGACCATGAAGGAATGGAGGATCGAGCAAGGTAGGGGTCATTGGCGTTGAGCCATAAGAAAGGCAGTCGAGGGTGTTGGAATAGAATGAGGGTGGTCGGGGTGAATAGAGGGGTTAAGTGAAAATAATAGGTGGGGTCGGCCCCCAACACGACCGTGGTGGGTGGCCATGAGTGAGGTGGAGAGGGCGTGACACGGCCGTGGTGGGGTCTACAGATGTGTTGGCGGTTGCTGAATGACCCTCACCACACCCGTGGCAGCTACCACAATTATGATGATCTTCATGTGTCTCAGTCATGGTGGCTCCCACGATCATGGTCATTCATGTACAAATCTCCTTCTATCCTTATAACTTTATGGTAGCTTTTACAATTAAATTGCCACGGCCGTGGCTAGCTCCATGGCCGTCCTACCATTATGTCACCACGCCGGTGGCAAAGGTCACGACCATGTTTTCCTGCATGCACCACGGCTGTGTTGATTCCTTCACAAAACTTCGCATGTCACTGTAACATTTTCATTGCATTCCACCATGGCCATTTTGCTTCACCACATCCATGGTGAGTCCTTCAAAAGTGCCTTGTCATTGTGAATTTCATAAAACTTCATTTTTTTTAAATTTCATTGCATGAATGCCACATTTTCTTCACACAACCATGCTTGCACTCATCTTTACCATCTCTTCAACCTATCACCTTCCATATCATCAAAATTAAACAAAACTATCAAGAACAAGTGTGCATGTGTGTATTCTTGGAACCGTGTAAAAACAAGCAAAAGTACCAAAAAGTGAAGGTTGGGTGCAAAAGTTCCCAAACCTATGTGGGTTTCCTCCCACTAGTGCTAAATTTTACACCTTTAGACGGGCTTACTGATTCGTGACTCGATCATCCTTGTGGAACCTTTAACGCATCCACATAGTAGATGTATCTCTCATATGCATATCTCATGTGCATTTAAGCACATCTCCGCATCAACCAGGTGTTCCTCAACTAGCATTACAATGTCAAACCTTTGGTTTACTTTGTCTGAACCTACTTTAACAATGATTCTCAACCTTTATCCATTGGCGGTGAACTCTTTTGCTCTATCCTTTTCACATATCACAAAAGCCCCAAATGGATATACATGTTTGATAAGATAAGGCCCTTCCCATCTAGACCAAAGCTTTATGGGAAAGAACTTCATCCTAGAATTGTACAACCATACCCATAGTCTGGCAAAAAGTTCTTCTTCATGGTTAGCTTATCATGTAGAAACTTGGTCCTTTCTCCTCTTTCAAACAGGAAAGGAATCAATGTGTTTCAATCCACTTGGATACATAATCAACAACCACCAAGATGTACACATATCCGAAAGAGGGAGGAAACAGACCCATGAAGTCAATCACGCAAACATCAAACACCTCAACCACTAGAATGGGTGATAGAGGCATCATGTCCCTCTTGGAGATAGTGCCCACCTTTTGTCACTTTAAACAACACTTACAATATTCATTAGCATATTTGAACAAGGCTAGCCAATAAAATCCACTTTGAAGAATTTTGGCGGCTATGCGTTTTCCGCCGAAATGACCTCCACAGATGCCAGAATGGCACATGGATAAGATCTCTTACTACTCAATTTCCGGTGCATATCTTCTTATGAGCTAGTCAGGACAATACTTGAATAGATTTGGGTCATCCCAAACATAATTCTTCACCATGGCAAACAACCTCTTGCTTTCTTCTCTAATCCATGTGTTTGGTACTCTCCTACTTGCCAAAAAGTTGGCTATTTGTTTGTACCATGGTATTTGAGTTGAGTCAAGCAAAAAGAGTTGCTCATGGGGCATCATGTCTTTAATCCGGATCCAGTTCACTTCATCATAAGGTGCCTCAATGCGGGAGAGATGATTAGCTACAAAATTTTCCACTCCCTTCTTGTCAACAATCTCCAAATCAAATTCTTGAAGAAACAAAATCCAGCGGATCAACCTTGGCTTAGAATCTTTCTTTTTCATGAGTATTTCAAGGCTGCATGAACCGTGTATACCACCACCTTATTTTTTCAATAAATAAGAATGGAACTTGTCGAGTGCAAAGATGACAATGAACAACTCTATCTTGGTAGTGTTTTAGTTTCTTTGTGCTTCATCTAGAGTTTTGCTTGCATAATAGATGGCATGTGGAACCCGACCAATCCTTTAGCGCAACACAGCCCCCACTGCCATATCTGATGCATCAGTCATGATTTCAAATGGAAAAGAGAAATCTGGGGGCTGCATAGTAGGAGCAAAGACTAGCTATTCTTTAAGTGGTTGAAGGATTCAAAACACTTGTCATCAAAATTAAAATCCACATCATTTTATAGTAAATGGCAAAGCGACCTCAAAATTTTACTGAAGTCTGTGATGAATCAACGGTAGAAACCTACATGCCCCAAGAAAGAACATACATGTCTTACTATGGAAGGAACATTAAGAGTGGGAATTAGGCCCACTTTGTCCTTATCAACTTCAATGTCATCCTTAGAAACTTGGTGACCCAAATCAATACCTTCAATAACCATGAATTAACTCTTTTCCCAAGATAACACCAAACAGACCTTGATGCATCTTTCAAGCACAGATGGTAGATGGAGAAAACAATCATAAAATGTCTTTCCAAACACTAAAAAATCATCCATGAAGACCTCTAGAGATGAATTAAACACGTCTGCAAAGATGGATGTCACACATATTTGAAAGGTGGAAGGATCATTGCACAACCTAAATGACATTATCCTATAAGCAAAAGTACCACTTAGACAAGTGAATGTTGTCTTTTCTTGATCCGTGGGATGAGATGCTACCTGGAAGTAACCTGAGTAGCCATCAAGAAAGAAGTAGAAACTCTAGCATGCAAGTCTTTCCAAGATCTGATCAATGAACAAGAGGGGAAAGTGGTCCTTCTTGGTCTTCTCATTCAGCTTTCTATAATCTACACACATCCTCCACTTTGGTTGCTCTCTCACTAGCATCTAATCTCCATCCTCCTTCTCATCTACGGTGATTCCATCCTTCTTGGGCACAACTTGGATGGGACTCACCCAAGGGCTATCAGAAATAGGGTAGATAATCCCAACATCTAGCAACTTCACAACTTCTTGTGATACGACTTCTTTCAACTTTGGATTCAACCTTCTTTGCATTTTCCGTGTTGTCCTGGCATCATTTTCATGGTAAATCCTATGAACACAGATGGAAGGGTCAATGCCCCTCAAGTCAGCAATGGACCATCCAATACCATGTATGTTTTTCTTCAAAACATCCATCAAGGCATCTTCTTGTTACATATAAAGGATAGAGGAGATGATCATCAGGAGGGTCATTCAAACCTAGATAAGCATACTTCAACCCTTCAGAAAGAGACTTGAGCTCAATGATTAGAGGTTCTTCAAGAGAATTCTTCATAGGTTTTTCAAAAATGGATGGGAGATCCTCACTTGCAGCCATTAAGGCTAGATCATCTTCCTCATCCTCATCCTCATCATCATCATTGGAAAATTCTACAATAGGATCTAGACCTCTACCCTGAGTGGAAGTTTGAATCCATGTAGTCAGACATTCTTTTACAATCTCGTCAAGACACTCAATAAGATAGCAATCTTCCTCTATATCACCTCAGCCTTAGCAGAAGATTTGAAAATGTTCAACCGGATCTTTATGTGCATGAAGGTCACATACAAGGTATTGGTCCTCGCATGAATAACTACATCAGTTGTATCCAAGAAGGGTATGCCCAAGATAATAGGCACTTTCCTTGAGTCCTTTTCAATGTCCAAAACAATGAAATCAACTGGAAAGAATGCATAGGTCTCATCATCAAGCCTCACCAACACATCATGAACTTGCCCTCTAGGTGTTTCCACAGAACGGTCGGCCAATTGCAAGGTGCAGTGAGCTGGACCTAGTTGTCCCATTTTTAATTTAGTAAACACAACATTAGATTCACACTAGAACCCAAGTCAAGAAGAGATCGGTCTATGCGGTGTGCTCCAATGTAGCAAGAGATGATGGGAGCGTCGATATCTTTCCTTTTCCTTGGAACAGTGTGTTGTACAATTGAGCTCACTTGATCAATGAGCTTGACTTTCCTTGGTGTTCTTCCTGCTGTTCTCCTCTTGAATGTGCGCAAATATTTCAAGAACTTGGCATAAGACATGATTTGCCTGATTGCATCAAGCAATGGAATATGGATCTTCACCTTATTAAAAGTTTCCATGATGTCTTCAGTGTGCTTCTTCTTCCTTTTTTCAGTGGATGGTTCCTCAAGTGCATGTGGCAAAGGAGTGAGTTGTGTTCTCGATCAGCTCAAATCAATAGAATCATGAATCAGTATCACATGAATCACAATATCATCCTTCTAGATCATGGTATCAGCCCACATGGCTATCACAATATCCTCAACCTGAATCTCAATATCATTGTCTCTAATTACTGTATCAACTCTATCATCACCAGCTGCACTATCAACTAAAGTGTCTCGTGGTTGCTCTAAAGTCCGACCACTCCTCAATGCTCTCACATCCTCCACTTGCTCATGGGTTGTAGAAGAAGAAGCTTGTGGTGGCTGTTATGGTTGTTATGGTGGTCTTTGGTGTGGTGGGTTTGGGTTTGGAGAATGAATTATGGTTGAGATTGTGGTTGTTGTGGTTGTTGTAGATGAGGGTGATATTGTAGAGGGCGTTGTTGGTATGAGTGAGGTGGAGGTGGAGTGTATTGATAGTTGAATGGGGATTGTGGAGGTTGTGGATCATAAGGGTTGGGTGGTTCATGGTATTGTGGTGGAGCATAGGCACTTCGGGTGGTGCCCATAAAACCACCATCATCATTTGGATTAGGCATAAGTTGAGAAGGGAGCCTTCCTTCTTCACGAAGAGAAAGTGAAAGAGAAATTTGATCTAGTCTTTGCTCAAGGCAACTAATTGGTTGCCATGGGAGGATACATCTTTCTTTACCTCATATAGCCCCTTAGCCTTCCAAGATCTTCATCTTCAAACTTTGATCTATACTTTGGCCTTTATTTCCCTTGCCCTTCCTCACCCTATTGTTTCCATGAGAAGTTGGGATGATTTCTCCATTCTGGAGTGTAATAGTTGGACATTGGGCTTTGGTTGTTGCGGTTTCCAAAGGATTGAAAGGCTTGCACTTCTTCACTAATAGAATCAAATGCCATGTTGACTGGCTAGTCGAACCTCCAACGTGATTCTTCATGAGGTTGATCATGTTGATAAGGATCTTTATCATTTGAGGATTGTCTTCCTCTCTGATAGGAGTTGGAGACGGAGGAGGGGGAACATTGTTTCTATCAAGGTGATCCCCCTACTTGAAGCTCAATGTCATGAGTTCTTTGCAAGATGCTCAAATAGAAGCCAAGATTCCTATGGAGGTCTAGAAATGAATGTCCCCTGATAGGAGGCATCAACACTAGTTTGGCTCAACTCAACAAGGCCAATGTAGAAGGTCTGCACCAACCACCATAAAGGGACTTTGTGGTGAGGGAAGTCTTACAACAACTTTTTGGAACCTTTCTCGAGCTTCATGGAGGGGTTCATTCTCTTTTTGTGTGAAGGAGGTCATGCATCTACACATATGAGTCAACTTGGAGATTGGGTAGAACTTCTTGAGGAACTCATTCTGCTCACCATCCCTGCCTATATAAGGCCCCAAGACCCATCAACCACGATGACCAGGGGATATAACCATAGTTTGTACTACTCACAGACTCACTACTTCCCTCAACTTGGCCCTGGACGTAGAAGGCAACGTTGGCCAGTGAACCTAGAATCTGATCTAGTGATCCCCGACCGTCAGAGGTAGAAGCAGGGGCTGAACAAGTTCTCCTATGGCCTACAGAGTCAATGGAGACATCTTCTGGGATCCTACAGAAGAGGAGGTGAGAGTCAACCCTTCAGTTGACTGATTTCGGCTGTTGTGTCACGAGAAGGATGTCATGAGGTAGAAGATAAACCTAGAGAGAGTACTATGTTGCCCCTACATCCAACACAGTGAGGTAAGGGAAATTATGTTTTCATCTATTCAATTTGTTCTTTGCTTAGTCGAGCCACACTGGCATAAATGCTAATGTGGCATGAGCCCATAGGCTTAGGCCCAACCTTACAACTGACTAGGTATGTTAAGATAATATTACAACTAATGGCATGGATCACCTGATTGGCCAGATAGAGTTAATCTTAAAATAATTGTAAATAATTATTGGTAACTCTTATTAAGATGGATTACATATAAAAATTTATCACAAGAACACAAGGAATCCAATAAAATATAATCTTGACCTATATCTTCTTCCAATTCAATAAGTGTTCAAAGTTGCTACCTTTAATGTGTTAAATGAATAGAAATCCTAATAATTTGGTTTTGATGATTTTAATGTGTTCAATTGTTCTTAATAATCAAGTTTTGACCCATATGGATAAAAAGGTAACTTAGACCAAATTTGAGGTTAATAACTCATTAAATGATGAATTAGGGTTTCCTTGGGATTAAGAATGTAATTAATATTAAGATTAGGGTTTGTAAGCTATAGAAACATGAAAAGTGATAATTAGGGTTTAGAAATAAGAAACCTAGCAAAACCCTAAGTTGACCCAAAATCGTTACTTGGAACCCAATTCAGTCCTATTAGTAAATTTTGGAATCATGTAGTGACACATGGGTGTTATGCCTTGAATTTTAGGTTGACTTGCTTGGTTGCTTGTGTGGTTATTCTTGAATATTCTTATTTGGACTTCAAGTGATTCTGAGATAGGTATGTGGTTAAGCCTATGAATAATGGATCTAGTTTCACGTGGCTTTCCCGGGTTTCTCTGCATGATTTGCAAATATATGACTACATGTCTGCTTATTTCCTTGCAAACTCTAAAGTGACTATGACTATCACATAATATAGACTTGACTACCTTAGATCCTGTACCACCTATGATGTAGGATAAGAAAGTATGGAATGATGAATACAAAGCCCTGGGGGCAAGGAAATCATCAAATGATTGCTAAGCCTTGGGGGTAAGATCTATCACCAAATCCTTGGGAGCGATGGTGTGGCACCAAATCCCTGGGGGAAAGTGTGGCTTATGTCCATTGTAGGGACAAGACTCTAGAGGTTGGATGTATCTAGGATCGAGTAGTAATGATCAAAATGCTAACTTTAACTTATTAAACAATAATTGCTAAATTATGTTGTTACAAGTAAATGCAAACTATTTTGTTTCCCCCACATACCGATATAACTTGTTATACTGACCGCATGTTTTGATTGTCGGCGTTTTTAGGATAATCTGGTACTTGCTGGAAATTGGACATTCAAGAAAAGAAGACACTAAAAGAAAACAAATGAAGTAATTCCTGGAGGATATAGATAGATTGTTATTTCTTGGGTGGAATCTTAGAACTCATATTTTTATAAACATTGATGAAAATATTTTTATCTTATGCCAAACTCAGTTTGTTTAGTATAATTTATTAATTATTTTTTATTTTGTGCAAAACCATAGATCATGTTTTTGGGATAATGTTTCTTAGCTTCCTGGCCTTCCTTAATATGGGGTTGTTGAGGGGTAGGGTTGTTACATATACCTCTAGAGACTTTACTTGAATGGTTATGGCTAATGATACATGAGATATAGATACAAAGAATACAAGAAGTGATCTAATAATGTTTGAAATAGACCCTTAAAGGGAGTTGTGCACAAACTTGAGAGTTGAGAAAAGAATTATCCCTTGAGTGCATGAAATTTAAGATTTTTTTTGGATTTAAATGTAACTATGGATTGAAGTCATTGTTGAGGATGTCTCAACCTACATTTTTATATTATGAGATGGAATGTGGGTGTTCCATCTATTTATATGAAAATAAGGTGAACCTTGTACATGGAAAACAACCAAATATCAACCTCACCTTAATATAGGTGTGAGAGATTCGTATCTACTATGATACCTAAATTTGACATGTGAAGACAAATGCCCTAAGTTGAAATTAATGACATAATTTAGGGCATAAAGTGTTACCTCACCCTTAAATGATTACAACTGAATTAGAATGTGTATGACTGAAACCTAGGTGGAAAAAATGTAATTACTAAGTGAAGATGAAATCAACATGTGATTATATAATACAATGAATGAGAATGTGGAACTATCCTTTGAATAAATTTGGGTTCCAACCTCATAATATAGATAATTTTCACCGTAATAATGACAACCTAGACAAAACCTATCCAAGGAAGGTTTCTAGAACTAATATGTGATGCTAAATGAGTTATCATTTACCTTAACTGGATTAGGTTTGACTTTTGTGGATAAACTCTTTGTTTAATGTGGTGTGAATGTAAGATCCTCAAACTTCATAAATTTAGATCATATAATTATGAATTTAGTAGTAATGCATAGAGATTCACTTTAAGACAAGCAAACTAGTATTAGAATGCTGAGATCAATAATATGAATATGATAAATTTAAACTATAGACTTGGAGTAAGTCTTCAATTAAAGTAAATAAATTAATGTTGGACAAATATAATAATTAGTCTTAAATTGAGATATTGTGATTGGTGTAAAGCCTCAATTTGTTAATTAAAAATGTTATGTCTTATGGAACCTTTGTAAGGCCAAGGTATGGGCCATGGGCCCTAGAACCCAATACAATCCCAATTGGGTTAATTAGGGTTTCTATATGAGTCATTGAAATACAAAATGAGGAATTAAGTATTCCATTATCATAATAAATATTCATGATATTTTAAGTAGGTTGATAATTTTCATATTAAATAGTGGGAGAAATTCCATAATATTCTAAGTTATCATGTGACCTAGGTGATTAATTAAATAATTAATTTCTTATTGCTTGGAAACCAAGTTTTAGACAATTAGTGAATGAGTTTGAGATTTATCTTCTGACTAATGATGGATAATAATTGAAGGAGTATTATCCAAAAACTTGAGGTAAATTAGAGTAACGATGGGGTCCAGATAATTGATTATCTATTCTATGTTTTTATCATAAGTAAGATAAAAGATTATCGAGGATAGAGTCGGACTCAGGCAAGACTTCAGATGGGGGTTTCTGAGATATGAGGGGATCATCTTGTTTGCCCAAACTCATCTAGAGTCTCATATAAAGAAACCCCATCATATTCTCTCTTCATCTATAAGGAACCTCCTGACCAGATAATGGTATCAGTGATTTTAGGAGAAGAATCTAAACCCAACCAACACTTGGGTTGGCATTATCGTGAGAACATGTTTCCATAAAAAAGTCATTTCACCAGGTTTACCTTCCCATGAACCTATGAGACTTCAACCTCTCAAAGGGTATGTCCATCATTGGGGGAAAATGCTAAGTAAGTTCAACACTTAAATTTTCCCCTTCTTCCTCACCTCATACACCCCTTAATCAAAATTTCTATGATGGGATTCAAACTAGAAAGGTGGTTGTACATGATTCTCAAGAGAAATTTCTTGGAACAAAAGCTCCAGTTACAGGTGGTGGAGTTTTCCAAGCATCAAGAGACCATGAAGCTATAGGGAAATAGAGACTGTACTCAGCCTCTTCCATCTACTAAACTAAAGCCTAGACTAGAAGCTAGTAACTAACCTAGACCTAGATGAGATTTTGAGAAGCTTCCTCAACATCTTCTCAACAACCCTGACACATCAAAGTTGTTATGTAACGATGAAACTTTTCCCTAGTCATGATTCTTCAACCCTATGTTAGAGATAACCACATAGACCTTGGTCCTACAGTTTAGGCCATCGTAACCTACAGTATATGGCCTCCTAGATCTAGTTTGGCCAGGTGAAAGTGGTTAAATCATCAAATTAGTGCCCAATAAACAGAAGAGAAGGGTCAACTAGTGAGTTAGCCAGACCATGAAAGAGGAAGATGCTTCATGGGAGATGAAGCAATTCTAGTATAGATTGGACTATATTACCCATTGTATGTGTGATAAATTCATTTTTCAAACACAGACAGGTAAGTCTTTCCACCTCTTATAAAGGACCAGCCCAAGTGGCATTGGGCTCGGATGTGGTGTAATCCCATCAATGGTTCTGGCTGAAAAACCACTAGAGGGGGGTGAATAGGGTTTTATAATTATTTTAACAATAATTCAACTCAAACAACCACAATTGAGATAAGGAGAAAGAGGCAAGGTATTTAGAGTGGTTCCACCCTTAGCAAAAACTAAGGGAGTCAGTCCACTACCCAATTGTTTCCAATTGGGATTTTAAAAGTATTTAAATTTTATTACCTCGCATGGATGTTACATAAAATTACAAATAATTTCACCACCCTTTGGATAGCCTTCACCTAGAAGTAGTCCCACCAACCTCGAAGCAGCCTTCCTTGAAGTATCTTCAATCTCCCCCTTGAAGTATCCTTCCTCTTGAAGTAGCTTCCCATTGAGACAGCCTTCTTGAAGTAGTCCAAAGTCCTCCTTCTCCACCTGAGAAGATAAACCCTCTCCAATCCGTAGCCTCCAACCTAGGAGTAGCAAGGAGAGTACAAAACAAATAAGAAGGAACAATAAAGGAAAATGGAAATTACAATTAACGTTGTAGCACAAGGCTTGATTTCCTATATCAAGCGTTTTGATCTCCTAACCAATGTATATGAAAGTGTAAATGCAGTGGGTACAAAATGCTAGCCTATAGGACATGAATTTGGAGCAATGGAAATGAATATCAAATGTTGGAGTTGCTAAATTGCTCACAAGAATGGATTGCCAATTGCAAGTATGTATGCTCAAGTATTACAAAAGTGTATTTTGGGTGTCCTAAGGCATGTCCTGTTTATAGGAATGGCCTATGAGTGCTTAAGAATGTTCTAGACACTTTATAGGGGGTTCTTAGTGCTTAACTAGCCGTTAGGTATCCATTAATTGTTTTAGCAACGGCTAGTTAATTACTTCTGAAAATTGCAGACAGAGTTCTTCTTGGTCGAATTATTTGTCGACCGAGTGTCTCTTGGTCGAGGAGTTTGTCGACCGAGGGATGGTCTAGAGCAAGTGTATATAACGTTCGATTATAACTCCCAACCACCTTGTCTGCTAGGTTTAACGGCTATTTGGGTCAATTCTCGATCGAGGAATTGGTCGACTGAGAGTGTCTCGGTCGATAAGTTTGTTGACCAAGAATGACTTTGTTTCAATGTTTTGAACTATGTACTAAGTGTGTGTATCAGTGTGTTGTTGTTACACTATTGTAGGGTATGACCTATCTAAGTGTTGTGAATGGCTAGGGAAGATCTAAATGCTTGATTTACATGATATCTAAGTACTTGTACATTATATACTTGTACAAGTTTTTACATTTGATTACAATCATGAAATTAAAGCATTTTGAGCATATAGATCTTCCAAAGGTTTGTCATCCACCTTGTTCCTGCAACACTCAAGTAGCACATTAGATCCACAAGAATGAAATGTTTGTCATCATCAAAACAAAGGGATTATAATAATGTCGAATTCAGCCAACAATCTCCCCCTTTTTGAAGATGACAAACATTTCCAAAATATAAAATAAGGAAATGTAAATCATATGAGTTTCATACCTGAAGTTTACCTTTTGTAGCCATTGTTTGCAAGTGTGTGCTGGCCGATTATGAAACTCATTTTATTTATTTGATTTTATATTATTTCTCCCCCTTTGTAATTTCAAAAAGATAACCAAGATAATCATTGATTATAACTTTTTATTTCTCCCCCTTAATTTGATAATTTTGAGACTTAATGCAAACCACTTATTTTTATGTCTAATTTAGCCACAATTTAGTTCTCAATCATTTACAAGGGATGTTAAGCCCTAAAATGATATGAGATTCTTTTAAGCTTATAATGAATGTGTCTCTAACCAAATGCACGGGATGTTAAGCCCTGATTTGTTTAGAGAATTCCATTATATTCATATTGTAATATTACCTTAAAGATACTAAGGTCATAACTAGCTTCAAATGTTCTTTGTGATGTTTCCAAAGTTTTGTAAGATCCTTCTTAATCTTATAGTCAAGATAGTTTTTGTGAGCTCCCCCTTAATCAAGATAATTTAAGGATTCTAAGGTCACAATCAGTATTAGATCATAATAAGTTAACCTTTATGAGAGTTATGCACTAAAATCTTGTTTTCTAAGATTGAGTGCAAGAAAATGATTTACAAATAAGCATTTGGTCAAGCTTATTTTAGGTCGACCTTGACTTCGACTAAGGCGCCCCTTGGTCAAACTTAATTTCAACCAAGAGGCAATTTCTGTAGATTTCCAATTTAAGCATTTTCAATGATCTACTTGATTGAATATTTTAACCATAGCTTATAGAGTATTATTCATGTATAACAAGAATATCATTTTCCATAAGATAAGCATAAGATAATCATTTAAATATGATGTCAAGATGCGTTTGTGCCATTGAGATTTATCTAAATGCAAAAATTGCATTTTCAATGATAATATCATCTTTATATGTAATGAGCTGAATCATAATGATCATTTTTTAAAACAATATCCATTTATGGTTTGTATATATAGATCAAAGATTATTTTAGGCAAACCAAGTAAAAGATGGAACACAATGATCATGATAAATCAGTAAAGGCATATACAATGATCATGATAGAACAATAGAAGCATATCCATAATTTCATGAAATGATTATGATCATTTAAAAAGAAAATTTCAAAACACATGGTTTTTATATAGATAGACCAAGAAATACTTAGAACAAACCATGTGGATTATTATAAAACAGTAATTAAATCAACATGTTTTGTAACAAGTTTAATCAAAGTGTATTAATAAGTCATAATGCAAGCTTATCAAAATGTTTAAAGAATTTTCTTCAAGATTCATTCTTGATTTGCAGATTAAATCAATCATTAATAGAAAATTGATAGTAAACTGGATCAATTTAAATAGGTTCAGCAGAACTTGATTCGGTCGAACTTTTCTTCGATCGAATTTATCTCGGTCGAAGATTTTCTCGACCGAGTATTCTACTATTTGTACAGGTTTTATCAGATTTTTGCAAGCTTAAAAATAGTAACCTGCTCGGTCGACTAATTCTCGACCGACAGTGTTCTCGGTCGAACATTTTCTCGACTGAGAATGTTTCTGTATTGTTTTTCAGTAATCATTTGCAAGCAGGGTACAAGAATATGAAAGTTAAAGCTCAATTTTGTTGAGATATGACATTTGTATATCAAAGTAACATTTTAGGTCAAATATCAACTAATCAAATTCAAATATCTAAGTTTTAGGAACCCAAACTAGAACAAGTTATTAAAGATGTGTCTCTGCAGGTTTAAATATGTGTATTTAGAAGTTTTAATTACTTGAATCAATTTATTATCTCATTATGTTGAGTTGAGATAGACATAAAGATATATAATTTAGAGTCTTTGGTCATATGTCAACTTAATTTTATTTGTTTAGTTTGGAGGTTTTGGAACCCATACCAACTCAACATCCTTTTTCTTGTAAGGGCATGAGAAGGAATAATGTCCAAGATGCAAACAATAATGACAACATATAGAATCAATCTCATTTCTCTTTTTATGAGTTTGATCTAGATTGTTCTTGGGTACATATGTATACTTGTCTTTAGGTACATGCATAGATTGAGTTGTTGGCACTTGTGTCCTTCCCTCAGTAGGTTTTTGATAGGATTTTCCTTTAGGCTTGTAACCTAGTCCTCTCCTTCCAATTTGAGCATGAGAATCATTTAAGATCTTATCAAAAACATCATTGTTTCTTAAGCTACTAACTTCTTGTTGTAAATTAGCAATCTCATCCATTCTCTTTTTGATATCTAACTTTGCTTGATCTAGATTAGATAATAAAGAATATCTTTCTTTCATAATAGTATCATAATCTAGATGAGTGCATAGGATAGGTTGAGTTTGAAAATCATTTAACTTTGCAAGCAGTCCAACCTTTTCTTGAGAAAGAATATCATAATTTGTTTCTAGAGTAAAAATCTTCACCTTACAATCACTTAGAGATGATTTCAAAGTACTATTTTCATAAATAATACTATCCTTTTCAAATCCAAGATCATTTAATTTAGCATACAATTTTTCATTTTCAGATGTGAGAGCAAGAAGTTTAGCATGTAACTCATCATTGGCTTTTTCAGATTTCTTTAATTTCTTCTTGATCTCAATATACTTATCATGTGTCTCTTGAAGGCTAGCAATTAACTCTTCTTTAGATAAATAAAAAAGGCTTACCTCTTCTTCTTCTTCACTTATTGTAGCAATAAGGCATTCTTTATGCACATCTTCCTTCTTTAACCTCCATGGACAACTAGGTGTTGTGTGTTTTGTTCCTAAGCACCAATTACAGCTTGTTGAAGATTGGTCCAAGCTTTGCCTTTGCTTATGGTTGTAGACACCACCACCCTTCATTTTTCAAGACTCGATTAGAGCTTCTTGAAGCCTGCTCTGATACTAATTGAAAAACCACTAGAGCGGGTGAATAGAGTTTTATAATTATTTAAACAATAATTAAACTCAAACAACCATAATTGAGATAAGTAGAAAGAGGCAAGGTGTTTAGAGTGGTTCCACCCTTAGCAAAAACTAAGGGAGTCAATCCACTACCCAATTGTTTCCAATTGGGATTTTGAAAGTATTTAAATTTTATTACCTTGCAAGGATGTTACATAAAATTACAAATACTTTCACCACCCTTTGGACAACTTTCACCTAGAAGTAATCCCACCAACATCGAAGCAGCCTTCCTTGAAGTAACTTCAAGCTCCCCCTTGAAGTAGCCTTCCTCTTGAAGTAGCTTCCCATTGAGACAGCCTTCTTGAAGTACTTCAAAGTCCTCCTTCTCCACTGAGAAGACCCTTCTCCACCTGAGAAGATAAACCCTCTCCAATCCACAGCCTCCAACCTAGGAGTAGCAAGGAGAGTACAAATCAGATAAGAAGGAACAAGAAAGGAAAATGGAAATTACAATTACCGTTGTAGCACAAGGCTTTATTTCCTATATCAAGCATTTTGATCTCCTAACCAATGTGTATGAAAGTGTAAGTGCAGTGGGTAGGAGATGCTAGCCTATAGGACACAAATTTGGAGCAATGGAAATGAATATCAAATGTTGGAGTTTCTCAATTGCTCACAAGAATGGATTGCCAATTGCAAGTATGTATGCTGAAGTATTACACAAGTGTGTTTTGGGTGTCCTAAGGCATGTCCTATTTATAGGAATGGCCTATGAGTGCTTAAGGACGTTCTAGACACTTTCTAGGGGGTTCTTAGTGCTTAACTAGACGTTAGGTATCCACTAATTGTTTTAGCAATGACTTGTTAATTACTTTTGAATACTGCAAACAGAGTTCTTCTCGGTCGAAGAATTTGTTGACCGAGTGTCTCTCGGTCGAGGAGTTTGTCGACCGGGGGATGGTCTGGAGAAAGTGTATATAACGTTCGATTCTAAATCCCAACCACCTTGTCTGCTGGGTCTAACGGCTATTTGGGTCAATTCTCGGTCGAGGAATTGGTCGACGGAGAGTGTCTCGGTCGAGAAGTTTGTCGACCAAGAATGACTCTGTTTCAATGTTTTGAACTATGTACTAAGTGTGTGTATCAGTGTGCAGTTGTGACACTATTATAGGGGATGACCTATCTAAGTGTTGTGAATGGCTAGGGAAGATCTAAACGCTTGATTTACATGATATCTATGTACTTGTACATTATATACTTGTACAAGTTTTTACATTTGATTACAATCATGAAATTAAAGCATTTTGAGCATATAGATCTTCCAAAGGTTTGTCATCCACCTTGTTCCTACAACACTCAAGTAGCACGTTAGATCCACAAGAATGAAATGTTTGTCATCATCAAAACAAAGGGATTATAATAATGTCCAATTTAGCCAACACTGGCTCCCAAGCAATGTGGATAATGTAGATTTTGCTAACATGGTGCAATCTGATTGGTCAATATATGTTGATCTTGTTTTATTTCTAGAAAATAATCTATAGATTGGAATATTCAAGTAATAACATAACAATATAATTCCTAGCTTCAAATTGAGTTCAAAGAGTATAGTAAAAACATAGTAATAAGGTGATTAATGCATAAAATTCTAGATTTGATCAATAACATGATGAATTCATAAAATACATTTATTTTGTGATAATACTTGATATTTTTTAGTATAATGATATTCCAAGACAATGATGATGATGGTGATGTATATTTGGGTTTCTAAAGTCAATAATCATATAAATTTGGAACTAGGGTTTTCAAATGAATGTTTACAACTTGCTATAATATTTTTTGTCCCAAAAACCTCCTATTAGTTTTTTTGTATTTTTGTGAAGTGTTTTTAAGGTAAATCATGGGGGAGAGACCTCCATAACTACATATATTTCTCAAGGAACAGGGATCAAAGACAGATCGTAAGAAGATCAGAAAATAAGAAAAACTAAACAATGTGCTCATCAACTAATAAACTTCAGAACCATCATGTCCCTAAATATTAGAAAGTGGAAGTCATCACATAATCTTTAGAAAGATACACATAGGTAGAAGTCTTCATTTTAGAAACAAAAAGTAAAAAAGGTGTCAAAATTAATGGGTCTTTTATAGATGCACTTGGGATTCCACAAAAGAGGATCCAAAATAAATCCATTGGCTGTAGGCTATGATCGACCAAAATAGATAAAAAAGTCATATTTGACAAACTTCCATAGCTTCTCATGAGTTCTACTTCTATTTTCACGAATAGAGATGTTTATTCTAGACTAAGTGTTGTAATGAATCAACATACACAAGATCTTCTACCTTTTAAGTTTGATATTGACCAGGTCATCCCAGCCACTAGAGAGAACAATAGTTCCAAATTCTTCAGTATCCATATTCATAATATTATCGGCATACTCACAACCAAAATGAAAGTGCCCTACATCTTCATAAGCATTTCCATGTAAAAAACAAATTAAACCATTCTATATTCCCCTCCCATAGCATAGTCACTAGTTGAACTTTTTCAACTTTACTTTCCATATATGAACACAATATCTTATAGGAATTAGCCCTTTCCATATCCAATTATTTTCTCATCTTCATTCTGATAGAGTTGCACATAATTTTTCAAGCTAGGATTTTTGAAATGCTTGTACTGAACATAATCATCATCTATTGTAGGACTAGGAATCAAGGATAATAAATTTTCTATTTTTTACTCCATTGACCATCAATAAAAAAGTCAGCCCCACAGTCAACTGGGCTACCAAATTTCAGAATAGAGTCTCTTCCTATAATATCCACAACAAATTGAGAGTTATGGACCAAAGGATCTTACCAGAATTTGGTTCTTTTGCCATCATCAATATGAAAGTCAGTGAATATAAGAACAACATCCCTTTGCCTCAGGATCTTGGAGAAAATCTAGGACATATTTGCATTATGATTAAAAAACCAGAAGGAATCCCTTTTTTAATAATTTTTTCTCATCCACTTAACCCAACAAGTATCCTTTTTTCTTGTGAAATTTCATGCATTTGTCATAAGGCAACTTTCAACATCATCTCTGTTTTTTTTACTTCAGGTTCACCTTTCTTTATAGGATGAGTTACTTGGTTCCATTTTACAAGGTGAAGATTGGTCTTGTTATCCGTTTTACCCCATAGAAAGTCCTTGTAGATTCTCTCTATGTTCTCAATGACTAAGCTTGGAAGGGGAAAGGAATGCATCCAATGTAAATGTAAGGATGTCTGAGTAGAGTTAATAAATTCTAATCTTGCTTCAAAAGAAAGAGTTATAGCCTTTCAATCCTCCAACCATTTTTAATATGATCTAGAATAGGGGAGCGGTAGTTTTTACTCAACTTACCAGTAAACATAAAAATCCCAAATATTTGGAGGGAAGCTTACATTTATAGAAAACCAAGATATTAAGAACTTCATCTTTGTTGTCATTCTTGAAATAAATAATCTCGCTTTTAGTGAGTGTGAATCTGAGACCATAACAATCACCAAATTCTTTAAAAAGCTCAGAATTTGCTCAACATTATGGTATCAACTTTACAAAATATTATTAAATCATCTACAAACACAAGGTGAGAACACAAATATATCTATAAAATTTTATAAGAATGAGGTATTTAGATGCAACTTTGCTTTTAATCATCTCAAAGAGTCCCTGCATGGCTATAACAAACAAGCACGGGTCTATTGGATCCCCTTGTCAAATGCCATTAGAAGGGAAAAAAGATTCTATGGATTCTTCATTCAGTAAAATTTGATAGGAGGTGGAATTAAAGATCTTAGAAATCCACTTGATCTATATACTAGTAAAATTCATATGATTCATAATAGTGAATAAAAATAGTTAACCGATTCATAAGCCTTGGGTTAGGTATTGAATTTTTTCTTCCTGGGCTCTTCTTGGAAAAGTCATGAATAATTTCATTTATCAACATAATGGCATACTTGAGACTTTGTCCCTTCATAAAAGCACACTTTTCAGAATCAACAAGAGGAAGAACTCCTTGAAGTCTGTTAGCTAAATTTTTTGAGATTTTCTTATATATTTTATTGCAAAGAGAAGTTGAGTTAGTCCATTTAGGAATCAAAGTGATAAAAAGGTAAATTTTTCCTCTTTCAAAAGTTTTCCATTTCTAAAAAATTGTGTACAAGCTTACTAATGTTAGGACCAATGATTTTCCAAGGTTTCATAATAAACATTCCATTAAATCTATTAGGCCTTAGAGACTCATCATGATTAAGAGATTTCACCACAAAATCAATCTCATTCTGAATCATGTTTGCAATAAGATTTATCATTTCACTAACATCCAACCTAGATCAATTCCAAGGGTAATTGAATCTACTAGAAGCTTGCTCAACATATTTAAAAAGACCAGAGTAGAAACTCTGAACCTTGTCTTGATATCAATAGGGTTGTAAACTAAGCTCCCATTGATGATTAAGGCTTTGATTTAGTTCCTTTACCTTCTTATTTTATAGAAGAATAAAACAATATTGTATTTAAACTACCTTCCTTCAGCCACATGACTCTAGATTCATGTCTTAGTGAATTCTCCTAGAGGTTAGAAGCAAAAAAATTATATTCGAGATATTTTAGATCTCTTTTAAAGATCACCATCAATGGGGTCAGGTCAACTTCCTCCTAGCATCTCCTGCTCTCTCTTTAGTACTTTTTGCATTATAAATGAATATTTTTTTCAGATTGCACTCCTACAGATTGTTTTTAGTGTTGGAAATCTTCCTATTAACTAAAACATAGAGAAGCCATCAACACCAATCTTCCAGATATCATTAATATCCTCCATGCAGTCATCCTGATAAACTCAAGAGTTTATGAATCTGAATGGAGCTCTGACAACATCTTTGATTATCAATGTTGAGAATGAGAATTCTAAGGTCACTAATTGTGTTGGAGATAACTTCACCATAGAATTTAGAAACATAATTCAGAAAATTCAAGTTGTAAAGAATACGATCAATACAAGAGGTAATAAACCTATCACCGTCTTGGTGATTGTCCTAAGTAAACATGGGCACTTTCATGTCTAGTTCATAGAGACCACAGTTCAAAAAATAGGCATTAAACTCCTCCATATATCTTCTTGTGTGGGGGTTGTTACCCAATATTTCACAATCTTTTTTCACATCATTTTAATCATCCAGGATAATCCAAGATTCATCATTAACCTCCTGTGCAAACTCTTCAATAGATTCCCAAGTTTAGTTCTGTCCTGATCCAGGTTATGACCATACATTGCAATGATTAGCATAAAATCTTTTCCTATCAACACCCTAGAATGGACGCATTGATTGGTTTTGAATATTTTAGTAATGATACAAACTTCAGGTCTCTACAGACTAATTAATCTCCCCAAAACATGGGAGTCATGATTGAAATATATTCATAACCCTGGATGTATCGGTTCATAAAGCCTTCCATCTTTTTTTCCTGATGTTGATTTCATTTAAGATAATGACATGACTAGAGAGTCTATTAAAATCTTGTTTAGCACCTCTTATCTTATTAGCAAGGCCTCTCACATTCTAAGAGATCTTCAAGTTTGCATTCATTTATCAACTTGAGCGATTGAACTGGCAGTTTCAACTTCATTTTTTCATCGATTACCTTCAAATTTCTAAACTTGTTAGTAATTGGAGAGAAGAAATGACTAATAACTCTCTATAAAGTTCCTATCACACTCTTAGTAGTGATCCTTTGTGGAGACTTGTTTCTGGTCTTACAAACTAATGTTGTAAAATCTTCCTATGAAGTTTGTTCTAGTTGACCTTGGTAGGGTATTTTGTCAAACAATTGAATTTGTGTCAAGGGAATGGATCTAGGTTTCTCTTCCATGCTCAGAATTACCTCTTTGTCCTTGGACATGTCATCTTCATGAATATTATTTTCTTTAAAGGCATCTTTTGTCCAATATACACCTTCGTTCATTATGTTATGAAAAAGTGATTCTTCATCGCCAAACAGATTAAACATTTGCAAGACACAAGTCTCCATTTGTATTCAAAGAAAACCTCATAAAGATGACCTTCATCATGTCAAGGGATTCGAGGAATATTGATGAGTTTGTAACTATAACTTGGACCCTAGCAAAGTCACCCCTCACACAATTTTTTTTTCATCAACTTTCAACAAAGTATCTAAGAAAGACCCTATTCTCTCCAACATTCACTTGTCCCAAGTTCTAATTACAATGAATAGATATCAACTAGATCCACACATCTTTCCAATTCATTTTCATCAAAGGATTGTTTGGAATCCACTTCATCAACACAATTGGTTTATTCTTGAAAAACCATGGTCCCTCTTCAAGAATGTATTTCATATCCTATGCATTCAAAAATATGAACAAGAACACTTTATTTCCTCTGTTGATAATCTTGATCTTTTTAGTTGGATTATAAAACTAGTAGAGGTAGTTATCCAGGGTGGGAAAATGAGGCTTAACATTAATGACATATCCCATAACATATTGTTTCCATTTAATTACATTCTCTACAGCCTCATATCTTTGATAGATGATCCTTTCATTTTATATTCTTACATTAGTCTTTTAAAGGTGATCACCATCTTTGTAACTAGGGTGTACTTCATTCCAACTTCTTCAGATTAAGAGGTCGTCCACTGCTCCTTTTCCAGTTCTAAGGAAATTCTAACTCCTTCATTTCAAATAAGGACCTTGTGGCTCAGACAATGGTGCCCCGCCACCGCCATCGCCCTAGTCATGCTCTACATTTATCAAAAAAAGTCACAAAGTCTCAATCCTGCTCAACTATAATTTATCACTACAATTTGTAGTCTACTTCACCAACCTTGCCTCAATGATATTGTGAACCAGCCTTCTCCTCCTCCTCAACTAGCTATGATCTTAAACTACAAGATATAATTTGGTTGTTCTTAATAGCATGATAGGTTCAATATGATAGTTAGGATGCAACTAATAACTACATAGAGTTTCTAACCCTTAAAATGATGATGTGTTGGAATTAGGTTTTGATACCCTTATTCTTAGTTCAAACCCAAGATGACCCTAAACCCTAGTTAGGGCCTAATTTTGACCTAATTAGTATCTTATGAATGTATGGTGACACTTTAGGGTTACACATACATGAATATTGAATCTTGATTTGGTTGGACGTGATATGATTGTTTGGATAGCATTATTAAGGTACTTGAAATATTTTGCATGGATTCTACATGAGAAGGTACATGGTTACTTTATGAATGCTCAACGTATGGACTTATGATGGCTTTCTGAATGATTTCCCAAGTATTAATTCAATGAATGAAACTTCTTGGATGTTTATATAATTCTAATTCACTATAATTCCAATATGATAATCACATATAGAAGCTATGATAATTAGTTTCTTGGGTTAGACCTATTAAGGGGAGTTCACCTAAGTCCAATGATGGGTAGAGAAAGGTGATTGCATCCAAGGTGGTATGACAAACATGGGTTAATTTATCTAAATTAAATATTAGTTCATATGTGCAAATATTTGATCTTTGAACAATATATATTTTTATTATATATGAACACTTTTTTTTGCATCCACATACGCAACATAAAAATATATTGATCCATTTGTTTGTCGACTTTTTAGGTATCTGATTTGATTAGAGTTTTGAAGACATGAAGATTAAGGAAATGTTGAAGATTATTATGCTAATGTCACAATGATGATTATATAAATACCTTAGTCCTTCTTCTATTATCTATGTTAGTTTCCTTTGAAAATTTAGGTAACTCCTCAAATAAGTATTGTTTAACCATTTCCATTATATTTCAGTTCCAATAATGGAAATTATTGATTATTATTTGTTATTTGTTATATCTGGATACAAGAAATTTAGGTATCAACTCTTGAATTTACGGTCCACATTAACTAGGGGATACTTAAAAGTGGGGGTTGTTATAGTGCTCCTATCAACAGATTCATTCCCTTTATAATGCTTCAAATGCTCCATGAAATCTGGCTTTATAATCTCTAATGCAAAAAGGTAGAAAGCCATCATAAATTATTCTAGCTTAGGCACACTATCCGAAACCATCAACATAATTGCTTCTCTAACATGCTTTAGTACCTCTGTAGTCACAATAACCTTCCTATCAAATCACTAACTCCATCGTGACAAATAAGAGTAAAATGATATGACATCAATCACGAATGGAATTTTGCGCCTTTGTACAATGTTTATCCTCCTTCAAAATCCTAGTAACCAATCGTCCTCCTTCTTTCCATCAAGCTAACATGGAAATGTTTAACATTCATGCCTCTTCCTTAAGCCACTTCACCCTAACATTTTTCTCTAGACAACCTTCTCTCTTTTTAAGCTTCATGTGGCTCCCTCTAAGAGTAAGCCAACTTCAAAACCACATTAATATCATAAAATACATAATAAAGAATATAAAGGTCTCTCACTTTATCATGGAAGATCTTTACTCTAATAAAAATAAATCTGAACTACCTCCATCAATCACTAATACAACCACATTTTAAGGCTCTTTAACTTCCAAAGAGCATTTAACAAGCCTCCAAGCCCAGAGTCTGTAACCCAATTCTCCATTATTACCCACTTAGTATCAACATGAATAGATCACATATGAAGGAAATTGTAACATACTAAAACCTAGGAATTTATATTCCAGGGTTGATAACTTTGAACCCTTAGTTTTGGAGGTTTAGCCAAACAAGGTTTAAAATATTCTCTTTGGTGACCTTAAATATATTATTGCATGCATAAATCACATTAAAATGTAGAATTTAAATTAATATTACCCAATACCTTCAAATTAATAATAAAAGCAATAAAAGGGTACATAGGATATGTGCATAAAAGACTGTGTTCATAATTTAGAATAATGAGTTATAATTCCACAAAATACGAAATAAATAATTCTATATGGGATAATGATGGTATATATTAGTTCTAGATCCTTCCTATGCCTTAGGGTGCAAGGAAGTGAAAAAGGAAATCAAAGATAATGCTTAAAACATGAATAATGAGATATTGGATTATTTATGGGAGAAATAATAGAAATAAAGAATAATGTGTTAAAATGATAATAATAACCCCAAATTCGTTTTCTTGACATATGCCTTGTCTTGGAGGCCAAGTTTCACCAATTTAGAATAATAATAATCATATGTATTTTATTTAGAAAAGAAAATGGTGTTTTTCCTTAAAAATATTAAAAATAATATTTAATGATTCTAAAAGTGGAAAATAATTTTAGATTCGTAATCTAAGTGAATTTTAACTCAATTTGTAGAAATTTTGATTAAAAGATAAAATTAGGAGAGAGAAAGTGTGTAGAACCTTCAAAATATTAAATAATTACAAAAATAACTTTAACATCTAAAATTTATGGTAAATTCGTAATCAACATGTTAAATATGACTTGTGGGTCAAGTTTTATAATTTTTGGATAATCCTAATGTCATTAATGAAGGAGGAAAGAGAAAATAGTAATTAATTTATTTGACACATTAACAATTGTCAAAAGGCAAATATAATTTTATATCCGGATTCTACATATCAATATTAGCCTCTTGAAAAATTTTAGCCAATTTGGAATTCGTTTAGGCCCTCAAATGAAGAGAGAGAAATTCATTTAATATTACATGAAATTGATTTCGTTTTGGATAAGGTTTTCCTTCTTTGATCTGGCACGTGGTTTGTGTCTGTTGGATTTTGATCCGATGATCCGTGGATCTTCTCCTACCCACGGTTGGCCTGCTATAGTGCCTCCAGGTGGGTTGCTTAGAGAGTCCATCTTTTCTCGGTCTATGTACATCCTTTTTCCGCGATTTCTTTTGCATTGAATTCGTGGAGATGTCCCGCACACAACGAACTCTTACACGAGTTCTATATCTTCGGATCCAAGAAACGCCCAAATCTTGGGCATAAAGCTTCTCACGACCAACATGGTTTAACCCTAATTCTACATCCCACCTATATATATCCATACTTCGAGAATCGCCTCACCCTATCTGACCCTCCTATCAACCCAATTTCATCGCATCTTGTTTGTTTTGCCACCGGTAACCAAGTTTTGGCCTTGGCCTTGCGGCATATCTCTCTCCCACCTTGGAGCCTCTCCAATCAAATTCAAGGTATGGATCCCTTCATTTTCCTCTTGGCTTACCCTCGGTGCCATCATTTTTGCTTTTGGTAGCGTATTGTGAAATACCCCAAAATCGGGGCGCGAGCAGCTATCTGCCCATCTGCGGACATGGCTTGGCTCAGGAAGAAGATGACTTGCGAGTCAATTACCTGGATGCCCTCGCTCGCTTGTTTTCTTTTTTTTTTCTTCTCGAGGGTAGCTTGGTAATATCACCTTTTGGTTTGTGTTGTTCTGTGTTGTCTAGAGTGCCAGGGTGTACGAGGGCCCATGTCACTTGGTCGAGAGACATTGGGTCAAGTCACATGCGGGGCCCCTCTTGCTCTCTCTCTCTGTTTCAAAGAATTCTTGGATTTTTCCTATTGGTCGATTTTCAAAAATTCATAACAAATTATTTACTAATCAGAAAAATACAAATAAATACTCATTGAATTCAAAAAAATGTAAGATTTCTTTTAGTAAGGGTTTCGTCGCCTGAATCCCGTATTTAATGATGAGTGATTTTAATAGATCTAATTAATAAGTTAATAATTTGTATAATTCATAACTAATAAACCCTTGGGCCAAAATTAAAAGTAAAATATGTTCTAAACTCAGAAAAGTATGATCTATCTAATAAAAATAAATTGGATGCCTGGTTTTGAGTTTTTCGTAAAAGTATTTTTAAGGATAATTTAATTAACTAAAAATCACCAAAACTAACCCTAAAAGTCAATATCTTCAAAATACTTAATATTATACGTTATTTTGATCAGAAAATCCTAAATAAAATGATGGTGATGTTTTCAAGACCTAATTCGGTGGTTTGTAGTAAAAGTTGACAACTTTAGGGTTTTGATTTCTTAATGAATGCATAAATGCGAATACATGTATATGGTTATAATAATAGGACAAGTGGACTCTAATCTTGCTTAGGATTTTGAAAAGTGTTTTGATTAAGACTTTGTGAGAGGTATGTTAGCATCTCCTATTTTTCTTTATTGAGCAAAAACCTAAATTGCCTTTCTCTTGGTCCTATGGACAATAACCTAAAAACCATATATTTTCCTCTTGAATATTATGCTTCATGTGAAGTACCCTAATTGCTATTGATCTTGTGATCAAAATATCTTCATGACTTTCTTTTGGAATCATTATTATGCCTTGTTCATTATGGAACTCAATTTGTTGTTATATGCCCACTTTGAGGTAGTTGATAATGATGATCACTTATGTGGTTATTAATTTGTAAATCTGACTATACTTTTACTTGCCTCCCTATTAAGCATGTTGTGTGACTCATTAGCGCTAGAGTAATATAATTTGCATTGGTTTTGGGATATGTGCCCTTATTGTTTATTTTGGGATGGTGGTTATGTGCCCCATACCCAGGTTTCAGCTTTATGGGGGTTGGCCCAAATTTTTAATTATATTGGGAGTTTGGTTATGTGCCATACTCTATCAGGTTTCAACTTTATGAGGGTTGGCCGCCAATTTTTATTTATGTTGTTCTAGTGCTATGTTTATCTCACCTACATGCATGTTGTTATGGGTTTTGTGCCCTAAAATCTTTATGAGTGCTTTTGTGGCACCACTTTTATTAATTGTTTTTAATGGCAAGTATTCCTTTTATCATATGTTTGATAATCTTTCCTTTTATGCCCAATTGGGTAGTTCTTATCTTTTTGCATGGGAAGCCTTCTCTACTTGTTGTACCTTTTTCTTAAAAAATAATGCTCAATTTATTTTTAGCATGCTCATACCAACGTTTTGTTGATATCCTCTTTTCTTTTCCTTTTTGTGGGATACACTTCCAACCCCAAGTGTTGGACAAGGAGAAGGAGATTTAGGAGGACCTGAACCACATCAAGGATAGCTGACTTCTTGGGAAACCTTGCTTGAAGTTGTTAGGTGATCCTCAACTAGATCTACATATGTTATTAGTTTTCCTTTATGTCACCCTGTGTGGTGAAAGTTAGTATGTTAAGTTGTCTTGTAATGGTTAGATATATCTTTCAATTCCGCTGCTACTTGTGTTATGATACAATCATGTTAAATAAATTTGGTTTCATCCCCTTTTGAGAAAACAAATTGTTGGTGGATGTTGCCCTCTTTATTTTGGTAGTGAGTGGATCCCTATGGGATCCCACTCCTTACAAAATGGTATCAGAGCCTGTAGCTGTCGGTTATCTAACTATTTCAAACATGTCTCCCTTAGGATGTTTACCCTTATCTTAGGTTGCTTATACCTAGTGTCCTTGCCTTGTACAGGAAAAACCCTAATGGCGGGAGATAACTCAACGGTTGACAACTAGAGTGGTTATGAGACACCTCAAAACACTAGGTTTGGTCAGGGGACCTCAGCTACTGCTAGTACGGGAGGAGCTATGACTCCAGAGCAAGAGTTGTCCATGTTCTGGCAACTCTTTGCTTCTTCCATGGCGGGAAAGGTGAAGGACACATCTATACCGGAAAATCCTAAGGAGTTCTCAATCATGGAGTTCATGAAGATGCAACCACTTTCCTTCAAGGGTGAAGGTGATATAGAGATGGTTGACAAAGCTGATAATTGGGTGTTAGCCATAGAGAGGACTTTTGATGGTATGGCCTGTCCTCCACATTAGAAGGTTAGGTTTGCTTCATATGTTTTAGATGGACCTGCAAGAGTTTGGTGGATTGGGATTGCAAGGACTAGAGACATCTCAACCATGTCTTGGGTAAAGTTCTTGGCTCTCTTTCGTGGGAAGTACATCTGTACTGCTGCCCTAAAGAAGAAAGAAGCAGAGTTCTACAACTTGAAGCAAGGTTCGTTATCCGTTTCTGCTTATGTGCAAAGGTTTCTGCTATTAGAGCGTTACGTAGTTGGTTTGGGTGAGGAACGTAGGGATTACCTATTCCTCCAAGGGCTCAACTACAATGTGGGATGTGCTCTTATCCCACAACTACCCTTGACCTTTCAACAGATGGTCGATAAGGCGTTGGCCGTGGAGTCATATCTAAGGTTTCAACCTAGGGAGTTTGATAAGAAGAGGAAACCTTCAGGAGATGAGCAGAGAAGAGACAAGTGTTCTAAGTGCAATAGTTACCATCCTCCAAGGAAGTGCCCTCAAGAAAAGAATCAACTTGACTATCAGGTTGTGTGCCATCATTGCAATGAACTTGGACATATTTGCCCTAGGTGCCCTCAGCTTCGTAATGGACATGTATCGGCTCAACAACAACATCATCAAGTGCCTCATCAGAACAATGGTAACAACAATGGTAAGAGACCTGTAGAAAGGCGAGCTGGAAGATTTTTTTCTTTGGATGGTGAAGAAGTCCATAATGATGATCAAGTTGAAGGTAACCCTTAGTCCCATAGTAGACTTTCAAGTTATGTTTCCTTTTGATGTTATATATGAAGGAAGTTTACCTTTGTACCTATAGTTTGTTTGGCTTATTAGGATGCACCTTTTAAGGGGTGGTAGATAGATGTTTAGATTTTGTGGACGAAATCTCTTTAAGGGGTGGTATGTTGTAACATACTAAAACCTAGGAATTTATATTCCAGGGTTGATAACTTAGAACCCTTAGTTTTGGAGGTTTAGCCAAACAAGTTTTAAAATATTCTCTTTGGTGACCTTAAATATATAGTGCATGCATAAATCACATTAAAATGTAGAATTTAAATTAATATTACCCAATACCTTCAAATTAATCATAAAAGCAATAAAAGGGTACATAGGATATGTGCATAAAAGACTAAGTGTTCATAATTGAGAATAATGAGTTATACTTCCACAAAATACGAAATAAATAATTCTATATGGGATAATGATGGTATATATTAGTTCTAGATCCTTCCTATGCTTTAGGGTGCAAGGAAGAGAAAAAGGAAATCAAAGATAATGCTTAAAACATGAATAATGAGATATTGGATTATTTATGGGAGAAATAATAGAAATAATGAATAATGTGTTAAAATGATAATAATAACCCCAAATTCGTTTTCTTGATATATGCCTTGGCTTGGAGGCCATGTTTCACCAATTTAGAATAATAATAACCATATGTATTTTATTTAGAAAAGAAAAGGGTGTTTTTCCTTAAAAATATTAAATAAAATATTTAATGATTCCAAAAGTGGAAACTAATTTTAGATTCGTAATATACATAATAAAATATGCCTTTGGGTGAATTTTCACTCAATTTGGAGAAAGTTTGATTAAAAGATAAAATTAGGAGAGAGAAAGTGTGTAGAACCTTCAAAATATTAAATAATTACAATAATAACTCTAACATCTAAAATTTATGGCAAATTCGTAATCAACATGTTAAATATGACTTGTGGGTCAAGTTTTATAATTTTTGGATAATCCTAATGTCATTAATGAAGGAGGAAAGAGAAAATAGTAATTAATTTATTTGACACATTAAAAATTTTCAAAAGGCTATCTGGATTCTACATATCAATATTAGCCTCTGTGAAAAATTTTAGCCAATTTGGAATTCGTTTCAGCCCTCAAATGAAGAGAGAGAAATTCATTTAATATTACATGAAATTGATTTCGTTTTGGATAAGGTTTTCCTTCTTTGATCTGGCGCGTGGTTTGTGGCCGTTAGATTTTGATCCGACGATCCGCGGATCTTCTCCTACCACGGTCGGCCTGCTATAGTGCCGCCGGGTGGGTTGCTCAGAGAGTCCATCTTTTCTCAGTCTATGTACATCCTTTTTCCGCGATTTCTTTTACATTGAATTCGTGGAGATGTCCCGCACACAATGAACTCTTACACGAGTTCTATATCGTCAGATCCAAGAAATGCCCAAAGCATGGGCATAAAGCTTCTCACTGCCAACATGGTTTAACCCTAATTCTACATTCCACCTATATATATCCATACCTGGAGAATCGCCTCACCCTATCTGACCCTCCTATCAAACCCAATTTCATCGCATCTTGTGCATTTTGCCGCCGGTAACCAAGTTTCGGCCTTGGCCTTGCGGCATCTCTCTCTCCCACCTTGGAGCCTCTCCAATCAAATTCAAGGTATGGATCCCTTCGTTTTCCTCTTGGCTTACCCTCGGTTCCGTCGTTTTTGCTTTTGGTAGCGTATTGCGAAATACCCCAAAATCGGGGCGCGAGCAGCTATCTGCCCATCCATGGACATGACTTGGCTCAGTAAGAAGATGACTTGCAAGTCATTTACCTGGATGCCCTCGCTCGCTTGTTTTTTTTTCTTCTCAAGGGTAGCTTGGTAATATTGCCTTTTGGTTTGTGTTGTTCTATGTTGTCTAGAGCGCCAGGTTGTACAAGGGCCCAGGCCACTTGGCTGAGAGACATTGTGCCAAGTCACATGTGGGCCCCCTCTTGCTCTCTCTCTGTTTCAAAGAATTCTTGGATTTTTCCTATTGGTCGATTTTCAAAAATTGATAACGAATTATTTACTAATCAGAAAAATAAAAATAAATACTCGTTGAATTTAAAAAAATGCAAGCTTTCTTTTGGTAAGGGGTTCGTCGCCTGAATCCCATGTTTTATGATGAGTGATTTTAATAGATTTAATTAATAAGCTAATAATTTGTATAATTCAAAACTAATAAATCCTTGGCCCAAAATTAAAAGTAAAATATGTTCTAAACTCAAAAAATTATGATCTATCTAATAAAAATAAATTGGATGTCTGGTTTTGTGTTTTTTGAAAAAGTATTTTTAAGGATAATTTAATTAACTAAAAATCACCAAAACTAACCCTAAAAGTCAATATCTTCAAAATACTTAATATTATACGTTATTTTGATCAGAAAATCCTAAATAAGATGATGGTGATGTTTTCATGACCTAATTAGGTGGTTTGTAGCAACAGTTGACAACTTTAGGGTTTTGAGTTCTTAATGAATGCATAAATGCTAATACATGTATATGGTTATTATAATCAGACAAGTGGTCTCTAATCTTGCTTAGGATTTTGAAAAGTGTTTTGATTAAGACTTTGTGAGAGGTATGTTAGCATCTCCAATATTTATTTATTGAGCAAAAACCTAAATTGTCTTTCTCTTGGTCCTATGGACAATAACCTAAAAACCATATATTTTCCTCTTGAATATTATGCTTCATGTGAAGAACACTAATTGTTGTTGATCTTGTGATCAAAATATCTTCATGACTTTATTTTGGAATCATTATTATGCCTTGTTCATTATGGAACTCAATTTGTTGTTATATGCCCACTTTGAGGTGGTTGATAATGATGATCACTTATGTGGTGATTAATTTGTAAATATGACTATACTTTTACTTTCCTCCCTATTAAGCATGTTGTGTGACTCAGTAGCCCTAGAGTAATATAATTTTCATTGTTTTGGGCTATGTGCCCTTATTGTTTATTTTGGGATGGTGGTTATGTGCCCCATACCCGAGTTTCATCTTTATGGGGGTTGGCCCAAATTTTTAATTATATTGGGATTTTTGTTATGTGCCATACTCTATCATGTTTCAACTTTATGAGGGTTGGCCGCCAATTGTTATTTATATTGTTATAGTGCTATGTTTATCTCACCTACATGCATGTTGTTATGTGCTTTGTGCCCTAAAACCTTTATGAGTTCTTTTGTGGCACCACTTTTATTAATTGTTTTTAATGGCAAGTATTCCTTTTATCATATGTTTGATAATCTGTCCTTTTATGCCCAATTGGGTAGTTCTTATCTTTTTGCATGGGAATCCTTCTCTACTTGTTGTACCTTTTTCTTAAAATATAATGCTCAGTTTCTTTTTAGCATGCTCATAATAATGTTTTGCTGATATCCTCTTTTCTTTTCCTTTTTTGGGCTACGCTTCCAACCCCAGGTGTTGGACAAGGAGAATGAGTTTTAGGAGGACCTGAACCACATTAGGGATAGCTGACTTCTTGGGAGACCTTGCTTGAAGTTGTTAGGTGATCCTCAGCTAGATCTACATATGTTATTAGTTTTCCTTTATGTCACCCTGCGTGTTGAAAGTTAGTATGTTAAGTTGTCCTGTAATGGTTAGATATATCTTTCAATTCCACTGCTACTTGTGTTATGATACAATCATGTTAAATAAATTTTGTTTCATCCCCTGTTGAGAAAAAAAAATTGTTGGTGGATGTTGCCCTCTTTATTTTAGTAGGGAGTGGATCCCTATGGGATCCCACTCCTTACAGAAATGATATCCCAAAGACCAAAAACCTCCATCACCTCTATATTCCACTTGAAAAAGGAGAGGAAAGTGGTGTGAATTCTCTAATCTAACTACGTTTCACAAGACATATGACATCCATCTACCCTACATTTCTTAAAAAAGGATCTATCAATCCTTCCCTATTTCCTTGGTTTCCCCTCTTCACTAACCAACCAAACGAAATGAGTCCCTCTTAAGCTAATATCCATAAAACTACTATCAACAACTAAATCACTAAAGTCATTATTGATCTTAAAAAAGGTTCTACTCCCTCCACCTTCTACTCATTCCTCCTATATATATTTAAATTAGTCATCAGGACCCATCCCATCCCTTCAACCACCCTAATATCCATATTTGTCTCTTGTCCCCTATACAGCAGGATGCATATAAAATGAACCAAGATCAACCCATCATTCATTATGACCTCATCCATAAGGTTATGACTCATCTAATCCTTTATAATTGGATGAGATTCATTAATATTGAAACCCAAACTTCTATTCTATCATCTTAGTTTTGAAACACCCAACCCATAGGACACTCCTTGCAATAAAAAGCTACAAGAAACCCCATTAAAGAGAACCCCTCTTTATTCCCAAGTGTTTCAAGAAATCCTTAACACTGAGGTTTTCTATCCTCAGAAATTAAACCCTATAATCTTGGTAAACAAAAGAACAATAACTCCAACCCATTGGAATATAACATCTCTCAAGAGTCCCCGTCAATTCTACAATATATATTTAAATTAGTCATCAGGACCCATCCCATCCCTTCAACCACCCCTAATATCCATATTTGTCTCTTGTCCCCTATACAGCAGGATGCATAGAAAATGAACCAAGATCAACCCATCATTCATTATGACCTCATCCATAAGGTTATGACTCATCTAATCCTTTATAATTGGATGAGATTCATTAATATTGAAACCCAAACTTCTATTCTATCATCTTAGTTTTGAAACACCCAACCCATAGGACACTCCTTGCAATAAAAAGCTACAAGAAACCCCATTAAAGAGAACCCCTCTTTATTCCCAAGTGTTTCAAGAAATCCTTAACACTGAGGTTTTCTATCCTCAGAAATTAAACCCTATAATCTTGGTAAACAAAAGAACAATAACTCCAACCCATTGGAATATAACATCTCTCAAGAGTCCCCCTCAATTCTACAAAACTCTTCACTTCTATATCCACCTCCAAATATAGAATACAAAATAGGACTCCCTCTTATCATTACTCCCACAAATTTGGAGAAGTACCCCCCTACATACAAGAATATACACCAATCTGCAAACAATTTACATACTCACATATTATCCTTCCTTTCCAAGGTTTTCCTTACAACCCCTAATGTATTTCCCTAAGGAGAAACCCATGTTTTGTTTCCCATATCCACTAAATCTTTCTCAGAAGACGCCATGAGCACTGGCACATTCCCCTTGGTGGAGACTAACTCACATGTCCTACTGTAGATATATTTCATCAACAACCTATCACTATTTGGATTGTCACATAAAATGAAGAAAGAACACAACGTCGCAAACCCAAACAAAATCATTGGGCAAGATTCATTATGATAGTGCATGACTATTGTCAAAAGAAAGCGGAATGCTAACCATAAGGTCAATGCAGAATACAAGAACACATTTTAAACCACATGTAACTAAAACTATAGAAGACACATCTTCATGCCGCCTAATAATTTCTCATAAGTCACCATGGTTGAAGACTGAGCCACCTGGACCATGCCACTTGTCATCATAGATGGTGTCTTAGAAGCCCCATGGTAAAAGAGTTGTGGATACCTCACTGCATGCTTCCCCAACTGATCTATCCACTCTACCTCTTCCCCTCACAAACATTATGTGCAATTGGTAGCTAGGATGCAGGTGTATGGTTAGTCCTATTAAATAGAAGCTCCATCAGGGGTATTATTCAATAGGGAGGAAGTTGGAAAGCTGGGGGGAGAGGAGACATGTAGTCCAACGCCTTATAAAGACACGCCATTATAACCTCCTTGGTGAAGTTAAGGGAAGAACCTCCATGAGAGAGGGAGGTGTCCTTATCACAACATACCTAAAAAGACACCCCATCCAACATCAATTGTCTACAAGCTTGCTTGTAACCCTTGCTTGACTTGGTGTTGGTGGTGACTTCCTAGAGAGAGCATTAAAGTACTTAAGGATGCATCAAGTTCTCTCATGGTAGGGGTGAGTTATTTTCATTGCTCTTGAGAAGAAGATTTGACTCCAGCAAACTTATGTGGCGGGGGTGTGTCAAAGCAAGAAGCCACCATCCAAAAGATATGAGAAGACGAAAGACATAGTTGGATGTTGACAAAGAAGATCTACTATCATTTGAGGAGGGGGGATTGATAAAGGACATCAAGATTCCAAACTCACTGCAACACAAAAAAACTCCCCTAACTCTTTCCATGATAAGATGTTGCATATTACTTCACGCGAAGGAGAATGTGTGCCATCTATATTGTAAAGCGACACACAACCACTGCATAGGTCTGTCACTATTACATAATGGAGATATGGCATAAGTTATTTTAGGCAGACGACTTTGATTATCAACCAAAGACTAAGCGGGCGACGCTAAAACTCAACCATACTTTGTTAGTTCCCGAAACCGACAACAATATTTTTGTTGTCGATTCCTTGTTACAACGGAACTGACAACATGACACACAATAGGCCATGTATTTGTAGTCTACTTTGACCTTTTCTTGTCAGTTGCAAGAACAACAACTGACACCATTAATATTTCCTCATTCGTTGGGTAAAGACAAATAACCAATGCCAAATAACTTGATGTCAGTTATATCAGTGATTGAACAGTGAAAATTTGAGGTATATCCCATCATTTTATTGTAAATAAATGGCATACAACGGATATGTAGTCGGTTATTTACAAATAACTAACGAAAAATGTCTACTTTTTATATATCAAGTCTACAAACCTATTGTCTGGATGCTATCCTGTCTGCTACTTACAGTTCTTTAGAACTAAAAGTTCTGAAGAACTACATGCCTCTACAAGCATTGCAACGTCACAACAAGATGACAAACCTACGAGAAAAATATACAATATACAAAATACACACAAACATGCCATATTCTATCATTTTTTCACTTCAAATGGAAACAAATCCATAAACTCATAGCTGAATTGTTTCATTTCTCAGGAACACTTCAATTTCATACATATATGCCCAAATACACATCATTATCTTCCTCATTCCTTCACATCAAATTCCCACACACATATGCACTTAACATTTAATTAACATTGAAAAATACATATCAAAATTCGTTTCCATCTCAGATATTAAGTCACAATATATAATGATATATAACAACAAAAAATTTAACATCAAAGTTTGAACTACCAAAAAATATCAATCAACCGTTAAATTTTGCATTCAAGTCCACATTTTTGATGAATCAATATGCCCACTTTTTGTGTAGGTCATTCAACTACTCCAACGTATTGGGCTTAATATTCTCAAAAAACTACAAAGAGAATGAGACTTCAAATTCGATTTGATTGTTTGTATTATCAAATGATACTACTTCATTAATATCATCCAATACTAATAACTTACATTCTCTATAGATTTGATGTGTTGTGTGTGAGTGACAATCATCTGCATATACATCATCATGTAGTATGCACATGACCAGCCTGTATAGGGTCCTGTAAATTTATAGTTATGTTAATAAATGTAACTAAGCAGATTTGGTCATATATTAAGCAATTGGAATGAGAAGACTATATACATCAAAACTCTTTCAAATTACTGATTTCTTTTTCTTATCTGCTTTCCTTCCACCACTAGGGAATGCTTTCACACCCCTATCAGTCAAAGTAACAAGTATGTTGCATTATTAAACTGTCGTATGATGCAAAAATTAAAAAATATGTTGGGTACCGAAAAACTATACTTACACATGAGTCGCCAATTTCATTGAGTGTCCCTCATTTGGTGTCAATTTTTCACTTGAATGATAAAAAAAATACACAATCCAATTCTAGAGAACAATCACTAACAACTGCCAATGCTTAATTCTGAGTGAATAGAAAGCAAATAAAATTAAATTAAATTCCACAATAATTTGTATTCATAGGTTAGACATATAAAAAACAAGCTGAAAACTTACCTAACGTTGAAGGGAGCTAAGATCACATTCTTGGAAGCACTAAAAAACTGCATCACAGTAGTCACATAATCTTTGACGTCAATCAGATCTCTAAGTACATCGCTAATCCACAATGGCATTATAAATCCGACATTTGCTATTCTGAAGTCACGAGCCACATAATTATAAATGACTGAAATTATATATATATATATATATATATATATATACATATATATATGCAATACTCAATTAACATATAGGAAATAATTAAATATTTTTTCACATATGACGAGGTATTCACACTCACTATATCCAAAGTTCTATCAAATGATGTGTTCAGACAATCATACCGAAATAGCTCAGAAACAACTGTCAACACTATAATATTGTCATTCTATACCTACAAGCTCCTCCCTAAGGTTGATCACAATGCTACATGTTTGGTCTTATATTATCTAACCATCTTGTCAACGACTTGTAGTTAGGGCCTAAGGAGTCCAACAACTCTTGTGGAATAAAATGTGGGGTTGGAGGCTTCAGAACCCTAGGGGGCTTCTCGGGTACTGTAGGTTGCATGCATGTATTCTCATATTAGATTTTGATTATTTATATAAGTTCCACTATACATTTGTCACATATGAAGAAATATAATGAGTCATGTGGGCCACCCAGTAAAGACGCCTTCTACCTCTCTAAAATGTAGTGGCATCTGGGTGCTCGTATGGGAGAGGTGTGTCACTCATTCTTGAAAAGACATGTATGACTTTCACACAAACATGATTAGTGGGAAGGGAAGTACCATGAACCACATCGGCGATGGAAGCTTCGGTATCTACCATGATGTTGTGTGATGGGGCATTGACGACAAGATGATATTTTATGGCCACCTACAATTTTATGAAACAAACATAAATATTGACTTAAGGGATTATTTTATCACAATGTATATATCAATTGACTTGAATTGAATCTTACACCGCCCATGCTATGCGGGTCTGAAGGTCTACTCCCAATGCACTCTATGGGCAAGTGATAAACATGTTCTGTGACTGTTGGAAAAGCCTGCGCCGCTTGAGAATCCTTGAAATTCACCAAGACTGCATCTATCAATCTCTACAAATACTCAGGGTCCACTTCCCCTTTCTTGGCTTATTTGAACTTTTGCTGGGATGCGCCAAAAAAGATTTTATCCCATACCAAGCTCCAATGGCCCTAACACATCCATGATGGTCTTTTGTCCCTAGAGCAACCATCAATTCATCATGTGTGTCCTGAGGGGTGAACTTGCCCTCCTTTTCTTGGGCATCCAGCTCAAACTAATTATAATAAAAAACTGAATAATCAGTAAAACTTAACAAACTAGTAAAAAACATGGATGTTATTGTGAAACTAAGAAATTTACCATTTTTGATGCCACCTCCTATGTTCAACATTCAATACCGGCCCTAAAAAGGTTCAACATTTAATATTATTTAGAAATGTTAAAAAGAAAGAATAGGAAAGTACTATAAAAATGTAACTACATTTATCTCACCTCTAGCTCTCTCCAGATGAGGTCTTTTTTGGTCGTACAAACTTATCTCCAATCCTCAACAAGGAGAGGCACTTTGCTTCATCTAAGGACCTCACAGTAGCTGAAAAAATATTTAGTAATTGGTGTGCCTAAATCATTTAATTCGGCGATGCCCTACCTCCCTTACCTATTTGCAACATCTTTCATCACAATTATCACTCTAATTCCCTTACTTTTTTATTTATTAGCACCTTCAACACCCTAGTTAGGATGCTCAGGATCCTCATGGCCATGATCTTATGCTCGTGTTCATTGAGCTCCTGGTTAGATACCATCTGTAAAATCAAAAGTAAACATATGATATATAAAAGTCAAATTACATATAAAAAGGTCAGATCACATATAAAAAGTCAGAACACATAAACAAATCAGATCATATATGAAAAAGTCAGATGACATACCCACAAATAAACATGTTATATAATGCAAATAAAAAACCACATCACATATGAATAATATACCTCAAACTAATATCCCTTATGTGTGATATTCACTTGCATAGTCATAAGTGTTATATTCAATGTTTAAACTCGGTAAGCCAACAAAAAATTGACTAGAGTGATCATACTTGTCATAGTACTCTTTTTCACAAATAGGATTTGAAATAAATTGTCTTTTCCCATGAAGAACGACAGAGCAATCTTCTTTTGCAAGATTGTGGATATAGAATACATGTTTTTCCTACGATGCCATGATGAAGGGTTCATCCTTCTCGCATGTCCACTCAAAATTCACTATTGTGAAATTGAGTTTGTCAACTACAACTCCTTTGTTGTAATCAACCCATTTACACCTAAATAATGAAACTATAAACCCTGTGTAGTCAATTTCCCATATGTCTTCAATGATATTGTAATAAGACATCTTTCCTTCATGTGGACTCTAATCATTGGCATTAGAAAAATGCAATGAAGATGCCTAAAGGGTGACCCCACTGTTTTGGACACTTTTATCATCTTGATGTTAGTATGAAAATCTAATCATGTCAAACCTTTCATAAGATGTAACATGGATCTTTGGCTTATACATGAGCCATTTACTAAATTCTATAACATTATTTGGTGTTTGAGATAGTTGATTGAAGACTTTCTTTTCAAACCATATAATAAATGTTCGATTATGCTCTCTTGCAAGACACACTGAAATGGCTCAGGGATAAGTTCTCTTGACCTCATTGGTGTGTTCAAAGTTTTAAATACCCACATCATCAATGTTGTGTAAAACATACAAGTGTGCTTCTTCCCACTTTTCATGACTGGTATTTAGCTGTCGTTCTCACAATATACTTTTTCCAAAATAAACATCAGGATTCACATTATTAGCAGGAGTTTCATTAGAACTCAAAAAGTCATTACAAAGATCCATAACCTCCCTAGAAATGTATCCCTCAATGATACTCCCTTCAGGGCGACATTGGCTCTAAAAATCACCCTTAAAGTCACTCATGTGTCGTTCAAAAGGATACATCCAATGCAAGAAATCTAGACCCAACATTTTCACTTCCTTAGTCAAATAGACAACTAGATGTACCATGACATCGAAGAATGAAGGGGGAAATATTGCTCAAGTTGACATAGAGTAACGACCAGTTCTCTTTGCAATTTATTTAGAATTTTAGAATCAATTACTTTGATGCATAGAGTGTTGAATAAGAAGCCAAACCTAGTGATTGCAAACCTTACATGCTTAGGAAGGATAGATCAAATATCCACAAGCAATATATGTTACATTAGATTGCGACTATCATGAGATTTAAGACCTATCAGATTCAGATCCTTCATTGATACCAATCTACAAATATTAGATGGGTATCCCTCTGGTCCCTTAACATTATGCAAGCACTCACAAAAAGTTCTCTTTTCCTTTAAAGACAAGGTGTAACAAGAAGGAGGTAGATATGTACGATAACTTTTGGTAACTTGTTTTGTTAGTTCTTTCCTTATACCCATTTCACATAGGTCCATTCTGGATTTGACAACATCTTTAGTCTTACTGGGTATATTCAACAAAGTGTCAATAATGCTATCACCAATATTTTCCTCAACAGGCATGACATCAATAAAATATTGAATTGTCAAAGAACTCCAATAAGGAAGATGCCAAAATATCAACTTCTTTTTGAATGAAGACTTTTCACCTGTGGGATTGTACATGACCTCTTACCAATATGATTTATAATGTTTTTTACTCTTGAATAAACATCATCCCCTAACTTAAATTAGGGGCACTCCATTCCTCAGTTGAGATATTGAATATTTTGTGAAACTTTCAGTAGGAATGCACCTTTGGAAGAAACCTTCAACGATCGAAATATATAGTCTTACCATCATGTTTTATTCTGACAGAATCTATATTTTCCTCACATATAAGGCATGCCCTAGTTTCTTTAACATTGTAGCCAGACAAGTTCCCATAAGTAAGAAAGTCATTAATAGTGCAAAATAGCATAGAATGTAAATCAAAAATCTCTCCTCGCAAAGCATCTTAAGTCATCACACCTTCTCCCCATAGTTTCTTTAGGTCATTGATTAAAGGTCTAAGGTAAACATCAATATCATTTTCAGTTTGTTTGGGGGCTGATATCAGCAACGACAACATGACATATTTATTCTTCATACATAACCACAGAGGAAGATTGTATGCAACAATGATGACAATCCAAGTGCTATGTTGGCTTCTTAATATTCGATATGGATTCATCTTGTCAGTACAAAGTCCAATTCTTAAATTCATGTCTTCTTTGCCAAATTTAGGATACAATAAATTAATCTTCTTCCATTGCGGGGAATCAGACACATGCCATAGCATACTATTGTTGTTTTTCTTTAGCTCTGCATGCCAAGATAAACTGTATTAATCTACGGTATTATCAAACAAACGTTGAAACCAGGGTATTATAGGTAGATACCACATCAGCTTGATAGGAGACTCAATTTTGGTCTTACCTGATTTTATCTTTTTGTACCTAGATGCTCTACATTTCAAACATTCTTTCAGATTGATATAGTCCTTTTAAAACATCACATGGTCATTCGGGCATACATCTATCTTCTTAGCCTCCATTCCCATCGGGTACAACATCTTTTTCCTTTCATATGTTGAGATTGAAAGTGCACTCTGCCTTTAGGGAGAATTTCTTTCAATAAAGACAATAGAGAAGTGAAACTTTTATAGCTCCATCTATTGTTAGCCTTAAGATTATACAATCTTAAAAAACACTCCACTTTGTAAACTTAGTACAACCTAAGTATACCGGGTTCTCGACATCGTGCACAATATTTCTAAAATAAGGGAAGTGGGTCTATAACATTTAAACCGTAACTATCTAACATCACATCAACCATGTATGTTGTAATTGGTTTGTTCTCATCAACATAGGTAGTTGTTTCTTCTTTGACACAACTACCACTACCAACATTTTTTGATCTCATACTAGGAATCTCTTCATTCCAGTACCATTCTGTATAGCCCTGTACAATCCCATTGTACATGACATGATCTTTGATCATTTCAACATCATCAACTTTTAGGTTGTTACTACAATTTCTACAGGGGCAATAGAACCTATTTCCAGGTTGATTGCAATGATTTGGTTTAGACATCCATGATTGATTCATTTCTGTGATCATATGGTAGATGAGTAGCTCATCAAGTTCTATCTAGTAAGTTAATTTTGGGAAAACATACATTTGATTGAGCCCTAATCATCTAGTAGCATTCACATTCATGAATCTGTGCCACCTATCCCATTCTTGAGCACTTCATCTCACTAGTAAGTGTATAATGTGTGTTCAATTTCAATAAATTTTGGCAGCATATGCCCCGCAGTTCTCCAAGTGCAACTGATGTAGATGGAAAAATACCCACCTACTTATGTATCCAAAGATAAAAAAAGGAAATGCTTTCGAAATTTATTGAAATTGAACACATATTATACACTTACATCCTAAGTGAGATGAAGTTCTCAAGAACACTCCTAAATCGGGGAATATTCAAGGGTTACTCCTAACAAGTAAATCTTGGATGAGTTCTTAGACCAACGACACAGTTTAAAAATTAGGACATAGTATCTAGAGTTTATAGGCCAACATTTATAGATTAGTGTTTACTTATTAGGGTTAAGAAATTCTTGGTTTACGTATTAGATTTCACAAATTAGGGTTTAGTCGTTTAGGCCTTACATGTTTGACATAATATCTCAAACTAGGTCATGCATTATCATTATCATGTTACATCATAGTTCTTACATTAGGGATCATAAGATTAGGGTTACATGATCTTTGTTAGAGCAGTCATAAGATTTGAGTAATCTTAGTCAACATAAGCATCAACATTATCATAACTACTCATGTAGGGTCATTATCATGTGCGGTTGTCATCATGAGCATATAAGCTAGATCAAGTAATATTTGGTGTCAATATAGATCGTCAAGATAATTATTTGAAGTGATAAAGTAGCATAAATCATATTTAGAGCAAGGTTCGTGCAATATTAGATGTCTAGTTACCAAATGTGCATTAGGTAACAATTCAAGTCAAGATTAGGCATTTATCATAATTCATTATGAGTCCTACAATATGATTCAAAGGCATACCTCGACTTCTAGCTAGAGGGATCGCCGGAAGAGGCGAGGAGGATCATAGAACTAGCAGCCGCGGTGTCAGCAATGAAGCAGCAAGCAGCGGCGGGAGCATAGCAACAAATGGCGGCGACAGAGAAGTAGCAAGAGGCAGCGTCAGCAATAAGGCACGAAGCGGCGATATCAGCAACAAAGCTACACCGCCTAGAGGAGGCAGACCAGCAGTGGCACATTGAAGGTGAAGCAACATCTACAAAATGGAGGACAAGTAGCGGCGGCGAGCACAGGTCCTGCGGCCGATAGAGGAGGAGGACCTATAGTTGAGAAGGACCTGCGGCGGCTGGCGATGAGTGTAGGTCCGTGAAGAGCAGCGTCAGAGCTCAGAGAAGACCTGGTATCGCGAGAGGGAGAGCGGCAATTGGACAATATCATAGAGAGAGAAAGAGGGGAAAGGGTTTCGGTGTTAATTAACAGGTGCACAAGGCGTCGATTATTCATGACACCGAACCACATAAAAGTATTATCGTCGATTACGGTATCAAAACCGCCGGCAAAATGACAACTTTCCTGTCATTTTGATACAATCAATTGACACCTAACATCGTATCCCAGATGCAACCCAACGACACCGTCAGTTACACTTAAACAAGCCAATGAGAAAAATACATTGGGGTGGGAAAATTTTCACATGACACATGGTGTGGATACCTTTCTCTCCGGTCGATGTAGATACAACTAACGATAAATACCAATTATTTTCCACGAAACAGATGGCGCGTGCACCTCTTAAACCAGTAGGATATTTAAAATATAACTGATGATGTATGATTTTTGGAGACAAATGAAATGATCGCAAAAAATTGGTGTAAAATTATATATTCACGGGAGATATATAGTGTCAGTTGCTTTAAGAAGTGACTGACATTTTCGCAGCCCGTGTTTTTTCAGGTGGTCAGATTGTGACAATTTTCTTTATAGAGCCGACGTTAAAGATAACACCATCGATTTTTCTTAAAAAAATAACCGACGCAATATGTCATATCTGTAGTAGTGTGTTGGAGTCAGATCTCATCTTCAAGAGCAATGCAGTTAACCCACCCGTGTGATGAGAGCACCAAGGCTTCCTTGACCAACTTGGATGCTCCCTCTTGGAAGTTTCCTCCCACACTGAATGAAGTGAGGGTCACCAACTTGTGGGGAAGAACCACAATCCAAACCTCTTCAAAGAAACATGGTACTCTCACTCTTGGTTAGGGAAGTCACCCATCCCGACACTCGCTAGAGCGCTCAAGGCTCGTACTCATCCATGCCTTGTCTATTGCACAACCTCTAACACAGTTCGATGTTGCATGACGAGTTTGTCCACATCTAAGCCGATTAGCAGATTGTGGTGCCTCTCAATTTACTTTTCAGTTCTTAAACATTACCTAAGCTGTACGTCTTAGTTGATCTTTAGTTTAGATGACAAACTCATCAAACTTAAGACCACATTATCACTTGTGTGGTGCACTTAACAGTATATGCCGTGGTTACCAAGGTTAAAAAACGGAAAATGAAATTTTTTTTTGACGGAGAAAACGGAAAAAGAATAAATGACAATAAGCAACTAAATTGTCTTGCATAGCCAAATTCTGTGGAAAAAAGTTTTTTTCTTGTTTGGTGGTGGTTTCATGTAGGAACGAAAAACATATGGTGAATTGTAATATAGGTCTGAGTTCTATACTTTTTCTAGACAACCAATCAAAATACAACATCTTCTCCTCACTCTTCTCCAAAAACCTAACCCTTAGAAAAAATTTAAAAAGTGATACATCTACTATATACAATAATGAAAATTTATTGACTCCTACAAGACGTTATAGGACTAAATAATTAAGTGTGTCGCAAACATATCAATACTTTATTCACTCGGCCTATATTGAGAGCCGGAACACTTAATTATTTCTTCCGTCGCATTAGAGATCAGTTCTTTCTCACTAATTGATTTGTTGTGACTAGTTTGGAAAACATATGAATTAAAGTTTTTTTCATTATTGATTTAAATTAAGTGATGGAGGTTGAGTTTGGTGACTTCCGCTGAGTTATAGACTTATATACAATATACAGTTCCTGAGTTACATATTATAAAGAGCGGAAAATGAGTTCCAGGACAACTAACAACATTTCTTATACAATTATATTCTTCATTCGTCATAAATGGCATATTTAAATATTTATGAATACAAATATTAGCGGTTTATATAGTTTATCGCTAAAATCATAACATACTATTAAAAATACTACATATTTTAATTGCACTGTGTAAAATATTTTACACTATAACCACCATTATCGGTGCACTTTACCAAATTAAAAATGGGAACAGCATTAAAAAAATACAAATGTGATTTATTTAACATATTTTTACTCTTTATGTTTAAACAATATGGTACAAAAATGATTATTAACTATAACCATGCATGAAGATATAGTAAAATTTTCTTAAATATTTAATAAGAAATAATATTCTACATTGTGTTAAACAATGATGAACTAAAAGTTATATTTATGATTACATAAAATGCGGATATTATTTCAATACTTTATACAATAGAAAGTAAAATAAAAATATTATGATATGATTTTAATAATAATATTTTTATTAAGATTATAATTACACTATACTACAATATTTAAAGAAACAACATCTGCATCACGACCACTTGTTGAGGTTATTATAGTTAAAAAATATAATGGTTATTCACAAATATGATTTTTGTTTATGTCTTTGCCGTTTTTATTTATATTACAAACAAAAAATTAACAATTTTTTATATGATTTTCTTACTTATACTTACAACAAACCAATCACATAAAAGTGAGTGGAACTTAAGTTCCAAAAACTGAACAAGAATTTCCCAGAAATGAATTACTTATGACTTACACCAAACCAATCGAAATCTAAATCAGCATTTATGAGAATATCAAGTCAAAACATCAAATTGGAAATGGGGGACAGGTCCACCTAGTGCATTGTAGTTTGGTCGTCGTCAACTTTAACGTCCTTATTAGCTGCTAGCGCGCTGCTGCTTTCTCCAGTAGAAACAGGCTGCAGAATCATCTTATTGCACGAAGGCTTGTTCAGCCACCGAAACAGCAGTAGATGACGACGGAAAAACGATTGAAGATGCGTTGGAGTACAGAGAATCTGCTCGGCGTGGCGAAGGCAACCAACAGTATCCGCCGCCATGGTGTGACCCGGCGAAGTCAGGTTTATCACTTGGTCCTCCTTTCCCTCTTCCTATTTTCATCCCCACCTGCCCTTACTGATGCGGCGACCACGGCGGTACAAACCAGTACCAGGAGCCCATTGGAGGGCATCCGATAACATCATCAACAAGGTCTCGGCACCCAGTGCTATTATTCTCGCAGGCGGACCGGGCCCAACGTTCGCCTTTGGCTTCATCAAGCGCCCAAGCCAAGGCTTTCTCCTCGGGATATTCCTGGTGTTCGTCAACGACGACTCCAGCAGCCCAGCGACGGCGCCCGCCGAGGTCGTATGGGCCGCCAACCGCAACAGCCCTATTGACGGAACAGCTAAGCTGAACCTGACGGTGGATGGCGACCTGCGCTTGTCTGACGGCACAAGCAAGCTTATCTGGTCCACCAAGAGATTGGTTTTTGATAATTTCGGAAAATAAGTTTTCAGAACTTTTCTGGAGTTCCAGAATATATATAGGGTTTACCTTTCGAGACGTTCCGGGTGGAAAAAGGGCGAAAACGAGTTCCGCATGCGTTGCGGCGGCGCATCTTCTTCTTTCCGTAGACAATTAGGCCGCATCGTATGGGCAGCCGTAGGAAAGCCTGCACCTGTTCGGCATGTACTATTCCTTGTTCTGAGGCAAATTAGCAGGTGATTTGCGCGTTGGATTGTTACTCGTCAAACCCTTCACGGCTTCAACCTGTTCCGTCTTGGCGTGTTATTCCTTCCGCCGAAGCAAAGTCTAGCGACAGCCTTAGATTACTACTCATCAAGCACTTCAAGTCACAACTTAACATTTATCAATATAGTTCTCTAGCGGATGTGTTTTCGTGGGATATGCACCATGTTCTCAACTAAATCTCGTTCTTTGAACATTATACAATATATTATATGTAAGATATGAGCTTTGCTCTAATGTTTGTGAAAGCTACCTTTCCATCTGATGGAATTCATGTCCACTACTATATATTCTGTAATATATATGAAGAAGCAAAGAAACTAAATGAATCTAGAGCAATTCACTGGCGAAGATAATTTGGAGAGCCTAACAATTTATGTGTAAGTCAGTAATCCAAACAAGCGAAAGTCATGTGAAGGCTAATTCATAGCAAAAGGCAAAAATATTGGTTCCATAAAAGAGCTAGGAGACAACAATTATTCATCTTCATATTTTACCGATCATTTATTAAGTTTTATTTTTATTTTCTTACCACCAACTTTGAGCTCCAAGTTTATGAAGCTTATTTTAATTTTAAGTGAAGAATATACTCTAATAAAATTTTAGTTGGTTTGGTTGATATCAAGTTGATATATTCTTAGATTGTACATGATTTTGGTAATTCGTTTGATATTATGTACAATTTATAATGTTTAAAAATAAAAATATTTTGTTTGATTTCTTTTTTTTCTGCACAAGTTTTTCGTAATGTTTGGAAAATTGTGAAAAAATATTTTAGACTTCATAATTCATTTGTAGGCTTTGTATCTTGTAGTTGAGTTACATCAAATCAATCATATAAAAGTCATTTTCTAGAAAAAATTTAAAATTTAACCAATCACTTGAACTCGTTTTTCAGGAAGTGCAATTTAATTCATGAAAAATGAATTCCCAGAAAAGTTCAACCTTAAAGAAATCAGCAGCTCACAATCCAGAAGGATAAGCGTTGTTCGACTAGTAAAAATGTATGGTCTCAGTCAAACCTGATGGATCATGAACTTGAAGCAAGTTGTCGTTTCGCTCACTCTTGACGACGTCCGATTACACTACCAGGGCAGCCCAACGATCGCAGGAACCACCGCCTGGCAGATCACGTCTCGAAGGAGAAGAAGAAGGAAAGTGTTGCTCGTAAGAGAAGAACGGTTCCAAGCAACGACACGGAAGTGATGGCTAAACGCTCTCCTTTGGGTTTGCCAAACATGAATGAAACAGCTGACAACTGATGTTCGTTTGAGATGTGTTTAATCCTAATGACCGAAGGCTTATTTATAGCCTTACATGTACCGAAATTCTATTCCCATTAAGACACAATCACACGATCGCTCTTCTACACGTTGTGAAAAAATATGCAAAAGAAACACTTTCCAATTCAGACTAATAAATCTATTACAGAAATAATTAATTAATTAAATTAACAATTAATTAATTATGTTGTTGTATCCTAGTGTAAAAAGAAGACGAAAGACATTCTCCACAATCCACAATCCACAATCCACAAGCCACTAGCCACAAGCCTGAACCCGTGCCCGGCCCGTCCAAGCCAGGCCAGGCGTGGCGTGGCATGGCATGCGTGCGTGCGTGCGTGTGTATTGTGATCACCATACCCACCAAGGAGATGATCATACTCTCTCCTAGGACCCTTGGATACAAGAGTCACATGTGATCCTACATATAAGGACCACAAAAGCTCTAGAAGTGAGCATTGTGGGATAAAACTTCTTCTCCATTTGCACTAGAGACAAAACTAACTTTCTCCCATGCACTAGATGAACTATATTGGGCTTAACCCATGCTATATACATGGCTTTTACAACCATATATCAAACAATCCTTCTCAAAGTCCAATGTGTAGTATGCTCTACCATTCAGCCATCCATACTATGTTTTCAGCAAATACCTTTCAGTTTGAATCTACCTGAGTTATCCAACTGTGACCCCTGCAGGAACTAGGTGAATAAAAGTCTTAAACTTGAACCTTGCGTGTAAGAGTATAGGCTGGTAACTACACAATAAAGACATGGTAGAAAAGAAAACAATGCATTAAAGCAATGCATACAAGAAATATATCATGATTGATATTAGAGAATAAGTCAATTATCATGTTTGGCCTACACAACATCAATCATTTAGTTGGAGTCTCCAAGGATGTACTGCTAACATCATGTCCTAAGACTTGACACCATTCATAGACTAATCTCTTACTAACTTGTAGTCATGACCCTAACATGTTTCCTAAGGGATAGACACACAGATGCATGAAGCATCAAATTAATTACATAGTGTCCTTTAATTCACCCGACAACTTATTATTACCACATTGAACCCAATTTGTGGGATCTTCACTTTGTTGGGTTGGTTGTTACTTCCTGTGAATCTAAAGGAGTTTCAGTCTCATCTCCAACCTAGATTTTTCCACTAAGGCTAAGGTAAGACCTTTAGTGAACAGATCAATTGTATTATCTTTGGCACCGACGTAGTCCACAGTCACGACCCCATTAGACACTAAATCCCTTGCAGACTTGAGTCTGACTTGGATGTATCTATACTATTTTTTATTGTACTTGGAACTCTTTATCTTAGTAATAGTTGTACTCCTATCACAGTGAACTAAAATTGCAGGAATGACTTCTTTACCATAGGTAATCTGGACATAATTCTATGTAGTCATTCAGCTTCCAATCCAATTTCATTTAAAGCACACAACTCCACCTCAAAAGTAGACCGAGAAAATATGATATGTTTCTTAGACCTCCAGGAAACAAGTCCTCCTCCCAACAAGAATACATATCCTGAAACACCATTACTCCTAGAGTTCATGACAATCCAGCTTGCATCACTATATCCTTCGACTATAGAAGGATATTTGCCATAATGCAGCCCAAAGGAACAAGTTCTCTTGATATACCTCAAAACTCTATCAAGAGCTTCCCAATGGGTCTTGTCGGGACAAATGGTGTATCTACTTAACTGACTCACGACAAATGCAATGTTTGGACATGTGCAGTTCATAAGATACATCAAACTTCCGATGATCTAAGAGTATCATAATTGAGGCACTGGAACTCCAGTCTCATTCTTGAACAAGGCCTTGGATGAATCATGTGGAGTCTTAATAGGTTTGTGTGATGTGTACTCAAACCTCTCCTGTATCTTCTCAACATAACGAGACTGAGAGAGAGTTAAACCATCAATAGACCTTATGATTTTAAGCCCTAAGATCACATCAATGACAACTATACCTTTCATGTCAAACTTGCTACACAAGAATGTCTTTGTCTCATTTATACTTTCATATCAGAACCAAAAAGTGGGATATAATCGACATAAAAGCATAACAAAATGAATCCATCATTGATGATTTTGCAGTAGGGACACTTATCAAATTAATTAGAAATAAAGCCAAACGATGATATCGCATAATCAAACTTATCATGCCATTTCTTAGGGGCGTGTTTCAAGCCATATAATGACTTAACAAGTTTACACACTTTGGACTCATTCCCACGACCCACAAACCCCTCAGGTTGTTCCATATATATCTCTTCTTGAAGATCACCGTGTATGAACATAGTCTTCACATCAATCTGATGGATACAGAGATTATAAGTGGCAGCCAATGCTATAAAAAATCGGATTGTGATCATAAGGGAAATAGGGGAATATGTATCAAAATAATCTATTTCTTCCCTCTGTGTGTAACCCTTAGCAACTAACCTAGCCTTATACTTATTGATCGTCCCGTCTACATTAAGTTTCTTCTTAAAGATCCCTTTGCAACCAACTGCATAACAACTACGAGGTAAATCCACCAATTCCCAAGTTCCATTTGAGAGAATGATTGGATTTCATCATTAACGACTTCTTTCCAAAACTTAGCTTCTAGAGATTCCATAGCTTGTTTGAAAGTTACAGTATCATCCTCAACATTGTAAGTGAGAAACTCACTTCCAAAGTCATTGGATGTCCTATGTCGTTTACTTCTCCTTGGTTTAACTATTTCTTTAGAATAATCAGATTTAGAAATAGCTTGTTCTGAGTCGCCCCCCACATTTGTCATCCTTTCCACATACTGGGAAATGGAACCTGTGGTGAATCAATCCTCTTGAGATACTTCGTTGGGCACAATAGATTTTATGGAAAACACATCCTCAAAGAATGTAGCATCATGTAATTCCACAATTGTATTGACCTCAATGACTGAGATATGCAATTTTCCAATCAAGAATCTATAGGCATAACTTTTCTCTACATACCCCAAGAAAATGGCATCAACCGTTGTTTGGTCCCAATTTCTTCATCTTGTGTTCAGGGACAAGTACCTTAGCAAGGCACCCACACACTCGAAGATATTTGAGACTTAGTTTTCATCCTCTCCATAACTCAAACAGACTACTTTATACATTTTTATGGGGAACTCTATTCAGAATATGGCAAGATGTATTCAAAGCTTCCCCCTACATGAAGTTGGGTAGACCTAAGGTTTGGAGTAAAAAAATTACCATATCTATAAGGGTTTGATTTTTACATTCAACTTTCTCATTAGACTGTGGTGAATACAGAGCAGTAACCTCATGAACTATACCATGCAATTGGAAAAATTCCAAAAATAAGTTCTAGGTGTATTCTCCTCCCCTATCAGACCTTAATCGCATAAGTACTTTGTCAGTTTGAATTTCAACTTCTTTCTTATACATTTTAAATTTATCCAATGCCTCATCTTTACTTCTAAGTAAAAATATATAACAATATCTACTAGCATCATCAGTAAAAGTTATGAAATAATGCTTTTGATCCCTAGTAGAAATTCCATCAAACTCATAGATATTCGTATGCGCTAAATCCAATATTTCAGAATTCCTATTCACAGAATGAAAAAGTTTCCTAGGCAATTTAACTTACACATAGATTTCACATTTATTATTTCTAAAATCAGATTTAGGGATTAAATTTAGATCCATCGTATGCTTCATTGAGGCAACATTAACATGTCCCAAACGTGAATGCCAAACATTAGATGATACAATATTCATGCATACAGAACTATTATCATTCAAATTTAAAATGGAATTTGAAACATGTTCAACAAGAATCTAAAATAAGTTCTCAACATCACATATACACCCTTTGCCAAAAAATAAAGAATCATGAAGGCGTGTAATAATAGCCTTATTACATTTGCAATCTACTCTAAAACCTTGCCTAAGTAAAATTATGCCACTAAGGATATTGCGTCAAATGGTTGGAACATGTTTGACTCTATGAAGTGTCGGAACCTTCCCTGAAGGGAACTTCAAGTCCACCCATCCTTCACCTTTGACTTATGTAGAGATAGAATTGCCTAATGTCACAGAATGACATCTTGAGGCCTTGTAAGACACAAACAGGGACTTATCAGCACAAACATGTACATTAGCCCCAATGTCGATTATCCAATGAAGTGGTTCAAAAATAGAAAGGATTTTAGGTAATATAGAAACATACCCATCATTGAGGTGCAAGGATGTAGTCATTATATTGACTACAACCTCCTCAATTGCAGAAGCGGCAGCTTCTTTGCCTTCTTTGAAGGACAATCATTGTTTCAGTGGTCAATCTGTCTACAAGTCTGATAAGGTTTGTTCTTTGGTTTCTTCTAGATCTTGGCCATAGGATTATGTGCATTCTTTGTTTTCTTATCTTTGGTTTTAGCAGTAGTAAAATTGACACTAGGGTTTGCATCAGTAGGCACCTTGATAATCTTCTCTTTTAAGTGTTCTTCTTATATGTTAATATCCTTCATTAAATCATCCATTGACATGTCTCCTTTGCGATGCTTAAGAGTCATGCCGAACAATTCCCATGACTTAGGGAACTTTTCTATGATGGACATAACAACGAACTTCTCAGGAAATTCCATCTTTGCATCTGAGAGTTCATGACACAAGAAATGAAAGTTGTGTGTTTTCTCAGAGACAGACTTACCCTCAACCATCTGAAACTTTAGAAATTTAGAGACGCAATACTTTTTAGCACCTTGGTTTCCAGTACTAAAATTCTCAACTAACTCTTCCCACAAAACTTTGGAAGTAGTAATAGGTGGCTTCGAATAAAAATCAAACAATTTGTTATTTAAACCAAACAGAATCAATCCTCAACACATCTTATCACCCTTCTTCCTATTAGTAATTATATTTGCATTATCATAGATAGTGTCATCAGATTTAGGTTCAGTCTCCTCTAACTACTGATCATAACCCGCAATATTAAGCCAAATTTGCATCTGACTCTATCAACGGGAAAAGTCGGTACCAATAATTTTCTTAGGCATACTGCTAGTATCAATTTTATTCCCAGAACTAGGAAGAGTGGCCATTGTTAATTAATGACAGAGATTGATTTCTTTAACATCACCAGACTTGCTCCGCGATAAGGTATATCCTACAAACACTCCTTCCGAATACGCTGTTGTCGATGAGATCCTATGTCGGGTTGCATGGATTTTGTTGCTTCCGTCGCACATGTTTGCTCCCCAAAACCCAACATATATACCCTCTCCAAGGACCCTTGGACACAAGAGTCACATGTGATCCTACATACAAGGACCACAAAAGTTCTAGGAGTGAGAAATGTGGGATAAAACATCTTCCCCATTTGCACTAGAGACAAAACTATCTTTCTCCCATGTACTAGCTGTAGTACATTGGGCTTAACCCATGCTATATATATGGCTTCTACAGCCATATATCTAACATGCAGCAGATACAAAATTTGCGGCACCGATAGGGATTTCTGGTGCCTCCCTAAGGATGATGAGAGGGAGATTGTCTACTTTCAGTTGGTAGATGAAAGAAAAATGAAGCAAGGCTACATGATTCTGACAGATCTGCAACCTTCTTGTGCTGCTCAGGAACCTAACCCATGCCAGAAGATGGTTCGATACGACAAATGGTGTTGTCTTTTATATATGATTATGCATATTATTGTCATTATAAGTCGACTATCTACATCAAGGTCCAACTGCCAAACACCAAGAGACAACGCAGGAGCACCACAGTTGTATTCATTGGGGGCATCATCGGGGATGTATCCCTCATAGGTATGTGCTTCAGTTACTTCCATTATAGGAGGAAGAAGCTAATTGAGAAAGCAAAGGAAAGAGACCACAAGGAAGACAACCAATTCTTCCATCTTGAACATCTACCCGACATGCCAACGAAATTTGCTTACGATGCACTGAAGGAAGCAACAGATGGATTCTTGACGAAGCTTGGGGAGGGAGGATTTGGGGTTGTGTTCAAGGGGAGACTAATAAACATCATAGAAGTGGCAGTCAAGCTACTGAGATTCAAGGTCCAGGGGATGAAAGAGTTCCTAGAAGAGGTAGAGACCATAGGGAGCGTTCACCACCTCAAGCTCATCAGATTAATGGGGTACTGTGCGAATCATCATCATCATCACCTCCTGGTCTATGAATACCTTAGCAATGGCTTGTTGGAGAAGTGGATATTCCATGGTAAATCAAAGAGGGATGCAGATGACCTCTACTTGACTGGAATACGAAGACGAAGGTCATTATTCATGTTGCGGAAGGATTGTCTTATCTCCATGATGAATGTAGGCAAAAGATCACCCACCTCGACATTAAGCCCATAACATTCTACTTGATGATAACTAAAACACAAAAGTCTTAGATTTTGGGCTATCCAAGCTGGTAGAAAGGGACCAAAGCCAAGTGATCACGTCCATGCAGGAAGCTCCAGGGTATATTGTGCTAGAGTGGCTCAATTCCATTATCACTGAGAAAGTGGACATATACAACTTTGGGGTTTTGATGTTTGAGACTATATCAGAGAAGAGATCCTTGAGTATTCATGATCCCAGAGGAGTTTTCATCTTGTATGCATACTGAGCAAGGTATTGACAGAGGATCGAGTGGCCGAAGTAATTGACATTGTCATGGTCGATGTTGGAGAGGCAATCGGGTTGCTGAAGATTGCCATGTCGTGTTTACAACTAGACTACACCAAGCGGCTGACCATGTTAGAGGTATTCAAGGCACTTGATGGTGATGTGGAACTTGAGCCTATAGTTGACGTATGGATTCATACCTTAGGAGTGGAGACTCCATAAGATACAAGTAGCACAATGATATCAACTCCTATGTTTTCCTCGATTTTATACGCAAGGTGAGGACATCATGTTGTATATTGTCTTGTTGAATTACTACTGCTGCTTGACAACTTTTATTTCTTTATCTCGTACCCAAAAATGAAATAAAAGAAATGTTCGAGCACTTATTGATTGAAATTTGAATATAGGAAAGTTTGTATACATTATCTATAAGAGAATCAATTAAAATGTTGTATTTTCTCAAAAAAAATCCACCCTCTAAAAAATTAGATACTATTAATTTTGCCCAATATCACATTGATACAACCAAATTTTTATAGAACATGTCTAATAGTAAAGGGTTTGCTACTTGATTGTTCATATCACATACATTATTTATGCAACACACTCTTTCACAAGACAAATGGAAATGTTGAAATTGAAATTGTATTCAAGTTCATTCTTCCTATAACTCTTCTCGATATAGTGGGAATTCCTGACCATTATTTTCATTAGATGTCAGTTGAGATGCTTATCTAATGTTTCTACATATTGAAGGACCACGCCAACCATTTCATCACAGCTGCAACCAATTTGACTGAGCTTTCCACATATATCAGATCGAACAAATTATTTGTACATATCCCACCTACTATGTAACAAACCCATAATATGTGGCCCGCCATGTGCATGATGTGCAGCTGCTCTTGTAACTATAAGATCCAGTAAGGAAATACAAAATACACATAGTGGTTGTTCTTTGCAGTACAAGCACCTTTATGGTTTTGCAACTTAATATTCTTTTGAATTGGGTATAGACACGAGAAAAGGTAAGTAGAAGTTGTACTCACTCCTAACAAGGTGCAGAAAACATTGTCCTTCACAGTTTTTCCACATTATTCAACAATAATGCATGGTATAATGTTTTAGAGAGGTTGTCCTTCCTAGATACATAAAGTGTTGGTGCCATGAAGTGGGGATACGCAAAGCAAAACATTCAAAAATTGGCTTTTGATCATTCTTTCTACAATCATCTATGGTACAGTCAGTGGTGGTAGCAGAAAAAGAGAAGACAAATGTTGAGAGTTTTTATTTTTTAGAACATCCCAACGAGTCAACAAATGCTTTATCTTTGAGAAGTTTTCTGATTGTATGTTAAGAAACAGAAAGTGACAACTGAGGATTTAAACATATGCAAAACATGTCAAAAATTTGAGTGAACCAAGAGATAAAATAAAGTCGAGGTAGTACCTCTACAAGGATCCCTAGGAGGTGGAATTCACACCCCTCCTTACACACAAGTGATACATTCAATTGTGACTGGTTAAAGGGCTTTTAGACTGGCATGGTCCAAACCCTCTTGGGTTTCCCCACTATATGTGTATAGAGCAAACATTCTATTTCCAACCTAAATTAAATAATAGATAAATGAAGAATGGAGTGGCTTATCAGTTCAATAAATAGGTTTATTGGGTCTCCTACATATAGGAGCAAAAGAGTACACGGGCTAAACATAAATAAGGGAAAATACAAAGGGCCTAAACCCAACTAATCAAATATACCAATACGCCTCCCTCAAGTTGGAGAGTAAACATTGTGAAGACCCAAATTGATTCCCATATACTTGAATAAAGGAGGAAGATGTTTGGTAAGAATTTCCACAACTTCATCACATGTCCTAATGTGATGAGTGATGATCTGCTTGGCTTTGACCAGGTACCCCACAAAATGGAAGTTAACTTCAATGTGTTTTGTGCACTTGTGGAAGACTCTATTATTAGCTATGTGTATAGCTTCCTAGTTGTCACTGTATAGAGAAGCTAGAGTTTGAAAAACTATTCCAAACTCAGTCAGTCTGGACCAGACCCATTGTATATCACAACATGCATGAGCCATGGCCCGATATTTTTCCTCAGTGTTGGAGTGAGCTAGCACATCCTACTTTTTACTCTTCCAGGAAACTGAGTGAGTTCTAATCATGACACAATAGCCAAAAGTGGACCGAATCACCAACTCAATCTACATCTGCAAATCTAGAGATGGAGATTAGGTTGGGCTTTTGATGTTTGTAGAGAAATCATCATCCTAGATCACTCTTTAGATAGCAAAGAATGCATTGAACGTAGGACCAATGGACCTGGAGTGGTGCACTCATGTTGGCTGACTACCCCAACAACATAGGCATTATATGATCGAGTAGTAGTTAAGTAAATCAGCTTTACAACTATATGATGATTCTTCTCTAGATCAGCAAAGAGCTCTCCTTCATGCATAGGCCTTGTATGATAGTCCATCAAGGTAGATATTGGTTTGGCTTCAACCATGTTATCTTCCTGAAGAAGGTCCAAAACATAGCGTCATTGTGACAGACTTATCCTTGAGGTTGAGTGAAGGATATCAATTATGAGGAAATATGACATGGTGCCCAAGTCTTTTGTATGGAAATGTGCATGCAGAGACTTCTTGAGTTGGCATATCCCCTTCATATCATCGTCGGCAATGAAGATGTCATCGACATAGACAGGAACAAGAACATGGCCTTTGGAGGACTTGGAGAAGAAAAAGGAGTGGTCTATGGCTGATCTCCAAAAATTAAGTTGAGTTAGGACATCACTTAATTTGTTGAACCATGCCCTTGGAGACCCTGCTTGAGGTGATAGAGAGATTGTCAAAGATGACATACTTTGTGTGAAGACGCCCCCTCAACAACAATCCTGGGTGGTTTCTACATGTAGACTTCCTCCAGGAGATCTCTATGAAGAAATGCATTCTTGATGTCGAGTTGATAAAGAAGCCAGTCAAGGTGAGCTGCAAGGGAGATAAGGATGCAAACATATGCAATCATTGTTATTGGAGAGAATGTGTTGAAGTAATCAACACCAAATGTTTAGGTGAATCCTTCGGCAACTAGGTGCTCTTTGATTTGTTCAACAGAACCATCCGACTTATGCTTTACCAAAGAAACCCATCGACAATCAACAATATTTTTTCCTACTGGTGGTGTAATGACCTCACCCCTCAGTAACTCCCAATTAAGGGAGACCAAGAAGCTAGAGCTTCTATCCCAAAATAGGATCAGTGGTTTTGCAAATAATAAAAAATAATTAATAATATCTACCAAAGACTAAGATTAAAGTAGGATAACAATTTACTTTTCACATACCTTTCAAAAATAGGAGTTGGAACTTTACCCACTGTAGAGCTCTATCTAACTAAATATCCCTTTCTTTAATTAGCTTTATTCTTCAAGTATCACTTTATTGTTTGTCCTTTTTCAAGTATTCCTATAATGCCGACAAACAAAACGTCGGCCAGTATAAAGAATATGTGGGTATGTGGTGGCAACCAATATCTCACACATATTTCAAAACAACCTAATTACATCAAATAGTTGTTAACAATCTAAGGTTAATGTTTCAATATAATTTCCCAACCATTGTTTCTCATCCTCTGGGATACCCTCTCTTAGGGTTTAGTCCTTGTAAGGGACTTTTGGCTACCTTCTCCATCCTGAGCTTGGTACCTTATGGGTCACCTCTCTGGGCACCCTGTGGTCTTCCCTCTGGGGCTTGACCACCTCTGACCTTCCCTCCATGGCTTGGTCTTCTCAAATCTTACATCCAAAGATGGTATGTAGGTTCGGGCAAGTCACATGTATACTTAAATTGTGATAATCATATTCACTTTAAAGATTGCAGAAAATAAAGTCACCCAAGCAGTTTCCTGTAATCGATGAAACATTAGAAAACACTGGGAAACTAAAGCGAGTAATAATAAATAACCACATACCTAATTTGGAGATCTCAAAGAATCAAGAAACTATCCAATCCAATAAGGCAGTCCAATCAACCAAGTCAAGTAAATCACACAAGCAATTTGAATCCTAAAAAGCATGCATTACCTAATCATTACATACTCATCGTAGACTCTTTTACTAACTGGGGAATTCCTTCTAGGGTTTCTAGGTTGAATTAGGGTTTCCTTAAGTTTCTTATATCTATTTCTCAAACTTTACCTGTTTAGGTCAACAAACCCTAAAATAGCTTTTTTATGTACAAAAACCTAATTACTCAATTATTCACATTAAAGCCTATTTATCCCTAATTATGATTAGGATCATTCAAACTCAGTCTCATGCATTTCTTTTCAAAATATAACTCATTAAAATTCATAATCACCTAGATTAGGGTTTATAACCCATTAATGCTCTTCTTACTCATGAAACCCTAAATAGGCTAAAATTCATAATCACCTAGATTAGGGTTTCTAACCCATTAATGCTCTTCTTACTCATGAAACCCTAAATAGGCCACTTACGTACAAGGATCATATTTTTAGATCGAAAGCTTCCTTCGTATTATAAATAGGTTAATATCAACTTAAAACATCCATATCATTTTACTAAAACTCATTAATATCAAAATTAGGGTTTCTTATTCATAAATGCATTAAAGGTGACAACTTTATATACTTTTCAGATTGCAAGCAGATCTAGGCTTCAACACTATTTTATTTCAATCTATATATTTTCTGATCAACTTTCACATATAATTCATCTTCATTCAATTTACCTATAACTATTTATGATTTTTGATAATTAATCTTTTATTGGTCATTGGGGGCATGTCACCTGGGTTGGGCCGACCAATCGGGCCTTTCCAACTCGGTACGGACCACCGCATGGACGCACACTCAACTTAAACGGAAACATAACAAAAAGACTATTCTACCCTTACCTTCTCAACGCAGACTTGAGGGAAGGAGGGTCCTTTCCTCAGACGTCATCTTCAACCTCTGCTCATTACTCCTCAGTGAACCGATGGTCAACTCACCGGTTAATTCACCCACCGTTGCTCTTGCACGCCAACTGAGATCACCGATTTGCTTCACCTCGATCCTCCAGACTCAATGGCAAACTCAATTTCTCACTTGTCACACTCCACTGTCAGGACGACGCCATGAAACCTCTGGCAAAGAATGCTCCAAGATGCGGGTGCAGGTCGAGGCTAAAACTTGAATTGAAGGCACAGATGAGTTCATCTACTTTGTTCGGTCTCACAAAGATTGTTCGTGGGTTTGCTGATGTTGTATATCAACCCCTTATATAGGATAGGGTCTCGGGGTTCTCCTGATTGGGGAAATCCTATTCTCTCCATGAAAGGTCACCAATCCCATGGATGGGATCCTTAGAACCTCTTGAAGATGTTGGGACCAATCCCAATTTCTTTCGTTCTCTCTATCGCGAACAAATCGAATTGGAAATCAACCTGGACTATTCTCAAGTCTGCATCTCCAAATAAGATGGGGATTTGACTAGTGTCGTTGGATCTCAGATTCCAATGGTCCACATCACCCACGTTCAAAGAAAAGGAAAATATAATCCAATTAATACTGTGACATTTAATGCAATTAATTGGTTATCCTTTCACTTTAGGAAAACTTGCAAAAACCATAACTTTCTCCTCGTTTATCCTTTTTCATCCAAATTTTAGGAGTAACCTTGTATTAACATTATCTACTTGTATGCCAAGTTTGAGTCCCAAACTCAAAAGGATAAAGGTCTTTTATTTACATGCACGTTATTATTCATTAAAGCATAGTTTATTCATATTTTCTCTCTCTTTCACTCTTATCTTCTTTATTTGGATTCCTTGTATCACAAGAAGCCATGTGCATTCAAAATCCACTCCATTATGAAAACACTCTTAGCCTTCTTGATAATTCCACTTTGTTCTTAGCATTATCTCAATTTCTTTTATTATTAGCTTTCTTTCCATCATTATTCTCTTTTATTCATATTGGGCTTTGTTACTCAATAAGGCCCACAAAAACATTCATGAAAAAAGGATTATTATCAAAGAAATCCATTCAAGGTACTTAAATCATACAATTTTCATAATCATACACTTTATTGGTGAAATTACATTTCAACCCATACATATGAAAATTCAGGATATAACAAGTGGAGTCACAAGATCCCATATCTTATTTTTGTGGAGAGCCTATATTTCTTCCATCATGGAAGTTTTCCATCTAGGATGGAACATAGTATCTGCTGGACACTTAGGATCATATATTGTGTCTAGGGCAGTAGCAAAGGATAAGGCAGAAGAAGAAAGACGTGCTAGACAACAAGTGTGGGTAATGGGATGCTTGATAGTGCAAGACTGTATACCTTTACGTTGTGCCACCGGTAAATTGGATTGGTTTGAAGTTGACGATGACAAAGCAGATGTAGCTGATGAATCATCTTCCATGCACTAGTTTGGTGTTGTGGATGGTGGAGATGGTGAAGGTGTCGGTGGGATGAATGAATCAGGCAACAAGACCATAGTATCAATATGATCAATGGAGCGTGAGTTGGATAAAAAGAATAGTTCATCCTCATGAAAGGTGACATCCATAGAGATATAAATTCTACCAGAGTTAGGTTCAAGACATTTGTATCCTTTTTTAGAACAAGGATAATCGAGAAACACGATATGGATAGCTCTGGGGGAAAGATTGTCAGCCTTGGGATCAAAATGAATGACACGACACAACCAAAAACTCGAGGCAGTAGAGGGAATGGTGTGGATTAAGGGTAAATAATGGAAGAAGGAGTGCACCTCATGAGAAAAAAGGAATGTTGGCGATTAACAGACCAAAAAGACTTAGGGGAGTTGGCATGAATGAGAAGAGAGTGTGTAATGTCAAGTAAATGCTGATTTTTATGCTCAACAGTGCCATTTTGTTGTGGAGAGTATGTGCACAAGCATTGATGAATCATCCCTATGTCATGAAACAAGAAGAGAGAGCCTTTTGGGTATATTTAAGCACATTGTCAGTTCAAATAATTTTAACAAACGTTGAAAATTAAACCGAAATCAATTTGTGAAACTCACAAATTAATGTAAAGACTTCATCACGAGTGTGAGTAAGTAAATCCATGTCATTCTAGAAAAATCATCCACAAATGTAAGAAAATAGCTATAGCCATTGTAACTAGTAGTTCGGATTGGACCACATACATCAGTATAGACTAAGTCAAACATATGAGATGATTATTTACATATACGGGTAGGGAAGGACACACGATGGTGTTTCCCTAGATGACGGGCATTACACTGAAAGGAAGAACATTAGGCTAAAGAACTGTCTAATAGTTTGAGATTGTCTGAAGGTAAATGGCCATGACGTAGATGCAGTTGAAGTGGCGTGGAGGCAAGAATGGCTCGTGGTAGACTAGAGTGGGGTGGAGAAGTAGTAGAGATCACCAGAGCATACTCCATGCCTAGTCATCGTCAAATTCATCCAATCATGTAAAATAAAGCCAGATGGACCAAAAGTTACAGATCATTTGAGAGAATCAACAATTTTTTCTACAAACATCAAATTGTATGAAAAGTTTGGAACAAAGTGGCCTATATATAACTTGACTTTAGAAGAGATAGGAACAGTGCTACACCGAGTTACTCATTTAACCAACCCATCCACCATGGTGACAGAGGAGTGAGGAATAAATGAATCAGATGTGGTTAAAATATGGGGCATGCCAATCATATGTTGATTCACACCCAAATCTATAATCTAGTTAGAACTAGAAGCAAGTATGGACGCCCCAAAGTTACCTTGAGAAGAGATGGCTAGGGGGGCAGAAGAATTGAAAGTAGGTAGATCCCCTACTTTTCAATCTGAAGAGGAAGAAGCACTAATGTTTTTATGGAGGGGAGAATCCCCATAATATTGGGTAGCTTGGCAAAGGCGTTCGTATTCCTCATGAGATAATGAGACATGAGAAATTTAAAAAGATGACTATTGGGGAAGGAGGTGCATGACCAATTTTTAGGGATGATGCTTGACCAATGTGGGCAGGTGCCTGAGCAACATGGGCAGAGACTTTGCTATCCTATAGTGAGCTAGATATCCATGCTTCAAGTGGCAAACATTTTTAGTATGGCCCAACTTGCCACAATAAGTGTATTATGGTCGTTGGCCATATTTACGATAAAGACCTCTGGCCACCGCAACCGTTGCTAATGGAGGTTTAGTGCAACAGTGGGAGAGATGTGAGGAATAAGCATCTCAGACTGGGCTAGGCATGCATATGCCTGGTCTATCAACGGAAGGATTTCACAAATTAAGAGTAGTTGTCCGACCGCAGCAAAGTGAGGATGAAGCCCGTTGAGGAAGCGACCAGTCAAAAGAGTCTTGTGTTCCTTAGTGACTTCACTAGACTTCGTCGGATAGAAGAAGTTGAGTTGGTTTGTCAAGGTCTTCATGGCATCAAAGTAGTTGGACAAGGGTCTCTCTCCTTCCTGTTAGGAGAAGATTTTATCCATGATGTTATATATGTGTAGGCAATTATCTTATTTAGTGAAGAACTGCTTCATCTCCTCCCACATAGTCTTGGCATTATGGTGCCACATGTATTTGACCGCTACCTCTGGCTCCATGTATGCCCAAATCCATGAAGCACTTGAATGTTGCTCGTCACCCACGCATCATCGTGAACCGTTGGCGAGTCATCAATGATAAATTTGATTTTCTCCTGGGACTCAAGGAATGTTTGGACAACATTCATGCACAACAGAAAGTTATCGCCATTAAGTTTAACATAAGATAAGTGCGGCACATCATTGTAAATGATAGTTGGCTTAGTAGCACCACCCATGATGATGTGAGTAAAGTACCGAATATAACAACATGATACAAATAGAAAATAAAAGTACCAAAATTTAGCATGGTACAAAAAGTAGAACATAAATACTACTAGAAGGGAAACTCGGTAGAATGAGGTATGGCACTATTGGAATGGATCTTGGTAGGAAAACATAAAGCACTATCGGAGTAATAGAACAATAGGGTAGATGATCATAAAATCCCAAATTTATTTAAAAAAGCACTGAACCATGTGGATTAGGGGAACCACATGGAGAGGAAGAAAAAAAGGTAAAACTTTACCCCTTTCGATATTGGTGGTTTATAAATTAGCACATGGTCTTTTGTTTACACCTTTTTTTGTTATATAATTGTTACAGTACCCAGAACCAGGAACCAAACAGGAGAAAGAAAGAAAGAAACAAAGGAGATTCAAGAGCACAAGTTGATCGTGGACCTGCCTACATTAATAAGTGAATAGAAAGAACACAGTTGTATCTAAAATTGGCACGAGATGGAGATAAAGAACGTGGTTGTTCTAGCAAGCGGGCTTATGGTTTGCAAATCAGGAGAAGTGGATTTGCTGCTAGATCATGACATAAGAAGGATTCGAGACTTCACAGGCTCTTCTATTCCACTCAGTCCATGCCAAATAGTTTCTCTTCTCTAGCGCGACATTGAACACTGAGCCACAGATCTCGCACGTCGTCATCTCTCACACGCCCTGAAGCCACTACCAATAGTTTCTCTAGGGAGGTCTGCGACACTGTCAGGGAACAAGGGTCGCATTTCCCCCTATTCAGATCCTCATGATGTCTGATATGAAGATGGCATACCATCCCCTTGTGGACATACTCCCACACCCCTTCGGTCTCGTAAAGATGGAAGATAGAAGTTAGTGGCCACTGAGATGGAAAAAAAAAGAGGGTGGGTGGGAAAAGGACTAGGTAGGAAATATTAGGGTTCGAATATTGCTTCTCATACCATGAAGAATGGAGCGGCTTATCAGTTAAAAAATTTAGAGTACTGGGTCTCCTATATATAGGAGCCAGAGAGTACATGGTCTAAACTAAGACAAGGAAAAATACAATGGGCCTAAGTCCAACTAATCAAATATATTAATAAATGATCAATATAAAAAGAGGGATGTTTTTAGAGCTCATAGATGTGAAAGTAAACCTTTCCATTTTCTTTTGATTTTTAAATACAACTTCAGTACAACAACCCACACTATTTCATATCAAATACTTAAAAAAATTAGATTAGAAAAACTTAAATTAATGTCATGTATAAGCTTTGATAGAACTAAGTGATGGAGCTCTGAATGTCGCATCAAGAAAAAAAATCCTCAGTTTTGATCAAAATTTGTGTACTAATTCCCCACTCCACACGAATGGAAGCCTTATTAAAGTATACTTAAAGATCAAACCTAAAAGATCACTTTTTTATACAGTTATATATATTCAGAAGTTTTAAGAGTAATATTTATCATCGAGAAAGTTGATCGATTGATTAAACTAATTGTTGCCAGTGGAAACTTTGATTAAAGATTTAAATGAATGATAATAAAAAGAACCAGGGCATGGAGTTTCACTTGTAAAAGTATGCATAATTATTCTAGCAAGATCTAACTCCTAAATAACAGTTAATTAATAAGAGGCTTAGCTACAGTACCCTCATGAGATACAAATTTTTTCATGGATTAAACACCCATGGAACCAACCAGACTCAACACTCAAGTTCCTAGTTTATTCCGACTGGACTCCCACACTATGCCCAACCAAACTCGGCACGTTAGCAGATTGTAACCCAATAACCACACTATCCCTTGCTAACACTTAAGGGGGATAATAAGATCATACTAAAGTTCTAATCATGTTTACAACAACTAGTAGATCCACTATTGTAACATATATGTAAAGCAAGCTATCAATTTGCAAGGCAAGGAAATAAGTAGAGTAATACTATATTTAGAAATAGTATTTTTTAGTTCAGATACATACTAGAATAAAATATGGGTTGTTGGGGCTATTCCCCATGCCGCAACACAAATGTATACTCACTCATGGCGAGAGACAATAGCGAAAAGATAGGTAAAACAATGAAAAGGGCCATGACACCTGGTGCAGGAAGACCAATCTCTCCACTACGGTCATCGCCTCCTTGATCCTCACTAGGGTTTGCACTGCACGGATGTGGCTTCTAATTACTTAATAGATACCCCTTGAATGGACTATAAAATTTTCATTTTATAGATGCACTCCTCGCTATCAAAACCCTAATGTTGAATACTTGTAGTCGAAGGCAGCTAATTGCATGGCCCAGACTCAGTCCAATAGGCGGCTCGCATGGGTTACTCCATATGGACCTCTCATATCCGGTTCTCTATTAGACTAGTGTGAGTGGAATAAGGGTAGGATGGATGCAAAGAGTGTGTGACAAAACTAAAGAATCCGAAAGACTCTAGGAGAGGAAGGCTCGAGTTGGGAGACTGGCAGAGCCAATAGCTTGACTGGGTGGTTGGAAAGTAGACAATGGACAGTTTTTGGTGCTTCCCTTCCCTTGAGGTGTGGCATCGTGAGGGCTTGATCATCCTTATAGGCAATGAAGTATATATTTTTTGTTGGTTCTGCACAAAAAGTATGTAAAGTGTATTAAAATCCAGAAAAGGGAAGATAATCGCATTTAAGTAATTCTAAGGCTAAAATTAAGGAATAGAAACACAAAAACCCCTACAAAATGGATAAAATTGTATGTAAAGATGAGTATACATATACTCATCAAACTATCCCAAACTTAAACCTGTGCTTGTCCTGAGTAAAGTAAAATAGATGAGAACAAACAATTGATACTAGGATCCAGGCTTCCTCTCCCAACTGAGCATACTTTCTGATCCCCTTCCACCAAACATGATAACGCGACGCTAGTCCTTCGAGGTCACGTAGTCACACTTCGATATCCCACGATTGGGGCTTATTCGTCCATTCACTAGAATCCAGAACCTGCAAAGAACTGATTTCATCTCAATTTGATCTGTCCACGCAAGGTAGAAGGAAGCACAAGTCAGGGATGATTGTCTATATTAGGGAGAGATTTGATATGTCCCTTGGGTATGAAATTTGGATGAAATGGGGAGAAGAAGACATGGCACAAACCCATTTTCTTGGTCTCTCCTCCATTTGACTCAAGATCTTATTTTGGGATCTGGTTATTTTATTTGTCTCTCCTCTATTTGACTTGAGACTTTTATTTGGTTGTGGTTACATTGACCGCATATTTTCATTGGGCTCATTGGCCTCTTTTATCGATACCATGTATGTAGAAGAAAATTGAAAAGAAGATATCTTTTTGGAGGGGATCCACCCCGAGCATGGGGTTTGGCATATATATATATATATATATATATATATATATATATATATATATATTTCTCATATTGTGGTTGACAAAAAGATGATGGAAGAAAAGTGGAAATAAGAGGTTGACTTATGCTTCTACATTTTATTGCTACATAGAATCATATCATCTTATTATATAGGTTAATTCAGTTAAAGTAGGGTAAAGAAGTGTTTACAAATTTGGTCTAAGTTATATCAGGGCATGTGAGACTTGACCTCTCTGACTCTTCCTACTTATCATCATTTCTAAGGGGAAAGGATGCTCAGTGGTTGTCATTGGGGCTCATACATGTTCAAGATATGTCAGTTTCTTAAAATTTTCTTTTATGCACGAGTTGTCTCAAGAAAAAGGTATTACTTTTACATATATGTTTTCAAATTTCATACAATTAAGTAGTCACCTAGGTAAGGGCTACAACTCACACAAAACAAAATATTTTTAAAATAAAAAACAAGACATACGCAAATAAAAGATAGAGAAAGTTGATTAGAGAATGAAAAAGGGAAAGGTTAGAGTTGAGGTGGTGGACATGATGTACCACCCACCCTCCACCCCCAACTTTAAAATTATGCCCATCCCCAAGAAGAAGGAAGTTGAAGATGGAGGGGACTTGATATGGGGGACGGAGGGGATGGAAGAAATGGAGGGTGATCTTTGTCTAAGATCACACCATAGAAACCCTAAGAATGGGTCCCTCTCCCATTAGAGAGACCCTCCTCTAGGCACCGTTGTGGTCACTAGTTCCCATGATCCTCGTTTGGTGGGGGCGATTGTGATCGTGGATGCACACCCCATTCTCCAAATCTTACGTCTAGCCAGCGTCGTATCTCAAGGATAATGGCCTCCTGATCGAACAACCAATTGACGATTAGATCCGGGTTGGGTGGTGGTAGGCCACGGCAGTGTGCTGGGTGCATGAAGAGGACTTCTCAGGGGATGTAGCTTGCTTGAGAGTAGTCAAATTCTAGTTCCTGGTTGGATAGCCATGGTATCTCCTTTGTCGTCGAAGAGGAAGGTCGTGAACGCTAAAGTACACTATTGAGGTTGTCAGTCAATGATGCCATCGGTGTTGTCGCAGGGGAACGAGCAAGAATGCACGGTCTTAAGATCCTCAAGGGGAAGATGGTTGTGCGTTCTGGTCTCCGCGCCTTGGCTTTTAGATCCATAGGAGATGGATTATGATTAGATGGTGTACATACCTTGATATAGGACTGGTCCTTATTACCTTTGAGAGCATTTTAAGGATCTGATTATTTTAGTCCCAACTTACCTTCATCCTTGAAGACTTCTATTGAGTTATGCACCGTCTTTAAATCTTTTAGTACACGATATTCAATAGTCTTCTTTCCTAGTTGAAGGACCAGTTTGTTAGCTTCAACATCTACCAAAGCTCTCGCGGTGGCTAAGAATGGTCTCCCCAAAATAAGTGGTAACAAATTATCCTCTTTGATTTGCATTACCACAAAATCACATGTGACGTAGGTGTCTGGTCCGAGCATAACTGGGACATGCTTAGTAATTCCTAGGGGCTTCGTTATAGATGATGCATCAGCCAATTGAATAGTCATAGTCATGGCCAGGAGATCGGTGAAACTGAGACGTTGGAATAGTGTGTATGACATAATGGATATGCTTGTGCCTAGGTCCAAAAGTCCCTTGCGGCAAGTGTCTTCTCCCAAGAAGCAATCTATCCCAAATGAGTCTAGATCTTTTTGCTTTGGAGGAATCTGATTTTGATCTATATCAAAGGTTGTATGTGTTAGCTTCATAGTTTCACATTCCCAGCCATATACTTCCTGGATAAACCATCTTGAGATATTTGCACCACATTGGTATTTCAACTAGCGCATTGATGAATGGAATATCGATATGAAGTTTCTTCATAGTGTCCTTGAATTTCATGAATTTGTCATTCAACTTAGTTGCTAGAGACGATGCAGATGTGGTACATGAGGTTTATCCACGAGTTCTTCAGGTGTTGTTGACTGCACAAAATTGACTACTAGAGTTGCAACGGTTGGGTTCTCACTAGTGCCTGGCTTAGCTGGAGTCAGAAGGGGGTCTTCTATCTGAACTTCTTCTGGATTGACTGTTGAATGGTCATTCAGGTGACTCAAGGTCCTGATTTGAGGGCCTTCACTTCTACTAGGAGGAATAGATGCAGGAGTGAAAGTCGGGGATGTGGAGTACACATTCCACGACCTTGTCATTACGGTGTTTAACATCTCCGGATGCTTGGGGTTGTTTTTCGATTAACCTGTGGTCTTGCCTATTGGAGGTTGTTGACTAGATGCTAGGCCAGTGATTTATGAATCCAACACCTTTTGATTGGATGTGGCACTAGCTAATTGAGTCTACCATGTTGCCATTATCTGTTGGAGTGTCTTTATTGGATGTTGTGTTGGTGTTGGCTCCATCTGTAATGGTGTGGTTGGATTCGGATTCTGATACTGCTACAGTTGCTGGTAGTTCATGCTTGAGAAGTTGAATCTATAATTTCCCTGGTTGCGCCAGCCAGTGCAGTTCAATGGTTCTCTAACTTGAGTAACCTATGATGGGGTTTTTTCAGTGGGGCACTCAGCTCCATTTGGATTCTCGTATTAGAAACCTGGGTGGTTACGAGCTTGATTCGGATTGTAGTATTCTTGCCCAGGGATAGTATGAATCGAGTTGACATCTTCAACTTGGGTAACTATGTATTGTTTCTCCGCTTCATGCTCATTGAAATGCAACGTACAATTGTTGGCAATGAATCATGTTGTGATCTAGTTCATGGCAGAACTCACAAGAAGGTGTGATGATTTGCATCTGAGGTGTCTAGTTCTTCCTCTCATATGCACTAAAGGATTTTTCAAGGTTATCCTTTTTGAGAGAAAGATTTTAGTGATTCTAATATGGATTTGAGTTCTAAACAATCCTCCACCATATCTACTTTAAGAAAACATTTTCCCGTGGGTATGGACCAATCAGTCTGATTCTCGGCAGCAAGGTTGATGATCTTCAATGCGTTGTCAAAGCTTTATCACATGAAGTTTCTATTAGAGGAGGAGTCAAGGAACTTCTTAGTCTTATTGTTGACACCCCGATAGAAAAATTTTATGATCTAATTTTTGAGAATGCCATAATGTGCGCACTTGCGTAGGAGTCCATTAAATCATTCACATGCTTCATATAAGGATTCTTCGAGCACTTGGTTGAATATTGTGACTTTTCCTCTGATCGAGTATGTCATCGAGGGTGGGAGAATTTTCTCTAGAAATTGATTTTTCACATCTTCCCATGTTGTGATAGGGTCCTATTAAAGAGTGTTGTACCACACTCTAAAGATAGATGAATTTGAGGAGATGTTCCAAGTAGTCATCTCCAATCCTTCTTGGGAAGGTGGAATTTTACAATAGACTAGCACTGGACCCAAATCTCAATCAAATCGTCTGGGGGTTGGACTGGATGATTTATGTCAGTGCTTTTTGGGATAGAAAATTCCCTTAATTCTTTGGCGTATTCTGTAATTTGGGTGGCTTCTAGGATGTGTCCTAGCTTCTATGACGAGTAATTCTCATTGGGCCGCGATACCCGCTTCAATCTGTGCTTGAATAGCTGCTTCCATAGCTATTGCATCTGCCATGGTTTTCCCCTTTGCAAAGACTTTTGAGAGTTCTATTGATTTCAGGATCAAACAGCAATCCCGAATCAAGACTTTTGAATTTTCACATAAGCTAAATCACACATTATCTTAGAATATTTTGAAAATGTATCTATTATCTCATTTTACAATTATCTAGCAATTCAAAAAGACAATTTTATTCAATAATGTATGAATTCTTTCATTTTTTGAACTTGTAACGCAAAGACCTATTTGCAAAGCAATTAGTCTCGGGGATCTTATTTAGATCGTGGGTTGAACTCATGCCTCAAAATGGATTCAAGATAACTTTATTATTATAATTGATTTATAAACCCAAGTGTTATATTTATAGAGTTCAAATTTATCAAAATTTGAAGATCTTAGAACTGTCATATAGAAATGTGCACTAAAATATGGTGAGTAATGTAAGACTAAACTTTTACTTAATTTACATAAAAAATAAAGCTACACTTCTCCCATATGTATTTTGAACTCAACACATGTTGTTTTTGTGCAAAAATAGCAGTGATACCTAATATTTAAATCATGTAAAAGAGCTACAATTGTAATAGCGTGACTTCTTCTATTTTTGAGTTGCCCTCAAAGACAAGCCTCTATTAACTATACATGGATGTACCTCAGAGTTTTTGTGCTGCTCTGCATGAAAAGAAATATAAGTTTTATGTCCTCTTGATGTTCACATAGGAGCGTTGGCAACATGAGGAAGTTAAAGAAGCCTCTTCATTGGACGACAACCTCTGTTGGAATACGCCGGTGGAACACCTTCCAACAACAAAGAAGACAATGCATTTTGGAATGACCTATTTACCTATAAACCCTAAACCGAATATCATGAGATAAACAAGCTCAACTTTCTTATTTTCACAAAGGAAAATGCTACCATCATACACATCACACACTTTATACAGAAGACCATAAAAGTTCAGAAAATAACTTGATACTATTTGTTACACATTTTTATAAAGAGAAAGGATTTGATGGTCCTCATTTAATGGGTGTGGGCTACTCGTGTAGTCATCCATTTACAAGTGTATCAGTAGATTTAAACATAGGACGATCAAAGACACCTCAAGGGTGGCTTAGTCTATATCAAGGTGTAGCGTACACCTTATCTAACCAGGACCAACAAATCACTTGAAGAGTCCCTGAGAGAGAAAAAGTGTCTTGAAAATAGGGAACTTTTTCTTCCATAAATTCCGCCTAAAAGCTATGTCTCTAGAAGAGAAAATACCTATAAGGAGAGACTATGAGATAATTATGACAAAAAATATAGACAATGAGGAAGAGCAAATAGAGATTGTGATTAAGTGCTAACGTACATATCTTATAGATTTTATCTATTTATAATTGTTTTTTTATAAAATTGTGTTATTATTGTCTTTTAATGCATATTTATGTGTATTACTTTTACAAATTGGTATTACTTAATTCTGCTATCATACATATTTAAACTATTGTATTGTATATTTATGTGCACCTTTAGAAAAGTATCCATATTATAATGTTAATAATATATTTATACATAGTATTATTCAATTACTTGTATTGATTATTTCTCTTTACTCTACTTCACCTTTTTATTTCCATATCTCTTCTTCTTTTCTTTATCCTTATTTCCTCATCTTTTGTTTCTCTTTCCATCCAATCATCCCCACTCGACCTTTAATTTCTCTATGAGTCTTAAGATAGGAATGAATGTGGTTACATCCATCATTTTTGTTTGCAATATGACGGCTAATGTCAATGGATCACATCGTCGCAGTTTAATAACTCTTTGTTGAGTGCCATGATTGGATGATTTTCAAAGATAAAATGTCAAATTTGAAGTAAAGTATCACACGTTACAGCGATCAACAGATAAATTTACATTTGTTACAATTCCTATTTTGTAGTTTTTGCAAGTTAGGACTTTAACTTCTAGGGACACCATGGGCGCTCAATAGTTGTATGTTAATTTGGTCACCGTTGACATTGGGGTCGACCGTTGCTAAGTATTGGCTCTCCAGTCTAAACATACATTCATCCCCTAGGTAGGAGATGAACGGAGAAATGATTAGAGAAAACCCTCCGTACAGATTCCATTCACAAAATGGTCAGAGACGACCATCAACTTCCAATGTGGGGTTCTCATAATCAAAATACCATTCACCTGACCTGCATCCTCATCTACCTATTCCTCTTCCTATCTTCCTTTCTAGACACCACTACCAAGGCAGTGACAGTGGCACACCCAGGTACCTTGTGGAAGACACCCATTATCATGGACAACAACGAGTCGGTAGTCGATGCTTTACTCATGGCCGGCGGCCAGGGTCCAGCTTTTGCCTTTGGCTTCTTCAAGTGCCCAAGCAACGGCTTCCTAATGGAATTACTTCTGGTGGTCGCCAACAACTCCTCCATCGTTCCCATAATGCCTGTCGAGGTGGTATGGACAGTCACTTTACACATATAGGCCACAACTTTATTTCTAAAATTTAGGCGAGGCATAGGCCTCATGTGGCCCAAATGTGGCTTCGTCACTGGCATGACTTATTTTATTTTGCTTAAAAATATCTTGCTAAGGAGTGGCCCTAAAATACGAGTCTTCATTTAGTGTGGCATTAAACCAGATACTTGTGCAGTTCTGCACTATGGAGGGTCTAGAAATCTATTGTACGAGGAACTGAGTCAGTATAAGCAGTTGCAAATTGAAGTGTATATATAAAGATTAAAATAATATTTACTTGAGTTAATTTAGAAAAATAGATCCAAAATAATTTCTCATTTCCTTGCACATATAAAGATAAGCTATTTATAAAATGTAACATTTCTGAAGCCAATGATATGATATAATCTTTGTACCGAAGTAGTGTATTCATTTAGATATTTAATATCTAAATTAAATAATTAGAGGATCCACAGTATAGTTATTTACATCATCACTCAACATGTATAATATTAACTAATACATAAAGTTAAAACTAATTATATGAAAAATGGGAACAAACTCATCTTATTAAGGGGGCACAAATACCCAAATACCTTAGTGGCTAGTGTCACAATTAAAGATCCATATCAATTTTATATTAGTAAAATATTGTACTATAGAGAATACAAGACTTTTTTTGACATGTCGCTAGGGTTCGGGAGCTGGGGGGCGCCCGGGGAGGCGGCCGAGGAGGCCGTGGCCGGGGATCCCCATCCTGCCTACGTTCCATCGAGGAGAACTCCAGTTCTGATCCGCCTGACGTCGTCGTTGTGGATCCTTCCACTGGCGATGGCCCTGTCCAAGATACTGCTGCTCCAGAAGATGTCACGATGAGCGTGGAAAATCCTACGGATGTTCCGGCTCGACGTAGTTACAGAGATGCACACGTAGGGAAAGATCATGGCCTTCTGTCATATATTAATCCCGTTTCACCGGACACCCTGAAGGAAGGAGACATCCAGGTCGACTTGTCGGGCGTTCTTCCGGCCTTCTCTGTCAAGAATGAATCTTTTCAGCCTCTCTTGGCCCCTTGACAATTCGCGGTGGTTGTGAAAGCTCTAGGCATCACGCTGGGGTTCCAAGCCCTCGTCAATAAGATAATCGTGCTTTGGCAGCCGACGACGCAGTTCCGGATCATTGATCTTGATAATGGGTACTACATAGTCCAGTTGGGTAATCACGAGGACTATGAAAAGGCGTTGTTGGGGGGGCCATGGACCGTCTTTGGAAACTATCTCTCCATCCAAACATCGTCTCCCTCCTTCAGGCCATCGGAGAAGATCCCACAGAGACTTGTTGTCTGGGCGAGGGTCGCTGACCTCCCAGTCTTTCTCTACCAGAACCAGCTCCTCTTCAATATTGGAAACGCAATTGGCAAGACAATTAAAGTCGACGCCAACACCTTGCTAGGAAACAGGGGGAAATTCACAAGGATCGCCGTCGAGGTCGACACACAACAACCCCTCCTTCCGGCTATCTTTATCAATGGTGAATACTTCCGTCTCGAATATGAGAACTTACCACACTTCTGCCTCAAGTGTGGCCTCCTCAGACATACGGCGGAAGAGTGTAAACAGAACACACCCTCCCCGAGTGACTTGGCTTCCACCTCCATTCCCATCCCGGTTCCGTCGGTCAGCTACACCGTCGCGATCCACGCAAAGATGCCCGAGAGGAGAAAGCCCAGCGCCCCTGCGCGGAACGGCAACGGCAATAAGCCCCCTCCACCACAAGGCGAACGCAAAGCCACTGGACCAGGCCCACACACAACCCCCCAGAGCAGCTGACGACGGATGATGATGGCTTCCAACCAGTCCTCAACAAGAAGGCTAAGCAGCGTCTGCGGCAGAAAGAAGCTGCTGTCGTAGCGTCCCAGGCAGACAAGGCGCAAACCGATAGCCACCAACCTGTGAACACCGCCGTCAAACTCACTGGTAACGAGATAAGCCAAGGGCGGTCCTCAAACCAGACTCAAGATGGTGAGTTCCTGTTCCAATCCCAAGTACAAGTTAATCCTACGATTCCTAGCAAAACCGCAACCCACCAAAACAGGCATGATAAGGGCTACGTCATGTTGAGAAATAGGAAGACCGTCCTCCAAACTACACAAAGCCCAGACCGCGTACGCAAGAAGAGTCGAGCCGAGACTGTGCAAGGCACTGAGGCCATTACTCCTCACACGAAATGCGCTTTGGAATTTCAGATGCACCTTGACAACAACTCCCAGGAAGCTTCTGCGGAAGGAATAACGGAAGGTGAAGAACAGTCGGTAGGACTGTGTGCTGCACTTCAATAAATTAGCCAATGAATATTCTGTGCTGGAACATCCAAGGCGCAGGCCTGGACAAGAAAATCCAGCTTCTTCACGAATTAAAATCGATCCACAAAGTGAACATCACCGCCATTGTAGAGCCTCGCTGCAATGGCCCAACTCCGGACACGTTGATCAAGCGCCTTGGTTTCAACTCATCGCATAGGGTAGAAGCCAACGGTTTCTCAGGCGGCATTTGGCTGGCCTGGGATCAGCATGTTTGTTCTATTGAAATCCTCCTTAATCATCGACATCTCGTGCACTGCCGTGTAGATAACGACTGGTACTTGACCATAGTTTATGGGAGTCCCAACTCTACCTTGCGGGAATACCTGTGGGAGAGATTAGAGGAAATCTCAGGCTCTATAAACTCTATGTGGGCAGTTCTAGGGGACTTCAACACCCTGCTCAACCTTAACGAGAAGAAAGGCAGTGATTTCTTTGACAGGCGCGCGAGCAACCGCTTCCATGAGGTCCTCTCTGTCGCTGGCCTTGCTAAGCTCAAGACTCAGGGGCCCTTCTTCACCTTCCAACGCAAACACCTGTATGAGCGTCTAGACCGAATCCTCGCAAACTCAGACTGGATTCAAAAGTTTGGCAACACCTCTGCTGTTGTCCTTCCTCACCTCTACTCTAACCACCATCCCATTCTCCTGTCCTGCGGCTCGCGGACGCCTCGACGCAGCCTCTTCCACACAAAGCAAGCTGGAACTGCACCTCTTCCTTCACAGGAGACGTCATGTGCCACTGGCCTCTGAATGTCAGCTTCCAAGAAGCCCTCGCCGTCTTCAAAGACAAGGCGGTCTGGTGGGACGCTGCGAATTATTCCCGTCAGCGCAAGGAAAAGTAGCAGCTTCTCGCTCGCATTAGCAAGCTCTAGGTACACTCTCAATCTCTGACCCCTATTCCGCTGACGGACCCGTCTATCCCGCTTCAGGAACAACTCCATCATATCCTCCTCAACGAGGAGGTTGACTGGCAGCAGAAGGCCCATCTCGATTGGCTGAAGTCTGGTGATCTTAACACCAGGTTCTTTCAGGCCTTTGTGCAATCCAGACGCCATTACAACAAGGTCACTCGCCTCTAAAAAGAGGACGGAACCTGGACCTCCATGACCGACGAGACGAAGTTGCCGATCCACAACTTCTTTGCTGAGTTGCTGTCCCAAACAGCCCCTATGTGCGCTGACCGGATCCGCGCATACACGGGTGTCTTCTCCGCCGTGTCTTCTGATACTTCCGCTCACCTGTCTGCCATCCCTGACATGAATGAGGTCAAAGCCGTCGTCTTCTCCATGGCTCCTCTTAAAGCGCCGGGTCCTGACGGGGTCCACACCGGCTTCATCCAGCACCATTGGGAGCAGGTTGGCCCTAATATCTTACAGTCGGTTCAGGAGGTCTTCATCTCGGAGTGGGTGAGTAACCCCTTAGCGGACTCCTACATGGTCTTAATCCCTAAGATCCCAGCACCCCAGCGTTGTAGCGATCTGCGGCCTATCTCGCTAAACAACGGATGTTTCAAGATCATCTCCAAGGTTATCGTTGAAAGACTAAAACCCCTTATGAATGGATGGATTAACCCATTCCAGTCGAGCTTCATCCCGGGCAGACGCATCAGTGACAATATTCTCCTTGTCTAGGAGGTCATACATTCCATGAAGTCCAAATCTAACAAGAAGCCTTGGATGTGCATCAAGCTGGATTTAGCCAAGGCTTTTGATAAGATGAACTGGGAATTCATTCACGACACTCTACAGCGCACATGCATGCCAACTAAGTTGTCCACCATCATCATGGAGATCATTTGTAAGGGATCGACCTCCATCCTTTGGGAGGGTGAGCCTATACCCCCCTTCAAAGCCACGCAGGGAGTTCGACAGGGTGATCCGATTAGCCCTTATATTTTTGTTCTTTGCATGGAGCGACTGAGCCAAGCTATTGACCAATCCGTGCAATTCGATCCATGGAAGCTGCTTTCCCTCTCTAGGGGTGGCCTCAAGCTTTCCCACGTCCTCTTTGCGGACGATATCCTTCTCTTTGGTGAGGCATCTATACGGCAGGCTCGTACCGTCTCCGCTATCCTTTCAGACTTCTCCAGGGTGTCTGGGCAACCGATTTCCAAATCCAAATCTAGATGCTTCTTCAGCACGTCCACCTCTCATTCCCTGCGCAAAACCATTAGCAGGAAGCTCGGATTCCCCTGGACCTGTGATCTAGGGAAGTACCTCGGTGTGCCTGTTCTACATAATCGTGTCAATAGGGAAACACGCAGGGATATTCTAAGCTCCATTCAGAGGAAGATGAACAGCTGGGCTATTAGAAGTCTATCTCTTGCTGGTAGGGTAACCTTGGCCAAGTCCACGTTGCAGGCCATCCCGTCCTATACAATGCAAACCGTCAAGCTTTCCCCTCGACTGTGCGATGAAATTAACAGGCATATACGTAGGTTCATCTGGTCAGGGACATCAAACCATCGCAAGTCCTCTCTCGTTACTTGGAATAAGATCTCGTCTAGCAAGGATGTTGGTGGACTCGCCATAAGGGACACTAGGGAACAAAACGATGCACTTATGATGAAGAACGTATGGACTTTTCTCACTGATCCGTCCAAGCTCTGGGTGAAAGTGATGAAAGATAAGTATACAAAAGAAGGAAGATTTAAGTCTATCCCATGCTCCCCGGCTTGGAGTTTTATCAAGAAGAACATCAGTAGAGTTACTGATCATTGTCAGATTGCCATCAACAATGGCAAGCTCACAAACGCTTGGGACGGGCGGTGGCTTGTTGGGCGGTCTGTGCTGGACTTACACCCGGATTGGCCGATCCCCCTCGACATCCGAGACCTTACTGTTAGTTCCATGGCAATTCTTGACGGTGTTTGGGATTGGGACTTTATCCATAGCTTTCTTCCTGAGGTTGTGTGGCCTACTATCGCTGCTATCCATGCCCCTTGTTCCCACTCGGAGGATGACGCATGGGTTTGGTCGTTTGAGAAGCATGGCTTGTTCACATCTCGCTCTGCCTACAGATGGCTTCGGCAAGGTAAAGAGTTCTCCCTAGCTGGCAACTGGAAAGGCATTTGGAAGGCCAAGCTTCCGGAGCTCATTAAGATGTTTCTCTGGCTCTTGCTTCATGGTGCCCTCATGACTAACATGGAGAAGCGGCGCAGACATATGGAGGTCCCGGAGGACTGCCCTGTCTGCAACAGCAGTCAAGATACCATTCTGCACGCCCTTCGCGATTGCACAAAGAGCTGGGAGGTTTGGACTCAGCTTCTTCCTGATGAGGACCACGCTGCCCTATCCCCGCATGAGTGGATTCAAAAGTGCACTAACAGCACTGACGCCAGCTTCGTCTTGTGGGCTGTCGCTTGTTGGCACATCTGGAGGTGCCGCAACGACCAAATCCACCAGCAGAAAAATCTCTCCGCCACCACTATAGCTACTTTCATCAAGCTGTGAACGACCTCCATCATTAAGGCTTATGAGGGGTCCTGCCTTACCCTCCCAGCAGCTATCCGTTCCGGCCAGACACTCACTGGTAAGGCAATATATGTCTTCGTTGATGCAGCCCACCACCACGGCCAGACCGTCGCCGGCATCGGTGTCCATGCGGTCCGTTCTGATGGCTCACATATCTTGGGCTTCTGCCAGACAGTGCATTCCACTTCCTCAACTCTCAGTGAAATCCAGGCTATCATGGCCGGAGCCCAGCTCTGCAAAGACCGCCAGTGGGAAGATAGTGTCATTCTCACCGACTCTTTGGAAGTCGTCGGGTACCTCACCAAAACCAAACCCCCCCTCAGTTCCTGCCTTATGCGAGGAACATAACGAGTCTCCTAAATGGCTCTCCGGTTGAGCTCCTTCGCCACGCCCCCCGGAGCGCCAATGGTCCCGCAAACAGCCTTGCAAAGCATGCCATCCACTCAAATAATTCCTTTAGTTTTACTTCTGTTGTATCTGCGCCATGTGAACATTCCCTCTGTTTTGTCCGTACTTGAGCGCGGAATCAATGAAAACTAGCTCTTTTCTTTTCAAAAAAAAAAAGAGAATACAAGTATAATGTATTAGAAAAAAATATATAATATATTTCTTTTTCTTAGGGGGGTGGGGCTTCAGCCGGAGTACCCCTTTGTCGCTGATACTGCATGAAAAGAATATAGTTTGCATGTCCACTTGATGTTCATAGCTACGTTTAGCATCATGAATCGTGAGGCAACGACATTAGCCTCTTCATTGGAGGGTGATCTCTGTTGAAATGCCCTGGTGGAACACCTTCCGGCAGCGAAAAAGAATGCATCTTGGCGGGGCCTGTTAGCCTGCAGTCAAACCCTAAACCGCGAGGTTTTGATAAACAAGGTCAGAAGACGTTGCCAGCCTAACCTTGACATATTTCCAAAGAAAAATGCATTAACCAATTGCAATTTGGCTGCTGATCATGGATCACATCGTCGTAGTTTTACAATTCTCGAAAACTGCCAATACCCATCAACAAGTAGTTGTCAAACTTGTTACGCATTCTCTAACCATTTCCCAAAGGATAAATTGTCAAACTTGGAGTACGCTATTTTTGTTGTCACTTTTCACTGGTATTATATATAGGCAAAAAAACCTAAATGGCACATTTGCCAATTTTAATTACCTAAATGGCATGTTCTTGAACTTATTGCCCAAAATGGCACATTACTGGAGCAATACGTCCCCTGTCGGGACGGATTGCTCTCCCGCGAGGCAATGTTGTGGGACCAATGCGTCCCCCGCCGAGACGCATTGCCCTTTGTGGGACCAATGCGTCGCGGCCCGCGACGCGCCCAACGGCTATAAAATTGCCACACGGGCAATGCGTCCGGGACGGGGACGCATTGCTCCCAGCGCAACGGCTATTTTACCGTTGGGGCCGCCGCGCGGCGCCGGGCGGTGCCACGTGGGCGCAATGCATTCCCAACCGAGACGCATTGCTCCCCTATATATATTGGCCGAAAACAAGCCCCCAAACTCACACCATTCTTCATTTCCTTCATCTAGCTCTATACTCCCATTGCTCTGGAGCTTTTCTTGGATTTCTATTGCTTTGGGTGATTTCTAGCTTATTTCGGGTGATCTTGGAGCTGATATCTTCCGCTGTTCGGAGACTATTTGGAGCTTCTTCTTTCTCTTCTTCTATTCTTCGATTGTCAACAAATAACTCTCCATTTCAGGTATTTATTCTACCAAATTTTTAATTTTCAAAATATGAACTTACGAAATATTACAACTGAAATAATTGTATGGTTACTCTTTAATTGCACATTACTGAAATAATGATGTAGAAAATGACAATTGAAGGCTACTTAATACCTAAAAAATTATTGTTCGAAATTGCAAAATTGTTATTTTGAAATGTTAGTGTTACTAAAAAATTAGCAAAATTGTTCTTATGAAATGTTAGTTAATTTTACTGAAAAAATTAGCAAAATTGTTGTTCACTGTTAATGTTATAGAAAAAATAGTCCAATAAATTTAATTCCAAATTGATGTCATTGCTCTAAAATATTAATTTATGTTGATATAATGTCATAAACTATGAATTTCTTTCTGATGTTAATATAATATTCTAAAATATAGGAACATGGCATCTAGTTCAAATTCACGAATTGTGAAGATGCGATATGATGGGCAATTTCTCTCTGATGGGTCTTATTCTAGTCGATCTGTTAGACCCATAAACATTTCACTTATTAATACCCTATCTGAACTAAAATCATATATCTATACAACACTTGACATCAATCCCAACCACTTCTCTATCAAAATATCCTATCTTTTCCCTGGAGAAAATCATATGCTCGTACAAGTTGATGATGATGATGCATACAGAACCTTGTTATCACTTTCAGCTGATGCCTATATTGATGTGTTTCTTGAAAAAACATATATCCACCAACAACCTTGCTTAATGAGTCTATTGAATCAATTTCAATCTCAATTCTCTCGGAGTCAACCACCTCAATTCTGTCAAAGTCATTTAACTACTGAATGGAGTCAACCACCTCAATTCAGTCTTAAAAATTTAGCTGCTGAGTGGAGTCAACCACCTGAATTTTCTCAAAATCTTAGTACTGAGAATATTGGTGTTGAGGTTGAGGAGGGAGATAATGATAGTGATCATGAAGGTGATAACAATAGTGACATTGAAGGTGGTAATAACAGTGAACCACATGAGGATGAGTCATTGACTGAAACCGATGATGAGCACACACATCCATTCCCTGACTCTATTGCAGCATTGAGTCATATTCCATCCATATTTGACAACCAATGGCCCCAACATGAACACATTGATTCCAACTATGAAGCTTTTCAAGATGATGACTGGGTGGAAGATTTTTGTCATGAATTTCGTCTCAATTACAATCCTTCCAGTGCTGTTATATATGAGGGTGCTTTATTTGCATCTAAAGTTGTACTGGTTGAGACACTCCAAAAATGGTCGGTACAAAAGAATGTCCAGTACCGTACATTACGCTCAAATAATCGTCATCTTAAACTTGCTTGTATCCATGATGAACGATGTCCTTGGAGATTGACCGCTTGCCAGTCCAAAAAAGCAGGTGGCATGTGGAAGATAAAACGTTGTAAAGCAGGCCACAATTGTGAATTAACTGTTATGAATCATGATCATCACCAAGTCACAGCATCTTATATTGCTCGAATGATAATGCCAATCCTAGTATCACGACTGGATATGTCGACACGAGAAATTCGTGACAAGGTGAATGCTGAACTAAGGCTCAATATATCTTACAAGAAGGCATATCTAGAGAGGAGGAAGGTTGTTTGTAAAATATTTGGAGATTGGGAATCATCATATCATAGTTTGTTGTCGTTCCTAATTTCTCTAACACAATATATTCCAAGAACTATATATGCCCACCTTATTGATGATTATACCCTTCAAACTGAAGGCACTCGTAGATTCAAGCGGGTGTTTTGGGCATTTGGTCCAGCTGTGAGGGGTTGGGCCTATTGTAGGCCTGTTCTTACTGTTGATGGCACATTTTTAACAGGAAAATATACTGGCATACTTCTCCTTGCATGTGGCATAGATGCTGATAATGGTCTATTTTCACTTGCTTTTGATGTTGTCGAGAAAGAAAATAAGGACTCCTGGGAGTGGTTCTTTGGTTCTCTACAAACTTGTATTCCAATCATTCCACGACGTACAGACTTGTGTATTATTTCTGATCGAATGAGTGGGATTTTTCCAGCCCTTCAATCAAAATTTCATTGGGCTCAACATCGTTATTGTCTTCGACATCTTCAGGAGAACTTCCATAAGCAGTTCAAGTCCAAGGAGTTGAGGGACCTTATGTGGAAGGTGGGATCCACAACTGATACACATGAATTTGATCATCATATGACTGTTATAGAAACCATAGAACCAGCAGTGAAGTCGTATTTATTAGGCCAAAATCCAGTACATTGGGCTCTAGCATATGACAGAGGTTGCAGGTATGGGTCATTGACTACCAATCATGTTGAAGGTTGTAATGGAGTCTTAAAAGGTGTTAGAGGTTTGCCAATACAAGCGTTAATTGTTGCCACATACTATCGCTCTATGACCATATGGCTGTATAGGCATGATCTCGTAAATAAACGTGCACAAGATGGATTTAAATGGCCCTTTAAGGTTCATGATAAGCTTTATAATGTTTGAGAGGATGCAAAAAAATTGACAATACACATCCGTGTGAACAATGATGAATGGCTTGTTGGTGACATGGATGGATATAAATTTCAAGTAATAGTGCATCCAAATGGTGGCAGTCAATGCAGCTGTGGTTTTCCACAACAATGGCATTTTCCATTCTCTCATGTTTGGGTAGCTGCAGACTCTGTCAATTGGGATCTTGATGCACTCGTGAGTGCATATTATACAAATGAGGCTTATCTAAATGCATACAGAAACTGAATTTTGTGGCATTCCCGACAAGAGGTATTGGCCTCAATTTGATGAAAGTAGAGGTATTTATCCCTTATTACCCCCTAGGAAACGAAGGCAAGCTGGAAGACCAAAGAAAAAGAGAAGGCATTCAACTATGGATGTTGATCCAAATCAGTATACATATCACTGTCATAAGTGTGGCAGAAAGGGCCATAATAGATGCACTTGTCCTAATGTCATATGATGACTGGTTATGTAATGTTTGCAATTTCAATTTACTCAAGTCATGTAATATTTACAGTTTCAATTTCACTAAATTCATGTAATGGTTGTAATTTCAATTTCACTAAATTCATGTAATGGTTGTAATTTCAATTTCACTAAAGTCATGTAATGTTTGCAATTTCAATTTCTATAGATGGCTCATCGAAGGACATGGACATTTCACATGTCCGTAGAGTTAATCCAAATAATAGCTACGAAGTGCCTACAGGGAAAAATGGCTCATCAAACTCTATTGGATGATGACTGGAATGATGTACCAGATTTGTTGCACAACAAGTTAGGATTTATAGTGACAAAAGAACAAGCAAAATTTCATTGGCAATTTTTAAAGAAAATGTTTCACATGTATGAAGAACTTTTTGAGCTACCTGGTTGGTATTGGGATCACACAAAACAGAAAGGAATGCAAATCAACGAACAAGTAAAAAACCAGTTAGCTGTATCACATCCAGAGATACATCGAGTGGTACATCAAGTGTGGCCATTTTATGAACCTCTAGATGAGATATTGAATCAAATGCAGTAATTTCATGTAGTTCATGTTGTATTTTTATATTGTTTGTTCATGTAATTCATGTTGTTCATGTTGTAATTTCATCTTATCTAATGAAGAATCTTGACAATCTTAAATGTTGTACACTATTTGCACTTTTCATGTAATGTAATTTTTGCACTTTTTATTTAATGAAATGTTTTCACTTTTCATAGATATGGCTCCTAGACAAGAAACCTACCGACTCTCCCAGCACCACATTATGTTGGCACAATGGCCTATTACTGACCAGGATGTTTTAGACAATATTTCCATAGCTGGTTTTGGGCTTGTTCATAGGCTACCATGTATCCACCTTGACCCTACTTTAATCACTGCATTAGTTAACAGGTGGGACAACTCTAGTAATACTTTTAGGCTTCCCCCTTTTGAGATGAGTGTCACTCTTCAGGATGTTGCAGTTCTTTTAGGCCTGAGGATTGATGGCCCACCGGTTTTAGCTTCATATCCTTTAGGTGTAGATGAGGGGCAATTTTCTTCATGGACTCACCTTTGTGAGAATTTCTTAGGAGATGCACCAGATGGGATGTCTAAGGGGCATATCTCCTTGATTTGGTTGCGTGAGACCTTCAAGGATATGGATCTGACCGCGGGTGATGAAGAACAACAAGTAGAAATGAGGACAAGGTATACTAGGGCATATCTCTTATATTTCTTAGGTAGTTACCTTATCCCAGATAGTATAGGGGATAGAGTTCATGTTAGGTACCTCCCTCTTGTGTTCGATTTTGAACATTGTGGCACTCTATCTTGGGGTGCTGCAACTCTAGCTTTCTTATATAGGGAGTTGTATAAGGCAACCACCCGGTCTAGGAGAACAGCCCATCTATCAGGTTGTGTGTGCCTATTACAGCTGTGGTGTTGGGAGAGGTTGGGAATTGGACGCCCAGGTACAATTGCAATGCGCTGGAATGATTGGCCAGAAGATGTTCCCTTGGGTTACAGGTTAAAGATCAACACAATTAACTTTTTTATTTGTCTAAATATTATGTAGTGTTTATCTAAATTTAGTTTCTCAATTTAATAGGTGTCCTACCTTTGTCCAAAGGAGTCAAACTATTAGGGGAACAATTCAATTTTACGATTCAACATTTGACCAGATTTTGCCCTCACAGGTATAACTTACTTACCTCTGTTGTTTGATATGTTTTATTTATTTACAATTTACTCCGTTTTATATGATACACGTTGTTTATATGAATAACAGATAGAGTTGACTCCATACACTGCTGAGGTTCTCGAGAGATTGCCTGCCATTTATAGAGATGGTAGTGATATTTGGTTGGCACGAGTGCCTCTGTTGTGATACACAATAGTGGAGTGGCACTTTCCCGACAGAGTACTTGGACAGTTCGGCTTTGTTCAAGTACAACCTACTCTTGAGCTGCCGAAGCTTAGCCGGATAGATGGGAGGGGTCATGCGGCTGAGGATTGGATGTTTCATTATAGGCAGGAGGTGCATATGTGGAACAACAGACGTGAGAGCTTTGTTCCCGCTCCACCAGCTGATACAGTCTATAGTCCTCAGGTTCACTATGCATGGTATCATCCACAATACATTGTTCCCCCTCCAGATATGCCTCCAAGCATATACTACCCGCAAAGTTATCGTCAGCAGGAATTTGTCAGTATCATTATTATTTTCTTTTACAAATTGTTATTATTTATCTTTGTTATTTGTAATATATGTAATTGGTCTTTATTATGTGTACATACTTTATTTTACAGGTACAAACACATGTGGCGATCCGAGCAGCAGTACAGCACGCCCCTACACAGATCAGAGACAGCATCTATACCATCCAGGGGAGTTACTTTGATAGTCTTCCCGACTATGCTCGGCCGTGGGATCCCATACCCACTCATACCACAGCCCCTGAGCCCACTCCTACTCTTACTCCTACTCCTACTCCTACTCCTATTGTTGAACCCACTCCCACTCCCACTTCTCAGTTCATGTCATGGGGACCGACAGAGCCATATTTTTCAGGAGTTGCTTCATATTCCTCATTCATCACCCCACCTCAACCACCATCATACCATGGAGCAAGTTCTTCTTCTGCTCCATACACTCCATTCCCACTAGCAATTGTTCCCGAGAGCCGACCACCATCTTATGTCACATATTCACCTACTCCGTTTGATTTCTCAGGATGCACCCCACCTGATGCATCCTATCTTGGTTTTCCTAGACCCCTCACCCCACCTCCACATTTTCATTTCTTCCCTGATGCTCGCCAGCAGCCTCCTACGCAGTTGTCCCCAGTTCAGCAGTCTCCAGATGACATCGGTACAGAGGATCCTGATGTAGAGGGACGTGGGCGAGGACGCCGTGGGCGAGGACGACATACTTAGTTTTTTTATATATTGTACAGTTTTGTATGTATGCCTTTGTGAGGACATCTATTGTATGTGGATTTATCATATTATGATATCACATTGGTTCATTTTGGATCATGTTGTTGTGGATCTATCATATTGTTCTGTTGTGTATTATTTTCTCGTCATGTTGGTTTATGTTTTAACCTTATTTTTAATTGCTATCTCATTTATTTGGATTAAATTCGTATTATATAATCAATTAGGAACCAACCAATGTTGGTTGCAATACACTTATATATTCCATATGCATGTTACGACCTATTGAAATTGACAAATTTATAATAATTGAGTATATTATAGACATCCAAATACAAGTGAACGAATTATAAATGTATAAATATAATCAATATTGTTAATTTACATATCAATAACCATGAAACAATATCAGTGACTGCAAAAATATGATTAAAAAAACCAATACGTCCTGCATGGGGACGCATTGCTGCAATGCGTCCTGCATGGAGACTCATTGAGCAATGCGTCCCACCTGGAGACGCATTGGTCCCACACAAGGGCAATGCGTCCCGAGCCGTGACGCATTGCACTCCTGTGGGGTCAATGCGTCCCCTTCCGGGACGCATTGCTCTCCGCGTGGCAATGCGTCCTGGAGGGGGACACATTGGTCCCACAACAGAGCAATGCGTCACGGCTCAGGACGCATTGCCCTCTTGTGGGACCAATGCGTCTCCCGCCGGGACGCATTGCCTCGCGGGAGAGCAATGCGTCCCAGCAGGGGACGTATTGCTCCAAAATGTGCCATTTTGGACAATAAGTTCAAGAACATGTCATTTAGGTAATTAAAATTGACAAATGTGCCATTTAGGTTTTTTTGCCTTATATATATTACCTGTGTCCATAAGTTATTGCGATAAAAAATATTTGCCATTTGATCTTGTGGTTTGTGCAATCCGGTACTTCAACTTCCGGCGACACCATTGGCGCTCTATAGCTGTAAATGAATTTGTTCGCCGACGACTTTAGGGTCCACAGTATCTACGTACTGGTTCTCCAGTCTATCCGTACATTCACCCCCTAGGCGGCATGACATACGTAGAAACGATTCCAGAAAACACTCGCTAGAGATCCCATTCACAAAATGATCGGAGACAGCCAACAGCGTCCAATGTGGGGTTCTCGTAATCAATATCACATTCACCTGATCTGCATCCTACTCTACCTATTCCTGTTCTTATCTTCCTTTCTAGCCACCTCTACCAAGACGGCGACAGTGGGACACCAAGGTACCTTGTGGAAGACACCCATGATCATGGAGAACAACGAGTCGGCAGTCGATGCTATACTCATGGCCGGCGGACAGGGTCCAGCGTTCGCCTTTGGCTTCTTCAAGCGCGCGCCCGAGCAACGGCTTCCTCCTGGCGGTACTTCTGGTGGTCACCAACAACTCCTCCATCGTTCCCACAACGCCTGTCGAGGTGGTATGGACCGCCAACCGCAACAACCCCATCGACCGATATGGTGAGCTGAACCTGACCCCTGACGGCGATCTGCGCTTGTCCGACGGAAGCGGCAATCTGGTTTGGTCTTCCAACACCTCTTTTAGAGGCGTGGCCTCCTTGAATCTCACTGTGGAGGGGAATCTGGCGCTGCTAAACGGTACAGGCCAGGTGATATGGCAGTCCTACAGCCATCCCACTGACACAGCCCGCCCTCATCAGAGACTGGCCGGGATGATGCTTGTCGCAAACGCGTCAGCAACAAATTCGTCTGACGGCGTCTATTATCTTTCCGTCACCAACACGTCCTACGAAGCCTACATCGCCGGCAACCACAGTTTTCCTTCTGAGATGTACTACAGATCTGGTAGCAACTTCAAAAAATTCAAAGATGGCGTCCTTCTTGAGCTCCCTCAATTCTTTACCACTGCTGGACGACTCTTCATTCAGCCTTCCCTTTTCGCTAAGGGGTTCGTGAGACTTGAGGCGGATGGGCACCTCCGGGAGTACGCATGGCGGGACGAGCTCTCCCAATGGCAGCTAGAGGTTAGCTGGTTTGACGAAAACATAGGATTCTGTGGGTACCCAAAGGTGTGCGGCAGATATGGGATCTGTTCAGACGGGGATTGCAGCTGCCCTCGGGTAGACGACGAGACAAACACAGTCTATTTCGAGGCAGTGGATGAGAGGAAGCAGAAGCAAGGGTGCAGGCTACTGAGGGACCTTCAACCATCCTGCACCTCAGATCAGGCACCGGACCGACACCAAAAGATGGCACAAGGGGATGTCCTACTTCGGGTACCTCCGGCAGGCGGATATGGGGAGTGTTGGCTTAGAATCGTGCAAGCAAGCGTGTGCCATGAATTGTTCGTGCAGAGCAGCGCGCTTTCCTCAAGTACGTGCTCAACGAATCCAATGGGGATTGTTATCTGATTTCTAATGTCCTTTCTGTAATCTATTCCGACCCACAATTTCGTGGTTACAATTCATCCGCCTACTTCAAGGTCCAACTGCCGGACGCCCAGACACAACGGCGCCGGAAGCTAGTATTGATCGTGGGCATGATTGGAGTTCTGACCCTTGCCGCTCTCTGCATCGGGTACGTGCTATATAGGAGGAAAATAAAGCTGATTGGCAAATTACAAAACAACCAAGACGATGAGGAAGATCAATTTTTCGAGTTTGAACATTTGCCCGGCATGCCAACCAAGTTCGGGTACGAAGAGCTGAAGCAGGCAACCGATGGTTTCACAACGAAGCTCGGAGAGGGAGGGTTCGGGGCGCGAGTCCACCGGCTGCAAGTAGCTCAACCATGTCAGTTCCTATGATGTCTTCCATTGTATATGGGGGAAGGTGACAATACTACCATGCTCTACGTTAATATAGTTGTCTGACTTTCTGCTGGTTGTCCATTTTTATTTTATCACAGACAAAGAATGGCATCTGATTTGAAATAATGAAAAATGTGTTCGACTGCTCATGAAAAATAATTAGAATGACTTCGTTTCGATCCATTCTCATATACATGACAATTTCAACTTCTCAAATTCCGATGGTTACGACGTTTAATACATGTCAGACCACGATCTTTGCTTAGATGGGATTTGATATAAACCAAACTAGCTATTTACATATTTATATTTGTTTGATCCTTGTTTATATGTTTGATAAGCTCTATAATACAATAATTCAGAAGTAAGCGGGATGATTAGATTGGATTTCACAAAGTAAACTTAGATTCAGTGGAGCTAAGGTTTCGAACGCAATGTTGTCTTTTTTACATTGAATATATGGAAATTTTGATTAAAATAATCACAATAATCTAACTCCCAACTTTTTGGTAATGGTCGAGTTGGAGAACTTTTGGATCCAACTCAGGGCTTTGAAGCCCTTAGGGTCGTCACTATTGAACAATCACATGGCCGAAATGAGAGTTCAGCATATGAGGAATGTCAATTAGTTTTACTACCACAAACTTAGTATAGGACCAGTCCGGGCAACCAATCGCAATGGAGCATTTCCTCCTCTCTTCTCTTCAAAACCCCACCTCCTAAAAAAATAAAGAGAGAGAAACATAAAATTTGTAATATAATATTTTTTATTAAATATGGGACCAGTCCTATAATAAGTTTTTCCGTTTTACTATACCATAAGTTGAACGACCAATATGGTAACAACGCGCTCGTAGGGATCACTGTTAGAATTGTGTTCGTCATTACAAGTAATAGCAGACAATTGCAATTAAATTAACATGTTATACATGTCAATTTTCATAGATCCAGGTTACCAAAAAATCAAACAAAGCAAAAGAACGAAATGGAGGTAGGCACTCTAAATTAGATGGCTTACAATTCCAAGATGTGTGTTACTTTAGATAAATCAGCGCTCCGGGTTAGAAATGGGTTGTTTTCTCGAAAGATCTGGTCATACTCCTGTAGCAAATAGCTGTTTCGCGCAAGCGTTGACAAAAAACACCAACCCACCATATGTAGCTCGGTAAGAGTTAGGTACCGTAACCCAACAATATCGCGACGAAGGAAATCAGAATAGACCTGAGAATGTTGCCTCTCACTCAAGAGAAAACTTCTCAGCAAATAACAATGTAGTAGGGACAAGTACAGGCCATGGCAAGACAGTAGCAACTAGGGCTAATCACTGAAGCGAGATTAGTGCAATTAATCCTAAGTGAGATTATCATATGTAGCTCAGTAAGAGTTAGGTACGGTTACCCGACATATCGCGATGAAGGAAACTCAGAGTAGACCTGAGAATGTTGCCGCTCACTCGGGAGAAAACTTCTCAACAAATAACAATGCAGTAGGGACCAGTACATGTCAAGGCAAGACATCAACAACTAGGGCTAATCACTGAAGTGAGAGTAGTGTAATTGATCCTAAGTGTTCAAGGGGCCTTATTTCTTGCACATCTGACATAACTCATGCTTACATAAGAGGAATTTGGAACATCATAATCACAAACTCTTATACATGTTATTAGAATACGAAGAGACACTCCCCTATTCTATTTAATAAAACTATTTAGATAAGCATTCATGTTATTAGAATACGAAGAGACACTCTCCTATTCTATTTAATAAAACTATTTAGATAAGCATTACTCCTAATGTAATGTAATTTTAATTATTATATATCATTTGTCAAAAAGGGATGGAAGACAAAAGATAATCTCACAACCCATGAGCTACTAGCCGCGTGCCCATGCCTGAAATTGAAATTGAAATTGAGCGTGATTGACATGACGAGACATCGTTTGGCGTGGGTATGTGAGTGTTCATGTGTAGTGGTCAACATACTCACCCCAGAGTAAGCGTACCCTCCTAGATTTTTGGAAAACAATGTCACATGCACTCCATATAGAAGGTAGTACTTCATCTTAGGGATGGGCAATGTGAGACTAATTTCTCTTCTATTTAAATAAAAGACAAAAATCATTTTTCTCCTACTCCCCAACAATATGCACCTACTTTGGGATTTACCTATGATATCATTTTAATTAACCAAAGCTAACAAAGGAAACCAATCTCTGTAATATCTAAAGTGTAGAGTGTTATTGCTAATCAATCATACATGTCGTTCTTTCATTAGTGGAGTCTTTCGTATTGAACCATGCCTAGGTGAATACAAGTCTTGAACATGAGTCATGGGTACAAGAACATCCATTACTAATAACGCAATAAATATTACAGAAACATAGGTTTTAATGCATAAAGGTCATGCATACAAATCAAATATTAATTATTGATATCAGGGAACAACCCAACTCCCTTTTTAAAGCCACACAACATCAATCACTTAATTGGAGATGTCTAAATAACGTCCTGATCTAGGATTCCACATCATTCAGAGAATAACTCTTACTAACTTGTAGTTTTGACACAAATATGTTTATATGGGGAAGAGACATAGATGCAAAAGGCATCAAGGAGATTACACAGGGTCATACATTTCACCTGATAGCTTATTGTTACCATATTGAACCTATTATTTGGGATTTCCACTCATTTAAGTTGACTTGATACGACATGTGACCTATAAGGAGTTTCAATCCCATTCACAACCTAGATTTCTCAATTAAGACCAAAGAAAGACTTTTTTCACATGATTGACTATATTTTCTTTGGTACCAATGTAGTTTATAACTGCAACCCCATTAGAAACTAACTCCCTTACAGACTTGAGTCTGACTTAGATGTGCCTATGATATTTTTTTGTAACACCCCACTACACTACTAGACTGAATATATGCTACACCCTACACCAATACTCCTATTAAACTCTTACATGAATCTCTACTAAATTTCTCTTCCAAGAAACTAGGATAATTCTCAAGAATTATATTTTGATCTGGCTACTTTAGAAGCCATTTTGACATCTTGTAAGGCATCTTGTTTTCCCCTATATTGAACAATTCCATCTTACTATCCTCAAACATGCCTCCCTTCTGCTTTATACTTTCTAGAATAGGTCTATACCTTGCATGTGTGTCCTACTTTCTAGAATTGAATTTATCATCAAGGCTTGAATCCGTACAGATATTGCATCTTCCTATCCCTTGCTATAGATGTTGGACAAGACCTCTTTCCACCACCATAGGATCTCCTTGAATCATATCCACACCATTAAAAACTTCATATCATCCGTGTATGCACTTTTCGTGTGCATTCCTTACTATCTAGATGATGAAGACATGTTTTTCTATATATTCTCTATCATGTTTTTTATAACTGCAAGTCACCCCAATGGGGGTGCCTTCCATACCAAATGTTTCAAGACTAATATATTATTCTATGATTATCTTATGAAGCATACATCTGCGCAATTATCTTCACTTCTACTTTAATCTTGTTCATCATCTCTGATATGTGTGTTCTCCTAGTTTGGAAAATATTTGTTTCTAGCTTTTTATCATATCCAGCATGTGACCATAAAGATTCATTTCTTGTTCTCTGCACCAACATATTTTAATCCATAGCATATTAAATCCAAGTACTAGGTGTGTTATTGAGAAAAAACCATAGATGGGAAGAATATGTATCTCTTTCCAAGTCTCTATGCTAAAAGCATAGTCATCGATAACATGAAACATTGTTCCTCTACATAGCCATATCTATTGAATCACCTACTTGGCATAATTGGCCTCACCCACCTCAATACATTGGTTATTATTTTACCATGATCCACTACCCCAGTGAATGTCTTGAACCTTTGTGGTATTGCAAGTTGTCACAATGTACTTTCATTTCCCTCTCTAGGGAAGGCTTTCGTCCCCAACAAATCCAGATATGTGGTCCCATTAGTGAGTATTTTGTGTAGCTAAGTTCTAGGTCTAGACATCCTCACCATATTCCCTCAATAATCATGGAACCTTTACTAAATCTATAGTAAACCACTCCTCAAGAAAGCCACTTTCCCATTTTTCATTATCCTTGACCACATGAGCCTCCTTTGGACCGTCTAAGTCTAAGGAACTAATTTTTCTTGAATCAAACATGATCTCCTTCCTACTGTCACCATTTGTCCCTCAACATTCTTACCCTATTTCCATTTCCGACAACTTTGCATGACTTTTCCACCACTTAATTTGATTGCCTTTATATGGTCTTTCACAATAACAACCCATTCATAGAGTACCCAGGTCTCTTAGCAAATTTATCCTCCATGATATGGACCTAGTGTATATTTTCTCTTTGATATGAACTCCTAGATGGACTTCATTTGAAGTGATTAATATTGCTCATGAGTCATTTTTATCCCCAGACCTCCCTTAGCCATTGGAGAAATCACCTTCTTCTATGCCACCAAGTGTGTACATCTCCCTAAGTCCTTTGCAGATTACATGAAACTTCCTATCAATTGATCAATACAATATCACAACAAGGTTGAGGGACTAATGTCTACACGGTAAATTTTTGAAACACTCAATGTCACTTTCTCTAATGCGACTCTTCCTGTGAAAGAAAAGTTTGGTTAGATCAGCCTTGAATCATCCTTTGTATCTTGTTAGTTAGGTTTATAAATAGCTCATTTTCACTTCTTCTATGAATAATGGGGAATCCTAAGAGTTTTTTGATATTTTGAATCTTTGATGTGCCTTTGATATGACTCACTTGTCTATAGATTATCCTCTAGGTGTTATGAGAGTATAAAATGCTTGACTTGCCTCTTGAGAGTTGTTGCCCTGATTGTAGCATCCAACTTACAAAAACAAGATTAACTAATGCGGAAGCGTATCATTCGCAGCGGATTACTGAAAATCACTAAAAATTAAAACTTTTTGCAAGGAGATCCATTCTCCAGAAAACTCTTTCAATAAGAACCATCATATTACATTCACATCCTGGTTCACATAGTACATTCTCTGTACCATTTCTTCTCGAGGAATAAATATGCATCATCTGCTTTATTAAAAGCTCAAGTAACAAAATCCTCGAGGCATCATGCCAAAATCTCAGATCAATTATAAAAACACTATTACTGATTCCTAGGACCTGAGAGTACAGAGACGACACATAGGACTCTATTTACATATATACAAGCCTTGACCAGTATCTCCACCTTAGGATCTACTGTTGTCCTTGTTGTTGTTGTTGCTGCTGTCCTTCCCTTATTATGAGGTTTTTGTTTCTACCTCGTCTGCGTCCACCTAAAAATATTGGATTCCAAGAGGGTGAGACAACTATAAAATTGCCCCAGCGAGAGATATAACTCTTCGCCGAAAACATTGTTATTATAGTTTAATAAAAATAAACTGAACAGTGGAATAATATATTCAACAACAGATAGTGCAATATCTATGCAGATTAGAGAAACATTTCTATTCAAACATTTAAGCTAAAACTTGTTAAAGCGGCATGTCTCTTATTCAATAAGGAGTTGAAGACATATATAACATTTATGTATCTAGAACATGCTAAGTAGAATAACATCAACCATTGATTCTCATATTTTAATCTTATGCAAATACACTACACGGTTGATTACATTTTTACAAACATTCTTAGGCTTATGCCCTGAGGAGATGAGAACCGCTCATACTCCAACTGACCCCGATTATGTAAAGTATCGGTACCACACAAGGTCAATGGGAGAGCTGGATTCCATGACCTCATCTGTCTCGGTCAGTACGAGACTACTTTAGCAGATACATCTGTGTCAAACTGCAATTAGCTTGCCAGGGTATATTGGCATCTTCGCTATAGAGTTATAGCCCATAGCATATACTCTCTTCAGGGTTATGGCCCGTAGCCAATGCCTAGTATTATATTGAGGAGTTATGGCCCGCAGCCATACTCTTATTGGGGTATGGTCCGAAACCAATCCCGTACATAGGACATAGCCCGTAGCCATTCCTATGGGGCATAAGGATATATTTGCCCAATTATCCCCACATATTCAAAAATATGCGTTCCGAGTAAAACTCTTTTCACCATTCAGCTAATTCTGACACTGATGGATCTGTGGTCAGGGCAACTACATTCTATGGTATCACTTGATTAATTAAGTACATTATCATATTCTTTTAGCATCAGTCAAGTTTTCAAACATAACTTATTAGGACAAGTGCTACTAGAAACATGTATTGTTTTCATCAGTTACTTCTCAATCTTTATAAGACATTGGGATCTCAGTCCCTCATTTCAATACTAGGAATTGTCATCCCTTCACAAACTCAATGCCATAATCAAATGGTTCTGGGTATTCAAACCCTTATCTCATCACTGAGCATTATTACCACTTTTTCAGGTAATTATCACCTTCAGGTCATCTGACCAAGGTAAATATGATACGTGTTACATAAGCATCTCTCATGGAACTTAAGACCCTTTACTTCTCTTATTACCTCTTACTAGGCAACAAGGCATAGTATGGCACATAAGGCCCAATAAACAATTTTAATACATAAAATGTCATAGCTCATACCTGGCTATGTTCATCATCTCATGATACCGGCATGGTTAGTACATATGATAATAGATGCATCAATTTCATATCAACACCATGCAAAACAATATATAACATCACTATTCAAGGGTAACACCACTATTCCCTTACCAGGGTTAGGGTTTCCCATTTATGTCAATTAGGAATACTCATTCCCTTTACACAATTAAGACCAATGATTTATCATTTCATTGTCCAAGGTTAGAGTTTCATGCTATATAATATAACCCAGAATTAGGGTTTCACATGCCTTTACCCTATTTCAAAATTAGGGTTTACTATTCACATCTCATCAAGAATTATCATATACTAACACCAAATTTAGGGTTAGGTTTTACTATTCCTTCCAATTAGGGCTTTATATTCCATTACCCACAATTAGGATTTACTATTCATCCTAATTAAGGTTTATCATAAAAATACCCTAAATTAGGGTTACTCATGTCATTACCCCAATTTCATATCACATCATCTTACTAGTTTAGGGTTTTACTCTGAATTTCCCTAAATTAGGGTTTGAGTTCATTAATCAACTCAATTAGGGTTTTATGATTTCTTATTCAATGATCATACCCTAATTGTATGTCACATCATTTTGGATGTTTTAGGATTAAGTGATACATGATTGTAATTCATGTATGAATCTTTCTCTCTCATCCTACTCAGGATGTCCACTACTCAATTCTTGATTAGATTGAACCTACCCTTTATTCAAATACATGCATTTAGGGTTAACATGATGTATTGAATTATTACATCATTGTGCATCAATGATTAATTCCACTAAGGGTATCAATCATCTAAGTACATTAGGTCTGCGAATAGTTTAATCAATTGACCTTTAATTATATGAGGGTTCCAAATGAATTGATCAATTGAACCTTCAATTCCATTAGTTGATCAATTGGATTAACCAATTGAATCTTTGATTGGATTAGACATTCAATTGAATTGGCCTTATTGGACCTTCAATTACATGAGGTGTCCTAATGGATCAACCATATTGCACCTCAAAAATATTTTATTACTTAAACCCTAAATGGTCTTAATTCTCATAATTCAATTGGTGGAAAACCATTTGGGTAATGTATCCTTGAAACTGGTTAGACAAAATAGGTGTTGAAACCATTTACACTTTCGGTCTCCAAACGGTTTGAGACCGTTTGGTCCCAAACGGTCTTGATACCATTTGGGCTCAAACGTTCTTAAGACCGTTTGGTCCAAACCATCTCAAAACTGAATGGACCAAAAAGTCCTTTCAACACTTACACGTTTCATGATTTCAATGGATGAACCAATTATCAATTGAATCCTTGATTTCTTTTTCACTTGAACTATTGAATCTGCCTTCAATTAGACCAACAATTAGGGTTTTGGAACCCAATTGATCTAGGGTTTCAACTCAAGAAACCTTCAATTATAACTTTGAATCGAGTAGTCATCATTGTTCAACATTGAGGAACTGATTCAATTGAAACCAATGAACCATCATCAAACTTTTGACATGACCTGACCCCAAATGGTCTTGAGGTCGTTTGGATGACCTCCAAATGGTCTTGAGACCGTTTTCCTCATCCTATCCTTGGAATTTGTGAAATTCCATTAGGGTTTAGATCATTGGATTGATCATCATATCAGCAGTCAATTGCATTTCAATTTGGTATCTCTAGACCTTCAATTACTCAACCATACTTAACCCTAGACCTCCAAACGGTATTGGGTGACCCCCAAATGGTCTTGAGACCGTTTGGTTGACCTCCAAATAGTCTTGAGACCGTTTGGGCTCAAACACCCAAAAATCTAAATTAACCAAATTGAATTTCAGCACTTAACCCGATTAGGGTTTGCTGATTGATTAACCTTCAACTGATGAACCCTTTGGAATTAATCAATAAAATTTGGTGGGTCATCAACCATCAATATTAGCATCAACTTTTCCAAATGGTCAACCCTGGTCAACTCTCCCAAACGGTTTGAAACTGTTTAGCTTCTAATGGTTTGATGAAACTGTTTGCTTTCAAACAGTTTTGTTGAAACCAAATGAGCAAGTTTGTTGAAACCGAATGAAATACAATTTCTTTGGGAAATGAGTCCAAGATGATGTCATCATCTTCTACCTTAGTCCCTGTAGATCTTAGTACTTCTGATTTCATGGAATTACCAATTTCAACCAACAATTAATCAAAAAGATTAAGGAATAAATGAATTTGCAAGATTGATAGTTGAATAACAATGTAAAGGGGTTCAAGTTATATAAACCGCCTCCAATTGAGCTTCAAATATCCAATCTCACGTCAAAAATGGTGGATGTAACTCCTTTCACTATTCCAAGGCTCGTCCTCAAGATTTGAGTGAAAAGGAATGGTTAGAATTGAAGATGGGATCGAGATAAGAAGAAATCATGCATTGTTTTGTGATTTCCACCATGAACTCAAGGTGAAAGTAAGTCAAAAATCTTACCAACAGGTTGGGGGTTGTCCTCCTGGTCCTTCAAAGCTTCCTTGGTCGTTTTGCAAGCAAATGGTGGAAGTGGATTTGAAATTATCCTTTCATTCTATGGATAAATGAGCTTATATGTGAATTTTATTGAAAATTCAATTAAGAGAGAGAAAGTAGGAATTATTTCTCCCAAATTCTTTCCACTTTCCCCCTTACTTTCCTTAGAGACGAGGCTATCCTATTTTCCTCTTATTCCTCTCAATTATCCATGATTTAAAGAAAAGCAAATTAAGCACCTTAACACTTATAATATTAATATCCATAAGTTAGTGGATATTTCTTTTTCTTATAATAAGGTGAGTGGAGTTTTCACCTCCTTAGGATATATTCGTGCCTTTGCAAGGAACAAGGATGTTCACACTTGAGAAAATTCAACCATCTCGTTTTTGGTTGAAGGCCCTTCAATTATTTTATTTATTTTTGCATTAAATTGAATTATGTTTTCAATTATGCTTAAATCTTGATTATTTTAATATCAAGATTCTCTCTCCTCCAAAGTAATTCAAATGAGGTGCCCCTCTCATTTTATTTTCTCTACATGATGCCAAGAAACAGTAGGGACCTTATTGAAGTGATAATTTACATATTGAACCCTAGGTTTTGGGTAAATTACACATTATACCAAAACTAGGTTCAATGCACAAACATTGTTTCATCAGCTCTTTCTTGGTACCCAGGCTTTCACTAGCCATACCTCTGCATCATCTTCATTATCATGATGCTTCAACACATGAGGAACATGTTATCATGTACCATTTGCAAATTAACCCCTCAACTTGGGTACATTGTACTTTAGTCCATAACAAGTAAAATATCATTTCAATATTATTCAAAAAGGACTAAAATTGAAATATAAGTTCCTATTGAGCCTTAATTACTTTTTATGAAATAAGAGCAAGCATCTAATCAACTTTATTAAGCAAAACACCTAGGGTTAAAGCATAACCCAGGTCAGGGATTTTACAAGTTATCCACCCCTTACAAGGATTTCGTCCCCGAAATCATCAACGAAAACATTTAAGAGAAAAGAGTAGGGTATTTCTTCCACATTTCTTCCTCTAGCTCCCACGTAGCTTCTTCAATGCCACGATGATGCCAGAGAACTTTCACAAGACATATATATCAAGAATCAACACATGCCCTTCAACATATGATATATCATCATTTAGTTCTACTTCCATAGGTTGCAGAACTAATTTTGTGTCAGGATGATGCTTTCTCAACATAGAGATATGGAACACTGGGTGCAATCTATGCAACTCAGGTGGTAACTCCAGCTTATAGACTACCTTTCCCATCTTCTCAATGATTGGATAAGGCCCCATAAATCTAGGAGCTAACTTCCCCTTTTTTCCAAATCTAAGGATACCTTTCCAAGGTGAGACCTTGAGGTATACTATGTCTCCAACTTGGAATTCTAAGGGTCTATGACGCTTATCAGTGTAAGATTTTTGTCTATCCTGAGCAACTTTCAACCGTTGTTGTATGACTTTACCCATTTTTCACAAATTTGAACCACAACTTCTCAAAAATGTGGAGAAACTTTGGAAAAAGTTTGAGAACAAAAAAATGAAGTTTTAGGGATCATTTTTCTTCTTTGGACAAAGTGATCAATTGATCACCATATTTTGGATTTGAGTATTTAAATTGATTATGAAACCAATAAAAATGATTTGGCACCATGAGTGAGAATAATGAGGTAATAACTTTATTATAATGCCAAAATCCACTTTGTCACATCCTTCCCTCCTAAAAAGGAATTTTGTCCCCAAAATTAAAAAATATCCTCAAAAATTGGGATTATTCAACCTAAGTCATTTCCTCAAATACTGGGGTATCCTCAAGTATAAAATCAAAATCATGTCCTCAAATTTCAAGTAGTACAATCATCATAATTGGGATTCCATGTTTCATATCATAACTAACTTGGTTCTAGCATCGTTTCATCATCGAGCAATTGAGTATCAAGGTCAATGCATATATTGTTCAAAGTCGTCATATGAGTCACAAATATGGGAAGTATCCTATTGATCACAAATTTGGAGGGATCATATTTTAGGTCAGGCAAATAGAGTTTTTGAATCATGCGTACAAGGTGACTTTTAATCCCAAAATATCAGGGTCCTAGCCTCTACATTGGCCTAGGTGGGGTTATATATTCATGATTTGAGATTTCATATTTCAACATTTTCAGACAACATCATGCTTTCAATATCATTATTTCAAGCTCAAAATCAATGGGAAGGTCCCACCCTAGTCCTAATGAGAGCTAAACCTTAAGTCATAAACCGAGAGAGTCAATATAGTCGTCATTTAAAAAATTTCAAGATTTGAGATTTTGAAGTCATTAGGTGATTTGTAAATCCAAATAATGTGAACATATGATTTGTATCATTATTGAGATTTGATAATCATGAGTCACAATTCCATTAATCAATGTCAAGAGTCAAGATTTCAGACATCAAAAGTCATAGATCCAAAATTTTGAAGCTAGGGTTTAGATTCCTATTTAGACCTTGGGGGAACTCACTCATCTATATTCAATTTTTGAGCAACAATATTCAAGAAATATTCGAGCAACATATCAAGATTTCATTATCATTGTATCCAAGGTTGATGAATTATCTACACCTAGGTCTATCTAGGGAGTCAACCACAAGCTATAGTCAATATTGTCATATATCAAGATCATTATCAAATCATTATTTAAGATCAAGTATCAACCATGGGTTTAACCTATTAGGCTTAGGCCAACCAATAAAAATAGGATGGAAGGGAATACCTTTCCAAACTCTAAATAATCAATAGGATGAAAACTTAGAGGTAGTCATAACAGAGATGTGACCTAGGTTAGGGGAGTCATGAGTCAACTACCACCCTAATATAATACATTATCAACATTAGTCATTATAAATTGAGCTTATTCAAATAGGGAGAGTATCCATGATTAAACCACATTCCATAAAGTCATGACATCAAACATTCAAGATCATAATAAGGCAATAATGTTGAGATTTTACAAAGTCAAGTTAATCTCTGTATTCCTTTCCTTTCATGATCTAGGTAGTGATATAATTTGGAAATCAAGGATTTGAATTTGGCATTCGAGGAATTAGAGCATAATAGTGCAAAATCTAGGCCCATAATCATCATATCCAAATCAAGATTGCAAAAGGCATCAATAGTCAATAGGAAAACTACTTTTGCATCATAGGTCTTACATCATGATTTTGTGAGTCTAAGACTTACTCATTTGATAGCATAGTCAAGTTGTGTACAAAATAGGATACGAGTTTTGTTAACTATGTTTGAGGTTTAATCAACAATAGGGAAACATGGGCTTAATCAAATAGGGACCTTATCAACAATAAGGTATAAGGTATAAGTCATCCTTATTCACCATATCATAACCTCAAACATAGGAAGCATATAGTCAAATTTTAGCTAAATTGAGTGTTTATGATATTAGGGGTCATACATGAGTACTTCATTCCATGATTCATGGATTGAGTTTTCAAATTTAGGCTAGATCATGGTATCAACTTTCAAAATTTAGTGATATTCATTATTCCCATGCATAAGATACCCATAATCGAGACATAATGTGGTAAAAAGTCATAAGAAAGGACCACATGAGGAGATGAGAAGACTACCGAATCTTCATCTACATGGGTGGCTTAGGATAGTCCTTAAAGAAGAGATGAGATGATAGAAGACTCTCTAGGGTTTCATAAGAGAACCTTTAGGTCCAGTTCTGGATCAATTAAGGCTAGGTAGAGTGGGGGATCTCAGCCACCATGAAGATGGATAGGAGAAATTATGCCAGGACCCCGAGCCTAGACACCTCAATTTTCACCATTATGGACTTTAGGGTTTCTTGGGTGTAAGAGACTTGCGAAATTATTTACTTAAAGTATATGGGAGTGTGTAAGATCTGATACCAACTGTCACGAAACCATTCTTACCCCAATCCCAATCCTAGTGCCTAGACAGTAGTAAAAGGATTGAAGCGCCCGTCCCTAAGTGGCCCGATAGGATCTATCACACTGGCATATACAATTAGAAATAATAACTAAAAAACTAGATATATAAATGAACAAACTAACGCAATATGTAGATTTTTGCAATATATCCTTGTCATCAAAGTGTATGAGTGCGGAAGCGATCTCATTCAGTATTCCATTTGTATTGCCTAAAATCAAGAAAATCGAGACACAATCATGTAATTGCACGGTACACTATAAAAATCAGGTAAAATAATTTATAATAAATTAAGTATACTTGGGAGGACTTATATTTTGAAAGTATAACAATAAGTTTGCAAGAACCAAAAGCCATTCCTCAAGTTTTTCAAACGATTCAATTTTTATTACAAGTTCCCATTATGCTGTAATTCGAGAAGCATGCTTATATATTTTTTTATGACTCTATTACGCCAACATGATGGGGAAGGTCACTAGGATCCTTCTCACCATAGGAACATAGGAGGCCAATGAACAAGTCCCACCTCCAAATGAGGGGGTTGTTGCACTCAATATCAACATTATCAATATCATCATCATTATCAATATACGAGTAGTCATAATGGGCATGCAATTTATGTTTTCATGTTTTTCAAAATATAGTATAGAAAAATAGAAGACTAATCATAGGGAATAGTAGACCATCCAAGTAAATAGCCAAGTATACAGTCAAGAGATACATAAAAGTATCTTCAATACAACTAAGGAGGAGTTATATAATAGCATACCTTTCATAAAGGATTTTGAGTATAGATCAACTGGTAATAGGTCGACCCTTCGAGTTAGATCCTAAAACACAATGTTTGGATCAAGGGTCAAGATCAAGATATTTGGATATCATGGTTTAATATTTGATTAGGGTTACACTTTTCCTATGTCAACTTTAGGGTTGGGTCATTCACTTATAATCAATATTTCAATATGTCCAACATTATTTCAAGTGTACAATATATTCGAGTTTGAATGATTTACCTAGGTTTTCTAGGATCATATGTGTTAACCCTAATTTATGGTCATTATCCAAGTCATCATTAAATTTCTTATTCATCATCATGATACTTAGCATCATTGGTGTTCAAGATATGATCAAGCTCTGATTAGTATTATGAGTAAATTAGGGATCAACTTTTAGGTCAATAGATCAAGATATGCCATAAGATTTAGATCAATCATTTAAGAAGTCATCATCATATTCAAGATTAAATCAAGTCAACAAATATAAATCTAGATCATGAATGGGTCAAGAGTGATTTTAGAGTCTCAATATGAACATTAGAGTAAGGAATTAGGTTTTTTAGTGTTTAGTCAAGATTAACCACAAATAGAGTCATTCAGACCAATTAACTAAGAAAGAGATCTACATTTAGGTATGTTAGTGAGCATAATTTAGAATCAGGCTTCAAAAGTATTTTTAATCAATTTAGTAGATTTTTTTGATCAAGATTGACTATTTATACGAATTATTTGGAGCTAGGATGTAATTATTATGATTTACACTAGATAGGGGATTTTAAATGCTTAGTTGTCAGAGATGAGCAAAATACCTTAATTTAAAAAAAATGACTGATCGTTGGATGTCATTTGGATGGACGAGATGGCACCACATAGGTGTGTAGCTATCTTTCTTGGCGGCCCAGTTCAGAGGCTAAATTTCCGGTTCAAGCTCTTGAGTGGCTGGTCCACAGGTGGTCTAACCGAGCCTTGGACCTGTTTGGGTCCTTCTTGGACCGAGCGGTCAGGGGGGGCCTTCTCCTCTTCAGACATTACTCACACGAACCCACAGTAGAGGTGGAGGACCTCATCGAAAGGGTGGGATTTGAGAGCAACAATGACTAAGGGAGGTAGAAAAGATGCTTCCTAGACACATCGGAATCTCGGAAATTGGATGAGCAAATTAGATGGAGGCTCAACACTACGAGGAGGAGATGCCCAATCTGGGCTTGCAGCGGCGCTGCACAAAAGCAGGAAGGTCATGGATGAAAATTAGGGTGTTTTATGCTGAGATGGTGTGTGAGGCTAAGATCTGAGTAAGGTGCACTTGTTGCGGACCTGCGGGGGCCCTGTTATAGTGTTGGGCTAGGGTTAGGGCTAGGGGACTCTTTGGTGGCAGCCATGGCTGTCAGAGTGAGAATAGGAGGTGAGGAGCTTATTTTGGCGGTTGTATAGAGTAGGAACGGTGGTCAAATAGGGCATGATTCAGTTTGAATTTGTGAGAGGATCGTTTCCTCTCAATTAAAATTTTGAATCATGGTCACAGGCAGGATATCTGCCATTATGATGGTCTTAACTCCTCCCAGCAATTAGTAGGAGGTAGGAGATGACTACAAGGCCATCAAATTGGGCCATGATCCACAAGGGGCAGATCCAATGGCCCTCAGTCGCCCTACTTACACACCCCACAGATTGTTGACATGGCAAAGCTAATAAAAGAGTGGATAAAAGGGGAAAAGGGGGTTTCAATGCATACACTTCAATAATTCATAGTAAATCGTAGGAATGTCCAATTTTTCTCAAATTTGAACCACATCTTCACAAAAATGTGGAGAAACTTTATAAAAAGTTTGAGAACAAAACTATGAAGTTTTAGGTGTTATAATGTGTATAAAGTTCACATTGATCACCATATTTTGGATTTGAGTATTAAAATTGATTATGAAACCAATAAAAATGATTTGGCACCATGAGTGAGCATAATGAGGTCAAAAGATTAATAAATTTATTATAATGCCAAAATCCACTTTGTCACAGGGTGAATGTTATACCCTCAATTTCGATAAAAATTGAAATACATAAATATAAAGACAATGTTTGTAAATTTCCCAATAGTATAATTCGTGGAATAATAATGTTAAACACCTTGGTGGTGTGGGTTCTTGTGGCACAAGATAAATAAATAATAGGAATTATGTGTGATTTAAATAATCCAATGATGAGTTGACAAGGAAGGGTGGAAAATCTAATAATAAAGATATTAGTAAATGAAGTGGACAATTGGTATTTTAAATATGGAGATTATGTAGAATACTCTAGAAAAGAGAGTTCATGCATACAAAAATAGAAATAGCTTCATACATTGTTGATGATGGAAAATGAATTAATGTGCAAGTTTCCAAAAGTAAATAAAATATATGGTGTTTTGGATAATTAAAATAATAATTATCTAACCATAAGTGACAACACAATAGTTGAGACAATAAATAATGTTATCTTGGAATGAACTTTGGTATTCTTGGAAATAATAATGAAAAGAAGAGTATTTTAAAGTTTGGGTGAAAGGAGATATGACAAGGGATAATAGTATTTTTGTAAAGGCACACATTTTGTATATAAAGACATCCTAATTAATACATATGAATTGGGAAAGGTTTTAATGTTTTCACACAGAAGGAGGACAATTAGTTAATGAATATATTAGAAAGAGAGATGAAAGGACAATCTAGATTTTGAGAATATATTAAGAGATAACTGAATATGTGATTCATAGTGATATACCTTCCTTGATGGCTCTCTAGTCTTATAAAATAGGGAAATATTACATTTATGTGAAGGACCCAGTTTCTATGTTGGGTGGTCTCGAAAATATTTCACTATAAGTAGCTTACCCAAAGGAATAGTAAAGTGACTTAATCACTTTCTTTTTAAGTGCCTTCTTTCTATAAAGAAGCAGTAGTCGATGCCCCATAGCCCCCTCTTTCTTCACCATCCCCTATCCTTGAAACCCTAGCAGTTTTGCTCACACCCTATATAATGGGAGGTGGTGGAAATCTCACCAGGACCCCTCACATCTTGTCGCCATCTTGGGTGGGTCAAAGGAGAGCCCATGATGCTAGTAAAATCCTCATCCTCTCTGTCATTTTGGAGAAACATGTTGGTGCCAAACCTGCGACAGAGAAAAATACCTACCTTAGAGGTAATTGCCCTCTTCTATGCTTGCATCTAGGAGCACCACTTCTAGGGTGGTGAGAGGTCCCTCATCAGTGGGAGTATCTAGAAAGAGGATGGTCTGAGGGTGGTCAGGTAGAGAAACACGACACTACCATCAGATGGTGTTGGAGGTGGGCTACATGGTCATGTGAAGAGGGGTTGAAAGAAGAAGGCTGGATGTATGATATAATGAGGGTGGGTTGACCATTTCAATATAGGAGATACATTAGGAGGCTCACCCTACATTATTGGTAGTGGTGGCCACATAGGTGTGTAGCTATATTTCTTGGTGGCCCGGTTCAGAGGCTAAATTTCTAGTTCAAGCTCTTGAGTGGCTAGTCCACGGGTGGTCTAACCGAGCCTTGGACCTATTTGGGTCCTTCTTGGACCGAGCGGTCAGGGGGGCCTTCTCCTCTTCAGACATTACTCACACAAACCCACAGTAGAGGCGGAGGACCTCGTCGAAAGGGTGGGATTTGAGAGAAACAATGACTAAGGGAGGTAGAAAAGATGCTTCCTAGACACATCAGAATCTCGCAAACTGGATGAGCAAATTAGATGGAGGCTCGACGCTACGAGGAGGAGATGCCCAATCTGGGCTTGCAGTGGCGCTGCACAAAAGCAGGAAGGTTAGGGATGAAAATTAGGGTGTTTTATGCTGATATGGTGTGTGAGGCTAAGATCTGAGCAAGGTGCACTTGCTGCGGACATGCGGGGGTCCTGTTATAGTGTTGGGTTAGGGTTAGGGCTAGGGGACTCTTTGGTGGCAGCCATGGCTGTCAGAGTGAGAACAGGAGGTGAGGAGCTTATTTTGGCGGCTGTATAGAGCATGAACGATGGTCAAATAGGGAATGATTTAGTTTGAATTGGTGAGAGGATCGTTTCCTCTCAATTAAAATTTTGAATCATGGTCAAAGGCAGGAGATCTGCCATTATGATGGTCTTAACTCCTCCCAGCAATTAGCAGGAGGTAGGAGATGACTACTAGGCCGTCAGATTGGGCCATGATCCACAAGGGGAAGATCCAATGGCCCTCACTCGCCCCACTTACACACCCCACAAATTGTTGACATGGCAAAGCTAATAAAAGAGTGGATAAAAGGGGAAAAAGGGGGTTTCAATGCATACACTTCAAGAATTCATAGTAAATCGTAGTAATGTCCAATTTTTCTCAAATTTGAACCACAACTTCAAAAAAATGTGGAGAAACTTTAGAAAAAGTTTGAGAACAAAACTATGAAGTTTTAGGTGTTATAATGTGTATAAAGTTCACATTGATCACCATATTTTGGATATGAGTATTAAAATTGATTATGAAACCAATAAAAATGATTTGGAACCATGAGTGAGCATAATGAGGTCAAAATATTAGTAAATTTATTATAATGCCAAAATCCACTTTGTCACAGGGTGAATGTTATACCCTCAATTTCGATAAAAATTGAAATACATAAATATAAAGACAATGTTTGTAAATTGCCCAATAGTATAATTCGTGGAATAATAATGTTAAACACCTTGGTGGTGTGGGTTCTTGTGGCACAAGATAAATAAATAATAGGAATTATGTGTGATTTAAATAATCCAATGATGAGTTGACAAGGAAGGGTGGAAAATCTAATAATAATGATATTAGTAAATGTAGTGGACAATTGGTATTTTAAATATGGAGATTATGTAGAATACTATAGAAAAGAGAGTTCATGCATACAAAAATAGAAATAGCTTTATACATTGTTGATAATGGAAAATGAATTAATGTGCAAGTTTCCAAAAGTAAATAAAATATATGGTGTTTTGGATAATTAAAATAATAATTATCTAACCATAAGTGACAACACAATAGTTGAGACAATAAACAATGTTATCTTGGAATGAACTTTGGTATTCTTGGAAATAATAATGAAAATAAGAGTATTTTAAAGTTTGGGGGAAAGGAGATATGCCATGGGATAGTAGTATTGTTGTAAAGGCACACATTTTGTATATAAAGACATCCCAATTAATACATATGAATTGGGAAAGGTTTTAATGTTTTCACATAGAAGGAGGACAATTAGTTAATGGATATATTAGAAAGAGAGATGAAAGGACAATCTAGATTTTGAGAATATATTAAGATATAACTCAATATGCGATTCATAGTGATATACCTTCCTTGATGGCTCTCTAGTCTTATAAAAAAGGGAAATATTACATTTATGTGAAGGGACCGAGTTTCTATGTTGGGTGGTATCGAAAATATTTCACTATAAGTAGCTTACCCAAAGGAATAGTAAAGTGACTTAATCACTTTCTTTTTAAGTGCCTTCTTTCTATAAAGAAGCAGTAGTCGATGCCCCATAGCCCCCTCTTTCTTCACCATCCCCTATCCTTGAAACCCTACCAGGTTTTCTCACACCCATATAATGGGAGGTGGTGGACATCTCACCAGGAACCCTCACATCTTGTCGCCATCTTGGGTGCGTCAAAGGAGAGCCCATGATGCTAGTACAATCCTCATCCTCTCTGTCAGTTTGGAGAAACATGTTGGTGCCAAACCTGTGACAGAGAAAAATACCTACCTTAGAGGTAATTGCCCTCTTCTATGCTTGCATCTAGGAGCACCACTTCTAGGGTGGTTAGAGGTCCCTCATCGGTGGGAGTATATAGAAAGAGGATGGTTTGAGGGTGGTCAGGTAGAGCAACATGACATTACCATCAAATGGTGTTGGTGGTGGGCTACATGGTCATGTGAAGAGGGGTTGAAAGAAGAAGACTGGATGTATGATATAATGAGGGTGGGTTGACCATTTCAATATAGGAGATACATTAGGAGGATCACCCTACATTGTTGGTAGTGGTGGCCACATGATATCCTCCAACTTAGTGGCATCCTCACTACACTTCTTACGTGAACAAGAGGGACGACCAGAAAAGGATCGACGGTAGAGGTCTGTGAAGGAGAAAGTGCAACTAGAGTTTGGCAATGAAGAAGGAAGTGAGCACAATCGGTAGACCTGATCACCTGGGGTAGATCATCAAAAAATGACACCAACACGGAGTCAGGGTCAAGCATGTGGTTCTTGTGCTGAGGCAAGGATGCCAGACAAAGAACCCGATCGGCCAATCGACGGCCCAACTAGGTATATAAGAGGTGGGTTGGTCCAAAAGAAAATTGGCAGTGAGCTATGCCTCCCCTCACTTATCCAGCATGGTGGGTGGGCCAATAAGGAGGCTCCACGTGGTCACAAGATCAAGGTATAATGGATTATCTTGCTTAATTCATAGAAATTAGTAGGATTGTTGAAATATATCCAACCTATATACCAAATCAATTAGAAAAATGATATGAATCCAAATAAAGTGTAGTTGAGATCTAATTATGCTTTTAATTCCATAAGTAATAAAAGATGAGTTTAAGTGGCGATTAGTGTATAAAAACCCTAGATTTGGGTATCAACAAGATGAATATGGTAAAAATCTCTCTTACATGATATTATCTGACATTGTGGACTATAATGGTAATCTAACATGCTTATGATCATAAGGATGAAAAACTAGGTTTTCTAGAGTGGATGGTCCTTAACATGTGTAATTAGGATCTTGAACACCAATAATGTAAATTGCTAGATTAATGCACATAATATGAGGTAAATGTTCATGAAACAATAATATGATAGATTGATAGTCATGACAACACCTAATATGAATTAGGTTCTTATGTCCTTAAAGTGAGAATCATGGGAATTATGGTTTCAAGGCATAACCCTAATGGTAACTTGATACCACAAAAACCTAAACCCTGGATAAGAGATAAATAAGGTTTTATCTAATTAAAGTGTTGGTGACAATTTAGGATTTACATACTTGCATATTTTAATGCTTGATTTTCTTACTTGGACAATATGTGTGAAGTATAGTTATATCATAATTTTTTTGTCTCACCATTGAGGTACGTGGATATGCTTATGATTACATGTATCGACTTCTAACATTTGCTGAGGTTTCTGGAAGATTGAATGAATGATATTTGTTAGATGTTTTTATTTCATGCAAATTATAAAGCCCCTATGAGTATCACATAAAGTCAATAATGATATTTTGAACCCTAGGTTATATTGATCAAAGGGTAATGCATATAAGTCCAATGATAGATAGTGGTTACACCTGAGATAGTAGACAAAAAAAGGGTCAAAATATAAAATAAAATACAAGTTCTTAATGGCAAGTACATGATGATTGAATATATGTATTTGTGATTATTGGATGAACCCATGTACCAATATAGAAATATGATGACTACGTTTTGTTTATTAGTGTTTTAGGTAGTTGATACATAAGATACAAACAAGACGATAAAGATGAAATCCATGGAAGGTATTAAAGCTATGCATGAGGATTAGATAGCTTAGTATATCTTATGAAATGTACTTATCTGAGGATAAAAAGTTCATGTAAGCATCTTGTAAACAAAGTTAGTAAATTAATGAATTGTTTTCTATTATTTATTATTTTCTAAATCTAGATCCTTGGGAAAATTTGTAGGTAATGGCTCTCATATTTTTGTCCTTCCTAAAATGGGGATTGCTAAAAAATTAGGTTGTTACATAGATAGCTCATTTAGCTTTGAATTTTCCTATTGCCCTCATCATTTCTATTCATTATTATTTGAGTTAATGTTTTTGCATATTGGTTTGCTAGCTTGTCTTCTTTTGTTTGGTTGTACCTCATGCAAGTTATACTCAACCCTTGGAAGATTAATGGGAGACTGAGATGCACATGAGAAACCTCCATCTCCTCCATCCATTCACAAGCCAGTACATGACTATTTTATGCCTGGGAACTACAATTTGTCAATTGCAAATAGATTTCATCAAATTACATGAAAGAAATTATCCATCCACCCACTCTTCTTGGGATTCTCCCCATTTTTTATAGACTTGAGAATGAGAATCCATAAAACTACATGGACTCTTTACTTAGATGTGATTGAATTATAGAATGGGTTGAGTTGCATATGACTCCATCTGGATTACCTTGTTCCCATTCTCCCTAAAAGACAAGGCCAAAGATTGGTACCATTCAAAAATTAAAATCATGTGTTGGGGGATATAAATGTTGCCTTCTTGAAGAAATCCCATTCTATTGCAAGGTTGACACAAATGCATCATGCTATAGCATGTTTTCATCCAAATGGAAAATTATAGGTTAGATGATTCTTAGTAAAGATTCTAAAGGTTTTTGAGGGAGTGCCCCCATCATGAAGTTCCTTTGTTGCAATTTGTTCAGTCCTCTTACTCCAGTCTCTCTCAAAAAACTCAAGTAGGTTCTTCTTGTAGAAGAGCTTTCATGGATAACTCGAGGAGACATTGCCTTTATTTAAAGACCTAAAGAAAAATGCAAGGCACCAATATCTAGTGTTGTTAATGATTGTGACCATGCCATTGGTATGATACATTTAGCTCCTAATGTTTTAATCCCTCATACAATGACAATCCTCATTAAAATGATGAATCTTATGAAGAATCAATTGGGGGTGCTCCTAGTCACTCAATTAATTTTATTGTGTCCTTTGATGAGGAAGTGAAGGTCCATTACTCTCACAGAAACTGAGAATAATAAGATGCAAGATATACTTAAAGATTTGAAGATGAAGTTTTGTCTAGATTGAAAGTCTTTGATGAGGTTCAAAAGAATGTGACAAGGCTTGAGTAAGGAGTGGAGCAACTCTCCTTGATACTTTCCCTCCAAGTGGAAGTGAAACTTCCTTCTAAGCCCGTGGTGAACTCTAATGATGCAAGTGGACCAATGGGTGTTTCTCATAACTATTATAGTCCATCCCCACTGCAAGTGCATGCCATATATTAATTTCAATCCATTTTAAACCTTATATGCCCCATCATCACAAACAACTTAGAAATACACTTAACACCGTCAATAATCCTCTCCACCTCATTTACAACAACAAGGGACAAATCCACCTCCTCCACAAAAAAAACAAAAACCCCCTCTTCATCATGAGTAAGTTAATGTTGTGATAGTTCTAAGGAGTGGAAGAGTTATTGAGAATCCTCTAAGTCAGATTGAAAAGGACTGTGTGAACCAAGGGCACATTGATGAAACAAAGACGAAGAAAGACATTATTGATACTGTTATTGGGATATCTGAAGATGATCCCATCATAACTCATGCTAATTTTGTGATACTATGTGTTCCACACTATATACCATTTGTAGTTTCTATAATTCCTAGTGTTCCACCCATAAATACATGAATTTCACATCTAATATCTCAATATAATCATGTTGATCCAAGTAAATCAAGTGCAAGTGAACCCTCATTTGCAGATGCATTAGATGACCTCCATCATTAAAAAGATGGAAGAAATATAATGTTGACATCCTGGAGATCGTTTGACAAGTGAAGGTGAAAATCACTTTATTGGATGCTATCAAGAAGATTCCATCTTGTGCCAAATTTCCCAAGGATATGTGAACTTTCAAGATAAATTCAACATGAAGAATGCCTAAGAAAATCAAGTTGATAGAACAAGGGAGCTCCACAACTTAAAATGATCTTAAAAGGAATGGTTGGACTACCCATATCACCAATGTGCACCTCCTTTTCAGGGAGCTCATCACTAAAGAACTCTGTGGTTAAGCGTGCTCAGCCTAGAGTAGTACTAGGATGGGTGAATAGTCGAGAAGTTTATCCCGACTTGTGTGTGAGTAAGGACAAAGCACACAGTTAAGTCTAGTGGTCGTATTTGAGGCCATTCATCATCCCTAAAATCTTCTAGAGCCTTGGGCAGTGGGCCCCAATGTTACAAATGACATCAGAGACAAAACCACTCCAATAGGTGGGGCCTGCATGAGCATGTTGCATGCTAGTCTTGAGTTGTGCGGTTCAGGCATGTGGGAAAGGGATCTAGATGGTGATGTAGCCACTGTTGTGCTGGTATTTCATGATTGAGAGCTGGGTGTGCGTGGGCCATTCTGGGCCTAAACTGAAATGGGGAAATATAATGAGGCCATATAGTTGATCCTTGGCAAGGATGTCAAGAGTCAAAGTGGGGGAGATTGTAACACCCCATGATTTGAGGCCTTAGATAAAATGATCTTAAAAGGAATGATTGGACAACCCATATCACCAAGGTGCATCTCCTTTGCAAGGAGCTCATCAAAAAAGAACTCCTCGATTAAGCATGCTCAACTCAGAGTAGTTCTAGGATGGGTGACAAATTAGGAAGTTTATCCTAGCTTATGCGTGAGTGAGGACAAAGTGTTAAGTCTAGTGATGGTCTGTGGGGCTAGTCATTATTCTTAAAACTCTACAAGAGCCTTGTGTAGTGGGCCCGTGCCTTACAACTCTATTCTACAACATGCACTTCTTGTCAATAGGAAAGACCCAAGATCTCCACTCATAGCTAGAAGCATAGGGGGACATCATATAAACCAATCCCTCCCTGACTATGGATCTAGTGTGAATTTGATACCATATAGTGTCTATGTGGATTTGGAGTTAGACAAGATGAAACCGACCAATCGTACTCTCCAATTGGAGGATCATTCAATAAAAGTTCATAAAGGAAGGGTGGATGATGTCTTAGTGATGATAGATAAAGAAAGGGTAGTATTTTTCCTAGTGGATTTGATTATTCTTGACATTAAATCAGAGAATGGGAAGATTCCCATCATATTAGGAAGACACATTCCTACATACAATTGATGTTGAAATACACATGCATGGTGGCATGATGATAACATCTTTCATGGACATGAAAGTAAATGTCAATATGTTCAAGACCTCCACTTTGCAATAATGAGATGAGGATGTTGAGCATTGTGGCTTGAAGAATTCCATTGTACTAGAAAGACATGGACCTAGATGGAAAACCTCTTAATACATTATGTGATAAATGGGATGAGGAAAAAGTGTTGAATGAAAATGAGAGATCCATCTACTTCAAGGATGAACCCACATGAATTACTAATGGTTGATTGACTGAAGGAACTACAAAGCCTGAGTGAAGGCATACAACTTAGCACTACTGGGATGCAACCCACCTAGGTTTGGGCCCTTTTTCACCCAACCTTCAATTTTTGATACTTTTAGTTATTTTACACATTTTATAAGAAAAGTGCACACACATGCGTTTAGTACTTTTTCATTGAGTTTCAAAGTGTGATAAGGAAAAAAGTGAAATATTGAGAAAGAAGACTCAAATCAGTGGCAAAAAGTAGATAATATATTTTTTGGATCAAAGAAATTGATTAGAATATGCTTGCTTGAAAGAATTATGAAGAAATGAAGAAATTGAGCTGAAATTGGCCAACACAACTATGCTGCCACATAATGGCCATGTTGTCCTTGTTGAAGTTACAATAGATATTTGAAAGTTTTGGGGCCAACCACCATGATTGCGCTAGCCAGAATAGTCATTCTAGCATTTTACCGACATGGCTGTGCTGACCTAGCCCCCCCACTTAAGTCATTCATTTATCTTTGAGACCCCATAACTCTATCTCATTCTAACTCTCATAGAACAACCCTTCCATGCTCCAGGCATCGTAGGTCACAACCCAACTCTCTCAAATCATCCCAACCTTCATCTCCAAGCTCCATTGTAGATTCCTTGAGCTTGAAAGAGTCTTATCCTACCTCTAGCTCTCCATTACCAACCTTATTCACCCCCAAATCATGATCTCATATTCCATTCCACCTTTACTCTCCACAAGGACAAAAAACCTAGATTGACCTCTAATTTCTACCAAAAATCAGTGGAAAATGAAAGGAATCAGCAAGAGGGTGAAGAAGGGGATCCAAGGTGACATAAAGGCCATCATGGACACCAAAGTCCACACAAAGAGAGCCTCTAGTGTCACTCCACCATACCACATTCCTACTCTGTTATAGTCAAACTCCATTTCTAGCTTTGTTTCACATTGGTAAGTGACTCCCTCCTATGGTCCTCCTTGAGCCTCCACATATCAGACCCAAACTACAACCATCATGAGGAGGAGGAAGAAGAAGATATGCAAAATTTTGTTGATTCTATTGATATTGAAGCTCTAGTGAGGGAAAGAAGGATCAAGAAGGCTACATACGCCTAATCTTCATGCCCACCTCCATGGCCTACTCTAGCAAGGCCCTCAACTTCCTCACATGATTCACAACAACACACAATAAGGTAGTTGTCGATTGAAGAAGAAGAAGAATATGTCACAACAATTGAAATGATGCCCCTCAACTTGGTCACAAGTTCAGGGTCACATGACTACCAAGAAGAAGAAGGAGAGGGCAAAAAGAGTGAGGAGGTGGATGATGAGATAGTAGATATGTTATCAAGGGTTGAAGTAGAGATGATAGATATCTTGGGAAGATATCCTGAAGAAGCTACATTCAATAGAAGAGCAAATATAATAGTTTTTGTGAAGCCCTCCACTCAAAGTTTACAACTAGGATGGTGATACCTATAAGATATGCTTGTATATCTACTATGCAGGCCCTTTGGATTCACTATAGATGCAAGAAATACATGGAGGTATGTGGGTTGTACAAGGTGCTAACTGAGGTCCAAGAGACCTACATTGACAAAACCCATGAGTTCTTTGGGTCACCAAGAAGGTTACCTATCAAGGCAAGGATTCTATACGATTTAGGCTTTAAAATTTCATATGTGCTTTAATGGCTTCCCAACTCATTTTTTTTCCACCAACCCCAAAGATAGTAATGGAAATTTGATAAGAGTGGGAGATACAACTATTCAATAATGTGGAAAGACCTCCTTGGCCAAGAAACTTTTACAACATCAAAGTCCAAGACCATGGGTTGCACAACCCAGTCATGAGATACATACAAAAAGTCTTAGCAGAATCTATCTTTGTTCGATATGATAATCATGGTTGATGCTCCTAAAAAGATTTGTTTCTATTGAACATGATGAAGAAATGAGAGATATGCCAATTTAGGGGCTATGATGATTGACTATCTAAAAAAAATCCACTCCAAGAGCAAAAATCCTTTCATAATGGGCTATCATGAGAGATACCACTTCTCTATCCCTATGTTGAAATATAAAGGGTCTTAAAAAGGAAGAGGGGACCTAATATGTTGACTTAAACTATCTTGGAAGGTCCCATATAATATCCCTACACAATTATAAGATAATCAACAACATAAATGTGGTATTTGGCCTCACCATTGAGCTTCCCTACCACACTAGTATCCTGATTAGTGTAGTAGGAACAATAAAAACTTCAGGAAGAAAATTTCACATTGGGAGGATGATCATACTAGAGGGGGATTCAAGGTATCAATTGCAAATTACTTGAGGGACAGGTAGAAACCGATGTACCTAAGTAGCAATAGGAAAGCCAATGACCTCACTGCACAAGAGTAAGACAAGATAGTTTAATGCACAGTCACCTCTAACAAATGCACACACATGTATTCTATTCATGCTGAATTGGAGGGGATTTAATAGATGAATCTGGCCATGTTTTTGGATTAGTAGAATATCTATCATCCCATCAGCCACATGCACCACTTTTAGCATGCAAAGGTTTAGGGAAACTTCCAATGGGGGGGAAGGATTTTTGGGGTGCACCATCATGTTACTAGGAGACATACCCACCTCTACAGGAGGATTACTGGGGGAGTTACTAATAAACTCCTTCAACATATGGGGGACCTCCACATTATCTACCACTACAATGAATTCTACTCTATTACTCATTGACTTTAGTTCCATGCTGAGAAAAACATGATCCAAATGTTTGGATTGGTAGGGAAAATGTGCCCTCTTCTCAATTTTACATTATATGCATGTTTCACCCTATATTTTGTGTGATGATTGATGTTTGCAAAACCTCTATCTAGATTAGAATTTGCCTGATTTTCATACATGCACACATATATTTTACTTTCTGGCATTTTGCATAATGTTTCAATTTTTTCGCTATTTTTTCCATTCCATGACATGCATTGCCTTTGATGTATTTTTTTTAAAAATTTCTTGTTTGTTATAGTTAGAGGTTGATTATTTTCCATTTGTTGCTTTCTAGTGTAGGTTCATATGTGGTTTAGGACAATTTGGAACCATTTTGGAAAATTTTGATGAAACTTCAAATTTCTTACCTAAAAGAATGTTTTAACCCAATCTCTACATTTTAAAATGAAAATTTTGACTGTAATGCATGCCAATTTCTAATGGTCTATTTCTAAATGGTCTCAACTTTTTACTTTCTACATGTGAATCACCCTTTTCATGTTTGTGAGGTATTTGGTAGAATTGTGATCTAAACAAACCATAAATTCTTAGGGTTTTCCAAATCTCATGATAAGAAATGTGGTTTTGTATTTGCCCATTCATGTGGTGTGCCATTAATTGATGAAGCATGTTGGAGTAATCTTTATGCAAGAGATCTCATGTTGAAACCCACACTAGTGAATCCTCTTTTGATTGATTTTTCTTTCATCAAATCTCACCTCTCTACCTCATGAAAGGATGTCAAGGAGAACACATTAGCCTTTTTCACCCTCAAAAAGTGTGGGGTGGCCATATCTATACCCCTTCTACTTCACTCTTACCACCATATGCCCTAATTACATCAAGGGCGAAGGAAAAATTTCAAAAACAAAATAAAAGATGCTCCTATGCAATAACATCTAGATAAAGGAAAAAGAGTGCTTCCATGTAATATCACTCCAATGTCTTATTGTGACCCCCTTTCTCCATTTACATACCCGTTGAACTAGGAAACATCAAAAGTAGATCATTTCACCCTTTACATAACCATGTGGGTCATCTTGAGTGGTTTGAGATGTGAGATTGAATGCATGAAGGTAAACTAACATTAATAGTCATCATTGATCATCACCCTCATGAAACAGTTTACCTGGACCTATATGAGAACCATATGTACTGATTTTGTATTTTATACCCTATATTTAAAGTTTATACACTCAGTTCTTTGATCAAAATTGGCTTGTGAAAAATGAGAGGAAAGAGGTGAAATACATGTGTTTAGTTATCGTTGAGCCCATTTAGTCAATACACATATATTTCAATGCATTTGTCATTTCTTGCTTATTGAGAGTTGAAGAGAGATTGAGTTGGAGCTTACTCAAGGACAAGTATCTTTTAAGTTTGGGATGGTGATTCAACCCTCCTTTAGGAATTCATCTTGTGTGATTTTACCCTTTAATAAAATCCAAGCATGTTAGAATGTGTATTATTCTCCAAATAAATAGTTTAGCGTCAAATACACTTATTGAGGTTCTTTGAATGTTTTTCAGGTACCTTGACCACACTTTGGATGGATGAGAGAGAATGAGAATGATCTTAGGGTTTCTCCACCCTTTTAGGGACCTAAGAAAATTTTAAGAGATTTCCCTAGTGGCCAAGAGTCAAGCTAAAGAAAAGCACTCCAAATATTGTCAAATAGAAGATGAAAGTGCACTATATGGCCCCCAATATGGGAATAATACCACAAAGAGTATATGATATCCATATAAAAATCATAGTGGAGTCATAGTTAAGAAGTAGCTTAATACAAGTTCAGTACCACTAAAATGACAACAATTGAGTCCCAATCCTCAAGTTTTATTTGTAAAGTTTCGATTCCTTGGTAATCAAAACCCAAAGATCTAAATGGAATATCAAAGGGTGGGACAACATCTTCCCTCTCTAGAAAAGCATATTGCTTAGGCAAGAGAAATCCTTCGTCTGAAATGATTATACCTAAATCTGTGTCACTGATGAGCAGGCTCTGTAAGATCCCGTACGGTAGCTAGCATGGATGTGCCAAGAATGACCCAACACGGCCTTGCCAGCCAAAATGGTTGTGTTGGCAAGATTCCAGTAGGACCATGCCAAGGAAAACATCCCACACCCAACTACTCCACCATGGTCATGCTACCCAGCATGGACATGCCACCTTGTAGCCACCACAGTTGTGCTTCCCAACACAGTCATGCTACTAGTCTTCAAAACCCCACATTTCCACAATCATTTTTTCTTCACCACCACAGACGTTCCATCCTAGGAGGATTGTCCAAATTTCCACCAGGTGCTGCTAGAAACCCTAGCTGAACTTTTACACTAAATTTCCTATTCCACCCCACTTAGCCCTGGATCCCATGGACCCCTATATAATTCTTGAAGGTAGTTGAAGGACGTGGTTTAGATCCCTTGAGCATTCATTTCGCCTCCTTATCACCTGCCTACCTCATTCCACTCTCATTTCATCACCTTCCACTGCAAAACCCTAGCTTTTAGGGTTTGGGCCATTATCTATTCCATTTCCATGCCATTGAACCTTAGAGGAGGTAAGTGATCAAGCTTGCAACTATTAGAGAAGAAGATTTTAGCATCTACTTCAAGCTCCATGGATTCTTCTATCTCTTTCTTCTCCATTTCTATTTTTTCCATTGTCATGAGTATGTCTCCCTAGGTGGGGGTGTTTGGGGTAAAAATATGACTTTGATACCATGTTGGTGGAAAGTTAATGTTAAACTCTATACTTTTGTTTGATAAAGATTAAGTTTCAGATTATCTCATTCCCCATGGATTGCATTGTGGTTTTTTCTTGAAATCTCCTAGGTTCTAGGGGAAATGACTTATATGTAGATATTTTGGGATTTACACCTAGGTCCAATTAGTGGATTCCTGGCTAGCTATCCATCTTCCTACATATTTACCCATTTTCCTACAATTAGGTAAGAGATATAAGTTGCTAGTTTTGAATCACTTAGTGTAATTGTCTTTGAGCTACCTAAAGGCTGCATATGTGAGGTGCAATATTAAATTTCCACCCTCCTTTACTACCGTTGGTCCCCGATTGCCCTAACAAAATCTGTTCTAGAAACCTAGACTTGCTTAGATCCTTTTTGAATTCTGACTAAATATAGGTTATGAAAATTATATAGTATTTCTTTATTTCTATTTATTTTTAATGTCAATCCATAAGTATAGGAATACTCTTTGTTTTCAAATTCACATGGGCTCACAAGGTTGGATTGGGGAGGATAATGAGTAGTTCCCACATACACACTCTATTCCACCCATGACCAATTAGTAGTATAAGGCAATTCTCTAGCATCCAAATTTTTTTTAGTTTGATAATCTAAATACATGAGTGAAGTTTTCATGTTATGACACCCAAACAAGGTGATAGTGATATTACCCCAAACATACCACATCTCCATTAACTGGTCTAAGCCTTATTTTCCCTTTTATTTAGCTAGTGTAGTCTTAGTTTGTCTTTTCGATTGCTTAATTAGTCATTTGCTGGTTCATGGTATTTAGGCCTTGCCAGTGTAGTTAGTGTTACTTTTTGATTGCCTTTATTTTCATTAGCTAGTTAGTTCCTAATCTAGTAATTAGTGTCTCTTTTTCCTAGTTTAGCTACTTTCCATATCTAGTTTGTTAAGTAGAATTTCTTTGGTGATTTAGTTTAGTTTTTATCTTACCTTGCTTATTCTACTATAACTCACTAATTAGTTTTCCTCTAATGCTTAGTTAATTAGAAAAAACTATCTCGGATTGATATAGGTTGTGCTCCTTATCTTTTCTTAATTTCTTGTTTGACCACCACTAGTGTAACGAAAAAAATCTAAACTCTTGAACCCTAGATTCCATTTTAGGAAACCAAAGTGAAAATAGATATTGTTCCCCCTCTCTTCCTTGGGTTTGACCTTAACTTGTCATTCTCTGTACTACTCCCAAGCTTGTGCGCTTGGAAAATTTATTTCAGAGCGTGTCCAACCAGATTCTCTAAGTATTTGAAAGACCCAAGTGTGTGCCTAAGGTGCACCCAGTTGAGTATGTTGGTTGGGTCTACTTGTAGATGCACCACCATGGAGGTTTAAAGATGGCATGTCAACAATTAGAGACTTATAACCTTCCATGAGGAAGGCAGATGTGTTGCTAGTAGATGCTTTGTATGATGGAGACAGAGGAATCACACCATGTGAAGTATTCAGAGAAGATGTATTACATGAAGGAGAAGTATATCATAGACAATAATCAATAGATGACACCATGTGGAGGTAGAAATAGAGGTCATGAGGGAGGTAGAGGCAGAGGATTGAGGATGGGGTATCTACATCAGAGTGGTAGCAAAAAAGGAAGTTGTCATGGTGCCTCTATAGTGAGAGAGAAACAACATCATAGGTCATGATCCAGGTTGAGGCAGAGGCCTGAAGACGAGTGTATTCACATAAATGTGTAGCACCAAAGAAGGTTACCAAAAGCATTCCTCTACGGAGATAGAATGTGGCATTGCATCATAGATTGATATATGGTATCCAACAATAGACAGTGTCATACAAAGGTAAATGTAGAGTTTTTGAGTGAGGTAGAGATAGAGGATTGAAGATCGGTTGTTGATCGACGTAGGTGTAGAACCACAAGAGGTTGCAATCAAAATTCTTGTGTGATAAAAGAGTATTAGCCTTTCATGCCAGAAAGGTATTACGAGATTAAATGGCTTGCCAAGAGATTATTTTTTAGTAGTTGGTATAATCCGAAGTGAATATTTAGGGGAGCCTGATAAGACTTAGATGTTTAGGATTTCACTTGTATTGGTTGACCATTCTAAAATAACTATAATAGAACCAAGCATAGGATCCCAATTTCTTATGGATGACGAGTCCCATCCTTCTCAATATCATATGAATAAAATGCATTGTTATACTAATACAAAGGTGGTGTCACAAGCTCATGCTAGTAATGAATACATTGTCATATTCCTTGAAGTGGGAACAACGTAGAGAAAGGAACTGAGTTTTATGTTGCAGAAGGAAATTCATGAAGATCTTTTTCATGTTCCCCCTCTAAAGGCCCCAAGGCATGATGGGATTGGTAAAAAAATTCTAAAAGAAAATAGGGACAAGGTTAAAATATCATTCATTAAGTTTGTGAAAAAGCCTTCAAGAAGGGAAGCTATAGAACAAGCCTTAATGAATGCCACAATGATCTTATTCCCAAAGTAACAGATCTCAAATCTTGTTCCTATATTAGACCCCTATCCCTTAGTAATTTATGTCTAAAAATTCATACAAAGGTAATCATGTAGATAATATAACATTCCTCAACTAGTATATCTCACGAATGCAATCTAGTTTCATCACTGGAGGTGTGTCAAAAATAACATGGTTCTAGTATAAGAAGTTATACACTGCATATAAAACATGAATGTGGTGAATAATGGAAATACATTTTCATCATACCTTTTCTGCACTTGTTAGACTATTTTGTATATAGATTCATCGTTCTCCATAGAAATAGATTCCTAACATTCTATTTAGATTTTATGTCAATTTGTTAGAACTTTTAAAGTTTTCTTAACTCCATTTGCATGTTTGAAGTTTTATCGCTCCATAACAGCCATACTAGTGCATCCTAGGGGGTCCCTCTACCCTTTAATGAGTGGAAGTCGAGATGGGGAATCCTATCTTATGAGGGATAGGGAAACACCCCCCCCCTAAAATAGATTTTAGACATGTATAAGTGGAGGTGAAACCAGATTCTACACCAATGTTTTAGATCATTAATCCAGAGCCAATTTTATTTTGAACTTTATTTTTGTTGCAATTATTTTAACTCAATCAACACAAATCTTGGTTGCAAATATTAGTTTTAGCTTCAATAGACAAAAATTAGCAAAGTTCTTAAAAGACCCTTCCTTTGGATTTGGCCCCTAAGATATTCTGCAATAAGACCCTACTACTTGTGAGTGGTGATTTTTTCATGTATGTATAGGTAAAATAATCAAGGGACTCTTCTCTTAGTGATTTTGTTAGTCCAATAAACTACCACATCAAATTCTGGTGTCGTTGCCAAGGGACAACAATCATCTAGTTTAGTCCAATTTTATTAAGATTAACCAAGTGCTTTTCTTTTTAACATTTATGTTATATCTTATTCACTTGAATCAAATATATTTATGTCTATCTTACTCGTAAAAGATCTTTTCATATCAAATACCACATATTACTGCATGTGATGCTCCACTTGTGTTGAACTTGCATCCAATTTTGCTAGATCAAACTTTCCACCATCTAAATAGATAAAATAGAACAAGAATGGATGAAGAACAAAATACACAAAGCGTGAACCTAGACGTTGTGGCAAAAATAGAGAGAGGCTTACATGAGAAGGACAAGTTGTTGTACAAGAGGTAATCCATGCAACCCAAGCTACTGAATGTCTGCACCATTGTCTTTATGAAAATCAACTCAATGAGTTATTTAATAGAGGTGTGGATGATGATATCAAAAGGTTTATAGATTCCTCATCTGGATAAAAGTTCATGTGTGAAAGTTATGATAGAGCCTAGAAAGTGGTGACCCTTGGGTTTGAGAATCAAGCCAACTGGGGAATATCTGTAGGTAAGGGAATTTTGAATGTAGCTATGGAAGAAGGAACTTTTGAGTTAAAATCTATTGTTGAATCCTTAAAGAAACTAGCTCTTAAACAAGAAAATCTTGAGACAACTTTCAACGCCTATGAAAGATGAATCCTATCACAATAAAATAGGTGAAGGTAGTGAAACAATTCTAAGAGGCATATAAGGGAACTGATCACTCTACATTGGGTTGTCAAATTCTTCATGATGCATTAATGCATAACATAGCAGATCAAAGAGACAATAATTAAAGTGAGGATCTGAACCTATCTATAGTATCACAAATCAAGGTTATTACACTCCAAAACTAATATAACTCATCTTGGTTTACAATATGGCAATACTATAGGTGCTGAGAATTCTCAATAGTTCGCACATTATAGAAATCAAATTAGGGTTCCCCTAAGTTTTCAGCATAATGAACAACAAATTTCAAAAATCATGGGAACTACCACGACAACTTATTGAACAAAGCCTATAATCAGTTTCAAAACCTGAACCAGGTCTCAGAACAACTACATGGACAGTAGGAAAAGTAATAAGAGAGAGGTTATGAACCCATCCATATTATCCCAGATTAAGGGCATTACACTCCAAATAACAATAGAAACCATCATATTTTATGTATTGCAATCCTGGTAGGTGTAGAGAATTCTCAACATCTTGCACTTGATAGAAATCAAGTTAGTGGTAACCCATGTTTTCAAAGTAATGAACAAAAAAATTCAAAAATCAAGGGAACTACCAAGGCAACTTCTTGAACTAAGCCTAGAACCAATTTTAGAACCTCAACCAAGTCTCATGCAATAGCTACAGGGATAATAAGAAAATTCTCCTTCAATTGATCCAGATAGAATTTCAACCATTGAGAAAATACTAAATTCACAACAAACAACCATTCCGAATTAACAAGCTCACCAGAAAGCCATCAAATCTTAATCCGCTCAACTTGTAGTTAACCTTCACCTTCCTGCATGAGCTTATATAGGACAGTCAAGAAATAACTCAAAGAACCTAAGAACAGCTAAACACCATTGCTACCTATTTAGTAAGTGTCTTTCTAGATATGGCCCCAAGACTACAATGATTATGTGATTGTTTAATATTTAGTAGTACCAATTGTACAAAAATAGTGATATATAGTTCAAAAATACAGTATACAGTAGTCATTAAAAGCATAGATAAAGTCATCCCCAAAGTTCCATCAACTACAATCAAAGATACAAACGAACCAATTGCCCCAATCTATAGGCCCCATCCTACATATAAAACTCGCCTAAGGAAGACATTGCTAGAAACTCGCTTTATGAAGTTCAAGGAGGCCATGAAAAAGCTACATGTTGAATCCCTTTGTTGAATGCCTTGACAGAGATATGAACAGTCAAAAAACTTGAAGATGATCCTAATAGGGAAATATACAACTAGAGAGCATAAACAGTCAAGCTCATCAGAACCACTTCTGGTAAAATCTTGAATAAAATTCCAAAGAAGTAGGAAGATCGATGTTCTTTTGGTAGTGCATGCTACATTGGTGACTATACATGAAAGAAAGGATTAGATGACCTCTGAGCCAACATATCCTTTATGCCCCATAGCCTTTGTAATAGGCTAGGATTCACATATTTATTACCAAATGACACGTCAGTACAACTTGTGGATTCTTCAATTAATATCCAATTGGGATCATTGAGGACATTCCAATTAAAGAGGGCACAAACTATTATGTTCCATGCAACTTTGTTGTCATGGAAATAAAGGAGGATCTTAGATATCCCATTACTTTTAAACAACCCTTCCTAGGCACAACAAGAGAACTAATTGATGTTTAGGTAGGGACCCTAAATCTAAGACTAGAGAAAGAGAACCTTGAAGTTGAGGTTGTAGACAACATCAAAGGGCCAAGCATCCATGAAGAAGTTTTCCTATTAGATTGTATGGAAACTATGTCACTCCATAAATACGGGGATCCAATGTTTGATGTCCCTCTAGAGGTTGCCCTTGTTGACCCTTAATATAGTGAGAATATTAAGAAGTAGGTGAAGTACTGTATACTCCACCTAGGATTTATCCAAGGAAGAAAATAAGCCAATTTTAAAGAATGAAAGTCTATATATGTTTTTGAGGAACAAGTTGAAGCATTAAAGGATTGAGATATGAAATCCTTATTTGAAGAATTGAGGTACATATTCCGAAATGGATTGAAACTATGCCCTATGATAGTCAATGTTTTTCTCATAACTAAAAAAGGAAGACATGCTATCATCTAATATAAGGAAAAGGAAAAAGGCATGAGTGTATAAGATGAATGATCTTATAGGAGTGAGTCATGCATTGTGCATGAACGAAATCCCCATGGTGGAAGATTTTAAGCCATATATAGAACGTCAATGCAGATTAAATCAGAACATGAAGGAAGTGGTTTGCCTCAAATTCATAAAGTTACTCGTGTCTGGCGTCATGTACCCTATCTCTGACTTGCCATAGATAAGTCCAGTTTAGGTCATTCTGAAGAAAGGAGGATAGAATATGGTATGAAATGAAAATAATGAGGTCATCCCCACTCACACCATCATTGGGTGGAGGATGTGTATTGACTATAGGAAGTAAATAGATCTACACACAAATCATCTCCCTTTACCTTCCTAGACTAGGTTATAGAGAACCTAGCTCATCAAGAATAATTCTTCTACCTCGATGGTTATTCTAGATTCTTTCAAGTTGCAATTCACCTATATGACCAAGAGTAAAACCTTTACATGTCCCTTTAGAACCTATGCTTTTTGAAGAATGCCCTTTGGGCTTTGTAATGGTCCAGTCACAATTTAACAATGCAAGGTAGACATCTTTGTTAGATTAAATGAAATAATTATGGAAGTTTTCATGGATGGTTTCTTTGTCTATGGAGATTCATTTGATTCATGCCTATTTCATCTCTCTATGGTACTTCAATATTGTAAGGAATCACATTTGGTGCTCAATTGGGATAAGTGTCATAATATGGTAAAAGAAGGCATTGCTCTAGGCCACAATGTTTGTAATAAAGGAATCGAGATAGATAAGGAAAAAATTGAAGTAATCCCCAAGCTCTCTCCTCCAAGAACAATGAAAGAATTTAGGGACTTCTAGGTCAAACATGTTTCTATAGGAGATTCATCAAGGAATTTTCCAAGATAGTTAATACGATGACAATCTATTACTTAAAGAAGCTGACTTCTGCTTTTGATGAAGGATGCATGAAGAGTTTCAATAATTTGAAGGCTACTCTCACCTCCACCCCTATCATACGGGCACCAAACTGGTCACAACCATTTGAGATCATGTATGATGCCAATGAATATTTTATAGGATTCATTATGGGCCAACACATAGAAAAGAAACATCATGTCATATATTATGTCTCTAAGACTCTAGAATAAGCTTAGAGAAATTATGAATCTACATAAAAGGTTCCAAGTAGTTGTTTATGCCTTTGATAAATTTAGATCATACCTTGTGGGCTCAAAAGTTACAACTTATATGGATTGTGTTGTAATTTGATATATATTAACAAAGAAGAATGTAAAACCCAAACTAATGTGGTGGATCCTCCTTTTATAAGAGTTTGATCTCAAGAAATGAGATATAATGGGGAGTGAGAATGTAGTTGGTGATCACTTGAGTTGTCACCACATTCCTAATACAAACAATATCTCAATCAATGACTATCTACTAGATGATCAACTCATGAAGATTTGAACTACTTTTCTTTGGTATGTAAATTTTTTAACTATCTCATGTAGGTATACTTCACCCAAAGTGCATGTTACAACCCGTTCCTAGCTTTACTAGTAATCCTAGAGATTTAAGATTCTTAATGCTTGTCATTTTTTTATTAGTAATATTTTATCTTGTGTTTTATCTTAACTTTGGTAACCTTAAATACTTGTTTGGGCAACTCATAATCATGACTTAAGCATACTATAAAGATCAGAGTTGGGGTTAATATAGCATTAAACCATACATGTGTGCAAGAAGAGAGTTAATGACATTGGAGGAAATAATTAATAAATGATTTTTTATTTGAGAATATTATCAAAATAATATTTTAATATTGTAGATAATTCAACTATAAATAAAAAAAAGAATGAACCAAATCGGAGTTAAAATGAGAGAATTATTCCCTTCTTAGTAAACATATACTAAGCACCGTAACTACGGTCGACACTGTGACTGACATTGCGTCGACACCGGACCGTGGTCTACATCATGAACCATGACACTGTGTCAACACCGCGACCCATGACACTACATCGACACTGCGACCGCGGTCTACACCATGACCCGCAACGCTGCGTCGACACTACGACCGCGATCAACGCCGCCCAGGACAGTAAATCATATAACAATCGTATCTTGAGCTATGCTTCTCCATTTTCAACAAAACAAAGTGCATGGGAACTGCGATTCAATCCTCTATCATTCCAGATAGCTTACTCTATGAGAGGGTGACCTAGAAGGCAATTTCTGGGGTGAGTTTTGGGAAAGAGTGTGAAGAATGGACGAAATCAAAAGGGGTTGTTATAGATTCAATTTGGTAAGTAGGTTTAACCCTTGATTCTTCTTTTTCTTCATTTCCCCTTGATCGAGATCCCTAATGTAGTGATTTTGAGGTTAGATTAACCTCCGATCTTTATCTTCTACCTGCAACAGACCCTCTTTACGATCGAGAAACACATTAAAAGGGTTGTTTTAAGCGAGATTATATGGTTTAAAGCTTGATCCTATCTTGTGTGAGCTAAGATTTTTGATTAGTTGGTGAAAGGGCTAAGATCAGTGATCTTGAGTAGATAATCATCTTTTAACCTTGATTTAAAGCATAGCAATTCAAATAATAGTTTCCAGTGTTTGATTCTTACTCTAAGATATTTGTGATGCTTTAAATAAACATATGTGGTGAAAATTAGTAGTTGAAATGCTTTATTAATAATATTAATAGTGATGTATTACCATGTTAAAAGTTGTCTTGTGAATTGTCGTGATTTGATAGGTGATGAATGTGTAAATTGAGGCACCAGAAAGATAGGTTTACCTAGTTCATGATTTAAGAGTTGGAGTATGGTTGTGAAATATATGAAAATTAGTTAGTGATTTATTATTTAAATGCAAGATACTTAATTGTTAGAAATAGGGTAATCATTAGCTACGATGATGATACATGTTATATTAACTAAACATCACTAGACATTAGATGCCATGGACACCGTAGAATCCTCACAAGATGAGGCCTTCTCTATGGGGAGGAAATTGTTTCCCGACTGGAGGTAGTCCATATCGAGGTAAGCCGGAGCGTACCAGTAGGGTATGGGGGTTTGACCAATAGGAGAAACTCCTTACATTTGTGTGGCACCCAACACCAATCGGGAATGCCGGTGGTACCTGTTCTACATGTTGTAGTAATAAGTGGTCGGTGGGTCCACTGATGCACTTTAAGCCTGAGGGCTTTGACTCACCGCCTGAGTACCTAGGTTGAGAGGTGGAGTCTGAGATATCAGACCGCTCCCATAGTCACCGAGAGGTAGACATGCCATTGCCATCTACAGACATGGTATTGAGATTAAAGACTTAGGAACCCAAACATGCTTCTAAGTCTTATACAGTGAGATTGTAGCTTGCTGCGATACTTACACATGTTGTGCTACACCTCATGTGGGTCCAAAGGCATAATAATTGGATTTTAAATAATGTAAATAGTTAGGTTATCCTTTCATTACATTGAATATCTGTACTACTACCATGCTTAGTGAATTATAGTTTTAAACTGCCATGCTTACATGATTGCATTTAAGTTCTATTACTTGTAAACATCATAAATGCCTTGTTTACCTATTGATTCTCTACTCATTGAGCCATTAGCTCACCAACCTACTGAACAATTTTTTAGGTAAAGGATTAACTCTTCCTGAGGAGTCAGAAGCCAACTTTAATCAAGATTAGCTTAGAGGTCTTGAAAGAAGAGTAGTTAGAATAGTTAGAGGGTCTCTTATCCTTCCCTTGGATCCTGGATTGAAAGAGTGAGAAAAGAGAGAAGTTTGAAATATAATGTACATGATTTATATTAAGTGTGAAACTCTTGCTTCTATGTAATAAGACAAGTTCAGTTGTATCTGGTTGTCATATTTAATCAAGACTTATCTTTTAGTAAGTGTTATTATAATATATTTATAGAAAACAAATATGATAGATATTTCATCAAAATTATGCCCTAATCTCATGATTAGTGGTAATCATGGGATGTGGGTGTGAAATATTTGGTTTCAGAGCATAGGTTGAATGTAAAATGAATTTAGGTTTGGGACAAGGGTGATAAGAGACCAATAGGATTATGATGTTTTCCTCTTTGAACTGCAATTTTCTAACAGACGTGTTCTGTTATGGATATGCAGATGGAAGGAAGATGATATGGACATGGTGAGGAATAAGTTGAGAGCCATTACGGCCCTAAACCTCGAGAAATGGCTCAAGGTGAATAGGATAATGAGGCAACAAAGATGTATCATATTTTTCTAGAGACAAAAGAAAAATACAAGATGGACAAGAAGTCTTCATCTTTAGTAAGGATCTGATGAGATCCTATGAGTTGGTGAAGAATCTTAGTGGAATTAAATTTTCTGGAACAATAGATCAAGCTGTGGCAGAGGTTTGGCTTCGAAAACTAGAAAAGGTCTTTCACCTAATGGAATTATCAGAAGATAAGCAAATCAATCATGTAGTCTATTTACTCAAGGGAGATGTTGAAAGGAGAAATGTAGAGTTGACTTGGAAGGACTTTGTGGATGATTTTCACCTTAAGTATTTTCCTCCTACCTTCCTAAGTAATAAGATTAAATAGTTGGAGAATATCAGACAAGGAAGTATGACAATTGGTGAATACGAGGCATATTTCACAAGGTTGGCAAATTGCTGTCCGCAACTTGTGCCTGATAATGTAGAAAAGTGTAGAAGATTTTAATAAGGATTAAGATCAGAGATTAGACACACTATGTCAACCATTGGTGGAAGAGATAGATAAAACTTTGGGGAATGTGTGGAAGTAGCAAGATGTGTAGAAGAGTCAGTTAATGCTGATAAGCAGTTTGAGAGTAAGAAAAAATCTGGAGACTTTATTAGAGGGGGACAAAGTAGCGGTGGATACAGAGGAGGTGGTGGTTTCTTTTCTAAGATAGGACGAGGACTTGATTGTTTTGGGAGACAAGGATCTAGGTTTTCACCAAGTGGAAGAAGGCCCAATTCTGGTAGGTGGAATACACAGTCTACATGGACACCTCCAACTAGGTCTTTAGGATCTTCAGTGTCAGTGACAGGACCATAGAGACATGATGCATCCATATGTGATAATTGTGGCAGGGCACATTCTGGTCAGTGCTGGGGAACTAACGCTCCAATATATTTTCATTGTGGACATTTGAGATATATAAAAAGGGACTGCCCAAAGCTTCAATATGTTTCAAAACAAGGTTCACAATTACAGTTTTAGACTCCACAGAGGTAGGTTCCAATTAGAGGGGCACGTTCTTCAGTGGTTTTAGGTTCTAGAGGCGGAGCACCTATACCAGTAATAGACAGTGAGGACAATGTGGCCGAGGGAGAGCTACTGGACGTTTCTTCTCAATGACACCATCTGAAGGTGTAGTTTCACCCAGAGTTGTGACATGTGAAATGCTTCTCTTTAACAACATTTCTATTACAATATTAATAGATCCTAGTGCAATACATTCTTTCATTCAAAGATCAATAGTTAGTGGACTGAATCTTCTAACCCCAGATTTATCTATTGAGTTGTTGTTAAAAGTTCCACTAAGTGAATACTCAATTTTCACAGAAGTATGTCCTGGATGTCTGTTAAGTTTTAGTGGATATACAATAGCAGTTAATCTCATACCATTAGATATTAATTCTTTTCAAATCATTTTGGGTATGGATTTCCTTGAGACATATCATGTCCAGTTAGATTATTGGAAGAAAGAAGCTATCTTTCAAAAAGGTGGTTTTTCATGTGTCTTTACTGGAGATCAAAAAGTCTTGCCCACATGTATATTATTAGTTGTTGTAACTGATAAGATGATGAAAAAGGGGTGTGAGGCCTTTTTAGCACATGTGGTGGATGCTAAGGAAGAGAAAAGAGCAGTCAATCTAGCAGATTTTCCAGTAGTATGTGAGTTTTTAGATGTCTTCTCTGATGAGTTACCAAGTTTACCACCTGAAAGAGATATTGACTTTGAGATACATACTTTACCTGGTAGCCATCCAGTAGCATTACCTGCCTATAGAATGGCACCTGGGGAGTTAAAGGAATCGAAAACCCAGTTACAAGAGTTGTTGAATAAAGGATATATTCAAACCAGTACATCACCTTTGAGAGTTCCAGTACTGTTTGTAAAAAAGAAGGATGGAACCATGTGGTTATGTATAGACTATAGACAATTGAATAAGATAACAATTAAGAATAAATATCCTTTGCCTAGGATTGAAGACCTATTTGATCAACTCCGTGAGGCAACAATATTTTCAAAGATAGATCTCATGTTAGGTTATCATCAGCTAAGGATAAAGGCATCTGATGTACCTAAGTCAGCATTCAGAATGAGGTATGGGCACTATGAGTTTGTAGTTATGTCTTTTAGATTAACAAATGTCCCTGCAGCCTTTGTGGACATGATGAATAGGGTTTTCAGACCATATTTAGATTGGTTCATAATAATGTTTATAGACAACATCCTTATATATTCTAAAGATGTAGAACAACATGAAAAATATATAAGGATAGACCTATAGTTGTTAAGGCAACATCAGCTTTATGCTAAGTTTAGCAAATGTGAATTTTGGTTGGCTGAAGTATCTTTTCTTGGACATGCCATATCAGGAGAAGGGGTTAGTGTTGAACCTAAGAAGGTAGAATTTGTTCTTTAGTGGGAGCAACCTATGACCCCTACTGAGATCAGAAGTTTCCTAGGTTTAGCAGGATATTATAGGAGGTTTATAAAGAACTTCAGTGCAATAGCAGCACCTCTTAGATGCTTAACAAGGAAGGATGTACCTTTTGTTTGGTCTGAGTCATGTGAGAAAAGTTTCCAAATTTTTAAAGAAGAAGTTAACTACAACACCAATCTTGATATTACCAGAGGCAGATAAGGGCTATGTGGTTTTCTGTGATGCATCCAAGAGAGGTTTGGGATGTGTTCTTATGCAAGAAGGGAAAGTGGTGGCCTATGCTTATAGACAACTTAAAAAGAATGAAGAGAACTATACCACACATGATATTGAGTTGGTAGTAGTAGTGCATGATCTGAAGACATGGCGTCATTATCAATATGGTGAATCATGTCAGGTCTTTACTGATCATAAGAGTCTGAAGTATATTTTCACATAAAGGGATCTTAATCTGAGACAACATAGAAGCTTAGAGCTTATAAAGGATTAAGAAGTCGCTATTGATTATCATCTTGGAAAGGCCACTGTAGTAGAAGATGCTCTGAGTAGAAAATCAACATCGTCTGTGGAAATGTTTTCAATGGCATGCGTAAAAAGAGACTTGTTAGTTAAGATGAGAGAGATGAATTTGGATCTGAATGTGTCTGATCAAGGTGGACTGATTGCACAGATGCATGTTAGACCTACATTTTATGATCAGATTTAGGAGCTTCAACATAGTGACAGAGAATTGCAATAGATCATTCATGATATGACAAAAGGAAAGAGATCAGAGTTCATATTTTCAAATGATGGGTTGTTGTATCTACATGATAGATTGTGTGTGCCAGATGACACTAAGTTAAAGAAGTAAATTCTTGAAGAAGCTCATTCTTCTATGTATGCAATGCATCCAAGTAACACAAAGATGCATAGAAACCTGAAGGAGTTGTATTGGTGGTCAGGTATGAAGAAGGATGTGGCTAAGTGTGATGTATGTCAACAAGTCAAGGCTGAACATCAGAAGACAGTAGGTACTCTGCAATCACTTCCTATCCCTAAATGGAAGTGGGAGCATATCACCATGGATTTTGTGGTTGGATTACCTAAGACACCACGTGGTTTCGATTCAGTTTGGGTAATAGTAGATAGGCTAACAAAGTCTTCTCACTTTCTACCAATTAAGACAACGTGGGATACAACAAAGTTTGCCAAAGTCCATATAGATGAGATAGTCGAATTGCATGGAATACCTATTTCTATAATATCTGATGGAGATCCTAAATTTACATATAGGCTTTGGAAATAATTGTAATGTTCCTTGGGAATGAAGTTGAAATTTAGCACAACCTTTCATACTCAGACAGATGGACAGTCAGAGAGGACGATTCAAACCCTGGAGGATATGCTGAGAGCATGTGTTTTACAGTTCAGTGGTAGTTGGGATGATCATCTCAGTCTAATGGAGTTTGCCTATAACAACAGTCACCATTCTAGCTTAGAAATGACCCCTTATGAAGCTATGCATGGAAGAAAATGTAGATCTATGATTGGTTGGTATGAAGTTGGAAAAGGCTTTAGGCCCAGAGTTAGTGGAAGAAACTACAGAAAAGATATATGTGATCAGACAACAGTTGAAGGAAGCTCAGGACACACAGAAAAGCTATGTAGACAAAAGGCGTAGCCCACTTCAATTTGAGGTTGGGATGAGGTTTATTTGAAAGTTTCACCATGGAAATGTGTGCTAAAGTTTCAAAAGTAAGGAAAACTAACTCCTATATACATGGGTCCCTATGCAATCATTCAAATAATTAGATTAGTTGAATATAAATTGGAGGTGCGATTGGAGTTAGCCAATTTACACAATGTGTTTCATGTATCAATGTTGAAGAAGTATCATCCTGGTACATAAACGATTGTAGACCCAGATCCTATACAGTTGAGAGAGGATATCTCTTATATTGAAGGACCAATTCAAATTCTAGACTATAGAATTTGAAAGCATAAAAGAGAGAGAGAGATAATCCTAGTAAAGATTCTTTGGAGGAATCATGGTGTAGAAGAAGCTACCTAGGAAGTGGAGATGGAGATGTTTAACAAGTGTCCTTTCCTCTTTTAGAAATTTCGAGGTGAAATTTTTATTAGAGGGGGAGAATTGTTACAACTCGTTCCAAGCTTTACTGGTAATCCTAGAGATTTAAGATAATCTTAATGCTTTTTGTGCTTTTGTTAATAATATTTTATCTTGTACTTTATCTTAACTTTGGTAACCTTAAATACTTGCTTGGGAAACTCATAATCATGACTTAAGCATACTATAAAGATTTGAGTTGGGGTTAATATAGCATTAACCCATACATGTGTGAAAGAAGAGAGTTAATGACATTGGAGAAAAAAATAATAAATGTTTATTTGAAAATATTATCAAAATAATATTTTAGTATTGTAGAATTTAATTATAAATTCAACAAAAAAATAATGAACCAAATTGGAGTTAAAATGAGAGAGTTATACCCTTTTTATTAAACAGTTACTAAGCACCGCAACTGACGCTGTGTCGACACCGCGACCGCGGTCTACTCTGCGACTTGTGATGCTGCATCAATTCCATGACCCACAATGCTGCATCAACACCATGACCACAGTCTACACTATGACCCACGACACTACGTCGACACCACGACCACGATCAACCGCCCAGGACAACAAATCGTAGAATGATCTTATATCGAGCTATGCTTATCTGTTTTCAATAAAATGAAGTGTGTTGGAACCGCGATTCAATCCTCTATCAATCCAAATAGCTTTCTCTAAGAGAGGGAACCTGGAAGGTGATTTCTGGGGAAATTTTGGGAAAGAGTGTGAGGAACGATGGAAATCAAAATGGGTTGTTATAGATTCAATTTGGTAAGTAGGTTTAACCCTTGATTCTTCCTTTTCTTCATTTTCCCTTGCTTGAGATCCCTAATCTAGTGATTTTGAGGTTGGCTTAACCTTTGATCTTTATATTCTAACCATAGAAGACCCTCTTTAGGACCGGGAAACACATTAAAAGCGTTGTTTTGAGTGAGATCCTAAGGTTTAAAGCTTGATCATGTCTTGTGTGAGCTAAGATTTGAGATTAGTTGGTGAAAGGGCTAAGATCAGTGATCTTGGACGAATTTTGTGAGTAGATAATCTTATTTTAAACTTTATTTAAAGCATACCAATTCAAATAATAGTTTGCAGTGTTTGATTCTTGCTCTAAGCTATTTGTGATGCTTTAAATAAATGTATGTGGTGAAAATCAGTAGTTGAAATGCTTTATTAATCATATTAATAGTGATGTATTACCATGTTGAAAGTTGTCTTATGAATTGTCATGATTCAACATGTGATGAATATGTAAATTGAGGCACCAGAAAGATAGGTTGCCCTAGTTCATGTTTTAAGAGTTGGAGTATGGTTGTGAAATACATGAAAATTAGTTAGTGATTTATTATTTAAATGTGTGACACTTAATTGTTAGAAATAGGGTAATCATTAGATACGATGATCATACTTGTTATATTAACTAAACATCACTAGACATTAGATGCCATGGACACTGTAGAATCCTCACAGGATGATGCCTGTGTTGTGGGGAGGAAATAGTTTCCTGACTGGAGGTAGTCCAGACTGAGGTAAGACGGAGCGTACCAGTAGGGTGTGGAGGTTTGATCATTAGGGAAAACTCCTTATAGTTGTGTGGTACCTAACACCAATCGGGGATGCCGGTGGTACCTGTTCTACATGTTGTAGTAATCAATGGTTGGTAGGTGCACTGATGCACTTTAAGCCTGAGGGCTTTGACTCGCTGCCTTAGTACCTAGGTTGAGAGGTGGAGTCTGAGATATCCAACTGCTCCCATTAGCTATCGAGAGGCAGGCATGTCGATGCTAGCTACATACATGGTATTAAGATTAAAGACTTAGGAACCCGGGCATGCTTCTAAGTTTTGTACAGTGAGATTGTAGCTTGTTGCGATACTTCCACATGTTGTGGTACACATCATGTGGGTCCAAAGGCATAATAACTGGATTTGAAATAATGTAAATAGTTAGGTTATCCTTTCATTAGATTCAATATATGAACTACTACCATGTTGAGTGAATTATAGTTTTAAACTACCATGCTTAAATGATTGCATTTAAGTTCTATTGCTTGTAAACATCATAAATATCTTGGTTACCTATTGATTCTCTACTCACTGAGCCAATATCTCACCAACCTATTGAATAATTTTTTAGGTAAATGATTAACTCTTCCTAAGGAGTTAGAAGCCAACTTTAATTAAGATTAGCTTAGAGGTCTTGAAAGAAGGTAGTTAGAATAGGTAGAGGGTCTCTTATCCTTCCCCTAGATCCCGGGATTGAAAGAGTGAGAAAAGAGAGAAGTTTTAAATGTAATGTACATTATGTATATAAAGTGTGAAACTCTTGATTCTATGTAATAAGACAAGTTCTGTTGTATCTTGTTGTTATGTTTAATCAAAACTTATCGTTTAGTAAGTGTTATTATAATATATTTAGAGAAAAAAATATGGTGGATATTTCATCAAAATTATGCTCTAATCTCATGATTAGTGGTAATCGTGGGATGCGGGTGTGAAAGTGCACCAATAGAGAAATGAAGAAATTCATACATGACAACTGATACTATTATTGGGATGAGCCATATTTTTTCAAACTATGCACTGATGGTCTCTAGTGATGCTTCATTCCTGAAGAGGAACCCCACTAATTTTAGAATAATGCCACACATGTCCTACTATAGGCCATATATGGACTAAAAAGACTGCACTGAAGGCCCTACAATGTGGATTGTTTTGAAAGACGATATCTAGTATGCCTATAAATTTGGATTGTCCTGCAATAAATGTCAAAGGTCTGGAAACATCATCCAGGAAAAGTTCTCTTGAAGATCCGACATGTAAGAATTTGAAACCTTTCATGTATAGGGAGTAGAATACATGGGCCCATTCCCTTCTTCATATGTCTTTTCTTACATATTGGTAGAATTATTTTATGTCTCTAAGTGGGTTGAGGCCATCCCTATAATTTCAAGAAATTAAAAGCACTTCATAAAGCTATTTAGGGACATCATCGTGCCTCACTTTGGGTTTCCTTACATGATCCTTTTTGATGGAGTTGTCATTTTCTAGAATAAAGTTTTAAAGATCTATTAAAGGAGTATAGTGTGTGTCATATGGTAGTATCTCCCTATCATCCAGAGACAAGCAGGAAAGTGGAATTATCTAATTGGAAACTCAAGGACTTCTTGAAAAAAAATGTTAGTGATAACCTAAAAGATTGGTAACAACCCCACCTCCCGGTAACCCCCACTTAAGGGAGACCAAGAGGTTAGAGCCATGATCCCAATAAACCAGATCAAAGGTTCAACAATTAATCAGTAATAATTATGAAATTCTACCAAACTAAATTGAAATCTGGTATAAAATAAAACTTTGCATACCTTCTAAAAACTTTGGATATCTACTTCTATCCACAGCTTGAATCTATGCTATCAAATCCTCCTTGTATTTTATTTCTTATTTTCACAATGTGTCAATTTACTATTTGTTCCTTTCAGAGTTGTACCTAAAACACTGACAAACAAAACATCGGTCATCATATATGAATATTCCGATATGTGGGGACAAACAAAATATCACACATAAGGCTAACAACCTAATTATCTCAATCAAGGTAATTAACAATTCAATTTACGTTTTCAATGTGTCAATCTCCGCCACTTTTTCCCTAATCCTCGAATACCCCCATTAGGGTTCCTCTTTTGCCCTTGACTTAAGGCCACCTTCTCCATCATGAACTTGGTGCTTGGGGTCACCTCTCATGGTGCCCATTAGTCATGCAATAAATACCACCTTCTCTATCCTGAGTTTGGTGTCTGGGGTCACCTCTCATGGTGCCCATGGGTCTTCCCTCTTGGGCTTGACCTCTTTGCATCATCCATGAGGGTGGCATGTAGGTGCGAGAATACACACTCATATCATAATTGTGATAATCATAGTGACTTTATGATTTGCAAGTATGAACATCCAAACTGATAGGTTGCATCTAATGTGAATAATCATCTGGAAAAGCTTTGGGAAATTAATGTCATTAACCATAATTAACTACATACATGTCAGGTTGACTTGAGTGCAGAAATAATGCAACTAAGTAAGAAATCCAATAAACAAGCAAGCACACAAGATGATCCTGCAATAAGCATCTAATTTTCCTATCATTGATCATGCCATCAAGGTCTATTAAACCTAGTTGCTTCCTAGGGTTACTAGTCCTTTTTAGGGTTTCGATCATAATTAGGGTTTCACTTCACTTTTACTATTTAAAACCCTAATTTTATAAAATTACTCACAAACCCTATTTATCTCATCTACTACTGATGAAAGATATTAAGGTTACCTTTTGACCACATATAACCCTAATTTCATATTAAGGGCACTTTTCTTTCCTTTTTCCCCTATTTAGGGTTTCTAAGTATATTAACCATCATATTAGGTTTAAAACCATAAATCTTGCAATTTCATCTTCAAAATAGGTTAATATTCATCTTTATCATTAAACAAGTTAACAATACTCGAATTAACCTATTTACACATATAAAACAATCCATTATCATCAATTAGGGTTTCTAACCAAATTTTATTATCTTTTTCATCAAAATAATACCCTTTTGCAAAGATATATAGACTCAGGTCTTATAACTATTTTTAAATTATTCCTCATATTTTTATGATCAACTTTCATGTATAACACTTCTTCATCTGAGTTTTCAATTTGTTCCTATGATTTTTGCAAGAAAAAGCCTTTTCCTAGATTATTCGATCAGAGAGGTAATAACCTGAAAAAATGGCGGCCACTCGATTAGTGGACCGGTAGTCCGCTCTTTAGATCCAATGATCTTCGTTGCACATGCCTAATTTAGCCTCTCTCACTCTTTTTTGTCCGATCCATGCTCAGGATCATGGTAGACCACGATTGGACGGCTGCCAGTCGTTGTTTTCCTCTGACTATTCGACAGGCTGTAGTCAACTCTCCGGTTGACTTCGAGCTCTAGGCCACCAACAAAAGATCTGAGATGCTCTGAAGATTCATTGTTTTCTTCCAAATTTGATGGACCGGTCAATTTCTCGAAGCAACTTGACCTTCATCATGAACAGATCGCCGAAGTTCTGGCGAGATCGGCCGATGGCAGAGGGTGTAGGTTAGGCTAGTTACTACAATTGAACTCGCCCTTCAACTCGTCGTCACGCTCTGCCACATTTGGGATAGAGAATAGGTATGCTAATACCCTCGAGTACCCCTACCTTATATAGGGCTAGGTCAGGGTGTCCCACGAATCGGAAACTTCTTCTCTCGTCGACGACATCGCTATAAATTAGGGTCTAGATTGTTCGGAACAATCTCCCGAAGTCAAAGGACTGATTAATTCTTTGAATTATCGTCTCAATCGATGGGAAACTGGTTTCCCAATTCATCTCCCAGTCCCACTATGACTCGGGGTAGACAATGCACAATTTCCCTTGGATCTTTGGTCCCTTGGACCACGCAGGTCATCCAACGGTCGTCATTTCTCCTCGAAAGCCAATTATCCAATAATTGATAAAAAGAGTGTTTTAACAAGGAAACTTGGGAAATTCATTTCTCTCTCCTCGATTAGTATTTTCTCTCAAATTTTAAGGGAAGCTTCATCTTGTCATTATATAACTTTTTATGAAATTTGGGAATCAAATTCCAACGGATGAGAAGGCTTCCTTCTCTCCCAAGTTAACCATGACTTAATCCAAAATTAATTAATATTTATTTTCGCCTTGTCATTATCTTGTTATCTTGAGTCCCTTGGACCTCAAGGAATCCTAAAGGCAAGAATTCTCATATTGAGGAATATCTATTTGCCTTTATCATCTTATATATATCTATTTCACATATATTTCCTTTATTAGATAAATCCTTTTCCTTTTTATTTATCTTTTCCTTTCAATTGGGCTCAATGGCCAACAAAGCCCATTATCAGTCAATCAAGGCCATTTCCCACGAAATCCATCAAAAAATCAAACATAGATTTCATTTATTATTTAAAAGAGAATTACACATCACATTACATAACTTAGAAAATTGAGGTTATAACAAGATTTGTCTAACAAATTCAATGAGACTCTTTGGGCTTATAGGACCGTGCTCAAGACACCTCTAGGAACCAAATATTTCAAATTAATATATGGGAAGTCATCTCACCTCCGTGTTGAATTAGAACACAAAGAATGATGGTCTATCAAGTAGTTAAACTTCAACCTGAAGGAAGCTTCTAAGAAATGCATTTATAGTTGTAAGAGTTTGAGAAACCCAAATCAAAATTATATGAAAATGCTCATATCTAAAAAGAGAAAAGAAATATATAGCACAACGACCATCTAAATAGGAAGGACACACAAGTTGAAGATCTATCTTGCTTTTCGACTCACGTCTTAGAAATTTTCTACATAAACACTGACCATGCTGGTTCGGGCCATACATCATATTCGATATCTACTTGCATGATGCTTTAATCTTGTGGAATGAGAAATCTATTGAGTTTGTGGAAAATGCCCAATGCTTGAAGAGATACTTTACCATGACTGATATGAATGCAAAATTGCCTCTTGTTCTCTCTCCATCTTGATCAACCAAATAATTGAGTTCATGTGCTAGGTTAATGATTTAAAACATAGGGACTTATCAAGAGTAAGCCTGATATTTACCTTACTTTCCACTTTCTATTTTAAATTAGATTTTTGAATCCATTAGATAACACATTGCAAGATGCAATTATGTTTTCACAATTTTTTTAAAATTTTAGATGGAGGATACCCTACTAATAGGAATGAATCCACATCTCATGGTTCAACCAACATGATTTTCTGCCTCCATATCAAATTTTGTGTTTTATCAAGGATGAGAAAATTTCTAAGTTTGGGGTGGAGGGTGGGTACACATTCCACTTTCCACCCACACCTATCTGTTTCTGACTTAATATTTCATCATTGCATTTTACTAAAACTATTTCAATTTTTTTATTTTAGACTACTTAAAGCCATTATCTAGCTAGCTCAGATTCAAAATTCATTATTTTAGACTACTTAAATCCATTATATAGCTAGATTAGATTCAAAATTTCTATTTGTATCCATACATGTTCACATCATTCAATTCTCTTATTCAAAGAAACACCTCAAAGGAACCAATTGTTGAAACTAAAAAATGGCTAGAAATTATCCTATGCGGCCTATGAAACATAATATCATATTTCCTTAGATTATATGGCAAGAATGAAAGAAATTAAGAGGGATAAAAGACATCATTAGTCATACTGACTAGTGGAACAATTTCACGAAATTTCCACTCAATCTCCCATGATGTCATTATTTAGGTGTAGTGTGATAAAGAGAACAATCTGAAGCATTGAATCATAAATGAAGACATGTTGTGGTATGAACTCTCTTTTACACTTATTCCTGCATATTCTTACCATGCATACACCAACAATATTTAGAAAGCCAGAAAAGTGTCCCAAACCATAATACAAGGTGGCACACCTATTGGATTTTGTGGACGTGACAAACGTGGTGGAAGCAACAATATTTTTCTCCAAATACCCTACTAGAGAATCTCGTCGATAATAACAAATTCCAAAAGAGGGTGTAGAGATATACCTCATCTTATAGAAAGTCAAGAGACGTCCCTTGGCATGGTGATGTGGGCCGCTCCTATCATGCATAGACGGTCCTCAGCCATCCTCCGAATGTAGGCAACTCAACGCCTGTATCTCTACTTCATCCATGCAGATGGAATAGAACTGCACGTCATGCTTCTCAAGATGGCATGAAGGAAAATACTTCTGCTTGATGATGTTCTAGTGTTGGTTTCTTTCTTTCTCTCTCTCTTGAGGATGATGACGACTAGGGTACACATACAAGAGTGTTATCTCAACATATCATTATGGTCCAACTATCAAGCCCCTTTAAATAGGAGATTAAGGAAGTAGGATTTCCCAAAACACTTGGGTAAACAAAGGGTAGGGTTCCTTTAAAATGAGCCAATCATGGACCATTGAAAGAATATTCTAAAATGAATTAATTAACCAATTAATCATATTAATTGATTAACCAATCTTCGTTATCTGACTTTATTCAATTGCTCTGGATCAGCAAGCCAACTTAAGAAAGGAATCTAATTTATTGGCTTAAACAGTTTAACGAATTAACTGAGATAATATTCCAATATTAATCTAGTATATTACCTAAACATTTTAGTAATCAGTTTGATTCAAATCATTTCCAATCACATCCACATTAATAATCCTATTCCAATAACATCCTATTTGTGTGATCCAATAGGCTCCAAATTACGTTGCCAGTGAGAGCAATAATCATATTATGATTTCACAAGCAATAATTGGTGTTTAGCAAGACTTCATTGCTACCCAAGTAACTAAAAAAGTTGGAGAACAACTTAAACTACAATCTTTGATCGATATTACAATGAATGCACAATTCCTTTGACTATCATATCCAGATTGAACTTGAGGGATGAAATCGTCATCCTCTTCAACATTCAATCCATGTTCCTTGAACTAGAGTATACTATTTGAGATATTGTAAGCTCAATCTCATATATGGACTCACACCAACATGTCCATTCATTTCTCAGTCTCACTTATTAAGTGAACAAGATATCAAATCCTACAGGAGGGACAAATCCCATATACATCACTCACTGTCATCCCCATGTGTCACAGTGCACCCGAGCACCACCTTTATGGAAAACCTTATTCAAGATCACGATGGATGATGTCAAAGTACACCAAATGACATGTGGTGAGTGTAGAGATTTTAGGTCTAAGAATGAAAATCACCACCATCACTATGAGATATGACTTTGACTACCAAATATGGTTTCCATGTGTCACTCTCAAGGTGGGTGTCTGATACACTATTCTATAACAAGTGTAATGACCCTGACCTGGGTTATGAGTTAACAGTATTTGTTTTGGATAAATAAGTTGCTTATAATTTTAATATAATCCTCTAAAGTGTTATGTTATCAGGTAACAAACTTATGTTTCAAATTTGGTCATGTTTGAATAATGTTTGAGCAATGTTCTCATATTTTGGACCAAAATGGAATTTACCCAAGATGAGGGGTTATATTGCAATTTGTCACATTTTGAATGTTCTCTAAGTGTTTTATCATCATAAGAGAGAAAATGATGCAAGGTGGTGGCTTGTGGAAAGCCTAAATTCCAAGTTTGAACTTGTTTGAATAATGTCGGTGACTTGTGGACCAATTTTGGTGCAAGTTGTAATTTACCCAAAATGTAGGGTTGATATACAAAATACCACATCTAGAGTGTCCGTAATCCCTCCTAGTATCATTTATAGGAGATATAAATAATGAGGCACCATGTTTGAATCATATTTGAGTATGATACTCTTGGTGATGAAAAGACCAAGAAAGTGTTGTATGCGAAACCCTAATTTGAGCTTGTATCGGGTTGTAGAGTCCATATGGGAGTGCGTATCGGCCAAGTATCCATAGAGGGGATACCATATAGGTTTTTTAACTCTTGGCCTTGCCCATGATGATCAAATCACCTCAAGTAGATGATCCATGTCGAGTTTGATGCTCCTTGCATAAAGTGGTATCGGTTTGCATAATCTATGAGATAAAGATGAGATATCTTATCAAATAAGATAACTAATGGCCAAAATATCATCTCTAGATTATCCCAAAATGTTTTTCATGTCAAGATAAATATGATTTCATGAAAGGATATGTGTCAACCATGCATGGACATGTGGCACCTAGTAGCTTAAAATGGTGACACCTCATATACACACTTTTTCATGAACCTTAGGTATATATACCCTTCCCTTCACCCATTAGAGGAAATTTTCAAAATCTATCACCCCTTTCTCTTAATATCGTGCATATAGTCTTAGTGTCATGAAAAGGTGAAGGAGTATCATGCATAGGGCCTTGTTATCGGCCATAGCAACTGTATCACCCATTTCAAAGTGATATCAGCCAAGTGAGGGATATCATCCATATTGGCCACAAGTGATGAGGTATCATGCATGAGGCTAAGGAGATCAAGTCTTGGACCTTTGACAAGCTCATATTTAACCTTGGGAACGTGAATATTTGGAGCTTTGAGCTTTGAAGTTTCTCTGGAGGCAGGTTATATAACTTGAACTCAATTATGTTATTATTTATCATCAATCTTGCCTTAGTTAAATGATTTACTTTCAACTAGAATTTTCTTGCATAATTGATGAATCCATGAGCTCTAGAAGTAACCTAGGACTGATGTCCATGAATTAGAACAAGTATAATGAAGGTCTAGAGCTTTAATATTATGGTATCACCATATAAAGTGATATTGGGTTCAAGCACATAAGCAAGCACCTCTTTGCCCGATATGGTATGAAGCATGCACACACCTCTTTGCCCGATATGGTGTGAAGCATACACACACCTCTTTTCCCGATATGGTGTGAAGCATACACACACCTCTTTGCCCGATATGGTGTGAAGCACACACACCCCTCTTTTCCTGATATGGTGTGAAGCATACACACACCTTTGTGCCTGATATGGTGTGAAGCATACACACACCTCTTTGTCCGATATGGTGTGAAGCACACTCACACCTCTTTGCCTGATATGGTGTGAAGCATACACACACCTCTTTGCCAGATATGGTGTGAAGCACACACACACCTCTTTTCCTGATATGGTGTGAAGCATACACACACCTCTCTGCTCGATATGGTGTGAAGCACACATACACCTCTAAGGAGATATGGAAGCAAGCATACACCTCAAACCCGAGATGGTTAGCACACATACACCTCTAGGGTAATATGGTAAGCACACATACACCTCAAACCTGATATGGTAAGCATACATACACCTCTAAAGTGATATGGGTAGCAAGCACATACCTCATACCTGATATTGTGGAAGCACCTCAAAACCCAAATGAAGGAAAGCACCTTAGATTCAATGTACTTGATGAAGTAACACATGAAGTGTCTTATATCATGTCATACATTAAGAGGTATGGAGTTTAATGAATATTGATTAAGTAGGCTAATGAACCTTGAAGGAAAGGTTGAGCCAACTTAATAAAGTGTGAAGTAATCAATATCCTAGTAAGGATAAGAGAGAAACTCATACTTTGTGTTGATAATCATTTAATGACAAATGATGAGAATAAATGAGTATGATTGAATACTTATGATATTAATGCATGATCCTAGATGTGTGGAGCAATGAATTAGGGTTTGGATTGATAATATGAACTTGAAACCCTATTCGGATATAAAGGGAAACCCTAACCCTAATAGTTGTTGCCTAGTGAGAGGTGACAAGATGTTTAATGGCCTTGTGAGCCATGTGGTTAGTTGTTGCCTAGTGACAGGTGACAAGATGTTTAATGGCCTTGTGAGCGATGTGAATAGTTGTTGCCTAGTGAGAGGTGACAAGATATTTAATGGGCCTTGTGAGCCATGTGGTTAGTTGTTGCCTAGTGAGAGGTGACAAGATGTTTAATGGGCCTTGTGATCCATGAGAATAGTTGTTTCCTAGTGAGAGGTAACAAGATGTTTATAAAAGTCTCATGTAAGAAATGATAATGTTCAAAATAAACTAGGAAATGGAAACTTAGTAACATAATAATAATAATAAATGGATACAATAATAATAATGAAATCTTGATCATACATTCTTTATGTTTATAGCCAAATAAGGGCTATAGTGTTTTGAATATGCTTAAAGGAGATAAGAGGAATACTTGTATTATATAAAGGATGTGAATAAGTATGATGGCTTGTCTAAGGTATAATGCCTAGTAAAGGTGATGTGGTATTCGGTGATGAGATGCATAGGATTGGCATAGTCCAATACCTAGAATAGATGTACAAGATTGGCATAGTCCAATACCTAGAATAGATGCACATGATTGGCATAACCTAATACCTAGAATAATTGCACAAGATTGGTCATAACCCAATACCTGGAATAATTGCATAGGATTGGTAATAATCCAATGCCTAGAATAATGTCACATGATTGGTCATAACCTAATACCTGGAATAATTAAACATTATTGGTAATAACCCAATGCCTGGAATAATGTCACAGGATTGGTCATAACCCAATACCTGGAATAATTGCACATGATTGGTCATAACCCAATACCTAGAATAATTACACAGGATTGGTCATATCCGAATACCTGGAATAATTGCACAGGATTGGTAATAACCCAATGCCTGGAATAATGTCACATGATTGGTCATAACCCAATACCCAGAATAATTGCACATGATTGGTCATAACCCAATACCTAGAATAATTGCACAAGATTGGTGATAACCCAATACCTGGAATAATTGCATAAGATTGGTAATAACCCAATGCCTGGAATAATGTCACAGGATTAGTCATAACCCAATTCCTGGAATAATGTCACAGGATTGGTCATAACCCAATACTTGGAATAATTACACATGATTGGTAATAACCCAATGCCTAGAATAATTGCACAAGATTGGCATAGTCCAACACCTAGAATAGTTGCACAAGATTGGCATAGTCCAATACTTGGAATAGTTGCACATGATTGTCATAGTCCAATACCTGGAATAGTTGCACAAGATTGGCATAGTCCAATGCCTGGAATAACCTCACAGGATTGGCAAAGCCAATACCTGGACATAATATGATGATGTATATTCACATGATTGGTATAATTTAATATATGGCTAGCATATTGGCTGAGGACAATAGATAAAAATGAGAATGATTAATGTATGACATACATGATAATGATTATCACAGGATAAGCTTGAGATGTTGATATAGTATGATGGGTAAATGATATACATTTTCTTCATATTCCTTATAAAGTGAATAAATGATTTACTGCTCTATCACAGATAGTTGCAATGCTTTAAAAGATGAGAATGCTCTAAACTTCTTATCCTCTGCTCAGTTGAATACTATTTAACTGTTATAATTACATTGTCGGTGCAGAGTTAAATCTCTCACTGGGACAATTGTCTCACCCCGTGGGATCCACATTTTTTTATGTGGACGTGCACGAGGGGAGTTGAGACTGTACTACAGAGAAAGAACAACAGCAGTAGGGACATCTCAAGTGAGTGTATTGTCTGTTGTGTCTTATAGATAGAAGTACTATGTGTCGTCTCTGTACTCTCAGGTCCTTAGATTTAGTACGTGTTGGTTTTATGAACAATCTGAGATTTTGGCTTGTATGCCTTGAGGTTTTTTGTTGATTTATGTTTATGTTTTGAGAAAGCAACTGTTATATGTTATCCTCAAGAAGAGATGGTATAGTGTATGTACAATATGATTAATGATGAATATCAGGTATTGGTTCTCCCTTAAAGAGTTTTCCTGGAAATGGATCTCTTTGCAAAATGGTTTTAATTTTTAGTGATTTTTTTGTTAATCCGCTGCTTATGATTATTCCACATATTTAGTAACAATTTGGCTATCGGTTTGGTGGCTGTTGTTTCAACAAGTATCTATGTTCTTGGTTTGATATCACATATCATGACTAATGAAGATTTGTCATCAACCAACACACACTCTAGTCTTAAGTGTTATTTCTATCTATTAGCCTTCCACAATAACATATGACTAGGAACATAACAAGAATGCATGTACTGTTGACATCCATATGATCTCATCATTTATGCTCTCAACCTGAAGACATACTTAATTGAGTAATATCATTCTTTAGACATTTATTATGTTTCATCATTATCTCATAACTGAATAAAATATAATAAGTTGGAAGATTGCCTTTATTATTAATCAAATCATTTACAAGTTATGCCATTATAATAATCATATGATTGGTTCTATGGACATACATACCAACAATCTCCCACTTGAACTTAGAGCTAATCACCCATGAAGTTAGTACCAAGTGATCTAACATGACCTTCATGCTTCTTCTATAAAAGTGCTTTTGTCAAGGGGTCAGCCACATTGATCTCATTTGGTACTTTGCAAATCTTCACATCTCCTTGTTGTATAATTTCTCATATGAGATGCAATCACCTTTGTATATGATTGAAACATTGATGCGATCTAGGTTCCTTATCTTGTGCAATAGATACATTGTTGTCATAATATAGCTCAATTGCATCACTGATGTTTGGAACCACCCCAAGTTCTGATATAAACTTCTTGATCCAAACAACCTGCTTTGTTGCATTGGATGCAACAATTAGTTGTGGAATCCACAACTGTCTCTTGCTTGGAACTCTTCCGACACACAACTCCATTATTGAGGTAAAACACAAATCTTGATTGTGATCTATAATCATCTTTGTCAATTTGGAAGCTTGCATCAATGTAACCCTTTACCACCAACGTTTCCTCTCCGCCATAGACAAGGAACTGGTCCTTAGTTCTTCTCAAGTACTTAAGGATGTTCTTCATGATAGTCTAGTGACTATCACTAGGATCTGACTGATATCTACTCGTCATGATCAAGGCATATGAGACATCTGGGTGTGTACATAACATTCAGTACATGATAGATACAATTTCATAAGCATATGGAATCTTATTCACACACTCCCTTTCTTTACAAGAATTAGAACTTAGAGCTATAGAGATGGAAACACCATTATACATGGGTAGGTTTCCTCTCTTTGAGTTCTCCATGCTGAACCTCTTCAACACTTTATCAATGTATGTGATCTGACTTAGTACAAGAAGCCTTTTAGATCTATCTCTATAGATCTTTATTCCTATAATATAGGATGCTTCACCTAAGTCTTTCATATAGAATGTATTTCCTAGATAGGTCTTTACCATATGTAAAGTAGGGATGTCATTCCCCATCACTAGCATGCCATCTACATATAATATGAGTTATACAATCATTCTCCCACTAACCTTCACTACTACAGAAGTGCCTTTTAGTGTCGGTTGTTTAACCCCCTTTGGCGTCGGTTTCGGAACGACGCCTATGTGGGCGCCGCTAAAAGGTTGGACACTTCAGCGTCGGTTAAAAAACCGACGCCTATTTAATATAAAGGCGTCGGTTATTTATAAAACACCGACGCCAAAAGGGTTCATGCCACAGAAAACGGCGTCATCTAGGACGCTTTCTGCGTCGGTTATATACTAAACAACCGACGCAGAAAAGTGTCCTAGATGACTCCCATTTCCTGTAGCGCGAACACTTTTGGCGTCGGTGTTCAACAAAAAACCGACGCTGTAAGTCTGTGCTGACGGTTATCGGTAAATAACCGACACCTATATCTATTTTTTTTTTATAAATCTGTTTGCAGGCCTGCTGTGGCTGGTCAGCAGGATGAGAACCTGCAGTTCAGTTTTCTGAACTGCAGGTTTACGACATCCATTGATATCAGCCTACAAACAGGCCACAAACCTGCAAAATTAACATAAAAAGATTCACACAAGTAGATACATTCAGACATCAATTCAATTGTCACGTTCACACATATAGAATCATTCAAATACATGTTTTAACATTCAGAAACATTCATTTACAAAGTATCATTCATCATCACTATCAACATCCCAATTATATCTTACAGTTGCCACTGTTTGTACAACTATTGCCCATTCTTCTCTTACTTCATCTAATGCTTCCCTCGTATATGGAGCATGTACATTTTTTAAGTGTTTGCCTATAGTGTGGTCAGTTTTAAACACCTGCAAAGAGAATGATGTATATAAGTAATAATATAAAAATAAGATTGATATATTTTATACTAACTAATGAGACTATATATAATACCTCATGTATGGTATCGATGTCTTTCTTCGCCTGTGTATGGTATAGAACTCTCCTCCAGTATCTCCCTCACAGACTCCTGTGCGGAGAGGGACATTCCAACTCGAGATATCATCTTCCGTTGCCTCCTCCGCAGCAATATCCTTATCTCTGAACGTTTCTCGTAGGATTCTGAACCCCTCCTTCCCTCTACTACATCGAAGCCATGCCACAGTTGAACCCTTTCACCGAGCCCTACCCGGCCAAACAGACGTCGCCTGAAGTACCACCGTCGTCGTCGTCTCCACCTCCATCGCAACTTGCTGTGCTAGTCCTGGCAGTTTATCACCCCACATGCTTTCCTCACCAGTTCCTGCCGCTAGACGACCACACAATGGAATCCAAGAGGATATGCAGGCGTTCGCCACAGACTATAGGATGAGTATACTCAGCTTATAGTCTTTGGCGAACTCCTGCATATCCTCTTGGATCCATTGTGTGGTCGTCTAGCGGCAGGAACTGGGGAGGAAGGCATGTGGGGTGATAAACTACCAGGACTAGCACAGCAAGTTGCGATGGAGGTGGAGACGACGACGACGGTGGTACTTCAGGCGACGCCTACTTGGCCGGGTAGGGCTCGGCGAAAGGGTTCAACTGCAGCATGGCTTCGATGCAGTAGAGGGAAGGAAGGGGTTCAGAATCCTACGAGAAACGTTTAGAGATGAGGATATTACTGCGGAGGAGGAGGAAACGGTAGACGATATCTTGAGTTGGAATGTCCCTCTACGCACATCAAGTTGCTCCAGCCGCCTCCGCGCATCTGAAAATGTCATTAAAAAGGCAAACATTTAGCATTTGTATTAACTAGAAAAAGGAAAACATTTAGCATTTGTATAAACTAGAAAAAGGAAAACATTTACCATTTGTATAAACATACATGTCTCTAAAATTGTGATCTTTTATCAATTAACAATCCTTCATTGTGATCTCCGCGCACATATAAGTCATCATTAGCTTCAATATTTTGTGGAGTTGGCAACCCAACTGAGAATGGACTGGAGTCATCATACTTATCATAGTACTCTTCTTCATCTATAGGATCTTCAATGAACTGTCTTTTACCATGAAGAACAACCGACCATTTATCATTTGCAGGATCATCGATATAGAATATTTGTTTTGCCTGTGATGCCAATATGAATGGTTCAGCCTTCTCGCCAATCATTTCAAAGTTCACCAAAGTGAAACCCAATTCATCCACTATAACTCCTTTGGTGTTATCAACCCAATTACATTTAAAGAGCGGAATATTGAAATCTATGTAGTCAAACTCCCAAATGTCTTCAATGACACCGTAATATGACATTTTAGCTTCACGTGGACTCTTATCCTTTGCACTTGCAAAGTACATAGTTGACGCTTGAAGAGTGACTCCACTATTTTGGACGACACTCTTATCATCTTGGCGCTTTGTGTAATATGTGAATCCATTAATGTCAAACCCTTCATAAGACATAACATTCGGTTTTGGTTTAAAGGCGAGACATTTGATAGTTTCTGTAATATCATTTGGTGTGTGAGATAGTTGATGTAAGACTTTATCTTCAAACCACTTAGTAAAAGTCTTATTATGCTCTCTAGCAAGCCACATTGAACTTGCTCGAGGATGTTGTCTCTTTATGAAATTGGTATGTTCCTCGATATAAACACTCACTTCGTCCATATTATGTAAAATATACAAGTGAGCTTGTTCCAACTGCTCACGGCTGATTACTTTCACCCGTGATCCCAAAATTCCTTTGCCCTCCTCAATATTCGTGTCATTATCAGGAGTGTCATTACCACTGAGAAAGTCATTGCAGAAATCCATAACCTCTCTCGCCACATAACCTTCAATAATACTCCCTTCAGGACGATAACGGTTTCGAACATCACCTTTAAAAACGCTCATGTATCATTCAAAGGGATACATCCAATGCAAGAAAACCGGTCCCAAGATTTTCACTTCCCTAGTCAAGTGGACAACAAGATGTACCATGATATCAAAGAACGAAGGAGGGAAATACATCTCAAGCTGACATAGGGTAACAACCACTTCTCTTTGCAAATTATCGAGAGTATCAGGGTCAATAACTTTGCTGCATAGACTGTTGAAAAAGAAACAAAGTCTGGTAATTGCAAACCTTACATGCTTCGGCAATATAGATCGAATTGCCACGGGCAATATTTGTTGCATTAGAGTGTGACAATCATGAGATTTAAGACCTATCAACTTCAGATCTTTCATTGATACCAATCTACGGATGTTGGATGAGTAACCATGTGGCACCTTAACATTTACCAAGCATTCACAAAAAGTTTTCTTCTCCTTTCTAGACAACGTGTAACAAGCGGGAGGTAAGTATGTTCTTTTATTACCCATTTCACGTAATTCTGTTAATTCTGACCTTATTCCCATTTCACGTAGGTCCAGTCTGGATTTTATCCCATCTTTAGTCTTACCTGGTATATTTAATAGAGTACCAATGATGCTATCACAGACATTTTTCTCAACGTGCATTACATCGATACAATGCCTGACTGACAAAGAACTCCAATAAGGAAGATCCCAAAATATTGACTTCTTTTTGAATGAAGAATTGTCACTCCGTGTGGCCATACTACATTGTGATTTCTTACCAAATTCATTGACAATGTCTTTTACTCTTTCATAAACAACATCCCCTGGTATAGGTTTAGGTGCACTCCGTTCATCATTCAATCCATTGAATGCTTTGCGCTTCCTACGATACGGATGGAATTTTGAAAGAAACCTTCGATGACCAAGATATACAGTCTTGCCGCCATATTTTAGTCTTATTGAATCAGTGTTTTATTCACATATAGGACACGCTTTAGCTCCTTTGACACTATATCCAGACAAATTCCCATATGCCGGAAAGTCATTAATAGTGCAAAACAACATAGCATGCAAACGAAATGTCTCTCTTGCAGAAGCATCATAGGTCATCACACCTTCAGCCCAAAGTTTCTTTAAGTCATCAATCAAAGGTTCAAGATAAACATCGATATCATTTCCAGGTTGTTTAGGGCCCGATATCAACAATGACAACATAACGTACTTATTTTTCATACACAACCAGGGAGGAAGATTGTATATAACAAGCATGACTGGCCAAGTGCTATGTTGGCTGCTCAATGTCCCGTACGGATTCATCCCGTCTGTACAAAGCCCAAGTCTTAGATTCCTGACTTCTTCACCAAATTCAGGGAACAATACATCAATCTTCTTCCACTGTGGGGAATCAGACGCATGTCGTAGGATCCCATCATTATTTTTCTTAACATCTGCATGCCACCTCAAATTCTTCGCATCTTTCGGATTTGCAAACAAGCGTTGAAACCGTGATGTTATAGGTAGATACCACAACACCTTGGCAGGAGAACCAGTTCTGGACTCCCCCGAATTCGTCAATTTATATCGTGACGCACCACATTTTGGACAATCTTTCAAATCTACATAGTCCTTTTGAAATAATACACAATCATTCAGGCATGCGTGTATCTTTTTGGCCTCCATTCCCATTGGGCACAACATTTTCTTTACCTGGTATGTTGAGATTGGCAGCTCGTTTCCTTCAGGAAGAATTTCTTTCAACAAAGTCAACAATTCAGTGAAGCTTTTTTCGCTCCATCTATTGTTAGCTTTCAACTTATACAATCTCAGCACAGCGCTAAGCTTCGTAAACTTAGCACAGCCTGTGTATAACGGTATCTCAGCATCATGCACAATGTTTGTAAAGATAGGAGGTGGATCGGTGTGCTCTACCCTACAACTATCCAGCATCGCATCAACAATGTCTGCTGGAACTGGTTCGTTCACATTTACGTCATCGGAGGCAATTTCTTCTTCCACCCAAGCACTGCTATTGACATCTACTGGATTCGATTTTGAAATCTCTCCATGCCAGTGCCATTCTGTATAGCCTTGTACAATCCCGTTGCACATGACATGACTTTTGATTTCCTCACCAGTGTTGAGTTTCAAGTTGTTACCGCAATGCCTACATGGACAGTAGAACCTATCTGTAGGTTTTTTCCTATGTTCCTCGGCAAATCTAATAAACTGATCAAGACCAGATATAAACTCTGGGGTGCAACGATTACGAATGGACATCCATGATCTATCCATTCTATGATCAGAGAAAGCAAGTATATATTAGGAAAGCAAGTATATATTAGGAAACAAGTATATAAGCAAGTATGTCGTATTACAGTTCATCATTAAGAAAGATATAAGCAAGTATGTCGTATTAAAATAGACTAAACAATAAAAGAATTTTTTTTTGAGGCAAGACAATATGAGAAAATAGTAGTGTAATCATGTAAATGGGAACATTCATGGGAACACACACTTCAGTTATAAGCATTCATGTAGCAACTTACATTTCCATTCATGGGAACAAACACTTTAGTTATAACAATAACTAAACAAAGGGGTTGGTGTACCCCTAAACATGCGCATAATTAAAAAAACTATTACTACAGACAAGTCTAGATAGATAGACAACTAAATACTACACCAACATGGTCCCGCATGCATCAGTAACTTCTTTTTGATGATGAAGCTGTGTCACGAAGCTCCTCACTGTATTTAGACGAATCTGAACTGATAGGGGCCTCAGATTCTGATTTGTCTGAGCTGATATGCGACGCCGTGCGCTCATACCGCAGAAGATGATCGAGGGTGTCGCAGTTGTTGTTGGTTATCCAAACTTTGATGGAATTATCACCAACTGGACGGAGAAAAAGCCTATTCCAACGGACCAGATACAGCTCTCCAATCCAATCATGCCAACCGGATTTTGATACAAGATTTCCCGCCAAATCATACTCAACCTCGATTACATGTGAATAATTTCCAAAAGTTAGGGTCACTTTACCAGGCATGTAGTGTCTTCCTTTTAGAAAACGCCAATGTTTGGGTATGACCAATTGGTTTAAGGAACGATCATCTAGGATGATGTCCAATTGTTCTTCAATAGGGAACGTTAACATTGACATAGAGGCCCAATTCATAGTCATTGTTATGGGAAGACAGAGACTGCACAATATTAGTATTAACAAAGTGTAAGTACATATAACGATGTTATATATTTTCAGAAAAAGTTGTATAACATCAGTTAACCTTTTAAACAAGTATATATTAGGAAACAAGTATATATTAGTCAATCTTGGACGGGTTTCTAGGCCAACAAACACATTTGATGTCAATCTTATATATAATAAATGTGTACCACCTATCCCATCCTTGAACACCTAATCTCACTTACGATGTAAGTGTATAATGTGTATTTGGTTTTCAAGAAAATTTCGGCAGCATTTCCCCGTTGTTCTCTAAGTACATATGTACTTAGAGAACAAACAGGGAAATGCTACCGAAATTTTCTCGAAAACCCAATACACATTATACACTTACATCCTAAGTGAGATTAGGTGTTCAAGAACAGTCCCAAACTGGGGACTATCCAAGATTTACTCCTACTGAGTAAATCTTGGACGGGTTTCTAGGTCAACAAATACATGTGTTGTCATTCTTATATAAACCCTATAATTCATGAAATCATTCTAATTCAATTTAATATGTTGGGATCACATAATTATATAATGACATCAGAATATATAGAAGAATCATAATTAACATGATTAACAACATGCTCATCAAACTAGGGTTTTCTTGAATATCATCTAATAAATCAAGAATTTCATAGTTTCAAACATGCAATAATTCACAATGCAATGTTATAAACTATAGGCAACATGGATAGATGAAATAAATAAACATCCAGCATCTATCACTTATTCAATCTTCAAAAAACCTTGACAAACATCCAACATCTATCACTTATATAATTTGCATGTATATACACCCTAAAGTGCCACAAATCATATAATAAAACTATCATGTTATGATATTAGGACCACTTAAAGCAGATTAGGCACATTAAGCAAGCAGAGTAGGGAGCCAATTTCGTGCAAATAGATTAGGCAACAGATTAGGTCAGCACATAAAGAACCAATTTCGCGCCTGGGTAGGTCTGTAGGTACCTGGGCAAGAAGAGTAGGGTGAGGTCGAGCTGGTTGAGTACGTGGGTGGCGGCCGACGAGCTCCAGAACCAGCGGCAGTGACTCCGACGAGCAGGAGCGTCAGCCGCAGCAGGCAGGCAGGCAGGCGGCCAGGCGGCGGCAGGCAGGCAGCGGCCAGGCGGAGGAGAAGGAGAAGGGGGTACGGCGGCGCCGGTTCTCAGGCGTGGCAGGCAGGTGGGCACCAGGCGTTGCGGCGGCGCCGGTTGTCAGGCGTGGCGGCGGCGCAGGCGGTTGGAGCAGGGGCGCCGGTTGTCAGGCGTGGCGGCGGCGCAGGGGTGCCAGAGAAGAAACGCGTCGGAGAGGGGCGCCGGAGAGGGGACGCCGGAGATGGGGCACCGGAGAGAAGCGCCGGAGAAAAATTACAGAGAAATCGCCGGAGAAATCGCCGCAATAGGGAAATAGGGTAGCAATGAGGGGAAGAGTCGGGCGATCGAAGGTTATGAAGTTCCCCAATAGCGTCGGTTGTTGACAACAACCGACGCCTAAACATATTTACCGTCGGTCGTTGGCAACATCCGACGTCCATTTGGACGATATTTTCGTGAAAATGTTTGGCGGGAACCCCATTCAGTGTCGGTTAGTAAAGGACGACCGACGCGGAAAAGGACACTTTTCGCGCAAATTTCCATCGCACATAAGCGTCGGTGTTTTAACTAAATAACCGACGCCGAAAGTGACATTATTTTTTCGCTCGAAAATTTGATGAAATAATGCGTCGGTTTGGTATAAACAACCGACGCTGTATACAAAGCGGTACCCGTGTTTGGCTGGTCTTTGAATATAGACGTCGGTTCTTCGAAATAACCGACGCCTTTAATATAAGGCGTCCGTGTTCCTTAAAAACCGACGCCCAGAAAAGCGACACTGAATGCTATTTCTGTAGTAGTGCTTCTTGTAAACACATGGTTCATCTTCATTTTGGCTAAAGCTAAACTCTTTGACTGTTTTCTCAAATCGAAGATTCCATCTCTAAGATGCTTACTTCAATCCATAGATTGTCCTTTGTAGCTTACATACTTTATTTGCATCCTTTGGATTTATAAAACCCTAAGGTTGTGTCATATATACATCATCAGGAATATTCTCGTTAAGGAATGATGTTTTAACATCCATCTGCCAAATGTCATAGTCACGATAAGTTGCAATGGTAAGCATGATCTGAATGGACTTAACCATGGGAACTGGAGAAAAGATTTTGTAATACTTAAAACCTTGAACTTGTTTGAAACCCTTTACAAGTAATTGACCTTTGTAAGTTTGTATATTACCATCCATGTCGGTCTTCTTCTTGAAGACCCACTTGCACCCTATGGGTTTTACCCCTTGAGGTGGATCCACCAAGGTCCATACTGTGTTGGTGTATATGTATTCCATCTCATATCTCATGACCTTAACCAATTTCTTAGACTTTGGTCCCTGAACAACTTCTAAATAGGTAGTTGGCTCATCATACATGACCAACTCCTCCCCTTCTTGAGTCGATATGTAATGACCCTGACTTGGGCTATGAGGTAACTCTATTTGTTTTGGCTAAGTAAGTTGCTTAGAAATTTAATATAATCCTCTAAGGAGTTTTTTTATCATCTGACACACTTATGTTTCAAGTTTGGTCCTGATTGAATGTTGTTTGAGCAATGTTCTTTTGTTTTGGACCAAAGTACAATTTACCCAAGATGATGGGGTTATATTGCAATATGTCACATGTTGAACATGCATTAAGTTCTTTAGCATCATAAGAGAGAGAATGATGCTAAGTGGTGGATTGTGGAAATCCTAAATTCCAACTTTGAACTTGTTTGAATAATGCTAGTACCTTGTGCACCAGTTTTGGTACAAATTGTAATTTACCTAAAATGTGGGGTTGATATGCAAAATACCACCTCTAGAGTGTTCCTAGTTCCTCTATGTATCATTTATAGGAGATAGAATGAATGAGACACTATATTTGAATCATTTATGAGTGGTAGTATTCTTGGTGATGAAAAGACCAAGAAAGGGGTTGAATGGAAACCCTAATTTGAGCTTGTATTAACTGTATTGGGTTGTAGTGATTAAATGGGAGTCCCTATCGGTCAAGGATCCAAAGACGATACCCCCATATCATGTTGTTAACTCTTGTAATTTTTAAAAATGATCTACGAACCTCAATAAAGCAATGGATATCAGCTTGCAACTTTCCTTGGGAAAGGTTGCATTGAATTATGAATATAATAATGTGAGTGGAAGTGGCATGCCCTAGAAGATAACCAAAGGGGGCCGACCCTTATCCCTTGAATTATCTTCAAGTTTTTATTTTGCATGGAAAGATAAAGATGGAGTGCATGCAAGTACATGTTTCAATCCATGCATGGCCATGTGGCACCTACTAGTGGTAAATTAATGACACCTCATATATACACTTTTTCATGAACCTCAAGTACATACATCCTTGCTTTCACCCCTTAGTGAACTTTTTCGAATCCTACCACCTCCTTGCTCTTATATATCATGCATAGAGCCTTGGTATCATGCATAGGTTATGTGGTATTGTGCATAGGGCTTGGGTATCAGCCATAGCAAGTGGTATCGGCCATAGCATGTTGATATTGGCCATAGCATGTTGATATCGGCCAAGTGGAGTGTTTTTGGCCACAACTGAGGGGGATATTGACCAAAAAGTGATGACATATTGTGAATTAGTAGTTAGGTATCGTGCAAGGTTCTAAGGAGCAAGAGGGATCTCAATACTTAACCCTAAGGTGAGGCCATGGTCATCTTCAACCTTGGATTGAAACATGAATCTGGGGTTATGATCTTCCTTTCTTTTATTCTTCACAAAATTCTTATCCATGGTGATTATTTTCATATAGAGGAGTTTTGAAGTCATCTTCAACCTTATTAATGTGGAGCTTTGGATCTTGGAGCTTTGAAGTTGTTCTTGAGGCAAGTCATATAACTTGAACCCAATTATATTATTTTGCATTTTCAATCATGTCATACTTGTTGATCTACTTGCAATTTTGATTTCTCTTGACTAATTGATGATCCTTTGAGTTATAAAATCTTCAAGGGATTCTTTTCCATGACTTATAATAGTAAGAACAAGAGTCTAGAGGTTGATGGTGATGACATCATCAAGGGTAAAGTGATATTGGGTTGAAGCACACACCTCTCTGTCTGATATGGTGTGAAGCACACACACACCTCTTTGCCCGATATGGTGTGAAGCACACACACTCCTCTCTCTCCGATATGGTGTGAAGCACACACACACTGTCTGATATGGTGTGAAGCACACACACACCTCTCTGCCCGATATGGTGTGAAGCAGACACACACCTCTCTACCCGATATGGTGTAAATCAAGCATACACCTCTTACCCGATATGTAAGCACACATACACCTCTAAAGTGATATGGCAAGCAAGCGTACACCTCTTGCCCAATATGGTAAGCATACATACACCTCTAAAGTGGTATGGGTAGCAAGCATACACCTCTAAACTGATATTGGGTTAAACATACACCTCTTGGACGATATGGTGTTGAGCACATATCTCTAAAACGATATAGTGGGTAACCCAATACACTAGATGACAAAAGTGGTATGGTGGTTAATACCCTAGAACATGTGATGGACAATACACTAAATTATGGTGTGGCCAATATCTTGAAGTAAGGTGAGGACGTTAAACTCATGTATGGTGAATATGATACCCCATATGATTGGTAAGGATGATACCTTGATGGGTAAGGGTACGAGGGATATGAGGATGTCTAGCTCAATATACACCTAACCCAATACATGTGTTCTACTTGACATACATGATTAAATCAGATGCACCTTGTAAAGGTGAGGGTAAAACACTCTTAGGAGTGATGAGTGTAACACCAAGTAATGATGTGGTTTGGTTAATACCTTGATAGGTAAAACACCTAAAGTGGTTGATAATGGTATATCAACAATGCCTTAACTCGAGATGAGATTATATCACTTGATGATAGTTAGGTAATTCAAATGTGTGACTTATGGCCAATACACTACATCATAAATGTGATGTGTTAGTGCATAAAGTATTAGGATGGGATATACCCTAATACAAGATAAGTTGATGAACTTAAGTAAGTTAAAAGCAATGAGGGAAGTGATACATCAAGGCATGATAAATACCACATCCAACACCTCAATGTTGATACACCTTGATGCACCTTAAATCCAATATACTTGGATGAGTAACACATGAAGTGTGTCATGTCAATTTTTTACATTAAGATGTAACAAGTTTAATGCACTTTGATAAGTGTAGGATAAAATACCTTGAGAAAGGGTTAAGCCAAGTAAATAAAGTATGATGTAATCAATATCCTAGTGAGGATGAGAGAGAAACTCATACTTTGTGTTGATAATCATTTAATGATAAATGATGATAATACATAAGTATGATTGAATACTTATGATATCAATGTATGCTCCTAGATGTGTGGATCAATGAATTAGGGTTTGGATTAATAATATAAACATGAAACCCTGTTTGGATATAAAGGGAAACCCTAACCCTAATGATGGGAAGGTTGTATTTCACTTATTGAAGAAACCTTGTAAGGCATGTTAAATACTTGCATAACAAGTATAATGATTAATGGCCTTGTGATCCATGTGAATAAGTTGTTTCCTAGTGAGAGGTGACAAGATGTGTAATGGCCTTGTGAGCCATGTGAATAAGGTGTTTCCTAGTGAGAGGTGACAAGATGTGTAATGGCCTTGTGAGCCATGTGAATAAGTTGTTGCCTAGTGAGAGGTGACAAGATGTGTAATGGCCTTGTGAGCCATGAGAATACTTATACAACAAGTGAAATGAATACCTTGGTCTGAGGACCTAGAGGTAATGGTTACCTGTTACAGAGGTAACAATGCTATGTCATGATCTAAGGGTTTGAATACCCAGATCCAGTAATCATGACAAAGATGTGAAGGGATGAGAATTACCAGTAATGTGATAAGGGATTGAGATCCCAGGTATCATGTGTTTTAAAGATTTGAAAAGTACGTGATAGATGTATTACACATTTATTTGTAGCATTTATTGTGATTAATAATGATAACTTGGTTGATGCTAAAAGAATGTTGTAATGCACTTAATATATCACTAGAAACCATAAAATGTTGCCCTGACCATAGATCCATCAACGTTAGAATTTTCTAAATGGTGAAATGGGTTCCCCATGGCATAAACGGAAATGCATATTTTTGAATATGTGGGGGCATGGAGGCTAACTATCCATGTCTCAGTAATGTCATAAGAATGTCTCAATAGAGCACGGTGAACTGACCCGTGGATCAGAGCATGGTGCCTATGTGACCATGTCTCATAGTATGGTGCCTAACTAACCATGACTTAGTAACTGGGGATGGTTGTTAGTAGATGTTCCCCTAAGAGAGCACAATTGATACTGTGTCTCTAAGAGAGAATGCCTATGTACCCTGGCGCAACTATATTGCGGCTAACACAAGATGTCCTGCTAAGCCTAAGTGGTCTCGTACTGACCGAGACAAGTGATGTCATGGCAAACGGCTCTCCCATTAACCTTATATGGTACTGACTTGTGAGATGTTTGTGGTCGGTTGGAGATAAATGGGGTATGCTTCATCTCCTTAGGGCATAAGTGTGATTGTAAAATATGTTCAGCCATGTAGCATATCTGCTTAAGGATCGAATACAAGAAACATTGTTTGATGTGAAATTCAATTATACATCTTAGTTGATAGATGATATTTATGTTTCTTTACATTCCTTGCAAAGTAGATAGATGATTTAAAACTCTACCATGGGTAAATGCAATGTTCTCCTTAAGAAAGGAGATTACTTCATTCTATTCATACATGGATTTATCCTGCCTGTTAATATAAAATGAACCTCTTCTCAATTTATAAATGCTTAATCTGTCATAATAATATGGTCGGCGAAGAGTTATATCTCTCGTTGGGACAATTTTCTCACCCCGTGGAATCCACATTTTTTTAAGGTGGACGTGCACGAGGTGGCGAAGATCTTTCTACAGAGGAGGAACAACAGTTGAGGCAGCAGTGACAACTCAGGTCAAGTGTATTGTCTGTCATGTCTTGTACATAGAAGTCCTATGTGTCGTCTCTGTACTCTCAGGTCCTTGGAGTTGGTTTGTACTGGTTTCATAAATGATCTGAGATTTTGGCTTGAATGCCTCGAGGTTTTATGTTGCTCTAGTATGTGTTTTGATAGAGAAACTATTATGTGTTGTCCTCAAGATGAGATGTTGTACAATGTAATCATGATATGTATGAGTTTTGGATCTTTCAGTAAGAGTTTTCTGGAAAAGGATCTCCTTGCAAAATGGTTTAAAATTTTAGTGATTTTTGTTAATCTGTTGTTTATGGTAATTCTGCTTAATTGTAACGATTTGTTTGTCGTTTGATGATAGTCGTTTCAATTTTGGTATCAAAACTTAAGGTTCACTGAGACTACAAAGGCATAGGACTAAGGTTTTGAGTTTGTTTTACTGTCCTCCAGTATACCCTATAGTAACTTCTTCTTATGTAGAAGAAAAGGTGAAGTTTAAAAATGACTGGAGAACACGAAGAACACATTGTTGAGGACAATGTTGTTGAACTAGGAAAGGGTGCAAGGGATCATGCAAGAGAATAATGAGTGCCTGAGAATTCCCATTATGATCCGATCAGGATAAAGAATTCTATGTTTATGCTCTTGATAGGCAGGTTAAGACAACAATGATACATATAGCAGACTGGATACTAGCATTACAACCTAGGCTACCAATTCTTAATGCAAAAACTTTGAACTTTAAAAAGGGTTCATGAAACGACCGCCAATAAACTGATAGCCAAATCATTACTAATTATGCGGAATCATCATAACAAACGGATTAACAAAAATCACTAAAAATTAAAACCATTTTTGCAAAGAGATCCATTTCTAGGAAAACTCTTGAAGGAAGAACCAAAACCTGATATTCACATTGATCATATATTGTACATACAATGTGCCATCTCTTCGCGAGGATAACATATACACAAAGCAACAACAAACCTCAAGGCATACAAGACAAAATCTCAGATTGTTCATAAAACCAACATGTACTAAATCCAAGGACCTAAGAGTATAGAGATAACAGATAGGACTTCTATCTACAAGACACGACAGACCGTACACTCAACCTGATCTATCACTATTGTCCCTGCTACTGTTGTTCTTTCTCTACAATACGGCCTCAACCCCCCTCATGCACATCCACCTAAAAAAATGTGGATCCCACGGGGTGAGACAATTGTCCCAGCGAGAGATATAACTCTCCACCAATAATGTTATTATCACAGTCAAATAGTATTACACTGAGTAGACGATAAGCAGTTTAGAACATTCTCATCTTTTAAAGCATTACAACTATCTATGGTAGAGAAGTAAATCATATATTCACTTTATAAGAAATATAAAAAACATGTGTTTCATTTACCCATCATATTATATTAATATCTCAATCTTATCCTGTGATAATATTATCATGGTATGACACCCATGAATCATTCTCATTTTTATCTATCAGCCTCAGCCTATATGCTAACCTGGTATTAAATTGTACCAATAATGTGAATATACATCATCATGTTCAGCCATGTATTGGACTATACCAATCCTAAGATCATAGAGTTCAACCATGCATTGGACTATACCAATGCTGAGATCATAGAGTTTAGCCAGGCATTGGACTATACAACTCCTGAGTTCACAACCAGGCAATGGACTATTCCAATCCTGAGATCGAGTTCAGTGAGGCATTGGACTACACCAATCCTGAGTTCACAACTAGGCATTGGACTATATCAATCCTGAGGTCACGTCCAGGCATTGGACTATACCAATCCTTAGATCATAGAGTTTAGCCAGGCATTGGACTATACCAATCCTAAGATAGAGTTCATCCAGGAATTGGACTATACCAATCCCGAGTTTGTATCCAGGCATTGGACTATACCAATCTTGAGGTCACAGCCAGGTATTGGACTATACCAATCCAGAGATCATAGAGTACAACCATACATTGGACTATACCAATCCTGAGATCAAGTTCATCCATGCATTGGATTATACCAATCCTGAGTTCACAACCAGGCTTTGGACTATACCAATCCTGAGTTCACAGCTAGGTATTGGACTATACCAATCCTGAGTTCACAGCCAGGTATTGGACTATACCAATCCTGAGATCATAGAGTTTAGCCAGGAATTAGACTATACCAATCTTGAGACTAAGTTCAGCCAGGCATTGGACTATACCAATCCTGAGTTCACAGCCAGGCATTGGACTATACCAATATTGAGTTCACATCCAGGCATTGGACTATACCAATCCTGATATCATAACCATGCATTATACCTCAGTCGAAAAATCAGATACATTCACATCCTTTATGTGATACAAGTATTCCTCATGTCTCATTTTAACATATTCAAAGCACCATAACCCTTATTTTGGTTATGACTATAATGTATATATGACCAATATTTCATTATTATCTTTGTAACCATTTTTTTTATTATGTTATCAGGTTCCTAGTTACCTGGTTTATTTTAAACATTGCCATTTCTTACATCAATCTCTAGATCAACATCTTGTCACCTCTCACTAGCCAACAACTAATCATATGGCTCACAAGGCCATTAGACATCTTGTCACCTCTCACTAGGCAACAACTAACCACATGGCTCACCATGCCCATTATACATCATGTTACCTTTCACTAGGCAACAACTAATCACATGGCTCATAAGGCCCATTAAACATCTGGTTACTTCTCACTAGGCAACAACTAACCACATGGCTCACCATGCCGATTATACATCTTGTTACCTCTCACTAGGTAACAACTAATCACATGGCTCATAAGGCCCATTAGTTGGTATTATATGAAACGTCATAGCTCATACTCATCTATGCTCATTATTTCATGCTATCAACATGGTTTCAATATGGTTAAGGATTCCCCTTTATTAAACAATTGTAGTTTCAAATCACATCATTACCCTTCATTAGGGTTAAGGTTTCCCTCTTTATGCTAACTAGGATTTTCAAGTACATTCATCAAGAATCACAACCCTAATTCAGATTCCACACATATTAGGAGTATCAATGTATGCTCATTTCATGATTATCACTGAAGTATGAGTTTCTCTCTCATTCTCGCTAGGATGTTGATTAATTCATGCTTTATTAAGTTGGATTAACCTTTCCTTCAAGGTACATTAGCCTACTTAATCAATATTCATTAAAATCCATACCTCTTAATGTATGACTTGATATAAGACACTTCATGTGTTACTCCATCAAGTACATTGCATCTAAGGTTCTTTCCTTCATTTGGGTTTTGAGGTGCTCCTACCATATCGGGTATGAGGTGTGTGATTGCTACCCATATCAGTTTAGAGGTGTGTGTGTGTGCTTACCATATCACCCTTGAGGTGTATGTTTGCTTACCATCTGGGGTTTGAGGTGTATTCTTGCTTCCATATCACTTTAGAGCTGTATGTGTGCTTACCATATCACCCTTGAGGTGTATGTGTGCTTTCCATCTCGGGTTTGAGGTGTGTCTGTGCTTCACAACATATCGGGCAAAGAGGTGTGTGTGTGCTTCACACCATATCGGGCAAAGAGGTGTGTGTGTGCTTCACACCATATCGGGCAAAGAGGTGTATGTCTGCTTCACACTATATCGGGCAAAGAGGTGTGTGTGTGCTTCACACCATATCAGGAAAAGAGGTGTGTGTATGCTTCACACCATATTAGGCAAAGAGGAGTGTGTGTGCTTCACACCATATTGAGCAAAGAGATGTGTGTGTGCTTCACACTATATCGGGCAAAGAGGTGTGTGTTTCCTTCACACCATATTGGGCAAAGAGGTGTGTGTATGCTTCAGACCATATTGGGCAAAGAGGTGTGTGTATGCTTCACACCATATCGGGCAAAGTGGTGTGTGTGTGCTTCACACCATATCAGGAAAAGAGGTGTGTGTGTGTGCTTCACACCATATCAGGAAAAGAGGTGTATGCACGCTTCACACCATATCGGGCAAAGAGGGGTGTGTGTTCTTCACACCATATAGGACAAAGAGGTGTGTGTGTGCTTCACACCATATCGGGCAAAGAGGTGTGTGTGTGTGCGCTTCACACCATATCGGGAAACGAGGTGCTTGCTTATGTGCTTGAACCTGATATCACTTTATAAGGTGATACCATCATCCTCAAGCTCTAGACCTTTGTTATACTTGTTCTAGTTCATGAAAAACAGTCCTAGGTTACTACTAGAGCTCATGGCTTCACACCATATCGGCCATAGTAAGTGACATCGAATAATAACATAATTGGGTTCAAGCTATATAACCCGCCTCAAGAACAACTTCAAATCTCCAAGATCTAAAGCTTCACATTTCTAAGGTTGAATATGAACTTCACAACTGCTCTATATGAAATGAATCACCATGGGTAAGCAATTGGTGAAGAAGAAAAGAAAGGAAGATCATAACCCTAAAATCATGCTTCAATCCATGGTTGAAGATGATCATGGCCTCACCTTAGGGTTAAGACTTGAGCTCCTTCTTGATCCTTAGCACCTTGCATGATACCTCACTACTCATGCACAATATGCCATCAGTTGTGGCCGATATCCCCCTCAGTTGTGGCCAAAAACACTCCACTATGGCCGATATTAACTTGCTATGGAAAATATCACTTACTATGGTCGATGTCACTTAGTATGGCCGATACCAAGGCCCTATGAACGATACCAATTCACCCATGCACGATACCAAGACCCCATGCATGATATCTAATAGCAAGGAGGTGGTAGGATGCGAAAATGTTCACTTAGGGGTGAAAGGAAGGGTATATATACTTGAGATTCATGAAAATGTGTGTATATGATGTGTCATCAATATACTATTAGTAGGTGCCACATGGCCATGCATGGATTGACACATGTACTTGCATGCACTCCATATTTATATTTCCATGCCAAATAAAAACTTGAGGATAATTTAAGAGATAAGGGTCGGCCCCCTTTTGGTTATCTTCTAGGACAAGCCACTTCCACTCACATTATTATATTCACAATTCAATGCAAACTTTCCCAAGGAAAGTTGCAAGCCGATATCCATTGATTTATTGAGGTGCTTCGCTCATTTTTGAAATGGAAAAGAGTTTAAAATATGATATGGGGGTCTTTTATTTGGCTCCTTGGCCAATAAAGACTCCCATTTAACACTACAACTCGATACACTCAATACAAGCTCAAATTAGGGTTTCCATTCAACCCCTTTCTTGGCCTTTTCATCAATAAGAATACTACCACTCATAAATGATTCAAACTTGGTGTATAATTCATTATCTCTCATTTAAATGATACATATAGGAAGTAGGAACACTCTAGAGGTGGTCATTTGCATATCAAACCTATAGTTTGGGTAAATTGCAACTTGCACCAAAATTGGTACACAAGTCACCAACATTATTGAAGCAAGTTCAAACTTGGAATTTAGGCTTTCCACAAGCCACCACCTAGCATCATTCTCTTTCTTATGATTCTAAAACACTTAGGGAATATTCAACATGTGACAAATTGCAATATAACCCCTCATTTTGGGTAAATTGCATTTTGGTCCAAAATATGAGAACATTGCTCAAACATTATTCAAATAGGACCAAATTTGAAACATAAGTTTGTTACCTAATAACACAACACTTTAGAGGATTATAATAAAGTTCTAAGCAACTTATTTAGCCAAAACAAATAGGGTTAACTCATAACCTAGGTCGGGGTCATTACAAATTATAAATCCCTAACAAGGATTTCGTCCCCGAAATCCTAGGTTAAGGGAGACATATACTATTCATTCATCATATCATCAAGTCTCCACATAACATATTAATGTCATGGAGATTCCATAGAACTTTGACCAGCAAAAAGTTCTTTCACACAGGGTTATCATATAATTTTTCATACTCAACTGTCCTTCCCAAACTAGAGTTACATTGTTTCTGATGTCAATGCAGAGCATAAACCCCTAACATATGGTATCCATACTATAGTATGTAACTAGAATAATCTCAAAGTTGGCCCTTCTAGGTAATCAAGCATTATTCATCTTATCAGGAGTCATGTTCCCATTTTCTCATATCATTGAAAGTTCTTGGATACTAGGATTCTTTACCTTGGTATCCATTATATGTGCCAAAAACACATCACATCATCATCATTTCCATTCTTTGTTATTATTACCAAAACCTAACATATATTAGGACCTTTATTTAATCTCGGGACATTAGTTAAAACATATACTTTGTCTTGGAACTAAAATCCAAGGCTAGTTGATACTTTTCAAAGTATCCATCAATAGAACACTTCTAACTCATGCACATCAAGTGTCATAAGACTCACTTGATTGCCATGTCCCTGAAAGGAAAGAACACAAAGAAATATATTCCTTTTTATCACCCTAATGTTATTCAGAGTTGTTTATTAAAGAAAAGAGATTATCACCTTCTTCGAGTATTACATGAACTTTCAATTGTTCATGTGTCGTTCAATCTTATTTCCTTTTCGGTTCCTTTCCTTCAGTATATGAATTATAGAGATGATTACATGTCACCACTTTTCAGTATTATCATCATTATGATTACTAGATCTAGGTATTCAAACCCTTAGTTCATCATTGAACATTGCTACCTCTCATCAGGTAACTGTTACCTCTAGGTCCTTAGACCAAGGTATACATTATACTAAACATATTCTTTTGTTTATAAATTGATATGTGATTAACTCAGATCCCTTCGTATATCAATTAGGATGTGGTAGAAATATCTATGCCACATCACCTACTTCGTTATGCTCTTTAGATTGTCTCAAAATGACTACTTGATCAGAGTAATCAGAAAGATAGCAATCTAAGAGTGTCATACTTACCTTGCCTTCAACAGATGAATACCTGCCCAGGGTATTCAAGAACTGAAATTAGGTAGTATGAATTTGTTTTATATTATGTTTCATCTCTTTAAATTTTTAATATTTAGTATCTCAAACTTTTTGAGGGTGTTTCTTTTACATCTCTTCCCTTTCTTCATGAAGGGAGAAATATCAAAAATATAAGACAATATTGGACTGAGTATAGGTTCTCATCCTTCTTATCTCTTCCTCATGTCCTCATAGGACTAATTAACAACAACTACCTTTCTTATAATTAGTAGGGAGAGAGTGGAAATGGAAAGATAATTCAAAATAAAAAGTTTAATCTGACATGTTACCTCTTATGGTTTATCTAGTGTCTCAGCTTACTCTACACGGAGTCTAATTGTCATCTTCTTATTGCCTTTATCCACTACCACCAGAAGTAGATGGACCAATCTATGACACTTGTCCTCGTCCTTGGCCTTTTGCTCCACTAAACTATGGTCTTTATGGGCGTTGCAGATTATACCTTGACTGTTGGGTCACCTCATCACTTCTCCTTTGACATTGCCACCTCAGATGTCCTCTCTGTCCACATCTATATCCAGCTCAAACCCTTCTTGGTGACCACTATATTGGTGTACTATATTGTGATTGAGCCGGTATTACCAAAAACTTTGGTTGTTTAGTACCACCAATCCACTATTCATGTGACTGTGTAGACCTCCTTTTGAGGTTTGCCTCATGTCACTTTGTCACAGACCTTTCTATCCTCCGAATTGACTCCATAAATGTGGAAAATCTTTCTCTACTTTCTAATGCAGCAGCCGAGACAGACACCTCAACATTCAGTGCTTTCTCAAAATGTCAAATCTTCACCTGCTCAGTAGCAGCCATTTGAGGACAAAACCACTAAAGTTCCATAAACCTAGCATCATATTCATTTATTGACATGGTTCCCTACCGAACCTTCTCAAACTTTGAGATCTTTTCATCTAAGTATGTTCTTGGAAAATACTTATTGACAAATTCTTGATGAAATTCCTCCCAACCAACCTCTTCATCATTCCTTTTTACCTCTTCTATGGCCCACCAATGGCCAGCACTACCCTTCAAAACGTATACAACATGTTTGACTTTGTCAGCATCTGGAATACTAAGGATGTTAAAAGCCTTTTCTAACTCAGTGAGCCACAAATCAACATCTATTGGGTCAGTTGTTCTAGCATATTCTATAGCTCCTACACGACGTAGTCGTTCAAAAGTCTTACCTGACCCATGTTCCTCATTTGGAACTGGTTCCCTAGGTACTGGTACTGGCATCCGGTCTGCCATTTGCATCATTGTGGTCATGAATTGCCCAAAAAGAGCATGGAAGGTTGGATTTTCTATCATAGCCTCATCATAATGGGGATTCTTAGGCACTGATTCCTCTCTTGCTTGATCCCTTGCACCTCCTATTGGTGCAACAACATTGCTCTCAACAATGTGTCCATCATGTTCTCCGGACATCTTTAAGTTAAATCCCTTCTTGTACATAAGCAGAAGTAACTATAAGATATACTAAGGTACACTTAGAATAGACTCAACACCTTAGTCCTATGTCTCTATAGACTCAGCGAATCTTAAGCTTTGATACCAAAACTTGAAACGACCGCCACCAAACTGATAGCCAAATTGTTACTAATGATGCAGAATAATCATAAGAAATAGATTAACAAAAATCACTAAAAATTAAAACCATTTTTGCAAAGAGATCTATTTCCACAAAAACTCTTTAAGGAAGAACCAAAATCTGATATTCACATTGATCATATATTGTACATACATTGTGCCATCTCTTCTTGAGGATAACATATAACAGTTGCTTTCTCAAAACATATACATAAAGCAACAACAAACCTCGAGGCATACAAGCAAAAATCTCAGATTGTTCATAAAACCAACACATACTAAATCCAAGGACCTGAGAGTACAGAGACGACACATAGGATTTCTATCTACAAGACACAACAGACAGTACACTAAACCTGAGTTGTCACTGCTGTCCCTACTACTGTTGTTCTTTCTCTATAGTATAGTCTCAACCACCCTCGTGCACGTCCACCTAATTTATTTTTAGATCCCACGGGGTGAGACAATTGTCCCAACAAGAGATATAACTCTCCTCCAACAATGTTATTATCATAGTTAAATAGTATTACACTGAGCAGAGGATAAGAAGTTTAGAAGATTCTCATCTTTTAAAGCATTACAACTATCTATGATAGAATAGTAAATCATATATTCACTTTATGAGAAATATGAAAAACATGTGTATCATTTACCCATCATATTATATTAATATCTCAAGCTTATCCTATGGTAATATTATCATGGTACGACTCCCATGAATCATTCTCATTTCTATCTGTCGGCAATAGCCAATCTGCTAACCTAGTATTAAATTGTACCAATCATGTGAATATAATTCACCATGTTCAGCTCGGTATTGGACTATACCAATCCTGAGATCATAGAGTTCAGCCAGACATTGAACTATACCAATCCTGAGATCATAGAGTTTAGCCAGGCATTGGACTATACCAATCCTGAGTTCATAGCTAGACATTGGACTATACCAATCCTGAGGTCACAGCCAGGAATTAGACTATACCAATCCTGAGATCATAGGGTTCATCCATGCATTTGTCTATACCAATCCTGAGATCGAGTTCAGCCAGATATTAGACTATACCAATTCTAAGTTCACAGCCAGGCATTGGACTATACCAATCCTAAGTTCACAGCCAGGCATTGGACTATACTAATCCCGAGTTCACAACCATGCATTGGACTATACCAATCCTGAGGTCACAGCCAGGCATTGGACTATACCAATCCTGAGATCATAGATTTCAGCTAGGAATTGGACTATACCAATCCTGAGATAGAGTTCAGCTAGGCATGGGACTATACCAATCCTGAGTTCACAGCCAGACATTGGACTATACCAATCCTGAGCTCACAGCCAGGCATTGGACTATACCAATCCTGATATCATAGCCATGCATTATACCTCAGTCGAACCATCAGATACATTCACGTCCTTTATGTGATACAAGTATTCCTCATGTCTCATTTTAACATATTCAAAGAACCATAACCCTTATTTTGGTTATGACTATAATGTATATATGACCAATGTTTCATTATTATCTTTGTATCCATTTATTATTATTATTATGTTATGAGGTTCCTGTTTACCTGGTTTATTTTAAACATTACCATTTCTTACATCAATCTCTAGATCAACATCTTGTCACCTCTCACTAGTCAACAACTAATCACATGGCTCACAAGGCCATTAGACATCTTGTCACCTCTCACAAGGCAACAATTAACCACATGGCTCACCATGCCCATTATACATCTTGTTAGCTCTCACTAGGAAAAAACTAATCACATGGTTGATAAGGCCCATTAAACATCTGGTTACCTCTCACTAGGCAACAAATAACAACATGGCACACTATGCCCATTATACATCTTGTTACCTCTCACTAGGCAACAATTAATCACATGGCTCATAAGGCCCATTAGTTGGTATTATATGAAACATCATAGCTCATACTCAACTATGCACATTATTTCATGCTATCAGCATGGTTTCAATATGGTTAAGGATTCCCCTTTATTAACCAATTGTAGTTTCAAATCACATAATTACCCTTAATTAGGGTTAAGGATTTCCTCTTTAAGCTAACTAGGATTTTCAAGTACTTTCATCAAGAATCACAAAGTAATTTAGATTCCACACATATTAGGAGTATCAATGTATGCTCATTTCATGATTAGCATTGAAGTATGAGTTTCTCTATCATCCTCACTAGGATGTTGATTACTTCATACTTTATTAAGTTGTCTTAACCTTTCCTTCAAGGTACATTAGCCTACTTAATCAATATTCATTAAACTTCGTACCTCTTAATGTATGACTTGATATAAGACACTTCATGTATTACTCCATCAAGTACACTACATCTAAGGTGCTTTTCTTCATTTGGGTTTTGAGGTGCTTCCACCATATTAGGTATGAGGTGTGTGCTTGATACCCATATCACTTTAGAGGTGTATGTGTGCTTACCATATCACCCTTGAGGTGTATGTGTGCTTACCATCTCGAGTATGAGGTGTATGCTTGCTTCCATATCACTTTAGAGGTGTATATGTGTTTACCATATCACCCTTGAGGTGTATGTATGCTTACCATCTCGGGTTTGAGGTGTGTGTGTGCTTCACACCATATCGGGAAAAGAGGTGTGTGTGTGCTTCACACGATATCAGGCAAATAGGTGTGTGCGCGCTTCACACCATATCAGGCAAAGAGGTGTGTGTATGATTCACACCATATCGGGCAAAGAGGTGTGTGTGTGCTTCACACCATATCAGGCAAAGAGGTGTGTGTGCTTCACACCATATCGGGAAAAGATGTGTGTGTGTGCTTCACACCATATCGGGCAAAGAGGTGTGTGTGTGCTTCACACCATATCGGGCAAAGAGGTGTGTGTGTGATTCCAACCATATCGTGCAAAGAGGTGTGTGTATTCATCACACCATATCGGCCAAAGAGGTGTGTGTGCTTCACACCATATCAGGCAAAGAGGTGTGTGTGTGTGCTTCACACCATATCGGGCAAAGAGGTGCATGCTAATGTGCTTGAACCCGATATCACTTTATAAGGTGATACCATCATCTTCAAGCTCTAGACCTTAATTCTACCTTTTCTAGTTCATGTACAATAGTCCTAGGTTACTAGTAGAGCTCATGGATTCATCAATTATGCAAGAAAATTCTATTTGAAAGCAGATCATTTAACTAAGGCAAGATTGATGATAAATAATAACATAATTGGGTTCAAGTTATATAACCCACCTTAAGAACAAATTCAAAGCTCATAGCTCCAAAGCTTAGCGTTCCTAATGTTTAAGATGAACTTCACAACTCCTCTATATGCAAAAAATCACCATGGGTAAGCAATTGGTGAAGAAGAAAAGAAAGGAAGATCATAACCCTAAAATCATGCTTCAATCGAAGGTTGAAGATGATCATGGCCTCACATTAGGGTTAAGACTTGAGCTCATTCATGCTCATTAGCACTTTGCACGATACCTTACTACTGATGCATGATATGCCATCACTTGTGGCCGATATCCCCCTCACTTGTGGCCCAAAACACTCCACTATGGCCGATATCAACTTGTTATGGCCAATATCACTTGCTATGGCCGCTATCACATACTATGGACGGTACCAAGGCCCTATGAACGATACCACTTCACCCATGCACTATACCAAGACCCCATACACGATATCTAAGAGCAAGGAGGTGGTAGGATTTGAAAAAGTTCACTTAGGGGTGAAAGGAAGGGTATATATACTTGAGGTTCATGAAAAAGTGTGTATATGAGGTGTCATCAATTTACTACTAGTAGGTGCCTCATGGCCATGCATGGATTGACACATGTACTTGCATGCACTCCATCTATATATTGCCATACAAAATAAAAACTTCAGGATGATAGAAGGGATAAGGGTCACCCCCGCTTTTGTTATCTTCTTGGACAAGCCACTTCCACTCACATTATTATATTCACAATTCAATGCAAACTTTCCCAAGAAAAGTTGCAAGCCGATATCCGTTGCTTTATTGAGGTTCTTATCTCGTTTTTGAAAAGTAAAGGAGTTAACAACACAATATGGGGGTCTTGTCTTTGGCTTCTTGGCCGATAGGGACTCCCATTTAACACTACAACTCGATACACTCAATACAAGCTCAAATTAGGGTTCGATTCAACCCCTTTCTTGGTCTTTTCATCACCAAGAATACTACCACTCATAAATGATTCAAACATGGTGTATAATTCATTCTATCTCCTCTAAATGATACATAGAGGAAGTAGGAACACTCTAGAGGTGGTAATTTGCATATCAACCCTATATTTTGGGTAAATTACAACTTGCACCAAAATTGGTACACAAGTCACCAACATTATTCAAACAAGTTCAAACTTGGAATTTAGGCTTTCCACAAGCCACCACCTAGCATCATTCTCTATAGTATGATGCTAAAACACTTAGGGAACATTCAACATGTGACAAATTGCAATATAACATTTTTTTTAAATTGGCCATCGTATTCGTCACGTGGTGTGAGCTCGATCCTGGGACCTCTTGCTAACAAAATAAGTGTCTAACCATCTTGGTGTCATCTACTAGACAAAATATGAGAAAATTGCTCAAACATTATTCAAACAGGATCAAATTTGAAACATAAGTTTGTTACCTGATAACACAACACTTTAAAGGATTATATTAAAGTTCTAAGAAACTTACTTAGCCAAAACAAATAGGGTTAAATAGGGTTAACTCATAACCCACGTCGAGGTCGTTACAAATTATAAATCCCTAACAAGGATTTCATCCTCGAAATCCCAGGTAAAGGGAGATAGATATTATTCATTCATCATATCATCAAGTCTCCACATAACATCTTACTTCAGTTAATGCATATGACATGTCATCCATCCATGCACAGCTTGAAGGTATTCAAAAGACACAGTAGGACAAGAAGCTCATCCAACAGTACATGTGACAGGACCAACAATAGATGCATCATCAAGTCAACCACTTGTACCAATACCACCATGGTCAGGCACAATGAAACCTCGAGTGGGGTGAAGACTTCTAGGGTGGTATTTTGGGATATCAGGAGACCTACCCTCCCCCTAAGGACACATATTGAGGCCACTATTACCAGATCCCTCCAGCTCATCCAGGTCCTCCACCTCCTCATTAGCACCAGTCAGAGCATCCAGACCAGCCACAACAACAAAAACTACCTTTTGATTCACAACACTAGCCTTGATCTTCACCCTACTAGCCATAAGCTTTAGTTTCATGTTGAGGACACCATGATTCAAAAGTTTGGGGTGGTAGGGCGGCATGCATCACCCTGACTCTATCTCTCATTTTGCTTGCACCTGTTCCACTTGATGTTGGATTGCTTTGATTTTACTTTTGTTAGTGTAGATTTCTTCTCTTTAGCATGCATGCATACTTGTAGTTTAATTTCATGCATTTTTGCGTAATTTTTCAAAATTTTTGCTCTTTTTGTTCTTCCATGTCATTCATTGCATTTCCATGTAGATTTTGGTAATTTTTATGTGTTTTAATTAGGATTTGCTGCTTTATGCTTTAATTTCCCTACATGTAGGTTTAGATGTGACTATTTGCAAATTGGCACCATTTTGACCAATTTTGCCCAAATTTGAATGTTCTTGCCTAAACAGAATGTTTTAACATAATCTCTACTTTTTGAACTGCAAATGTTGATCTTTGACAAATTCATGGTAAATTTTTAGAGTTTATGGCTATATGGTCTTAATTGTTGACTTTTTACCTGTGCATCACCTCACTCAAGTGTGTGAATGTTTTGGTTGAATTGTGAATTGAGCAAGTTATGAACCTTAGAGCCCATGGAATCACATGATACAAATGTGAATCTCATCTTGTTCAATGATGTGGTGTGATATCATTTGATAAAGTGTTGGATTAGTTTTCATGCATGTGATTTTATGATAAGGACGACACCAATGACCCCTCTTTGACACGACTCTTCTTTCACCATTTTCATACCTCTCCGCCTCAGGAAAGGATGCCTTAGTTCACATATTTAGCCTTGGCCACCTCCAAAATCTTGGGGTGTCCATATCTACATCTCACCTCTTCACTCTATCCACCATATACCCTATTTACACCAAGGGCAAAAGAAAAATAAAGAAAAAAGAGAAAAGAAAACAAAAGATGCTCATGTTTAAGAGAATCTAAATAAAAAAAATATGAGTGTGTAAAAACACTCCAAACTCTTACCGCAATCATTATTTTCCTTTTTCATACCCATTTATCTAGAAAACATCAAATCTATGTCACTTTACCCTTTCTACAACCATGTGGGTCATTTGGTGTGGTTTGAGGCATAAGATTGAATGCATAAAAGTGAAACAACAGTCCTAGTCATCATTGACTAACACCAGCATGAAATAGCTTACCTGAAATTACATGAATGACATATGAAAAGCTTGTGTATTCTATTCTCTATGTTTGAAGTTTGTATCCTCAGTGCTCTTTTCATGATTGGTTAGTGAAAGTGGAGAGGAGAGAAGTGGAACACATGCACTTAGTCACTTCTAACACCATGTATTCAATAATCTTCAATTGCACTGTATTCTATGATTCTTGTTTAATTGAAAGAAATTTAAGAGAGAGATTAAGTTGGAGCATACTTTAGGACAAGTATGTTTTAAGTTTGGGGTGGTGATGCAGCCCTATTTTAGGGCTTCATGCTGTGTCTTTTTGCATGATAATCACATCTAAATAGTTTAGATTACAAGCGATTCACTCTAATATAATCTTTTATGGAAAATGCACTTATGCTTCCTTTTGTGTGTATTTCAGGGCACTTATACATACATTGATGCATGGGAGAGAGATGAAGAACATCCTTGGGTTCTTACACCCCAAGAGTGGACTTATCTATTCCCTAAGCTTTCCTTGGATGTACAAGAGCAATTCAAAGCAAAAGGAGGCTAGATGAAGAAGTTGAAGTGGAGACCAGCATCAAGAAGCCCCAAAACGGTCGTGGCATATCACCATGGTCGTGGGGAATTATGCTCCAAAAGTTGTAGATAAGTTGCCAAATCTATGCATGAATGACCACAACCATGGTCAGCAAAATGGCCATGGTCACTGAAGACCCTACAATTGTGGACCTCAGAACGGCTGTGGCTAGCTCCTCCCACCTCACCCGTGTTCAGCAACATGACCGTCGCAATTTATGCATGAAGACCCCAAAAATCAATAGGGACTTGGCTCAATTTACACGTGAATGACCATGATCGTGGCCCTTCAAGCCCACCTCACCCGTGGTGAACACCATGACTATGGTGAGCGGATGACAAGAAGACCTCAGAGTGACCTCACCCGTGGCTACCTCCTCCAACACAACTGTGGTATCCCACATGGTCGTGGTACCCTCTACCCAACACAATCGTGGCACCCCACCATAGTTGTGGCCATCATACACACTTAATACTTTAACTCCACCTTCCACCTCAACCATTCCACTGCCACGACCATGCCATGCAACCCCCACCACGGCCGTGGTGAAACCTACCCATTTTCTCCACTATTTTTCTCATTTTGCCCCTACTTATACTAGTGCTTCCCCACCACCTATATATACATAGGTGGTGGCCACATCATGAAGGTTAGGTTCCCTTAGCCTCTTCCTAGATACTCTAGATTTCCTTCATCCCATTCCTTGCATTTACTCCACTCACCAACTTCCCACTCCATTTCCACCATACAAATATAGTTTTCTAGGTTCCATACCATAATCCCCCATATTTCCATGCTTTCCACCCACCTTGGAGGAGGATCCATGCCCTATAATAGCTAGGAGGTGAAGAAGAAGAAGCTACTCCAAGCTCCATGGATTCCTACCCCATTCTTCTCACTTCTTTTCTCATTTGTTTGAGCATATCTAGCTAAGCCCCTAGTGGTGGACTATTTGGGGTTAAAATGTGACTTTGATACCATGTTGGGGAAAAATAACTTATATTGAACATATTTTCATTCTATGATGATTGCTTTTTGCTTCTATCTCATTTCCCATTATATTGCATGTGCTTTGTGCTTTTAACATAGATTGCTTATTTTATGATGCTTGATGACACGTAGCTTCTAGGAAAAAATGGAATGTATGTGGCAATCTTAGGAATGGCTCCTATATCCATTAGTGGATCCCTAGCTAGCCCCCTTTGTTCCCACATACATCCCTATTTTTCTACAAGTAAGTGTGAGATCTAAGTAGCTAGTGTAAGTGTGATTAGTGCAATTGTCTAGAGCTTCCTAAAGGATAGATGGCAAGTAACATGAGGTGAAATACCCTTATATCTACTCCCATTCCTACCCTTGTCTCTCAATTGTCCTAATGCCACTTACCCTAGAAACGTAGACTTGCCAAGTCCTACTAGAATTACACCTAGCCCTAATTTTCCAACTAGTAGCATAGGGTATATTCCAATAGCACTTGCCTTTTCATTTGGTTTGGTGATCTAGATTGAAATATGATAAGTGCATGCTATGTTAACCTTCCCCTAACTAATATCAAGTTTCATTCCCAAATGGCCCACCTATCCATCATATTGCTTAAAATCCACCTTTGCCTTCTTAGCTTGTTGATGCTAGCTTAGTCAATTGCTTTTGTTAGTTCTTCACTAATTTCTTAGTTTTTTCTAATTAGTTCTTATTCAAGTAGTTAGGGATCCTTTGAGCTTTCTTAGGCTAATTTAGTTATCTAGTGAAAACTTAGGCTCTTGCTTGTCTTATTGTGTAGCTTTCTTCTTAGTAGATAAATTGCATTGCTAGTGTAGTATAACTTCTTGTTCTAGCCTAGTTGCTTGTTTTTCCTAGTTTCTTAGTCTTAACTTTCTTAGGGTAATCTAGGGTTTTTGTTAACCTAGTTTCTTTCTTTCTCTTAAATTGTTTGAAGTCATAGAATAATAAAAAAAAGCCAACTTTAAACCCTCAAACCCTAGACTCTGCCTTAGGAACATAGCAAACACTAACCTAGCTCTAGTGCCCCCTTTCTCCTTGAGGATCGACCCTAATCTTACCACTTGCCTATACTATGGCACGACCCCGTGCACTTGTGGGTATATGTGTTTAGTTGAGTTTGTGAGTTGGACTAGGTCCACATATAAATTTTGAGAGATCTGTGTGTTTTCCCTTAGGGTTTCATCTAGTCACCTTTAGTTGGCTAGTGTGTGGTCTTGAGAAGATCACACCAGGACTTTCATGGAAGACCCCAATATTCATGTAGTTAAATTCATGCAATATCTGAACACTTTCAAGATTAAGGGTGTTAATCCTGATGACATACACCTACTATTATTCCCATTTTCTCTATGGGATAGAACCAAGGCATGTATTTCTTCTTTTCCAAGGAACTCCATCAACAACTGGGATGAACTTCTTAAAGATTTCTTAGCCAAGTACTTCCCACCAAGCAAGACTTATCATTTGAGGAGTCAACTGAGAAACTTCACTCAACAAGATGGAGAAACCGTGTATGATACATGGGAAAGGTTTAAATACCATCAACATCTTTGTCCCTACCATGGTCTAAACAACTAGCTGCATCTTCAAACATTCTATGATGGGATTTATTATAACACCAGGATGTCTATATATGTTGCAACCAATGGGTCTCTAATGAAAAAATGTTACATGGAGGCCTATGATATCATAGAATACATGGAAATCAATCATTGCCAATGGAGTCCAAAAAGGAGTAATCAACCACCCTCATTTCTGTTGCTTTAGGAAAACAAGTAGGAGTCCATGATATTGAAGTCGTTGATCTGATTTCTACAAAGTTAGATGCCTTGACACAAAATTTTGAGAGGGTGAGTGCTCAACCATCTCAAATGGTAAATTTGATATGTGATGCAAGTCAATCCATGGGACAAGTAGCTTCTTCAAGCTACACTTATTTCATCCCATATCAAGAGAACATGGAACAATGCAATGTGGTGCAAGCTTTTGAAATAAACAGCCATACAATCCATATTCCAATACTTGTAATCTAGGTTGGTGTGATCATCCAAATTTCTTCTACTGTAACAACATCTCTCAGATTCCTCAACAAGATCAAGGTCAACAACCTATGCATTTGAGAAGTAGGCCACTATTGGCAAACAATCCTCTAGGTTTCATTAACAATGTCAATAGAAACTTCAACAAAAACAACAACAACCAAAGTCCAATTTGGAGTCTCTTCTTAAAGGTTTTGTTTTAGCTCAATTGAAAAAAAATGAAGAATTTCGTCAACATGGTCAGCTTATGAAAATGCCATCCAACAACTTCCTTCTAAGGTGGACAACATTACTACTCATACCAAGATGTTAGAGAACCAGATTGCTCAACAAGCTCTATCCAATTAAGGAACACCTTCCGGCTCCTTATCCAGCCAACCAGAGACAAATTCTAAAGAAACATGCAAGTATCTAACACTCAGAAGTGGAGTAGTGATAGGAGGATCCTCACCACCTTAAAAGAGGAAATCTGAAGAAGATATTGAAATAATTATGGAGGAGACTACTAAAAACCAAAGGAAGAAAACTGTTGGAAACTCACAACAAGTTGGTTGTTTTTGGAAGCCTAGTGTTGCTCCTTTCCCTCATAGGTTTCTAACACAAAAGATGATGCAAAGTTCAACAAGTTTATGGGCATCTTGAACAAGTTGTATGTGAACCTTCCTTTTGTTGAAGTGATAGCTGAAATGTCTTCTTATGCCAAGTTCTTAATAGACACCCTCACAAGGAGAAGGAGGCCCAATCAAGCTAAAATAGGGATGCTATCTAAAAGAATAAGCTCTATCATTCAAAACCATTTTCCAGAAAAACTTGATGATCTAGGTGCATTCACTCTCCCTTGCAAAATTACCGATTCAACTTTTGACAGAGTCTTAGTTGGTGTTGGTGCTAGTATTAACTTGATTCCTTTTTCCTTATGGAAAAAGTTAGATTTGGGAGACTTGTAACCAACCTCGATGAAAATACAGTTATTTGATCTTTCAATAAAATATCCTAGAGGGATTATTGAAGACATTCCTGTGCAGATAATGAAGTTCTACATTTGTGACTTTGTAGTCCTAGACATGCATGAAGATTCGAAAAATCCAATCCTTTTTGGGAGACCATTTCTCAGGATTACATGTTGCATTTTATATGTAAGGGAAGGAAAAATAATGATCATAGTTGGAGAAGAAGGTCTAGTATATTCTATATTTGATTCTATTAAAGCACTTAACACTAAAGAATATCTCTATTTGATAGATAGCATTGATACTTTGCTAGGGGAATACAAGTCCAATCTTGTTCAGAAGACAAGGATGACTCAATGATTGATCTCAATGAAGAAAGTTCTAGAGCTTTATCAAACTCATAATCCAACAAAGTACCAATTGAGAAGGAGGCAAGTGACACCACCACTACATCAGAAAAAAGGTAGAACTTAAACCCCTCCCACCGGGGTTAAGGTATACTTTTTTGGACTCAAATTTCTCTTCCCCTATTATAATAAATGATAATTTGACACAAGAACATAAAGGTAAGTTGTTGAGAGAACTTAGATTGTACAAATATGTGATAGGATACTCCATTGACGATCTTAAAGGAATTAACCCTTCATTTTACATGCACCACATAGCCTTAGAAGAAGATGCTAAGCCATGCGTAAAACCACCAAGAAGGTTAAATCAAAACATGATGGAAGTTGTTAAGAAAGAAATCTTTAAGTCAAAAGATGCATGCATAATATATCCTATTAGTGACATCCCATGGGTAAGTTCTATTCATGATGTATATAAAAAGGGAGGAAACACTATAATGAAAGGAGGCGATAATGAGTTAATCCAAACAAGTGTAATAATTGGGTGGCGAATGTGTATGTATTATAAAAAAACTAAATAAAGACACGAGAAAATACCATTTCCCCTTGCCTTTCATTGGCCCAATGTTGGAGAGACTTTCTAATCATTCCTATTTTTTCTATTTAGATGGGTATTTTGTGTTTTTTTAGATTCCTATATATCCATTTAATCAAGAAAAAAAATCTTCACATGCTCTTATGGGACATATACTTATAGGTGAATTCCTTTTACGTTATATAAGGCACCTGCTACTTTCCAAAGATGCATGATGAACATATTTTCTGATTTAATAGAAAAGATTATGAAAAATTTTATGGATGATTTCAGTTTTTATGGAAATTCCTTTGTGGATTTCTTATTGAATTTAACTAAAGTTTTACAACGATGTAAATAGGTCAATCTTGTGCTCAGTTGGGAGAAGTGCCATTTTATGGTACAATCTGGGGTTGTACTTGGTCACATCATTTTAAGCAAAGGGATTGAGGTTGATAAAGCAAAAGTTGAATCTATTGAGAAGATATCAACTCCAACAACAGTGAAAGAGGTCTAAAGCTTTTTGGGACATGTAGGGTTATATAGAAGGTTCATTAAAGACTTTTAAAAAATTTCAAAGCCTCTATTGTGGCATCCAACTTACAAAACACAAGATTAACTAAGTGGAAGCATATCATTTGCAGCGGATTACTAAAAATCACAAAAAATTAAAACTTTTTGCAAGGAGATCCAAGCATAGGAAATCTCTTACATCAAAAACCATTGTATAACATTTACATCCTGATACAAGAGTACATGACTTATACCATCTCTTCTCGAGGATTACAACATCAGCTACCCTATAACATTATAGACAAACAACATAAAAACTTTGAGGCATTAAGCCAAAGTCTCACTATAAACTCTGAGGACCTGAGAGTAAAGAGACGGCACATAGGACTTTCTAAATATATGACTTGACAGACAGTGTCTCCACCTGAGACATTATTGTTATCCTTGATGTTGTTGTTGTTCTTTCTCTGCTATAGGGTTTCTACCTCTTCGTCCGTGTCCACCTAAAAACATTGGATCCTACGAGGGTGAGACAATTATAAATTGCCCCAATGGGAGATATAACTATCCGCTAAAACATTGTTATAGCAGTTTATTATAATAAAACTGGGCAGGAGTTCTTATATATTAACAGCAGTATTATTCATTGTATGAACTGAATAAGATAATCCCCTTTCCTAAGGAGAACATTGTATCTATTCATGGTAGATTCATAATTCATCTATCTACTTGCAATGAATAAAAAGAGATATGAATAACATTTATCAATTACATATGCATAGAAGAAATGTAACATCAGTCAATGAGTATCAGTGTACAATCCTTAAGAAAACATGCTATACTGCTAATTACATTTTACAATCACACTTATACCCTGAGGAGATGAGGTATACCGCTCATGCTCCAACCGACCACTGCGAAGTCAAAATCAGTACCATACAAGGTCAATGGAAGAGTCGGATTCCCATGACCTCCCACATCTCGGTCAGCATGAGATCACATGCAGGACATCTTGTGTCTCTGCTATATATAGCTTTCCAGGGTCTATTGGCAACTTCTCTATCAGAGTTACAGTGGTGTGCTGCACTCTCTTCGCGATCGTGAGATTTTGTGTTTATCTCCACCGATTCGACATTAACATTATTGGGAGATGTGTACGACATCTAACCCAATCATCGGGAGATTTGTGATACATCCATTCCGATACATATAATGAAGGATTGAGAGATTAAATGTTTATCTCACATCAATTCCTCCATTAGGGTGTAAGGATATTCATGCCCATAACCCCCACATACTCAAAAGTATGCCCTCCAGGTTTTGCCGCAGAGCAACCCATTTCACCATCACCAATTTTCTGATGATGATAGATCTATGGCCATGGCTCTACATGATATTATTTCACTTAATTAATGAAGTATATTAGCATATTCTTTTAGCATCAGTCAAGTTCTCAAAAATAACTTATTCAGACAAGTGCTATAAAGAAATATGTACTATTTTCATCAATCACTTCTCAGTCTTTATAAGATGTTGGGATCTCAGTCCCTCATTTCATTTCTTTGAAAGTTCACATCTCTCAATAACATCATTATCATACTTATCAATTCTGGGTATTCATACCCTCAATTCATCACTTTCAATGTTACCGCTTTTTAGGTAACTATTACCTCCAGGTCCTCAGACCGAGGTATTCATGATACTTGTTTTACAAGCATCTCACATGGCTCACAAGGCCTATTAGATGTTTTGTCACCTTTCACTAGGCAACATCTTATTCATGGAACTCATAAGGTCCATTCACATTTTGTTAGTTTTACTAAGCAACAACAACATTAGGCACATGAGGCCATTCAACATATTTATTATATGAATGTCATAGCTCAAATCTGGCTATGTTCATCATCTCAAGATGTCTACATGATTAATAGACATGATAACAGTCATGTATATCATTTATCACAACATATGAAACAATAGTAACACCACCATCCTTTTTCAGGATTAGGGTTATCTATCAAATATGGCTTTTCATTCCCTTTACCCAAAATTAGGGTTAGGGTTTCCCATCTTTCATTAATTAGGGTTTCATGCTCATATTATTAGTTCAACCCTAATGTATTGCTCCACACCTCTAGGGAATTAAAAGATATCATAAGTATTTGCTTATGATCATTATTCTCATCATATATCATTTATAATCATCAATTCAAGATATGAGTTCATTTTGTCATCCTTATCATGGTATGATTACATCATACTCATTGATTTGGCTTACCCCATTCTCAAGGTATATTAGTCAACATTTATCAAAGTACATTGAGTTCATTACATATTTATTATAACAATTGCATAACACACTCTTCATGTGTTTCTTATCCAAGAATATTGGATTAGAGGCTCATCAAGGTATGTCTACCCTGGAATGCCAAATGTGATATCTATCATGTCTTAATGTATCACTTTCTTCTCATTTCCACTTATTTAAGTTAATCAACTAACCTTGTATTAAGGTATTTCCCTCTTGATACTTCATTCACTAACTTGTCACTTTCATCATATGGTACATAGGTCACACATTAGAATTGTCCAACTATCTTTAATGATATGGACTTATTCAATGGTTAGATATTGTTGAAATAGGATAAATCATTATAAACTACTTTAGGTATCTTAACCCATAGGATGTTATTCACTCCATTATATAGTATTGCATGCATCACTCCTAAGAGTTTCATACCCTCATCATTGTAAGATGTATAGGGTTGTTACACATGCATGAAATTAGATATATAATGATCTAAGCATCATCTTATCCCTTAGTCCTTTATTTATTAGAATAACCACATTACCATTCATATGGTTCATCAACCTTACCTTACATGGTTATAACATTCTCATCTTATTTGATTATATTAGCCACACCCCACTTTAGTATATTGGCTATTATACCATCACTAGGATTTCACATATCATGGTATCATTACATGGCATCATCCTGGATTGAGTCTTACATCACAACATTCCATCAGGGTTCCACATAACATCATTCTAATTTAGGGTTTCATATGGCATTACTCTAGATCAGGGTTTCTCATTCCATAACCCACAATTAGGGTTTCTCATAACATTAACCTCAATTAAGGTTTCTCATAACATCACCCTCAATTAGGGTTTCTCATAACATTAACCTCAACTAGGGTTTCTCATAGATTCACCCTCAATTACGGTTTCTCATGAAGTTACCCTGAATTAAGTCCATACCATCATCATGTATTAGGATTTCACCTATCAATGCCCTCAATTAGGGTTATGATTAATTAACCTTCATAATTAGGGTTTGTCCTCATGGTTAGGGTTTATGATCTCCCTATCAAGAATCATACCCTCATTAGACATTCATTCATATTAAAAGTGTTAAGACTTAACCATTACATGGTTATCATTCATGTAGGAAATGATGCTTACTTCAGCCTTGATTAGGCTAAGTCAACTCAATCTTGAAAGAAGAATTGACACTTAATCCCATTGTGTCATTGCTTTCATGATCATTAGAGATTAACTTATTCATAAGATACTAATCACCTTATCTCATTAAGGGTACAATTATTATAATTACCCTTGGTTCACATCATGTAATGTTCAATTAGACAATTAGCCTTTAGTTACTTGAAGTGTTCATATAGTTTGGTTAATTACCTTCCAAACGATCTTAGTCAATTAGACCCCAAACAGTCATGACCATCCAGACCTCAAACGGTCTTTCTTACTATACCTTCAAACAATCTAAGACCGTTTATACCTTCAAACGGTCTTGGTCATATGGTTTGAAACCGTTTGGTAAAGTAGCACTTGAAACCGTTTGACAAAGTGGTCCTTGAAACCGATTGCTAAAGTTGGAATTTGAAATCATTTAAGCCTCAACCGGTTTGGGATCGTTTGGTCCCAAATGGTCTTGAGACCATTTGGTCCCAAACGGTCTTGAGACTGTTTGGTCCAAACCTCCTCAAAACTGAATGGAACAAATATGGTCTCCACCAATCATATTGACTTAGGATTTCCAAGATTGATTCCTTCATTGGTTAAATCCATCTAACCACTCATCAACTGAGCCTAAAACCACTCTTCAAATGAACTTAATATATCATATTTTAACTGATTTAACCCTCATTTGATCATCAATTAGGGTTTAGAATCAATTGGATTAGAGTTTGAGATCAATGAACCATTACTATTAATCAATGTGAAACTAGGTGCCTTGAAATCATTGGGTCACCATCCAAATTGGACATGACCTGACCTCAAATGGTCTTGAGGTCGTTTTCATGACCTCCAAACGGTCTTGAGACCGTTTTCCCATCATATCATCAAAATCCATGACATCCAATTAGGGTTTGGATCATTGGATTGATCACTAAATCAGCATTTGATTGCAAATCAACCTGGTATCTTTAGATCTTCAAACACCTAGACATACTCAACCCTAGACCTCCAAACAGTCTTGGGTGACCCTCAAACGGTCTTGAAACCATTTGGGTGATCCTCAAATGGTTTTGAAACCATTTGGGTCAATCAACCCAAAGAACTAACTCAATCAAATTAGAAATCAACACTTAACCCGATTAGGGTTTGGTGATTGATTGTCCTTCAACTCATGAACCAATTGAAACTAATCAATTATAATTAGTGGGTCATTAACCAACATAATTATAAAAAAATATCCAAATGGTAAACCCTGTTCAACACCTCCAAATGGTTTGAAACCGGTTTCCCTTAAATGGTTTGTGAAACCATTTGCTTCTAAATGGTTTGAAACCGTTTGCTCCCAAACGGTTTGGAAAACCGTTTGAGCAATTATATGTAAACCGTTTGCCTTTGATATTTGGTGAGGTGTATGCTTATGATGATGTCATAATCATCAAGCTCTAAACTCATGAAACTTGTTGTGATTTTCATGGTGGTTGCATCAATCAACCAAATCAGTTATCATGAATGTAGAAATGATCATTATTTGATAAGGAATTGAATGCAATAACAAAATCAAGGGTTCAAGTTATAAAAACCGCCTTCAATTGAGATCCAAAGCTTCAAGCTCACGCCAAAAATGGTGGATGAATCTTTTGCAACTCCCCCTACGACCGTCCTCAAGCTTTTGGTTGAAAAGATTGTCTAGGGTTGAAGATGGAGTGAAAAAAAGAAGAAATCAATGATTTATTTTTTGATTTCCACCATGGAATCAAGGTGAAAAGAGATCAAGAACCTTACCAAAAGGTTGGGGGTTGTCCTCCTGATCCTCCCAATCTCATTGGTCGGTTTCCAAGAAAAGAGAAGAGGTGAGTTCCGAAAAAGCCTTTGTTTGGGCTAGGAAAGGGTCTTTTTATAAGAAATTCAATGAGAGAGAAAATATTTTATAAAAATATTTTAATTCCAAATTTGTTGCCACCACTTCCCCCTTGGTTTCTTGCCTATAAAAGCATCTCTATCCCCACCTATCTCCCTTCCATTATCCATGAATTAAGGGAAAAGAAATTAAACACCTTAACCTTTATAATAATAATATCCATATTTAGTACAATGGTGGTGATAGCTCTGCGGCGGCGATAGCTCTGCGGCACGATAGCTCTGCGGCGACGATAGCTCTGCGGTGTTGCTCCCCTCCACTTGATTGGGGGCGACAAGGCTGAGCCATGGCGGGGACGGACCAGGGTGGGGCGGGCTCCTCCGTCCCTCCTTCTACAATCGGTCCCCCTGGTTCATCTCCTGGGTCAGAGGGTACCTCTTCCTCCGCTCAGGAGGGTTGGGCGGATCCGCAAACAGACGTCACGAAGGGAAGATCATGGGCGGAGATAGCCAAGCCAATGGTGGTGCAGAGGCGCTTCAAACCGGTGTTCATGCCAGAGGACCACAGAGATCCTACTTTCAAGGAGGGCGACAGCAGGCTGTGGCTTAACTTCTCCAAACCTGTGGTGAAAGCAATGGATGAGTTTCATCAGCACTCGATCATTGTCCAAATCTTAGGCAAGGAGGCAGCCCTTCAACAGCTGTACGGATGGATGATTAGAGCCTGGAGACCTAAAGGAGAACTACAGCTTTCTCCTCTAGCGGGAGGGCTTTTTCTCGCCAGGTTCGCCTCAGCTGAAGACAGTGGAGTCGCAGTTGACCAGGGGCCATGGTTCTTTGATGAACACTTGGTCCTTGCTCAGAGGTAGACTCCTGAAGCCGATCTAAGACGAGCGTTCCTCACATCTGCCCCTGTCTGGATTATGCTCCCTGAAGTCGGCCAGCACTGGACTCACAGAGCCATCTCCATCATTGCTTGTGGGGTTGGTGAGCCCAAGGTGATCGACTTTTTGTCTGAAGGAAAACTTGCTGGTGCTGCACACATATGTGTGGAAATGAAAGCGGACAGACCTCCACCGAAGGAGGTCATGATTGAAATGCCAGATGGGAATGCCTTGACGATAAGGGTTCTGTATGAAGCCTTACCGGATAGATGTGAAGATTGTTTGGTTTTTGGTCATGCGACAGGTCACTGTCCTGGCGAGAGGGTAACACACGCTGAACCTCACATGATGAAGGTCCCTGTTCAGAGTAACACTCAACTGACTAAGAGAAATGGAGGTAGGGGATGTAGTCGGGGCTCGTCGAAGAGTAACAGAGCCAATTCCAGTAAAGCAATTGCTGCCAACACTTCATCCTTTTTGAACAAGGAAGCTGGCACAACCCCCATAGAGATACCCGATAAGGAACGATGTAATGAGACAGCCACGACCTCTGACAAAGGCAAGGGGAAAGCTGTAGTGGTTGTTGTTCAGGACACCACAGTTATTGAAGAGGGAGAAATTCTGAGAGAGATACAAATATGTGGCCCCGGTCACAAAGAAAACAATGTAACTGCTATTCCATCCGCAGGAACGACCACTCACAAGGTGGCTGAAACACAGGTTATCCCTATGGTGAACCTGTTCGCTTCCCTGGAACATGAAGATGAAGGAGACACCCCGGTTGATGAAGGGGATATCCGTAGCCGGAGCCCAAGACATACTAGAAGTGCTGCTAACAAAAGCAAGGGCCTTCCCAAATCCAAGAATGGAGGAGGGCCATCAAACACCAGTTAATTAAATGTCAATAATGGCATGGAATGTCCGGGGGGCTTCTATACCGGAGACACAAAGGAAATTAAGGAAGATTCTGAATGAGATCCAAGCAGAGGTTGTATGTTGTTTAGAAACAAAAATCAAAAGAACCACAGCAGATCGGGTGAACTCTCTGTTCCCAGCACAGTGGAGTTGTATATCCAATCTTGACAAAGTAGATGGTGGAAGGATTTTCATAGGGTGGAACCCCCTAATATGGCACATCGATCTCATCAGCTCTACTGATCAAATAATAACAGTTAGTTGCTTCAACCATGGTGGCTTCTCATGTATCCTTTCAGCTGTATATGGTGAAAATCTCGAGTATGATCGTGATAGGTTATGGCTAGTCTTGGAAGCCACTGCTCAAGAAGAAATCCTGTGGTTGGTGTTGGGTGATTTCAACAACACTAGACAGAATAGCGAGAAGTATGGAGGCAAGAGGGTGCCGGATAGAATCCTCAACAAGTTCAATACAGCCATGGACATTGTAGGTCTACATCAAGTTAACATGATGGGAGGCATCACCACCTGGTCTAATAAACAACGACCGACTGGACGCATCTCTAGCTGCCTTGACAGAGGCTTCGTTAATAATGTCTGGCTAGATGTGCTCCCCAATGTTGCCATCAGATTGGGAGCGCATTATTTCAGCGATCACGCCTGGATGAAGGTCTATATTAATCAATCCCCTAACCCCCCCGCCCTTTCAGATTTCTTAATGTGTGGAGTGACTGGGATGGCTTCAATGACTTGATCAAAGAGTGCTGGGCTATCCAGATAAAAGGCAACCCGCTCTACAGAGTTCTCAAAAAACTTCAGCACACCAAAAAAGCTCTCAAGAAATGGTCTAAAGAAAAGGTCAACTTGCCAAACCTCATACATGAAGCCAAGATAAACTATGAGGCAACTACCATGAACCTACGTCTCAATCCTATTGATGTTAGGGCTGTTGAAGAAGAAGCCAAATGTGAGGACAGAATCAGGAAACTTGAGAAAGCGGAAGAAGTTTGCTTATGGCAAAGAAGCAGACTAAAGTGGATATCCGATGGAGACCGGAACTCCAAAATATACCATGCAGCCATTAGGAAAAAAGAAATGAGGGACTCTATCTATGAACTAATCAACGAAAAAGGGGAAATAGTTGACAAACGTGAAGAACTGGCGGTTACTGCTACTCAATACTTCACCAACATGTACAACAACAATCATTCATACTCTTTTGATGATAGTTGTCTACCTACAAAGAAGGTTACAACTGAGATGAACGCTACTCTAAGAAAGGAAGCTACTGAGGAGGAAATTAAAAAAGCGCTTTTTTCCATTCACTACTCCAAAGCCCCAGGTCCAGATGGCTTTAATAGTCATTTCTTCCAAAAGGTTTGGTCTTGAATCAAACATGATATATGCCTTGCTGTGAATTGGCTTCTTAGAGGTGGAGCGATGGTTAGAGATGTTAATCATGCTTTTATTAAACTGATCCCCAAGAACAACAACGCAAAGGCGATGATAGACTTCAGACCGATAGCGTGTTGCTCAGTGTTATATAAAATTATCTCCAAACTTCTGGCTAATAGACTGAAAGAGGTTTTACCCCATATTATCTCACCAAATCAGAATGCCTTTATCAAAGGTAGGAACATGTCGGACTGCTCGCTCTTGGCTACAGAATTTCTCAATGAATTCAATATGAAGAGATCTAACGCAAAAGCTTGTATGAAGATTGATATCAGCAAGGCTTACGATCATGTAAACTGGGAGTACCTCTGGCAGGTGATGTACTCTATGGGGTTTGATCAGAATTGGACACACATTATCAAACAATGCGTGGAGACGTGCTCGTTTTCTATCCTCATAAATGGGTGTCCTAATGGCATGTTCAGATCTTCTAATGGTCTTCGCCAAGGAGACCCGTTGTCCCCGCTCCTCTTTACAATGGTGATGGAAGGTTTGACCAAGATGATTGATACGGCTGAAGATAGTGGCCTGATTAGAACTTATACAGTCAAAGGGACAAAAGGGATGACTCACATCATCTTCGCAGATGATGTCCTCCTTTTCACAGTAGGCAATATGAGAAGACTCAAGGAATACAAACACCTTCTTCTTAAGTTTGGTAAGCTCACTGGCCTATATGTGAGCGCCATAAAATCACAAGTATACTTCTCCAAATCTTGCGACAATAGAAGAGGTAGACTTAAGAAAGCTATTGGCATGAAAGTTGGCAGTCTTCCTACCATATATCTGGGCTTCCCCCTCATTGTAGGTCACATAACATCCAAGAACTTCTGCGGCTGTCTTGATAGGTACAGAATTAATATTGAGAAATGGAGCGGGCTCCGTATATCTATGGAAGGTCGTCTTGTGCTGATCAGATCTGTTTTACAAAGTATGCTTCGCTTCTGGACCTCTATGGGTGCTATACCCAACCCCATCTTGCTTTCTCTCAGGTCTCTTACAGCCAGTTTCCTTTGGGTGGGGCTGAATCACGCCATAGCTTGGGAAACTATTACTAAACCTTTCCAGGAAGGAGGCTTGCAGATTAAAGATGCAGAGGAACTCATGCAGAAGAGTAACACCAGTCGTGTCTTAAGATTTATCAACTCACCGCTGCTGGACAGCTTGGATGAAGAAAAGATATGGTTCTAATCTTGTTTGTGATGAGAGGAGCAGACCCTCCCGAATTTGGTGTGTTATGTGTGCCCATGTGGTAGCCAACCAACACCTATTATGCGTTGATGTGAATGGTGTTTGGTCTTCTAATCAGTCACCACCGATCAACACTGCTACATGCTTTCCCGTTATGGTATTGACTGCTAACTTATGGGGTCGTGCGCACTACCCCAAATGGAGTGTTTTCTGCTACAAAGCTACTCAAAACAGGCTCCCTTCTCTTGATAGATTGGCCGGTTGGGGCATTCCGATTGACGAGATTTTCCTTTTATGCAAAGATACAAACGAGACGAATACACATCTATTTTTCAACTGCATATGGTCTAAATAGATCTGGAGTATCATGTGCCTCAGAAACGGTTGGGGCCAGAACGTCCCCAATAATCTTAAAGAAGCTATCAAATGGGCCGACGATGAGTTTAAACATGACAAATACCAGAAAAGCTATGCCTACCTCTGTATAACGGGGCTGAGTTATTTTATATGGAATGAGAGGAACAAGAGAATGCATGAGAAGAAGGAGTCCAGCCAGAATATGTTCATCAACAAGTTTGGCATCGAACTCAAGTGGCATATGAAGAATAGAAATGACATTTTGTATAGGCTGAATGATAATACTCGTACTTACTGTGGTTTTTGTATGTGACCCCCAGTTTTAGTTTCTTATGGGCCCTTTTCCAGGGTGCTTTGTCTTGTTCTATATAGTTTCAACTATACCACCTTTTTGGTCTATATATTTACCTTATTCCAAAAAAAAAATATCCATATTTGAGTGGGAATTCTTTTTCTTATAATAATGGTGAGTGGAGTTTTCACCTCCTTGGGATATACTTGTTCCTTTGCAAGGCTCAAGGATTTCCACACACATCTGAATCCAACCATATTAATTTTTTTTTAAGGCCCTTCAATTATTTTATTTATTTTTGTATTAAATTGAATTAGGGTTTCAATTAGGCTTAAATCTTGATTATTTTAATATCAAGATTATCTCTCCTCCAACTTAATTCAAATGAGGCACCCCTCTCATTTTATTTTCTCTAAATGATGTAAAGAAACATTAGGGACCTTATTGAAGTGGTAGTTTGCATATTGAACCCTAGGTTTTGGGCAAATTGCACTTTACACCAAAACTAGGTTTTAATGCACAAACATTGTTTTATCAGTTCGTTCTTGGTATTCAGGCTTCCATAAGCCATTCCTCTGCATCATCTTCATTCACATGAGGCCAAACTACTTGAGGAACATTTATCAAGTTACATTTGCAAGTTTACCCCTCAACTTGGGTAATTTGCACTTTAATCCAAAATTAACAAAACAATGTTTCAACATTATTCAAACATGACCAAAATTGAAACATAAGTTACTCTTGAGCCTTAATTACTTTTCACCAAACAAAATTAAGGATTTAATTATCTTGCTTAAGCAAAAATCCCAGGGTTAAGGCATAACCCATGTCAGGGATGTTACATCTATGCTCCTTGTTAGCTAAAGATGTTGAATTCATATTCAATGAAGATTGCAAAACAACATTCTAGAGATTGAAGGATGTTCTTATCTCAGGCCCCATCATTCAACCACCATACTGGAATGATCCTTTTGAAATCATGTGTGATGTCAGGGATTTTGCCATAGGGGAAGTCTTAGGACAAAGGTGAGACAATAAGCTCCATGCTTTCATTATGTAAGAAAGACCATACATGATTCTCAAATCAATTATCCATTAAAGAAAAGAAGATACTTACTATAGTCTATGCTTTTGATAAGTTCCAACAATATCTTGTGAGGTCCAAAGTCATCATATATACAGACCATGTTGCAGTTAGATATCTTATGAGCAAGAATGATGGAAAATGCTATCTTATCTATTGGATACTTCCATTACAAGTGTTTGACTTGGAAATCAAAGAAAAAAAGGGGACATAAAATAATGTAGTTGATCACCTCTGATGCCTCTCCACAAATGCAGAAGACAAGGTTCCTATCCATGACAATCTACCCATTGAGAAGTTGCATGCAGTAAACTCACTTGTGACACCATCATTTGTCGATTTTGCAAACTATCTAGCCACCAGATGCCTTCATCCTGATGCCACCTATCAACAGAATAAGAAATTCCTTCATGATGAAAATTTTTACTATTAGAATGATCCCCTATTGTTCAAGCAATGTGCAAATGGGCTTATTAAGAGATGTATTCCCAATGAGGAGATCCCAACCATGATTTTAAAATGTAATTCCTCTCCTAATAAAGGACATATTGGAAGAGAGAAGACTTTAACTAAGATTCTACAAGCATGTTTTTATTATCCAACCCAATCCCGTGATGTACATGCATTTGTTAAAGCTTGTGATAAGTGACAAAGATAAAGAGGGATTTAAAAGAAGGATGAGATGCCACTGAACTTAATTTTGAGATTGAAGTTTTTGATGTATGGGGCATAGACGATATGGGTCAATTTCCCTCCTCATGCATCTACAAGTTCATTCTATTGGCTTGTGACTATGTATCAAAGTGGGTAGATGCTATTCCCACTCAAGCTCCAGATGCAAAATTGGTGATGAAGCTATTACAAAATATTATTTTTCCAAGATTTGGGGTTACAAGAGCAGTCATCTCAGATGGAGGAAGTCATTTCAATGAGAGAAACTTCAACAATCTACTGAGCAAATATGGCGTCAAGCATAAGATCTCTACACCAAACCATCCACAAACTTTAGGGCAAGTTGAAATTTCAAGTAGACAATTGAAAGCAATATTAGAGAGGTGATGAGTATATTTATAACCATCTTTGCATACAATTTTATCCGCTTTTTAGGTGTTATTTCATTTCTATTTCTTAGTTTTATCCTTCGATTTTCTTAAATGCAATTATCTTCCCTTTTTCGGACTTCAATGCATTTTATATACTTTTAATGAAGAACCAGTTAGAAATATACATCATTGGACAAAAGGATGATCGAGCCCTCATGATGCTGCACCTTGAGGGAAGGAAGGACTCAGAAGATTTCCATTGTCTACCTTCCAGCCACCCAGTCAAGTGATTGGCTGTGCCAGTCGTCCGACTCAAGCCTCTCTCTACCCGGAGTCTTCTAGATTCTACAGTTTTGACGTATGCCTCTTGCATCCAGCCTACTCTAGTTCAACCCATGTTGGTTCGCCAAAGAATTGGATATGAGGTCCAAATTGAGAAACCCATGTGAGTCACCTCATGGACCAAGTATGGGCCATGTAGTTAGCTTCCTTCGACTGCAAGTATACAACATTAGGATTTTGGTAGCAAGGAATGCATCTATAAAAGGGAACCCTTTTCATTCATTCTAGGGGTCTCTAATCAGTGACTAGAAGCCACATTTCACATATTAAACCCAAGCAAGGAGCAACGACGTGACAACCACAATAGAGAGACTGGTCTTCCAGCATCAGGCATCATGATCCCTTTCATTGTTCTACCTACCTTTCCGTTGTTGTCTCTCACCATAAGCGAGTAGATGTTTGTGTTGGGGCATAGGGACTAGCCCCATAAGCCCGTATTTCATTATATCATGTATCTAAACTCAACAATATGGTTGCTAAATAAAATATCATTTTGCTTTTTTCCTTGCCTTGCAAATTGACGGCTTGCTTTGTGTTTATGTTATAATCATGAATGTGCAGGTTTCTATAATTGTGATTAGAATTCTAGAACAATCTTATTATCCCCACTGAAGTATCATTAAGGGATAGTGAGGTGATTGGGTTATGATATGCTAACGTGTCGAGTTTGGTCGGTCGTAGTGAGGGAGTCCAATTAGAATAAACTAGGAACTTGGGTATCGAGTCTAGTCATTTCCAAGTGAGTTTAATCCATGCAATCCTCTGTATCCCATCAGGGTGCAATAGCTAAGCCTCTATTTAGTAAATTGTTATTCATGAATTGAAATCTTCATAGAATAATTACACAGGCTTTAGTAAGCAAACCTCCGTTCCCTAGTTATCTTTATTATTAGTTATTTACCTCTTTGATCATTGTTGTTACTGACAACAATTAGTTTAATCAATCAACTTATTTACTCGGTGATAAATATTACTCTTAGTACTTTTGAATATATAAAACTGCTTAAAAAGGTTGTCCTTTGGGTTTGATCCTTAAGTATACTGCAATAAAGCTTCAATTTAGTGGAGTGGAAAATTAGTGCACAACTTTCGATTAAACCAAACGGTCATTCCATTAGGATTTTTATTGGTGCAACATTTGGAGCCCCATAAAAAATTGGCATCATTCTTAGGGACAATGGTAGTTATATAATTCCAAAAATTTAAGTTTAATTAGGTTTTTTCCCCTTTTATGCTTGATATTACCGAAAATCCTCTAGAACTTTATTTTGCTTGCTATCATTCTGCTTCCTTTTAGGTATTCCTAGCATATGCATAGTTCTAAAAGTCTTGACTTTGGATTATTGTTCAATCTTGAAATTGAGAGAACTCTCAAAAAAAATCTTAAGGAGAAAATAATGGCAGACGTAAAAATTGCAAAAGTTGCTATTCAAGTGTGAATTGAAGCGACTATCGTGTCCCAATGAGAATGACTCACCATGGAAGCCAGGACACAAGTGGAAGCCAAACTGAAGACCAGTGTAGAAGCTGCCCAATCTGCAGAATGTGCCAAATAATTAAGGGATTTTTCTATCCCTAAGGCCACCGACTTGATTCATCTAGTCAAACCTCCTAGAAACCCGATCGAGATTAGGGCTCAGTGGGTCAGTCTATTGCAAAACTCAACAATCCCATGAAGGATTGGAGATGACTGTCGAGAACATATCCTCAAATTCATTGACCTTTTCTCGACGATGACACTGTCAGGAGCCACTGATGACGCCATGTGATTACAACTCTTCAAGTACTCGCTCACTGACAAATCCAGAGTGTGGTACAACACTCTTCTAGGGGACCCAATCACAACATGGGAGCCTCCAAAAAATCAATTTCTAGAGAAATTCTACCCACCCTCGATGGCATACTGGATCAGAGGACAAATCACAAGGTTCAATCAAGTACCCATAGAATCTCTATATGAAGCATGGGAGTAGTTCAACGAACTCCTACAAGTTCCCCCATCATGGCATTCTTGAAAACTAGATCATTGAATTTTTCTATCGAGGTGTTGATGACGAAACTAAGAAGTTCCTTGATTCCTTTCCCAATGAGAATTTTATGCCGACAGAGCTTTGACAACAAATTGAAGATCATCAACCTTGCTACTAAGATACAGATTCATTAGACCATACCATTAGAAGAAGGCATTCTTAAGGTAGCTATGGTGGAAGATTGTTCAAAACTCATATATCCAAGTCACTAAAAGCTCTCTCCCTTAAGAAAGATAACCTTGAAAAGTCTTTCAATGCATATGAGAGAAAGAATCAAATTCCATAAGTGCAAATCATCACACCTTCCCATGAATTCTATCATGCAGTAGATCACAGTACAATTCATGCCAAAAACTATACATTGCATTCCACAAGCACAAGACCGAACAACATAATATAGTTACCCAAGCTAAAGACGTGAATTTAATTCATACTATTTAGGATAGGAGTACTATAACCCAAGTCAAACTTATAACCATCCTAGTTTCCAATACGGAAACCTAACTGGAGCTGAGAGTCCAAATCAGCAAACTCTGTAGCAATCCAAGCAAGCCAGGGTGCCATAAAACTATGTTGGGTTGTACAACCAAGGAAACTATAGATTCAACTTACCAAGCAGGAACTACCAGCAATGACAACAGTCTTAGAATCCGAACCAAGCCCAACCATTGCAAATAAATGAAGTGCCATCACATGATCCAGTCAAGGCACTCCAGTACATGATGACAACACACCATACTCAATTGGCCAACACCACGACAAATCAAAAGGTGCTAGAGTCACAAATTTCTCATCTAACGGCTAGTCAACACCCCTAGCAGGTGGGATCCCTATTCAACTAGAAAACAACCACAAGCATCTAGAACAACTAAACATCATAAGGACAAGGTCAGGCAACGTGTAATCCACACCCTAACCCCCACTCATGCACCTATTCCTCCTAATAGGGATAGAAGCACCCCAGTCAGGACCTCGAGTTACCAAAATGACCAACTGGTAGTTAGTCCAGTAGAAGCTCAAACATCAGGCCCCCTTGTGACGTCATCCCAGCATGGAACCAATAAGAACTCAACCATTGGGACACCAATATTCAACTCTAGATAGTCATCATCATTCGAAGCACTTGTGGACATACCTCATATACCCTATTTGGGTCACTTCAAGCATACCAATTTGGATGATAGGTTCATGAAGTTCAAAGACACCATGAAAAAATTCCACATTGTAATCCCATTTCTCGATGCATTAACTGAAATGTCAACCTGGTGTAAATACCTCAAAACCTTTTATCTAGGAAGTATATGATAGAGGAACACAAATATGTGAAGCTGGCACAGACAACCTCCAATATAGTTTAGAATTAGATGCCTTAAAAGAAAAAAGACCCCAACTCATTTGGAATAGATTGCTTCCTGGGAGATGCCGCTTACCACAAGGGACTTGCTGACCTGGGCACAAGCATATCCATTATGCTATACACTCTATGCCAATGCCTTGGATTCACCCTTATCATTCCCACAAATATGATTATCCATTTTGCTGATGCATCCACAAAAATGTCCATGCGGATATAGAAGATGTTCCTATCAAGCTTAAGAACACATACATCGCATGTGATTTTGTAGCTATGGACATTAAAGATGATGAAAAATATCCATTGATTTTTGGAAGACCCTTTTTAGCCATAATACCAATCTTGATTGATGTCGAGGATGGAACTCTGCTCCTACGTTTAGGACAAGAGACCCTTGAATACTATATTTTCAATGGGCTAAAATCCCACAATTTCTCAGTTAAATCTCTTTCCTAGATTGTGTTGACGAATTGAACCAGTTGAGACACGTGTCTTATGAAGAACCCCTAAAAAAGTGTTGAGTGGCAAGGAAGATGATGATGAAGATTCTCACGTAGCCATGTATGACAAACATTTGGACACTAAAGAAGCAGAGGATGAAAACATTGAGATGTTTGAAGACATGGGAATGGCAGAAGAAATCCCCAATGAAGCACCAGTGCAAACACCACCAGAGTTAAAGACATTACCCAAGAGACTTAAATATTGATTTCTCTATGAAGGAGATCTATGTCCAATGATAATCAACTCTAAGCTCAACATGGAAGAAGAAGAAAAATTGATGACAATATTGAAGGGGAAGAAAGCTCTGGGGTACAACATGTGTGATCTCACCAGAGTAAGCACAACTGTTTGTATGCATAGAATACCCATGATAGAAGATCACAAACCCTCACAGGACCCGCAATGCAAGCTCAACCCAAATATGAAGGAAGTCATGCAAAAAGAAGTGGTCAAATTTCTACATGCGGGGATCATATATTAAATGTCCAACTCTCATTGGGTGAGCCCTATCCATGTAGTCCCTCAGAAGAGTGGAACTACGATCATTAAAAACGATAAAGGAGAACTCATGCACACACAAACGATCATGGTAAGGAGAATGTGCATTGAATACTGCAAACTAAATAAGGCAACTAGAAAATATCATTACCCACTACCAATTCTTAGACCAAGTTTTGGAGAGGCTTGCTCATCAAGAATTTTTTATTTATTTGGAGGTTACTCCAGGATCTATCAAATTCCAATCCATACCAACGATCAAGAAAAAAATACCTTCACCTACCCATTTGGAACTTATGCCTTCAGACGCATGCCATTTGACCTTTGCAATGCGCCAACCACCTTCTAATGTTGCATGCCATCCATCTTCTCTGGGATTACATAATCCATAATGGAGGTATTCATGGATGATTTTTCTATTTATAGAGACTCCTTTAAATAAATGCCTCGATAACTTGGCCATTGTCCTAACCATAACTAAGGAGGCACAACTCGTATAAAATTGGAAGAAGTGACATTTCATGGTGCATGAAGGTATTGTCCTAGGTCATAGAATCTCACACCATGGGATTGAAGTTGATCTAGATAAAGTAGAAGTGATAGAGAAACTACCACGACCTAAAATAGTGAAGGAAATACACACTTTTCTCGATCATGCCAGCTTTTATTGGTGGTTCATACATGACTTTGTGAAGATTGCAAAACCCCTTACCAATCTCTTGTTAATGGTGGCCGATTTTGATCTTAATGAAGAATGTATGAAGAGATTCTCTACAATAAAAAAGCCCTTACTACCACCCCTATAATTTGTTTGCCCAATTGGACACATCCCTTTGAGATTATGTGTGATACAAGTGCTTATGTGGTAGGGGCTATCCTGAGACAATGAGTCGATAGTAAGCACTGAGTGATTTACTACAACTTGAAGATCCTCAATGAGGTGCAGCATAACTATACAACTACAAAGAGAGAAATGCTAGAAACTATGTATGCCTTTGATAAACTCCAATCTTATTTGGTGGGATCCAAGGTTATAGTCTACACTTACCACACAACTATTAGATATCTAATAACAAATAAAGATGCAAGACCATGACTCATTCGATGGATCTTGCTTCCATAGGGATTTGATATGAAAATTAGGGACACAAAGGATGTGACAATGTTGTTGATCTCCTGAGCTGACTTATCTATGAAAATGATAGAGCACCAACTATTGACAAATCCATCCCAGACGATCACCTTATGTGACTTGAAAGTAAATTGTCCTTGGTATGCTGATTACACTAACTATTTGTTTGCAGAATCATTCACCTAGAAATTAAAGGACAAATCAGGAAGAAATTTCTACACGACATCTGTAAATTCTATTTTGGATGAACCATTCCTTTTCAAGTTGGGTAGGTATGGCATCTATCGATGGTGTGTCACTCATGAAGAATCAAATGATATCTTGTAGCACTGCCCTTTTGGACCTATAGGTGAACATATGTCCACCCAAAAAACCATTGACAAAGTCTTATAATGTGATTTTTATTGGCCAACCATTTTCAAAGATGCCTATGACCACACCTGACTGTGCGACCAACATCAATGATAAGGAAACATCTCTAGAAGAGATCATATGCACCTGACATAATGGCAAGCATTAGAAATAATTGATGTTTGGGGCATCAATTACATGGGCCCATTTCCTCCATCATGAGGGTTCTCATATGTCTTAGTAGTGGTGGATTATGTCCCGAAATGGGTTGAATCCATCCCCAGAGTTATGTGTGACTCAAAGCCCATTATTAAAATTTTCAAAGACATCATCTTCCCTATATTCAACATTCTATGAATCGTGACATCTGATGGGGGATCTCATTTTGTGAAAAAGAAGTTCGAGTCACTGTTAAAGAAATATGAAGTGAACAACAGGATAACATCCCCCTATCATCCTCAGACTAGCGGCCAGGTTGAAGTCTCCAAGTCAGAGATCAAAGCCATATAGTAGAAAATTGTAATCCGAACAAGGAAACACTGGGCCTTGCAACTTAGAGACTCTTTATGGGCCTATCAAACTACCTTTAAAACACCATTGGAGACAACCCCTTTCCGAGTGGTTGATGGGAAATCATGTCACCTTCCATTGGAAATGGAACACAAATCCAGTTGGGCCAGAAAAGCCCTAAGATTTGATCTATCAGTGGCCAAGTAGAATCTCTTGTTGTAGGTCCATGTGCTATATGAACTCAGGATGTCTGCCTAATAAAGCACATACATGTATAAAGAACTGACTTAAATATGGCATGACAATCACATAAGATAAAAGGATATTATAGTCGGAGACCTTGTCCTTGTTTACATATCATTCAAGATTGTGGCTATTCCCAAGGAAATTAAAAACTAGGTGGTATGGACTATATGTGGTAAAACATGTCTATCCACGTGGAGCATTTGTCTTATGGGATAAGATCAAAGGTGATTTCGTTTTGAATGGTTAGAGGATCAAGTGATACCTTACCTCTGATGAACTTACACTATGAGAGGATGAATAGAACAACATGGATGAAAGACAATGTCAATAGAAATGATCACAAACCCTTCCCCTCATACCCAATTCTCAATTTTTTAAAATATTTTCCCTTGAACCTCTATTGAAATGAACACTCATATTCAATATTTTCCCTTGAACCTCTATTGTTTCTTATTATCAATCCTTTTATTTGGCCCCAGAACACATCAACATTATGTCAAGCCAAACGATATTAAAAATAGGTAATTTCAGGAAGCAACCCAATTTTGTTGCTAAAAAAGAGGTGGAGGGGCGCAGAGCTTCCTCCACCCCACTATAAATGACTAATTTCCTCAATGAGTCACCTAACTCGCCAAATGATACTCAACTGAATGAAGATTAGTGACAGACTATTGCCACCTGATGAATGATGAGCCCTCATCATACCTAGGATGATCTCGATAGAAACACTTGATGAGCATGCCAAGTGACAAGATTGAAAACACCCTGATGGATACAGAACCCAAATCGGCCCACCATAGTAAAAAGTTCACCTTCTACCGTCGCCTATCCACAATGAAGGGGCCTACACTCCACGACACGCCAATCTACTTCAACAATACCAGTTTGCTAGCACAATGGGTCATGGGACAATGATGTTGAAATTCTCATTGAGGTACCGCTACCGGCCCGAACAACCCCATCGAACCCAGAGCATCACCAAGTATGACACTAGCATCTCGACCGCCTATGGAGGATAGAATTACCCCACTACCTGGTACATATTTCTTATTCCTGATTGAACAACATCATCAACGCCATGACTTGATCCAGAAGGTTGGAGTAACCCTTCCATGGTGGGCCTGTGGTGGCACCTTAGCAAAGTTGGGTATAGAAGGCCCTTTTGACGACATCCTTCACAATATCCAGATTTGCTCTTTTACTTATCATACTCATCCAGTTTTCATGACATTAACAATGGAGTTCCTCACTTCATTTTAAAAAGAGAGTACTATTTGGAGAAAATTTCGATCTCAGTTACCACCAACTTTTAGCCATCTTTTGTGATGAAGCAGATGATGAATGGTTGTTCCTCTGTGATACACAGAACTATCTCCACCCCGATTACAAGGAAGAAAATTTTGAGGACGAAATCTCTAGAAAATCATGTTTGAAGTCTGAAAACATGAAAGCATCGATGATACACGATCCTGTGATCTGATACCTTCGTATGATACTTTTGTGCACAATTTTTTGTAGCTATTCCACTCATGGTGTCACTATCACTACCGATCTTTATGCTATCTGGTATGCTCTCCATCAACACCCGTTTAATTGGGGAAGTGCATTCATCGAGCATTTTGGGTTGCAAATATCTTGTAACACCAGAGGAAAATTCAATCAGGGTGGTTTGGTAGCTGCAATCGCTGCTACTATGGGATTCCTAGACATCCAACACAAGGTTTTTCAACTAAAAGGGAAGCAACATTTGATTGATATTCCATGTCTTATATCCAAAAAAGTTCCCCATCCAAGACCCCAACTAGACACATATGCAGTTCCCTTCCATAATTTCTCATCTCAACTAGTTCTACCTGATCACGCAGAGTTTGCCTCAGCAAATATATCTTACAAACTTATAGAACTCTCACAACAAATTCAACATTTTACCAAGACAAACTGGTATCTCCCCCTCAATCTACCATCAGTACAGAAGCACATGCCACACTCTCTCAGAAAAGGATCCAAGATTCTAAAGATCAAGGCACAAAGCGCAAACAAGAAGAGTCTAATGAGGATGATAAACCACATAAACTAGAATTCCTACTCGAGATAGTGGTTGCATCACAATACTACATTGAGAATGAACTACAACGCTAGGCTCATCAACTACATTAGATTAATCTTATGTAGTGCACGCACAGGGAATGGCATGTCAGTCATGATGACTATAAGCTAACATGTGCAAATCCTCTAAGTCCTTCCCCTCCATCCCAACATAGCCTTACTAAGTATGAATAAAGGATTAATTTTGGGGTGGGGTGGGTGGTAAGATTCAAAACCACCCATCTATCTCCTTTTTAGAGCATCATTTTCTGCTTTTTTGTTTTGTTTTTCATTTTCATTTTTTCTATATTTTGTGTGAGTTGTGGCCTTTACCTAGATGACACTTATTTGTATGCAAAATGAAAATATATAAGTAATCCTACTCCCCATTTATTTTTCTAACCCACGCATAAAGAAAATTTTAACGAACAAACATGTCTTGAACATATTTGAGCTCCAATGATAATAATTGAGCATCCTTTCCTCTAGGAAATGACGATAGGCAGGAAGAGTCAGAAAGGTCAAGCCTCACGTGCAACTGATATGACTTGGAACAAAGTTTTTAAATAGTTATCTACCCTACATTAACTGAATTAACTGATATAATATGATGATCTTATTCCAATGCAACAATAAAATGAAGAAGCATAAGTCAGCCTCTTTGTCCACTTTTTTTCCATCATTTCATACCCCTTCGCCAAACACATAAAAGAAATATTCCATTATATGTCAAACCCTAAGTTCATGGTGGCATCCCTCTCAGAAACATATCTTGTTTTTATTTCTTCCTCTACAGGCATGGCATGAATGAAAAAAGAGGCCAATAAACCCAACTAAAACATGCGGACAATGTAACTGCAACCAAATAAAGTCTCAATTCAAATAGAGGAGAGACAAATAAAGTAACTATATCTCAATAAGGTATGGAGTTGAATAGATGAGAGTTAGGGAAATGAGTTTGTGCCATATATTCTTTTCCCCCTCCTTTGTCCAAATTTTATACCTAGGAGACCTATGAAAATTATCCCCAAATAGCCAACTAGCCATGACTTGTCCTCCCTTCTACCTTGCATAGATAGATTAGAAATAATATTGAGACAAAACTAGTTATTTGTAGGTTTCAGAATCTAACAAATGGAGGAACAAGCCCTAATTGGGAGATATCCAAGTGTGTCTATGTTACCTTGAAGGACTAGGGTCTCTTGATCATGTTAGGTGGAAGGGGACCATAAAATATGCTTAGTTGGGAGAGGAAGGTTGGATCATAGTATCAATTGTTTCTTCTCCTTTTTAGTTTTCTTTATTCAGGGTGAGCAAAGGTTTAACTTTGAGGTAGTTTGATGAGTATATTTATACCTATCTTTGCATGTAATTTTATCCACTTTTTAGGGGTTGTTGCGTTTCTATTTCCTAGTTTTAGCCTTAGATTTACTTATCTTCCATTTTCTGGACTTTAATGTATTTTATATACTTTTACTACAAAACTAGCCATAAATATACTTCATTGGCTAGAAGGACTATCAAGTCCTCATGATCGCTACATCTCGAGGGAAGGTAGGCCCCAGAAGCTTTCTATTGTCTACCTTCCAATCACCCAGTCAAGCAGTCGGCTCTTCCCGTCATCTGACTCAAGCTGCTCTCTACCTAGAGTCTTCAGATTCTACAGTTCTGAAACACCACTTCCTCATCCATCCAACCCATGCTGGTTTTCTATTGAACCAGATATGAGGTGTAGATTGAGCAGCCCATGCGAGTCACCTGGTGGATCGATTACGGGCCACACAATTAGCTACCTTCAACCACATGTATTTAGAAGTAGAGTTTTGACAGTGAGGAATGTATGTATAGAAGGGAGCCCTAAACGTCCATTCTAGGGCTCTCTGATCGATTATTAGAAGCCACATTTCATAGAAAACCCTAGCAAGGAGCAAGGAGGCGGCAGCTATAGTGGAGAGACTGGTCTTCTTGCATCAGGCATCATGGCCCCTTGCATTGTTATGCCTACCTTTTCACTGTTGTCTCTCACCATGAGTGAGTAGACATATATTTTGGTACATGGGGACTAGCCCCATAAGCCCATATATTACTATGGCATGTATCTAAACTTGACAATACTTTTGCTAAATAAAGTATCATTGTACTTATTTCCTTGCCTTGAAAATTGAGGACTTGCTTTGCATTTATGTTATAATCATGATGTGTAGGTTGTTGTAATCATGATTAGAACTCCAGAACAATCATATTATCCCCCTGAAGTGTCATCAAGGGATAGTGTGGTGATTGGGTTACGATCTGCTAATGTGTTGAGTTTGGTCGGCCGCAGTGAGGGAGTCTAGTCAAAATGAACTAGCAACTTGGGTGTCGAGTCTGTTCGATTCCAAGGGAGTTTAATCCATTCAATGATCTGTATCATGTGAGGGTGCATTAGATAAGCCTCTATTCAGTGAACTATTATTCATAAGTTGAAATCTTGCTAGAATAATTAGTCATGCTTTGGCAAGAGAACCCCCATGCCATGGTTCTCTTTATTGTTGGTTATTAACCTCTTTGTTGTTACTAGAATTAATTAGTTTAATCAATCAACTTATTTACTCGATGATAAATATGACTCTTAGTACTTATGAATATATAAATCTTCTTAAAAAGTTGTCCTTTGGGTTTGATCCTTAATTATACTACAATAAGTCTTCCATTTGTGTGGAGTGGGGAATTAGTAAAAAAAAATTGGTTAAACCTAAAGGTCGTTCCCTTAGGGTTTTTTGGTGCGGCATTTGGAGCCCCATCAAGAATACAATTTCTAACTCAAGAACAGATTGAGATTTAAATTAGACGATACATTGTGGGCTTATAGGACAGTTTACAAGATACCTATTGGAATGAATCCATTCAATATGGTCTATGGAAAGTCATGTCATCAACATATAGAGCTTGAGCATAGAGCATTATAGGAAATTAAATTTCTCAACTATAATATGAAGAAAGCACGAGAAAGAAGATTGCTACAACTGCAAGAACTGGACGAGATGAGATTAGATGCATATCAAAACACCAAGATCTATAAGGATAGAAACAAAAAGATGACATGATAAGAGCATCCTACCAAAGATTTCAACGAAGGAGATCAAGTGTATCTATTTAATTCCAAGCTCAAATTCTTCCCAAGAAAGTTATTGCCTAAATGGTCTGACCCCTTCTTAGTGTTGAAGAGGTTTACCCCTATGGAATAGTGGATCTATAAGGAAAAGAAGCCTCATTCAAAGTCAATATCCAGGGAGCCTTCTGTTCCCTCTTAGATGCTTGATGTTGCTGTCTAAAGTCTCACTCTGGTCTATAAATGGAGGATCTTATGGGAGTTGACCCCACATTTATGATAGATTTCTTTACTAGGATTAGCTCAATAACATTTCCTTTTCTAAAATAAATTTTCCATGGATAAATGTAATAATTTACACCCTTATGAGCATATATCATCGTCATTATAGGTGCTGAGATAAGAAGGATCAAGTTCTGTAGATATTTAGCAAGACATTGTAAGACCCCTGACATAGCTTTCTAGTTGATCTTGCTTTCTTATCATAATAGATCCTTAAAACCTTAATATAATCATGTGATGTGCCTTGTTAACATGTGAAATTCTTGTGTTTCAATTTTGGTCCCGTTTGGATGTTGTTTGAGCTAGTTATGCCTTTACATTCTTGTTTTGGACCTAATTGAAATTTATACATATTTTGGGTTTGTTTTCCAATTTTTCACATGTTGATTATGCCTCACATGTTTTGGCATCATGTTGGAGAGATAGTGGCAGCCCATATCCTTTTGGTTCCTTAGTTTGTTGTGGTGTCATAATGTGTTGATGTTTTAGGGTTTGCTTGAGTGCTCTATATGGATGGTTGGCCTTGGACTTTGTTTGACCATTGAGTTTGTGTTTTGGTGATAATCAAGGATCCTTTGATCCATGATTCTTGTCATTCAATGAGCTTTGAGTGTATCTCCCTTTGTCTTGGTGGTCTATCAAACATAGTATCCTTCTAGGTCGCCAAGAATCTACGATTTGATTCAATGCGACTGTTTGCTCTTTTGGTCTTCAATGACCGTTTACCCTCTTAATCTTTAGAAATTGATGGCTTTTATTGGCAAGTGCAGTCATTGACACTTGATGCATGCATGAGCTTACTTCTTGCATGGTGAGTTTTGGTGGACAAGTGGCATAGGTTTGCATGACATCTAAGCCTACTTACCTCTTTCTAACCCTGGGCTATATGAACGCCTCTCTTTGCATGCAAGTGACCCCTTTACACCCTCTGGATTTCTCTCTTCTTCCTTGGAGGTCGTCCCTTGTTCTTTGTGGTAAAGGTAGGATCTCAACCTTGGAGAGGTGGTTGAACCTCTTGCATGTGGAACTAGGATTTGGAGCAACCCTTTCCTTTGGTGATCGTTTGGTGTTCCTTGATCTTGGTAAGTGATCTACTTCTCTTGATCTTCATTTTCTTGCTATCTTACCTTTCTTCTTTCTCTTCTTGTCTGAAACCATGGTTCACATGGTAGTTCTGGAGTTGATCTTGAGTAACTTCTCTCTTCTTGGCTAAATCCATGGTTCTCCACGGTAGTGCTTGAGTTGAGTTGAAGATCTCCTCTCTATATTGTCTATTCGGCCTAGGGTTCTTGACCTCTTCATGTTAGGCTCCTTTAACCTAGGGTTTGTTTCTCTCTTTGAGGTGAGGCTATCTTGGCTGAAGTGGTGATTAAGCTAGGGTTCGCTCTTTGCTTGAATCTTCCTTGTTTTTCGAGTTGTTTCATCCTTGTGGAGGCTAGTTATATAACTTTCTCCTTGATTATTGTTACACTTAATCTTGAAGTCTAGTTATCTAAAACATGGTTCCAAGTAGTATGGTAATGATATCTTATTTAGGGTTTATGTTCCCTGGTGATCTTGAATAGATAAACCCCTCTTTGATGAAACCCTAATCTTGTACATGATTATCTTGCTTGATGATGGAAGTTTTAGATACATCTATGGTGGTAAAAAATTTGGTTTTCTCTCTCTTTTAATTCATAGTTAGGTTTTCTCTCATGGTGATGGTTGATTTAGGGTTTTGGTTATGATCTTCTTGATGTGTTTTGGACCTTAATGTTTGGGTTTCATGGTAATCATCAATTTAATGATCTTGTGGTTGATGAGTTTTCTCTCTCTCCATGTGGCCCCAAGATTTGTTGATGTTTAGAGTGGTAGCCAAGGATTTCTCTTTCCATAGTGGTAGATGAGTTTTATATCTTTTTGAGGTTGTTGAGTTTACTGGTGTAATGGTCGCTAAGGATGAGGATCTTCCTTTGATCGATGAGTGTTACTCATGCTTCATGGTCGCTAAACTTACTCTTACGTGATCATTATACCTTGGATTTCTATGTGGTCGTTGAGTGTGGTTAACCCTGGTTCAACGACCACTGATGATATCTATTCTCAGCTGTCGATGAAGGCGTCAAACCCTGGTTTTCTTCAATCACCTACTTTATGTTTTCAGGGGTCACCTTTGTGGATGGCCTTCAACGGTCGATGACTATGAGGTAATCTACTATGATGTGTTTAATCTTTGGTAATTGATGAAGATTTTGGACTTGTACTTTTTATGTGGTTAACCCTATGATGATGATAGTTAACCTACTTGCTTTGAAGATTGTTGGAGATGATTATAAATAGGCTTTATCTTTCATTGTTGTTTTGGAAACCCTAATTCGATTTTCCTTGTTGAACCCTAACCCTAAAACAATCATATGATAATGTTCCCTAGCTTGTTTGATTAATTAGCATGATTATGGAATATTTTCTCTATCCTAATGTTATAACCCTAATTGGTTATCTTAGCAACAACATAATACTTAATTGCAATTCTATGTCGAACTTGTGTGATACATGTGTGATGATTATGAGCCTTGATGAGGCATGGAGAAGTAATGATGTTCTTTTAGGGAATAATGTGAATGGTCTTATAACCATGGAAATGGCTTGTTGCCCTAATTGAGGTGATATCCTCTAAGTGATTTGATAAGGGATTAATATTTCATGATGATGTGATAATGGTGATGGCCTTGTGTATTGTAGAGAAATGGTACCATGTGATTATGTGACAAGTTTATACCTTATATGTTTTATATCTTTTGAAGTTGCAATTTACCTTTATCTTTTTAGAACCTTTCTAGGGTTTTTATGTAACTTGAATGATGCAATTAAAAGATACCCAATTGGCTTTAACTAATCAAGTGAAACCCTAATCATATAGTGCCTTGTGTCATAGATCCATTCCAGTGTCAAAGTTTGTTGGATGGTGAAATGAGCATTCCTAGGGGAAACTCAGATCACATACTGTTGAGTATGTGGGGTGCTTGTAGAGTACATCCTAGTCATACTAACCCTAGGTGTCTGGAGGATGGATATGATCATACCTTAGCATGAGAACAAATATGGTCATGTCTTACAGATTATATTTTGACATGTTTGAGGAACACTGTGGTTGCACCTCAATGGTAGGGTTTTCCATACCCTGTTTTCTAGTGTCATGACCTATACTAAGGGCGGACTAGGTATTTTTAGCTAGACTATATGTGGCTGGTGGTAGTTTCACTGATATGTCACTGCAGTGCAAACTCGTGTTGATCAAGTGAGAGGAGAATATCTTAGGAGTCTGGATCTTCCTAGATTTTGTATGGAACTGATTGTGACCAAGAGATGGTCAGTTGGACTTTGAGTGGTACAATTCAAACTCCACAGGGCATAAGAAAAGATGTAATACAGTCATGTAGTATATCTGTGTACAGCTAAACACAATTGACATTGGATGTTTACCCTTGCCTTATTTCTTATACTACTTAGTTGTTATATAATGTGGTAAGAGAAGTTAACTGTTATACATGTTCTTCATATTCCTTCTCATCAAGTTTTTATACTTACCTATTATAGATGCTCAATCTGCTTAACCTGTGTAATCATTTTAATTGATTCATTTTGTTGAATCTGCTCATCTTTTTTAATAATGATATATCTCTGGTAACAATAATCGTTGGTTGAGAGTTATATCTATCGCTAGGACATTGGTCCCTCCCTATGGGTTTCCACATCTTTTTAGGTGATCGCCAGTAGTGTGGTAGAGATCGTGTTGTTGAGGCAGAGCAGCTTGAAGAGCAGTAGTCGTAGAAGGTTGGATAATTGCTAGTGTTGTGTCATAGAGTCTTAGTGTCATCCATGTACTCTCAGGTCTACGAAGGGATGTGTTTTGTAGATGATTTGTATGACGATATGAGGTTTTGGCAGCATGTCGTGGTTGTATATATATGTGGCTTGTATATGTGAAATAGATCTTTTATAAACAGGTGTAGCCTCATCCACTAAATAGATGTTACTACCTATTATGGTATGTTATATGATACAACTAAAGGACCTTGTTGTAATATGTTTATGATGTGATGGTTATATGAGCTCAGTTTTAATTTACCTACTTTTCCGATAGTGTGGTTGTTTAACCGTTGATCACACACTTTGTTTTGAGTAATCTCATTATCGTGGAGTTAGGACGTCACAAGTTTGGTTGGTATCATAACTTTAGGTTCACTGATTCTATAAGGACATAGGACTAGGTTTGTGTATGTTCTTGCATCCTCCAACATATCTGATTATATCTGATGCTTATGCAGATATGTCTAAAGAGCATGAAGAACACACTAAGAGTAGCTTTGTTACACCAGGAGGTGGTGGTAGGAGGCAAGCTAGAGTAGATGGAGTGCTTGAAGTGCCTAAGTGCGATCCAGCAACCATGGCCAATCCCTCTTTCCATTCCATGTTTAGACAGTTGATGACCATGATTTCACATATGGCAGATAGAGCGTTTGTACCTCAAACAATGGCAGATGTCCCCAATGCAGAATCCCAAGGTTCCAAGAAGATGTTTAAGTGTCTGATACGTGTAAGGGTGATCGAGTATGCAAGTACAAAGGACCCAGAGGATGTGGATATGTGGCTGACAGGGCTAGAGAAGGAATTCAAGATCCTCAATATCCCAAAAGAGGATAAGGTGAAGCATGCAATATACCTATTGAAGAGTAGTGTTAGCCATTGGTGGGTCATTGAGGAGGAGAAGAGGTCTAGTGTGGTGATCAGTTGGGAAGAGTTTTGGTGGGAGTTTATGAGAAGATACTTTATGAATACATATCTAGAAATAAAGATCTCACAGTTTGAGAAGATCCAGAAGGGATCGATGAGTATAAAGTAGAGTTCATGGAGTTGTTGAGGTTTTGTCCTCACATGGAAATGATGGATAAGGAGAGGATCTGACGGTGCAAGAAGGGTTTGAATACAGAGTTGATGACGGTGTCTGCTTTGGAGAACTGGGACATTTTCTGCCTTTGTCATGTATGTGAGACAAATCAAGTGGTCTGCTATAGAGAAGCGCGAAGTCGACGCTAAAAAGGGGCAAGCTCAGTTTCAGGGGCAGTCATCTGGAGGATTCAAGGATCCAAGCCTTTCTTTACCGCAGTTGCATCAACGGTCCACTTTTTATAAGTAGAGGTCAATGGTTCCATCATAGTGGTCACCAAGCAAGGGAAATGACCACAACTTTCCTCTAGTTGGAGCTCACAACACGGCATTAGAGTCAATGACAGGACCATCTAGGCCATTGTAAGAGAGTAAGACATGTTATAAGTTTGGTCAAACTGAGCATACGAAGTGGTTTTGCCCCATGAAAGATGAGGAAGTGACACATCAATCGAAGTAGAGTCATAGAGGTTCTCAGCAGCAATAGTTCAACAGTGGTTGTAACATCCCAGGATTTGAGGCCTCAGATAACATGATCTTAAAAGGAATGATTGGACTACCCATATCACCAAGGTGCACCTCCTTTTCCGGGAGCCCATCTCTAAAGAACTCCATAGTTAAGTGTGCTCAGCTTGGAGTAGTACTAGGATGGGTGACCAGTCGGGAAGTTGATCCTGACTTGCGCGTGAGTGGACAAAAGCGTGCAGTTAAGGCTAGTGGTGGTCTGTGGGGACAGTCGTCATTCCTGAAACTCTACTAGAGCATTGGGCAGTGGGCCTAGGAGTTAGAAATGGTATCAGAGCCATAACCCCTCCAGTAGGTGGGCCCACATGGGCATGTGGCATGCCAGTCTTGAGTCGTGCGGTCCAGATAACATGATCTTAAAAGGAATGATTGGACTACCCATATCACCAAGGTGCACCTCCTTTTCTGGGAGCCCATCTCTAAAGAACTCCATAGTTAAGCGTGCTCAGCTTGGAGTAGTACTAGGATGGGTGACCAGTCGGGAAGTTGATCCTGACTTGCGCGTGAGTGGACAAAAGCGTGCAGTTAAGGCTAGTGGTGGTCTGTGGGGACAGTCGTCATTCTTGAAACTCTACTAGAGCATTGGGCAGTGGGCCTAGGAGTTACAGTGGTGGTGGTAGACAAAGCGGTCAGGCATCACAGGTAGGATCCTCTGGGCAAGCTAGCAGAGGATGTGGATGACAATAGGTGATGGCTTGATTCTATGTTATGAGTCAGCCGAAGGGAGTGGTCAATCCATGGGTCATGACAGGTCAGATGGAACTTTTTCATTTTGATTTGTATGCATCTTCTTTCATATTTATTTTGGTTTAACTAGGTGGGACACACTCTTTTATCACTAGAGAGGTGATGGATAGTTGTTATCTTCCTATAATTAGTATATTTGATAGTCTTCAGTTAGAAACCCCTCTTGTTGGTGCTCTAGTAATATTTTACCATATCCAAAAAAAATTAATTAAGTCATCAATTCAAAGTAAACTATATAAAGTCACTAATTATTAAAGTTTCCCCTAATTTGTCGATCTAAAAACATCATGAGGATTATTTGTGAAAGGAAATATATAAATAAATAATAATTTATCAAAATCAATTAAAAAGACATTAAATGAAATAATTAAATACTTAACATACAAGTAAGAAATAAAATATTAAATATTTCTGAAAGGCTAAATTGATATTAAAATTGGATTCCTCGTGTCTACTTTAGTCTATCTGTCAAACTTTACGTAAATACCACATTATTCCCCCCTCATTTAATTAATTAAATTCATAGACTTTAATAGATTTCAATACAATTATTATCACATTCCAAACCTAAGTTAGAATTGTTCCTACCTAGAAATGTATTCAACCCCCGTCGTTTCTCCCGCTCTTCTCACCCTCATCTTCTTGTCTTCCTTTCCTCTCCTCTCTCATCTTCATTACTCCTCTCGTCATCCTTCCTCTCTTCATAAAATTGGTCAGTAGTGATTTAGCTTGTAATAGGATCGACCATTCTTCTTCCTCTTCCTCTTCTCCTCCTCTCTTCCTCATCACAATTCCATATCTACCATTCCCCTCCACCTTCCTTGACTTTGTAAAATCCCTAGAAGCCATGGATGCCTGTCTCTCTACCTTATTCGATCCATTAGAACATGTCTTAGCCATTCAACTTCAGTTACATCATTTTCTAAGGAAATAAACTCAGATTCCATAGTGGAACGAGCTATACATGTTTGCTTGGAAGATTTCCAAGACACAACACCTCCACCCATAGTGAAGATGTAACCTCTTGTAGATTTCAATTCATCTGAATCAGAAATCCAATTGGCATCACAATATCCTTCTAGTACAGTTAGAGATCCACACAAAAATCAATCCATGATTAATTGTACCTTTTAGGTATCTTAAAACCCTATGTAGAGCATCCCAATGATCCTTGTTAGGATTTTGAGTATATCTACTTAATCTCCCCACTGCATATGCTAGATTCGGACGACTGCAATTCATTAAGTACATTAGGCTTCCAATTACTTGTGCATATTTGACTTGTTGAACACTAGTACTTTTATTTTTCTTAAGATTACAATTAGAATTAAAAGGTGTACTTACTGGTTTACAATCAAACATTGAAAACCTTTTGAGGATTTTCTCAACATAGTGCTCTTGGGATAGCATGATGCAATCATCATTTTTAAGGAGTTTAATTCCTAATATTACATCTACCTTATCCATATCTTTCATGTCAAAATTAGAAGTCAAGAAGCCTTTTGTATTATTTATTATATCAATATTAGTGTCAAAAATAAGCATGTCATCTACATAGAGACATATAATAACACAACCTTGGTTATCAACTTTAGAATATGTACACTTGTCTCCTTCATTTATATGGAATCCATATGATACAATGACCTTATCAAATTTTTCATGGCATTGTTTAGGTGCTTGTTTCAAGCCATAGAGAGATTTGATTAGTCTGCATACCATATGTTCTTTTCCTGGAACTATATAACTTTCAGGTTGATCCATATAAATTTGTTCATCTAAATCTCCATTCAAGAAGGCAGTTTTAACATCCATTTGGTGTATAATTAATTTCTTAATAGATGCCAAAGCAATTCAAATCTTGATTGAAGAGATTCTAGTAACAGGAGCAAAGGTATCAAAATAGTCAATATCCTTTTGTTGTTTATATCCCTTGGAAACCAATCGAGCCTTGTATTTATCTAGAGCCCCATCTATTTTCAATTTTCTTTTAAATATCCATTTACATCCTATGGGTTTGATGCCTGGTGGAAGTTCCACTAATTCTCATGTATGACTAGAGAATATAGATTCAATCTCACTATTAATTGCTTCCTTCCATAAAGAGGAATCAGTTGAATTAATAGCATTATTGTAAGATTGAGGGTCGTTATCCACTATAAAGGAATAGAAATCATCACCAAGATTCTTTTCCCTCCTCATCCTAGTGGATCTTCTAGGTTCTATATCATCAGGTTCTAAAACATCATTAGAAATGGATGTACTTGGGATATTCTCTAAAATTTCATTTGAAGTATTAGATAAATTTTCTAAAGGTGTTTACATAGGAAAGATATGTTCAAAAAATTCAACATTTTTAGATTCAACAATAGTATTAGGTTCTACAACATTGTTGTTACTTCTAATAACCAAGAATCTATATGCAACACTATTTTGAGCATAACCTGTAAAAACACTATCTAGGGTTCTAGATCCCGATTTTTGTTTCTTAGGTTTAGTTAATAAGACTTTAGCTAAACACCCCCACACATTGAGATATTTCTAATTAGTGGATATCCTTTCCATAATTCATATGGTGCATTATTTTTCTTCCTACTAGGGATGCGATTTTGAAGAAAACAAGATGACAAAATCACTTCCCCCCACAAGTTGTTGGGTGCTCCTAAATTGATTAAAATAGAATTCATTATTTCTTTTAGAGTTCTATTTTTACATTCAACAATTCCATCTGATTGAGGAGAATATGGAGGTGTGTATTCATGTATAATACCATGGTTTACACAAAATTCAAGGGAGACCAATCATATTCACCACCCCTATCTGAGTGAAGACATTTTATTTTCTTATTTAATTGATTCTCTACTTCTATTTTATATTTAACAAACATTCCAAAAGCTTCATCCTTTGAATATAGTAAATATAATTTTGTATATTGTGAGAAATCATCTACAAAAATAATGTAGAAATGTTTCCCACCTCTAGATAGATTTCCTTTTAAATCTCTAAGATCGATGTGTACTAAATCTAGTAATTCAGAATTTCTATGTGAAAGTTGAAGACACCGTTTCTTGGTAGATTTAGTTTCAGCACATATTTGACATTATTATTTAAATGAAAAACACCATTAATATCCTTTAGTAAACTTAAAGATTTCATGCGTTGTAAGTATTTGAAATTGACATGTCCTAATCTATTATGCCATACATCAAAAGCATCAATGATATAAGCAGAAGAAGTTATTTCATTAGCAGCAGAGTTTGGTACATTCACCAGAAAGAGCCCATTTGAGCAGTAACCCATGCTTGGTAGTCCCCATACTTGGAGAGAATGACCTTGTTTGATTCAAAGGACACTTTCACCCCAAACTTAACAAGTTGAGAAATAGAAATTAAATTAACACAGATATCTGGGACAAAAAACACATCTTTGATCAGTAGAATTTTTCCAGAAGTCATCTTAATCATGACATTGCCCTTTACGGTCACAGGAGAAGCAATAGAGTTACCCATGGCAACCCAATGTTCCTCCTATCATACTTTAGTGTAGGTTATGAAAGCATCTATGTTGCCACTGATGTGGTGACTAGGCCCCGAGTCAATGATCCAATCATTCTGGTGGAATGATCTCATGCTGACAATACTGACAAATGCCACAAATACGTCCTCAGTGACAAGGTTGGTTGATGTGTTCTTCAAATCCTGGACCGCTTGTTTCTTCCTATGCCTGCATTTAGGAGAAGTATGACCAAGTTTGCCACAAACATAGCAAAAAACATTCCTTTTCTTAATATCTTTATTTCCTTTATATTTATTCTTATTTCCTTTCCCTTTTTTTATTTTTCTAGTTATTTTTAGAAATAGAAACTTTATTTTCTTTAACTTCATTATTAATAAAGTTAGCAGTGCATGACAACTCTTTATTCAGTTCATATTTTTCTCTAGTACAATTTTGATCTTCAACTCGGATATGCATTATTACATCATCCAGTGACATAGTCTTTCTTTTGTGCTTTAAATTGTTATTGTAATGTTTCCAAGAACTAGACAACTTTTCAATTAAAGAACCCACAACGAAAGACCCACGAAGATCAATTTTTTCGTTTTTCAAATCATCAAGTAAAATCTAAAATCCATGAATTTGAGTTGTAATTTCTTTATCTTTGGTCATATGGAAATTTAGAAAATTTACAACAATAAATTTTTGGATAGAAGCCTCTTCGAGAATGTATTTCTTATTCAGACTTTCCCAAATTTCAGATGCAATTTTAATTGAAAAGTAAGCGTCACTTAGAATCACATGTCGACAAATGAATCATTTTTAGGTTTGGGTTCAGTTAAAGCAAAAAAGACATTAGAAACTTCTAAAGTAGTAATAATTTTTTCCTGCCAACACCTATAATGATGTCCATTAAACTGTTCAATTTTCGTAACATCAGGCACTGGTGTTTGCGAAACAGTAGAAATAGTAACAATTTGGTTGTTATTGTTAGACGGTGGCACAGGCATAAAGGGGGCTTCAAAACCTTCCATATTAGTACCCATCAATGAACGAAATACTCTTAAGATTGTTGTTCGTATAAGGGTACAAACCGCAATTGAAGGCGTATAAGGGTACAAACGGAAATTGAAGGCATAAATATAAAAGAGTATACCAGAGATGCGTTGAGGCGTGTGAGATGCACTGTCCTTAAGAGTATTTCTGCGGTAGTTGACGGTATACGTCAGTGCAGTAGTCTCCGACAGCGGCTACCCTCCCAGGATCCAACAACGTTTGCCAGCGTGAAGCGTGCACACACAGTCACGGCAATGAGAGAAATGACTGACTGTTCTTCCAGTGACAGACCGCAGGAAGAGAAGAGATGAAGAAAAAAATGACAAAAGTTTTTCGTCTGTCCCGAATGGCAACGGAAAATAAACATAAATAACAAGGAAAGGGTGCAAGGAAAAGGCGTGTGAAAGGGTGTGTTCAGTTGCAAAACGTGATGCGGTATGGAACTGTCAAACGAACAGATGCATTGCGGCTCAGGTTAAGAACTGGTTCAGTGAACCGAAAGGCAAAACCAAGCAAGGGGCTCCGAGAGGCCGGATTTGTACGCACCGATTAAAGAGTTTCCGGACAGGCCCGACCCAAACTTCATTTGGTAGGCCCACCATGCGCGTGCGTAGGGCTTGTCCCCTTTTTCTCCTCAATTATTTTGTAGATAAGAATTCATATATAATGAGGAAGGAAGTCTCCAACACAAGGAGTATGAGACTAAACCTTTGGGTAAAAAACTAAAATAGCACACTTTAATAAAAATATATACTGAAATAGCATCAAAGTCATCTTAATTTCTGAAATAGCCCACTTTCTGGGAAAAGCGCCAATAATTTTGGCGTATTACTATTTCCAGGACTAAAAGCGCAAAAAACATGACGTTTTGAGAAAACACCCAAAAATTGGCGATTTCGCCAAAAATTAGGCGTTTTGAGGACATCTTGGGGCGTTTTATCCTGTACGTATATTCTATTCGGGTGCGCGATGGTCTTGAGCAAGTAATTCGTCCCCCACCGAAGTGCTTCCAATGCCTTGTCCATCTCCCTGCCCTCCTCCGAACTCCACGATCCCCCATGCCAGCATTGTGGTAGTGAACGCGAGCCGAACTTGTCGTTGTCCCCTGCGTCATAGTACCCTCCGACGAGGTCGACCCCTGCTTCCAAAACTATTGGCGTTTTTCCTACAAAGTGGGCGTGTGCTATTTTGGTTTTTTGTCCTATGCCTGTTGGTTTGAAATACAACGGAACGGAAAGCACACCTCCCTCCTCGCAGCGACGCCCTACTTGGCGCCAACCAACTATAGGGCGACTGTTGTCCTCACGGCAACGGCCTACTTGACGCCAACCAACTATAGGGCGACTGTTGTCCTCACAGCATGCAGACGAACAAGGTCACCGCCACCTCCTCAAGACAAGCTTGAAACCATAACCCGCCTTGCATCTATCCACCTCACCATCCACTAATGAAGAGGAGAGGACTCACTTCTGCCGTCCCATACTTCCTCACCAACATGACCACCAACCCCTTGCCTGCCTTCCAAAGCGGATCTAGCTCTAATTTACGTGTGCGGCAAGAAACATAGCTGCAGATGCCACCTCTGCTGCCTCTACAGTGCCCAGTGCCCGGTGCCCAACGATCTCCAAGTTGGAACCGTGCGTTCCTGCAACCTCCACCTATCGGCCTCCGCCATCACCAAGATCTCCTGCATCGCCCCCTGGTCCTCAGGCTGCAGATGATCACAGCCAGACTGCAGACGACCGCCACCAGGTGGCAGAAGAGCAACACCAGCCATCATGGCTGTGAGGCAACGATGCCACCTATACTGAAATGACCGTCGACGACTCTTAAGGACACCGGGAAGACTCAATATTGATTTACTACTTCGCCTGGCCTCCTCCTCTGCCTTGCTTCCTCACTCCACCACAATCCTTACTAAAGCTCTCAGTAAGACGGTGCTGGAAGAAACTCCTCTCTCCCATCGCCATTATTGTCATCACATCTGGAGTCCCAACTCCACATCCGACGACCTTCTCCTAACTGCTCAAAATCATGACCTGCGTGATGGAACTAGGAGCTTAGTAGCTCTCTCTCCTCAAGATGATGAAGATAATGATTATCCTCAACTCAGAATCATGGATAAGAATCAATTTCAGATCAACGACGGTAAACTAACCAACCTTCCTACAATTTTTGGACCACAAGATCATCAAACAATGGATATGCATATATTAACTTACTTGATAAACGCTGGGAAAGATGTAAACTAGAAATAAACCCACTGATTAGAGTGTTACACATGTATATATCTAAAGTGGCCGGGTGTGTATACTAACAACCCATTGATAATTGAACGCATGTAGGTCTGAAAAGTATGGCAAACGACATATTAGATAATCTATATATACTCACCATTAAAAGTAGTTAATAATAGTAATCGTGTCCTATATATATGGTCCTTCACATATGCATGTTAGTGTATATACGTATGTATATATCTATTAAGCAGTCATATGCACGTTCAATACTTTTGTAGAGAGGGTTTAATCATACTTAACAATTTGAAAGTTCAGAGAGTGAAACAAAGTAATAAGTAAGAAATCACTAATCCCACTAGTTAGTTATGATTATTATAGCACAACTTATGGTTTAAACATGTATACGTGTACATGCATAATGCACAATCCCACTGGTTAGTTATGATTATTATAGCACAACTCATGGTTTAAACATGTATACATGTACATGAATAATGCACACCACTAAGTTGGAAGACATTTAGTTTAGGTGGGTTTACACTATAAATTCTAATATTTCAAACAATCAATTAGAATATGTATGCATGCATAAAATGTGGTAACAATAATGGCTGATATTAGATGATCTATTATCTTTGTGTTTAACAAATCAATATTGAAAACAATACATAAATGTGGGTTAACAATTGATTAAATAGTATAGTAAGTTAAATAAATTTTAGCTAAAAATATGAACCAAAATCCCATTCTTGGTATATATTAAAACCTAGGTTATAACCACCAAAATAGGTGGAAAGTTGACCCCATGCAATTATAACATCGATGATCTTCATTCCTATCATGTTCTTAGGTATCCAAACACTGAAACCCTAGTATGGCATTAGGTAAAGTGCAGTAAGATAAGAACAATATAAAAATATATAATAGGAATGTGTACACATGATTGGTTTGGTTTATCTAACACACCAAATATGTTCACAAGATGCAAACATGTCCTTGTCGACCAATTATACCTTTGATCCAACCATTAGTATTAAGTATATGCAGTCCCTATTTAACATTTAGGCATGTATTCAACTTTGCTATACACTTTCCCATAATGAGGCACATTTGATATATTTACTCTCAAATTGAAATATCCTTCACTTTTAGTGGAAATTATTCCGTTTAATTTTGATATTTACTTATCCATATTATATTAGATTTAAAACCCCTCCTGCCATATTATTTATTCATGATGACGTAATTAATGAATATAAGTTTTCCATCTTTATTGTATGTGATATTAGACTAAGATAACCAAAGAAATACTTTGATATAACCATTAGGATGCGTCTTTCCATCTGGGGTGCGTCTTTCCACCTCTTATATAGAGGGGTGTGTCTTTCCGCCTAGAGTACATCTTTCAACCCATAATACTTAGGCCAATGACTCAATGGTGTCTTGACCCTACCTTAGTTAGTTCTAGTCTAATTTACCTACATGAAACTATTTATTTTTGTGATGTTGTGGATTGTGATATGGCAAGACTATTTATATTCCTAATTGATCAAATGGTCATATGCCTCATTCTTTTAAAATTTACTCTCTTGTTTAATCTTATTGAACTTACCTACTTGTTGATAGGCCCTTTTGAACAACAACCCCATTTATTATACTATTTCTAATCTAAGATGCCTAAATACCTATTTGTTATGCACATCTTCATAAGTGTTCTGACACATGGTTTTTGTTTCCTTTTATTGGGTGTCGTTCCAAGTCCCACACAAATGTAAGAGTGTTAGATGACAATGATCCAGGAACATCACCTTGAGGATATCAATATGAGGATAGCTTGGAGTGGCTGGGTTACCTCTACTGGTGACCTCTTTTATAGGTAGTTCAAGTTTACACCTTTAAATATAACCTATTCGGTGAGGATCAATTGCGTAGTGATACATTTTGTAACTTTGTAATGGTTAATTTTTTATTACTTTATCTTTACATGGATCTTTGTATCCTACCATTTAAGTGGATCCCCTCTCATGTCCCATTCTTTACAAGACTTCACTCGAGTGTGAATGTCCTTCTTGAAGACATCCCTATGCCTGAAGGCAGTCCATATCTTATTAACTTTAAAGGTCATAGAGATATTAAATTGAAGAATGTTTGGTCTGAGATCAGAAGTAGAGACAACTCCTCTTCTTACTTTGAATGTCTCAGTATTCATCATGTTCCTAAACTATATCATATTAATGGTTGGAAGGTGGGTCATAATAAGCTACCTCCTAGCAACTATATCTAGAAGTTAGGGATTTCTTTGCCCTCTTTTGTATTCTTTGCAGGAACATTGAGGAAAATATTGCACACTTAATGTTTGTATGATCCTATTTTAAGTGTGTTTGGCAAAAAGATAGTCTTATTATAAAGGGCCTTCCTCTTTCTTTTGATGATCTATGTACTTTCAAGAGAAAAGAAGACCATTTCCTGAGTTGTTGTATTCTCTATTGGATCTGGAGGGAAAGGAACTCTGTAACTCATGAAAGGAAAGGTTATACTTCTAATCGTCTTTGGAACAATATCCTTGGTGATTTTAGAAGCTTATTTGGAGGTTATACTTAAATTTTTTTGGTAGACCATGGTTCTTCTTCTGGGAAGTGATTCAGTTGCAGGTCCTTTGTTTATGAGCTATGCTTTGTCTTTTATTTTTCCTCTAGATAGCCTTTGTTCTGATTCTCACCCTTTACTTTGGCTTCCTTCTTTTTTGACTCGGTGAGAGTGTTGTTCTCCCAAGGTGTATAGAAAGGAAAATGTACATATTTACAAAAAATACAAATAAAAGCAATAGAAGAGCATGATTCACCCAAAAATGAAGCTACAAAGCAAGTCAAGGAAAGCAAAATCTACTCAACTCTATGAAGGTTTCAAATGGGTAAGGAGAGTGTGGACAAAATGAATGCAAGTCTCAACACCCTCATGAATGGTCTTCCTTCCTTTGTCCATACCATGGATAAAGGTATAGTGTACTACAAGATTCTTAATTCTCTTCCCTGATGATGGGACATTAAGGTGACAACCATTGAGGAAACAAATTCAGTTGCTTCTCTCCCCATTGAAGAAATCATAGGAAAACTTCAAGCCTATGAAATTAGATCAAATCACAATAAGAAAAAGAAAAATAAGTGAAGGAGTCCTTTAATAAAAATTATAAGGATGCTTCATTTGAATCTCAAGTTGAGGCACTTGTGCAAGATCAAGTCATGAACCAAACTCCTCCTTCCTCTAGTGAAGATGGTCTCCAAGTGACCTTGAAGTCCACTACTCCAAACATAAACACCTTAAGGATAAATTATCCTCATCTACTCCTAGGTCTATTAATGTGGTCAAAAAGGGTATTATAATAATGAATGTCTAAAATCAAAGAAACATCACCACAAGAGCATCTTAGAATAAAAATGACGATCACAAAGAAGGAAGGCACAAGAAAAGAAACAAGAAGGATAGGAAGAATAAGGAAACAACCCATGCCTATTGAGATTCCTCCTTCTATAATGAATCATGCTCTATAGAAGATGAATGCAACATGGCACTCATGGCAGGAACCAGTGAGGAAGTTGTTGAGTTAAGTAAGGTAAGTCTCCACAAACTTTCTAAAAATTCTCTTATTGATGTTATCTATCCAAGCAATGTAGATAATGGAATTTAAGACATGCATTTAAACGACCATAGATTCAATTTTAGAAATTTTCATAAAGACTATGCAATTAAACAACTCAAAATAGTAGATATTCTAAATGCAAGTCAAAGAAGAAAGATTAGGTTAAAACATTGACGCATTGTATGCTAGAAATAGAAACTCATGAGCAAATGAAAATGTTTTAAGGGTAGCACATATACTTTACATGATCATAGGCTTGATCTTGAACTTCAATATAATGGTGTGAAATTGAAAATGGTGTTTATCTCAAGATAATAGTTGTTCTTAAAAATGAAAGACAAATTTATATTGATGAGATTACCTTTCTTATAACATAAAATTCTAAATTTGGTACTCAAGTAATTATCTAGAATCTAGACCTATCTTGTCTTCAAATGAACTTTCTAGTCTTACTCTTGTAAAGGAATCTTATTTGACTAAACCCTCGACACAGAAGATGATCTTTTCCATGCTCAAGATGATATTTCTAGTTAATCTTCTAACATTGTTACTCCTACTGATGATAACCATATGCTTATAGATTCATTACAAAAGTTCCTTAAAGGAAAAAAGTCCCTAAATGAAGTTCTAGATCACTATACTCAACCGTGTGTAGAAGTGATTTGGAATTTGAGGGTGGGAAAATAGAAAGAAAAATAAAATGGGTAAGTGACCTCCAATATTCCATGAAGGCTCTTCTGGATCAAAATACAACATGGTTTGTTCTCATTGTAAGAGTGATGATCCATTTTCTTCTTTTTTCCATATAAGAAGAAGGGGACCAAGACCAAGATGATTTGGGTCCCCAAGCGAACCCCGAATCCCAAAGCTTAAATTGAGCATCATACTTTCTTCTTTTGTTGAGAAATAAAAATGGATAGTTCATAGTGGTTGATACAATATATGAGTGGATAAAAGAGAAACTCAAAACTTTTCAAAAGAAGAAAGGTGTATAAATGGCTTTTTCTGACAACAAGATGGGTAGGGTTGTAGGTGAGGGTTATGTATGTGATTCTCTATTCATCAAGAATGTGAACCTTGAGGGTGGTCTACATCACAACTTGATACGTGTGAGTCAATTATGTGACAATGGTTACCTTGTTTCATGTACCTCTCTTGAATGCTTGTTTCCAGATTCTTTGACTTACAATTTTATATAAGAGTGAAGTAGAATTGGAAATCTCTGCACTATTGTTCTTAACTCTCTTAAGCCTATTCTTGGTAAATGCCTTGTAGTTGATAAAAATGATGAATCTTTATGGTGTTGTAGAGTTGGTCATGTAAAACTGTATCGATTAAAGAAGTTAAAAAAAGTATTTAATTAAAGGTATTCCTAAATTCAATTTTGAAATAGATGTGGAATGACAACCTTGTACACAAGGAAAGAAAACCAAATCTTCGTCCAAGTCCAAGGGAGTCGTGATCACTAAAAGAGCTCCAGAACTTCTTCATATTGATCGCTTTGAACCAACACACATACAAACACATAGAGGTAGCAAGCACTACTTAGTTATCATTGATGAATTTTTTCCACTTTAATTGGATTATCTTTTTGGTTTCTAAAGGGATACTCTTGATGCTTTCTCTTCCTTTTGCAAATGAATTGAGAAAGAAGCTTCTTTCCAAATAGTCTCTTCTATATTGACCTTGGGGGTTTGAAAATGATTTGTTTGAAAAGTTTGCGACAAATCTAATAGTGTGCACAACTCTTCTTCACCTATCCACCTAAAAAGATTTAGGTTGTAGAGAGGAAGAATAGATCTCTATAAGAGATGGCTATGATAATGCTCTTATAGTATGACACTCCTAAGAATTTTTGGGCTAAAGTCGTTAGCACTGCTTGCTTTGTATGAAAGTGGGTGTGTACTCATCATGCTTAACAAAACCCCCTATGAGTTATGCATGGTAGAAAAAATACTATTGATTTCTTTTGTATTTTTGGTTGTCCATTCTTTTCTTTAAACATCAAAGATTCTCTTGATAAGTTTGATGCTAAATCATATAAGGTTTCTTTCTTGGCTATATCATTTCTTGTAGAACTATAGAAATTATGACATTGATGTATCTAAAGTAGAAGAATCCATAAATGTTTGAACAACCCCTCTTTATCAAAGAATATTGCTTAAGATGATTTGCTATATGAAAAATTATGATATTAAAATAACTAGATATTAAAAAAAGGGTAAAAAGGTGGTTTATGATGATTTCTCTCAAAGAAAAGAGAAGAAGGATATCACTCCATGCTAGCTAAAGATCATCCAAAAGGGATCAGTATAGGGCATCAATTTGAAAGAGTGAAGACACGGTATGCATTCAACAAAGAACAAGCCAATGGTGCCTTATCTCACAACTTGAGCCAAAGAATTTAAGAATCTCTTGAAGATGAGGAGTGGATCCTATCTACACAAGATTATCTGGAAAACTGAAAAGAAAAAATATGGAATCTTGTGCCAGAGGATTAATAAATCATTGGCACCAAGTGGTTAAACCATAATAAGATTGATGAGCATGGAAAGGTGGTAAAAGGCAAGGCAATGTTAGTAGCACAAGTTACAACCAACACAAAGGTGTTGATTTTGACGAAATGTATGCTCTTATTTCTATATTAGAATCTATTTGTATGCTACATTCATTTACTAGTCATAAATATTTCTTGATATATTAAATGAATTTTAAAAGTGATTTTATAAATGGTGAGTTTGAGGAGGAAGTCTTTAAGGCTCAACCCCCTTCACACATCTAGGAGCAACCCTTCCTGCATATCCATACAAGACCCGAGTAGGCGGGCGAGGTCCTATGAGGTACCCACTACTCAGAGTACCCTCCCACCAAAAAAAGATGTGTGGTTTGGTGGGTTGACCAGAAATGCTATGCTGACACACAAGAGTACCCCTTTTCCCTTTCATCTTTGAACATGACAAGCATGTTTAACATGCTCTTTGATTTTGTTGATGACTTTGTTTATCTTTTACTAGAGATGTACTTCACCACCTAGAGAGGTGAACCTCTAGGATTCTGAACACTTGAATCCCACCTTACATTTATTAAAGGAATTACACCAAGAAGACCTTATCTTTCATTTAAGGCCAAGGGAGCCAACAACCTTACTAAGGGTTTACCTATCCACTGACTTAGGGTCTTTAACCTTCTCTTATGTATTACCCACCCTTGACTTGGATATTCCACCTTGATCTTCACCTCCACATCCAAGGTGAGAATCTACAATCAAAATTTATGATGGGATATTGAAGAAGAGAGATTTTAGAGTTTTACAAAGATCACAATGTTGCTACTCTCTTGTAAAAATCCTAACTCACTCAAATGGAAGTATAGAAGTAATCAAGCTTGAGGAAGATTAGGCATTCTTCTAGGCACAACCACTCAACTATAGCATAGTAACATAGAATGCAAACTTGGAATGAAGTGCAAGGGTCCCTATATAGAGTTGAGGTTGCCTACTAGCTAGAAGAGACACCTAGATTGAATTCTATCCATTTATGGGGTTCCAAGGGATCTATTTCTGATGTTTTCACCCCTTCAAATTGGCTACTACATCGATGTCGATCGAGTCACCTTCTGGGAAACTCAACTGACATTGCTAACTATCTAGCTAAAATAAATTTTTGGCTGAGTTGCTTACTGATAAGAAATTCAGACGACATATGTTCCTATCAAGACAGTGCAGGTTGTCAGTCGTGTTATCCTAGGGGGAAATTTGGCTGACAGATGATTCTATCAAGCCAATTAGAATGGTTGTTGGTCATGTTACCCTAGTGGAAAATTCAGCCAACCAAGCCTCCTATGTTGGCTATAACAAAAGCCTCTTAAGCACATATATTTCATTCTAAATAACTTTAATTCTTCTTTAAGATTAAGTACAAATCATACATTCATCACATAAGATTTATGATGCAACTCTAATAGAGATTCTATCTAATCTTTAAATTTTGAATTAATGTTGAAATTGACTTGGCAAACTAGGGTTTGCTGAAATGATCCTTTTAGTGTACCAATATATCTGAAATTGATCTCAAGTAGACATGTTAGATGTAAATGAATAGAATGGTCAAGTCACCATCAAAATATGGACAATGTATGACTGTCAGGTCAAAATTATCCCTTAATCTGAAGATGACAAACTATTCCAAAAAAAATTGAAGTGGTTGAAACTTGGATTTTACCTTTAAAATTTGAAGGGGGGTTATGAATATGAGATAAAGTGTGCTCCCCCTCATTTCATGCTTACCTTTACATGATTGGTTAGTTCTTCCATACCAGACCAAAACATTTGTACATAATATTTCCATTCAAGTATCAACATTCAAAGAGATAGACAGTGAGATATATTTAATCATGTAGCCAAGACTTTTCTCCCCCTTTTTATATCAATATGAAGTTGAGGGGGTATAAGAGCTAAGCTAGGTCTTATATAACCACAAACACCAATATCATGAAGACAAAAAATGCCATTTTCAACAGTCATAATCAAAATATGAAATAACATACTCCAAATTTCAATAGATAAGCATTAGAAACCAATTTAGAGTATGTTATTGAGATTGAAACTTGATGAAAAAGCATTCAAAATAAAAGAAAAAACAACATGAACTAAATAAAAGTAAAATATAGTATCCTCGGATACAAGTTCCCTGTGTAATACATGTTGAGATCACAAAATACAAGTACAACGACACTCTAAGACCTAAATTAGTCATCCAGAGTTGGTACATAGTCCACATCACTAATTTCATCCTATCAAAAGGAAGGAGTACGAGCATCATCAACCTCACCCTCATCATCATCATCACCATCATCATCCTCACCATCTTGATCACCATTAGATTCACCATCAACATCTCCATCGTATTCCTCAGGTATCTAATCAACAACCATGTCAAAATATAAAAGAGAATGTGACTGTGTGGCTCACCATCTTGAATTGATTTGGGACCAAGTCATTTGGCCACTAGAGACTAGAGATTGTCATGTTGAAAGGTAGGCACAACAGGAATGGCAGAATCTGATCCAGGATGAAACACCAAAGTTGAGTCAAGGAAGGAGACAGGTGAGAGGAGACAAGTGATAGACCAACAACAACAAGGGTAAAGAAGCAGAATGTGCATACTAGACTAGATGGTAGAAATGATCATATGTATAAGTATTATAGTTAGTGGAGAAAAAAAGAGGGATGCTAGGAGGAGATTGTGAAAGACAAGATAAGTTCATGTTTGACATTATGTGAACTACATATTGGTGGACATGACACTAATCCTGCAAATTATAGAAATTCTGATACATCACGTATCTCATGAGAGACGCATTGGACACAACAAAAGAATCCCTACTAGGTCTAGGTAGTGTACTTGTAGAATAAGATTGTTTGGGCGAAGCTATGTGGGAGGAGAAGCACCAGGGGTGGATGAAGATTGAGAGTTTCCTAAAGACTTCTAAAATTAGGTCTAATTGATCACAACACCTCTCTAACTAGCTTGATATTTTAAATCAGTAATGAGAGACTTTTTAGTGAGATAGAAAAAAGGACCACGAATAAGAGAAGGATAAGGAGGATGGTTATCCCTAATGTTCTTATCAGAGTCAAAGTAGGTCTTATGGTGTAGAATGTAACTATCCCACTTGACTTTCATGTACTTCAAGAGGTAATAGATGATCACTACAAAAATTTTACCAATGTTTGTTTGATTTTCCTTTGTTTGGACAATGAAATTCAGTACAAGTGCAATGAGTTTGGGCCGAGGATGGTAGGATATCTTTATTCCTATGGGGATCACCATGTTTCTTGACAAGCATATGGATGTCATGAAGTGTAAGATTAGGATCAAAAATCCTATAAAATTTGTAAGGGTAAAGCAGGTCAAGATGTTGAGGATAGGTTTGCTTCCAAGTGCAATCCATGTTATTTCTAGTGAAATAGGAAATAAGGGAGTCCTCAAAGATTTATTATTTTTCCCATATACCATCAAAGAAAGACCAACTTGGGTCTCAGGTGGTGGAATAGTGGAAGTGTAGTTCCCTGTTAGATTATCATAGAACTCATCTACAACTTTTTGCAAGAGTGGTCATTAAAGTAAGATAGGCGTTCAACACATAAAGCACCAAGGCACTAATCTAGAAAAAAAAATCCTTAACTTCATGGTCATCTATCCCTACATCTACATAAGCATAGAAGGGAAAAGGAATTTGAGGTACAAGTCTCGTATACCTATTCATGACCTGAGTGCTAATAAAGTTAGCACCATTATAGACCAGCACCCTAGAGGAAGGTGCAATGGTAGAAGCATAAGAGGAACAACCATTGGAACTTCTTTAGCACCTATAAAATGACATTCAACAAAGACAGGATGGAAACCTATAAGAAGATGACCTAAGAAGAGGTAGGGTAAAGGAGATAGGTCAACTTAGGGTAGAAGGAGCTAAAGTTTAGGTTGTAGAAGGTCAAGGGTACGAGGAGATGCCAAAATGAATGGGAGTTGGTTGAGTTTCTCTAATTGAGAGGGGAAAATTGTAATGACCCCACTTTCAGCGGCCCCCAATTAAGGAAATACCTTCAAGTTGAGAGTCATTACCTATATTCCCAAGGATTTAGATTAGTCAAATAAGAAATAATAGAAAACAATTTCAAATATCATTTACAAATTGTAAAATGATATACATCATGGAACTAATACCTATTGAGAAGAAGTATCATCTATCTAGTCCTCCTTGGTATATATTTAATACCTTTTATATCTTTCATCTTATTGTTCATGTATTTTATCATGCGAAACATATACCCAAAATGTCGACAAATAAAAAGCGGTCAGCATATTACTATATTATGTATGTGGGGTGCAACCACAATGTGTGAAACTAAGATGATCACATAATAAGAATAAAATATTTCAATTAAGAACTAGCACATTCTTTAAATATCCTAACCCTTATTGGATACATTGTCTTAGATGTGATCATTGTCCCCTCCAGGGCTCGTGTGCATCATCCCTTGATATACGTCAACCTAGGGTTTGGAATATTATTTTTTACTTATGTTATACTCATATTGGAATTATAGTTGAAAATGAATTAAATAAACAACCAACAATTTACTCATCAAACTAGTCCTCAAAAATCATTCAGAAAACATCGGAAAACTAAATTCCGGGTAGTCATAATCGTAACCACGTACCTTGATGGTGAGCCATGTAGATTATTAGGCAGAACACACTTCAAGTATATTATCCAATCAACAGGCAAATAAAGCAATCCACATTTTAGTCTAGATGAATGTAAATACTAAAATGTCACCATCATATTAATTAAATTAAGCTCTACTCAGTCCTAATCAAAGGTTCAGGGTTTCCTTAGGGTTATGTTTGATTCCTCAATTCCCATGTTCATCAATCTAGTGACTCAAGATCCCTAATTCACATTAAGTGTAACCATGACCATTAAAACTACCATATCCTTTATTATGAACATTCAGTTCAGATTAGCTTCATTAATCAACATAACAACATATGACCTTCATTTCATTACCCTATTTATTCACATGTCTGGATATCCACTTTGTTAACCCTAATCATCATCTTCATTATCATGGTCACCATGAAAAACTTATTGTTAAACAAGATAAGATACTAACACAAAAGAAGGCTTTTAAAAGTTTCCAACATTATAATATCAAAATCTAGGTTTTCTAGGTACCAATAACCACTTAATATTGTATAGGAGTACTTTTCAAACAATAAGACTAATTAGTTCTTAATTATATTTTATTTGGATTCTACGTCTTTTTCAATCATTTTGATATATATAATTTCCCTATATTTGGACATTCTAAGAATTTTCTATGAATTAAGCCAAAATAATAGATTATACCTCTAGCCATGTGGTTCTTCCCCATTAGTCAGCGCCAGTGCCACCTGGTTAACTTGGGGAGGCACGGTTCACTCCCTGGTTTCCTCTGGACCATATATCAATTTATTTGAACCAAGGTTGGCTATTGAACTCGACCGACTCCTTCTTTCTCTTGATCGCATGTTAGGGCCACAATGCCCCACATCTGCTTCTCCATCAATGGGGCATGATGCCACTGCCCAGGTTTCACCAGCAATATGAATAGCTCTCTCCTCTCCAGCGTCCATCATCAGCACCGCTGCCACTGTTGAGCCTGTCACCGGCACTACTTCTCCACTGCCTCATATCTGAACCCCCTCCCTGACCTTCATTTACCGTCCACAAGCTCGTCTTCTTCGTGTTGTCACATCCATGACTAAACCCCTAATAACAGAGGTCGCTGGATTCTAAGACTCTTCCTCCTTTGCCACGGTAGATTGCTGGATTGTCCAGACCCTCCTCGCTTGCTCATCTCCCTTCTCACGAGGATATGTGTTGCGGCTACGACGCTTGGTGGCCAGGTCGGCTAACCCAGCATCCTGCATCCTAGGGAACAGAAGGAGAAAAGTTAAGGACCTCTTCCCACCTTCATTAGAGACAACATACCTCAACCCCAACGAAACATAGTCGAAGACTAGAGGGTCCACCCTTGTCATCTACATCTAATACTAGGCCATTATGAACCTGCTCTGGAAAGGGAAACTCCTCCTACTACAGTCGTGCTCACGTTCGCCCCTTACCCCTTCCGTCATGTGCAAGTTTCACCACTGGCCATGGGGTTACCAGGTTTGGCCGAAGCCTAACTGCAACATGCACTTCATAGTCATTGAAGACTATTTTGAATGTGGTATTCTAGGGTTTGGGGAGGGAGATGACGTAGAGAAGAGGAGAGGGTATATCTCTTGAGTTCTCATAAAGATCTTATATATATATATATATATATATATATATATATATATATATATATATATATATATATATATATATATATATATATATATATATATATATATATATATATATATATGAATACTCCTTCTCATGCTTTCCTTCATTCTCTCTTCAAAAGTATCAAGGCACACTATTACTCCTTTCTGAAAGATTGCTATTTCCTTTTTATAGAAACATGTTCCTTTTCCATAAATCTATTTATCATCATAAATTATGGGTAAAAGGCATAACTCTACATTCCTTTTATCTTTTTCTTACTTTTCCTTTTACAAGAACTTTTGGCTTTTATTTAATAAAATCAAAAGTCACAAAAAGACACTACCATATTCTTATTAGGGCCCAAATTTGACAACAATAGGCCATTTAGGAAAAGCATATAGATACATGGCATTTTATAGACTAATTGGGTAACAAATTCTATATTATTCTTCTATCTCGCTTTGATATATTCCTCAAATCAATATAGGAACTCATGAATCTCCTTTCCAATCCATATTTAGTGTGTGGTATTTGTGGGATATTTTTCCCATACAAAACATGCCCATTTTTAGACATTTATTTAAAATAATCATCTTTATCCTAAGGAATATCCTTTTCCTTCCACTTTCTAGAATAATCTTACTTTATTTATTGTTTTCAAGTATATAAAAAGATAAACTGAAATTATCTTGTTTGATGCCTGAAACATGGTGTTGCCAATCTTAGCTGGATAATAATTATCTAAAACACCATAAATCTTATTTCTTTTGTCATCTTGACAATTATATCATTTATCATAATAAAAGGTCATTATTATTAATTCATGTACAAATTCTTTTTTTTTAACTTGCACCACAAGCACCCAATCCACAAAGGTGATCCATATTGTTATCCCCCCTAATATCAAAACATGCTTCATATTTATATCATTCAATTTTACAAAAATTGAGGATACAACATTCACCCCTACCTAAAAGGAATTTTGTACCTAGAATTCAAACCTAGTAATCTTTAAGGTGAATGAGAACTCAACTTAATTTCATAACTTAGGGTTAGCAACCCTACTTAGATTATCTTCACTCCACTTTTATTGGTATGCAAATTCATCGTGTAACACCCGGGCCCACTACCCAAGGCTCTAGTAGAGTTTCAAGAATGACAACTAGCCCCACAAACCACCAATCCTTAACTATGTGATTTTTCAAGAATGACAACTAGCCCCACAAGCCACCAATAGCCTTAACTACATGATTTGTCCTCACCCATGTGCAAGCTAGGGTCAACTTCCTGACTAGTCACCCATCCTAGTACTACTCCAAGTTGAGCATGCTTAACTATGGACTTCTTTAGTGATGGTATCCAGGAAAAGGAGGTGCACCTTGGGTGATATGGGTAGTCCAATCATTCCTTATAAGATCATTATATCAGAGGCCTCAAATCATGGGACATTAAAATCTCTCCCACTTAGAATCTTTACATCCTCGTCAAAGCTCAACTATATGACCTCATAATCTATCCCTAGTTTAGTGCTGACCCAAATGGCCCATGTACACCCAGCTCCCGACCATGGATATCAGTGCAAGGGTGGCTCCATAAACTCGGATAACCCTTTCCAACATGCTTGGACACTACCAGTGCAATGGTAGATCCCTCAACTCAGATAGCCCATTCCAACATGTGTGCACTACACGACTCAAAGACTGGCATGCCACAAGCCCATGTGGGCCTCACCTACTGGAGGGGTTATGGCTCTGATACCATTTGTAACGTCTGGGCCCACTGCCCAAGGCTCTAGTAGAGTTTCAAGAATGATGACTAACCCCACAAAGCTCCACTTGCCTTAGCGGTGTGCTTTGTCCTCACTCATGTGCAGTTGGGGTCAACTTCCCGACTGGTCACCCATCCTAGTACTACTCCAAGCTAAGAATTCTTATCTTTGGAGTTCTTTGGTGATAGATCCATAAAAAGGAGGTGCACCTTGGTGATATGGGTAGTCGAATCATTCCTTATAAGGTCATTCTATCAAAGGCCTCAAATCTTAGGATGTTATACGTCTCATTATTACTAAGATTGATACTTGAATTCAATTCAAGGTATATCCACATCCTCAGTATTCACATGATAAAATCCCTTAGTGATCACATTTTCATTTTTTATTTTACTTCCTCTTGGTGATTATCTTTTCACCTAGGTTTCCAACTTATTACTCATTTTTTCATATAAGGATTAGGTAACACCTCCAACCCTAGGTCATGTCATTAAACTTTCAACTTAGGATATTCATCCTCATATGTCAATTTTAAGCATAACATTTGTCTACACAATCTTCCTCTCTCATAATGAGATGAAATAAGCACTTGAATGTAGTACAAACACAAAGTTTATCCCATTCCAAGGGTAGAGACGATATATCCACAAGTTACCTCAAGATTTCATATTTTAGGTTGAACCATTCTTAACATGACTCTAACCATACATTTTAATTCAATAATTATTATATTTCATAAAGTCAAATATCGGTTTTTTTACTCTTGAGTTTATACACAACTCCTTTCATTATTATATGACTTCTTTGCAACTTTTGTATTTACACCTCATATTATACAAGACTTATCCACTTCCTAGATGTCTCTAGGGGTATAGGTACTTTCAGAGTGATCTCATCCTTGTGCATCTAAGGAGTGCCTCTCACATTCACCCATTAGGCCACATGATCATTGTGAAGGTAGATAATCTCCTGAGTCATGGACCTTGGGAAAACCTAGTTGTTACCTCCCAACCACAAGGTCGTACGCATACAGGGCACAATCAACTCCTAATCCCATCAGTCCTATGTACTTTTATACACCCTACTTGACCTTAGGATTGACTTAGGACTCCACCCTTCCCAAGGGTTTCTTTGATATGTCATACCTTAACCATTTTCAAACACATTATTTTTGTATGCAATTCTTCAAACCAGACTTCCCCCATCTCTTATTATACTCATTATTCACTTTATGTCCCCTCATTGGACTCATGGCAACATTATTTTACCAGACTCGGTCTCATATGATCAGCCACTTCCATAGTGACTTGTTCTCATGTCCCTAAAAGATGGCATACTTGGGTTTAAACAATCATACTCGATATATGCGCTTTTATATTTTATATCCTTAATTCTCCACTCTTTCGGTTTACAGTTAAGATTGTCCCAATCTTTAAATTGATTTGGTCAAGTTACCTTTCTAGGGAAGGTCCTAACCTAGGGTGCCTTCATGCTCATAGGAGGAAGTTAGGCTTCTCTAGCTACAACCTGACCCCAAGGTCTAAGGTTTTTCCTCCCCCCATAGGTCATCTACACACTCTTGGGTTGACCCATATTATTATTGTAACTTCTCAACCCTTATTTGATCAATCTTTGGGATACCCTCTCATGGGGATTTAGTCCCAATGGACTTTCATACCTTCCCGTATGGGCTTGGTATTCTTCTGGCCTTCCCATCTGGGCTTGAAACTTCATATAACATCTTATCCAGTCTTGGTATTCCATTGGCCTTCCCATATGGGCTTGGCACTTCATATACCATCCTATCTAGGCTTGGTGGCCTTCCCATCAGGACTTGGCCCTTTAGAAACCTTCCCATCCAAGCTTTTTTCATAGTCATTTTAAACTTCCAAAGACAACAGTAAGGCAATGAGCAAGTTATATTCATATTTCAATTTTCATGTATAGCCATTCGTCATTTATGTCTCTCGTATATATTCATATAAAAATTTATTTCACATGCATCATGCATACATTTCTCCATATTCATACATGGAAATCTATGTCATATAGACTTATTTACCTTTTCCTTAATTCTCATTAATCTTACCCTAATTAGATTCATATGGGTAGGGTACTATATCACCACACTATTCACATTTCTCATGGTTAGGGTTTTAGGGTTAGGGTTAGGGTTAGGGACAATACCCTACCTCTTAGAGTTTCCATGTCCCTTGATCCACTAGGGTTCTTCTAAACCAACTTTAGTCCCATCCAGGGTTAGCCACCTAGGGAAAACCCATATAACATTTTATCTTTACTTTATCATTATCTCCACATCACATGTAAATTATTATTTCAACATTACATGTACATTATCATTTCCATATTACATTTACATCAATTGGCGGAAGATGTCTTAATCCTACTTATTCTAAAAAAATACTAACTTTAGATGAGGCGAGAACTATTCTTTTAGGATTTATTGAGTAAGAGGATGAGAAATGGAAAAATCAAGATGAGAAGTAAACCTAAAGGTATTTTATTTTGGGCAAAATCTTTCAACTTTGGTCAGGTAGAATGCACGGGTCCGGGAGTCCTCGTAAGCCGACTAGCGGTGTGGAGGAAAATTTTGGCAACCCCCAATCCTGGCCCTTTCAAGACACCTCAGTCTTTAGAAGATGCCCTAATAATTCTCTCATATTTCTACAAACTACTTGAAATTATAAACTATTAAATATTATTTGAAATTTTTGGAGCTTTGTTATCAAATGTAACGACCCCACTTTCAGCGTCCCCCAATTAAGGAAAGACCTTCAAGTTGAGAGACATTACATATATTCCCAAGGATCCATATTAGTCAAATAATAAATAATAGAAAACAATTTCAATTAAGTTTCAAATATTGTTTACAAATTATAAAATGATATACGTCATGCAACTAATACCTATTGAGAAGAAGTATCATCTATCTAGTCCTCCTTGGTATATATTTAATACCTTTGATATCTTTCATCTTATTCTTCATGTCTTTTATCATGTGAAATATATACCTAAAACACTGACAAAAAATGCGGTCAACATATTACTATATTGTGTACGTGAGGTGCAACCACAATGTTTGCAACAAACATGATCACATTATAAGCTTCAAATATTGCAAATAAGAACTGGCATATTCTTTACATATCTTAACCCTTACTGGATACATTATCTTGGGTGTGATCACTGTCCCCTCCAGGGCTCGTGTGCATCACCCCATGATATACGTCAACCTAGGGTTTAGCATATTATTATTAACTTATGTAATACTCATATTGGCATTATAGTTGAACATGAATTAAATAAACAACCAACCATTTATTCATCAAATCAGTCCTTGCAAAATCATTCAAAAAACATCGGCAAACTATATTCCGGGTAGTCATAATCATAACCACGTACCTTGATGGTGAGCCATTCATATTATTAGGCAGAATACACTTCAAGTATATTATCTAATCAACAGGCAAATCAAGAAATCTACATTTTAGTCTGTATGAATCTAAATCCTAAAATATCAACGTCACATTAATTAGATTAAGCTTTACTCGGTCCTAATCTAAGGTTCAGGGTTTCCTTGGTTTCGAGTCATTATGAGGTTATGTTTGATTCCTCAATTCCCACGTTCATCGATCTAGTGACTCAAGAACCCTAATTCATATTAAGTGTAACCATGATAATTAAAACTACCATATCCTTTTATTATGAACACGTAGTTCAGATTAACTTCATTAAGAAACATAACATTATATGACCTTGGTTTCATTACCCTAGTTATTCACATGTATGGCTATCCACTTTGTTAACCCTAATCATCATCTTCATTATTATGGTCATCATGAAAAATATATTGTTCAACAAGATAAGATACTAACAAAAAAAAGGCTTATAAAAGTTTCCAACATTTTAATATTGAATTCTAGGTCATCTAGGTGCCAATCACCACTTAATCTTGTATATCATTACTTTTCAAATAAGAAGTCTAATTAGATCTCAATTATATTTTATTTGGATTATACATCTTTTGCCAATCATTTTGATATATATTGTCCCTATATTTGGACATCCCTAGCATTTTCTATGAATTAAACCAAAATAAGATATTATACCTTAATTACTGGCCACGTGGCGCTTCCTCATTGGTCAGCGCCAGTGCCACTGGTTAATTTGGGGAGCCACAGTTCACTTCCTGGTTTCCTCTGGACCGGCAATCAATTTATTTGAAACCGCGGCTGGCTATTGAACCCGAGCGGGTCCTTCTTTCTCTCGATCGCGCGTTAGGGCCCCAATGCCCCGTGTCTGCTACTCCACGAGCGAGGCACGATGCCTCTCTGCCCAGGTTCCACCGGCAAGATGATCATGCTCGCTCCTATCCAACACCCATCATCGGCGCCGCTACCAGTGCTGAGCCCGTCATCAGCACTACTTCTCCACCGCGTCATATCTAAGCCCCCTCCCCGACCTTCCTTCACCATCCCAAAATCTTGCCTTCTTCGTGCTATCAAAGCCGTGACTGAACCCCTGATAATAGAGGTCGCCGACTATTAAGACTCTTCCTCCTTTGCCGTGGAAGATTTTCGGATTGTCCAACCCTCCTGGCTTGCTCATCTCCCTCCTCACGAGGACCTGTGTTGTGGATATGACGCTTGGCCACTAGGTCGGCTAACCTAGCATCCTGCGGCCCAGGGAACAGAAGGAGAAAGGTTAAGGACCTCTGCCCTCCTTTGTCGGAGACAACAGACCTCAACCCTGACCAAACATAGTCGAAGACCAGAGGGTCCACCCCTGTCATCTACGTCTAACGCTAGGCCATTGAGAACTTGCTCTAGAAAGGGAAACTCCTATTGCTGCAGTTGTGCTCGCGTTCGCCCCTTCCCCCTTCTGTGGTGTGCAAGTTTCACCACCGGCCATGGCGTTACCAGGTCTGGCCAAAACCTAACTGCAACATGCACTTCACAGTCATGGAAGACTGTTTTAAAGGTCATCTTCTAGGGTTTGGGGAGAGGAGATAACGAAGAGAAGAGGAGAAGGTATATCTCCCGAGTTCTCATGATGATCTTCTCTCTCTCTCTCTCTCTCTCTCTCTCTCTATATATATATATATATATATATATATATATATATATATATGGGCTCATCTTTAATACCCGCGCGGGTAGCTACCCGCACACCCCTCCTGTCACTTTTTTTTTATTCGCAATTGTAGAGGAGCATTTATCTAGTTCTCCAAAAAAATTCATCCAAAAATAATAGCATTTGCCCCACCAAAATCAAAAAATACGTCCATATATTTACTGACTATATATTTTCTGCGCAGTTACTTTTTTAGTCATATAGTTACTCTTTTATCAATACAGTTACTCTTTTGATCTTAGAGTTACTTTTGTGTACCATATAGTTACACTTTTGGATGTGCGGGTAGCAAAAAATCAGGCTACCCGCGTGGGTAACGAATAAATCATATATATAGAGAGAGAGAGAGTCAGGCTAGAATACACTCGAGTGTATCCGGAGCGGAATACACTCAAGTAGTTTTTCATGACACAATATTTTTTTTGAAAATCTAATCTGTTGATCTTCTTAAACATCTTGCGAACAACTCATACGCAAAATTTGAGCATATTTGAATATGTATAGCTCATGTTATGAAGACCGCAAAAAATATGTATTTTAAATTAGTTTCGCGCGTCGATTTTGTTGCCCTTAGATGAGTGACTTACACTCATCCAAATGAGCTCAAAATTTGTATGTAGCATAGTTATAGTATGACGGTGAAGATCAAGGGTTTACATTTTTCAAAAAATAGTCTTGATATTCAAACACACTTGAGAGTATTCGTGCGATCCGTACACTCGAGTGTATTCTAGCCTGACCATATATATATATATATATATATATATATATATATATATATATATATATATATATATATATATATATATATATATATATATATATATATATATATATATATATATATATATATATATATATATATATACATATATATATATATATATACATATACATATATATATATATATATATACATATATATATATATATATATATATATACATATACATATATATATACTTATACATATATATATATACATATACATATATATAATATATACATATATATATATAATACCCGCACGGGTAACTACCCGCCTCCTATTTCCGTTACTTCATTTGGGGTTTCTTACTTTTGACATATAGAGGGTACATAGATAGTTATATTTACAATAGCAGATTCAAAAATATGATTATATATATATATATATATATATATTTGATGTGTATCTGTCCACATTTACTCTTTTAGTCGTATAGTTATTTTATAATATCATAGTTACTTTTTTGTCCAACGAATTACTTTTGTGACCATATAGTTACTTTTTTGACTGACGGGTAGTGAACTCCAGGCTACCCGCGCGGGTATTGAATGAATGCCCATATATGTATATGTACGTGTGTGTGTCTCTCTCTCTCTCTCTCTCTCTCTCTCTCTATATATATATATATATATATATATATATATATATATATATATATATATATTGTTGTAATATAATGAATCTTAGATGTAATATCCATGTAAACCTTTTTCCCAAGTTTCCCTCTCATTTCTATCATTTATGTTTAATTAGTGGAATTTATAGTGGTTTAGTGAACATTTATTCATTAATTGTACCAATATAAGGGTTTATGCACAAATACCTCAATAAAAGGTTAATTACCATAATTAAGTTCTATAAACCTTAATCTAACTTTTTGATATGATTTGAAAACATAAAATGAGGCTAAGTTTCAAATTTGGTTTGATTTGGATGTTGGTTGTGCAAGTTATGCAATTTTAGGTACATTCTGGACTTTTATGCAATTTACCCAATTGGGAGGTTTTCTTTGAAAATTATCTCCTGAATTTTAATCTTTAGATATTCCCTTACCATTAACGAGATTTTAAACCATTGCAGAACCTAGTTTCACCTTGGTTTGATGGTATTTCTTTCCAAGGGCATTATAGGGATTACCCTCTTTATAAAGATGCTTATCCTTAAAAGCTATCAACCAATGAGGTTATTTCTTTCATGCAAAATGGTGGGGATGGCCTAGAATAATCTATGGGCTCTTAGGACTGACTTTGGATATGCATGAAGCCTCTATGAGCTATCCTCTTGCATGGCCATCAATCCCTAGGCTAAAGACACATGGAAAGTCCCTTAAGACTCATCATGCTTCACCTCTTTCTATATATATATAGCCATGTATACCCCTTCCCAACTCACAATTCGAAAACTCTTGCTCTCCTTTTCTTTCCTCTAGCTTAGATAATAGTTCCTTCTATATTTGACCATGAATTTTATGCCCCAAGGTGATAGAGGGAGCCTACCTTGGTGAAGAAGGCTCCTAGGGCTTCCAAATTGCTCTATTAGGGTTTCTAAAGCTCCTCCTTAGTAATTTTGACCAAAACTAGTAAGTTTCCTCCCTTAATTCCCTATTTTCATACTGATAGTCTTCCTTATACCTTCTTCTAGATTGGAACCATGACCATACATGGTAAAACTCCACCTAAAATCCTAAAACATGTCATCTCCTTGCTCTTTTGCTAGGGTTTGCACCTCTAAAGTGGAGAAGGTGATCTTTGCTCAAGAAAGGAGCTTGGCTTGGAGCAACCAGACCTTCTAATCTCGGAATCCTTTCTGTTTGAACCTTATTACCTTACTAAGGCAAGTTTGGTTAACACCCTTCTCATATATTGCTTAGTACATGCTTAAAACTCAAGCTTTTATGTTGAAAATTGACGATTTCCATCTCTTTTTACCATGCTCTTCTAAGGTTTTGATTTCTTGTTGTTTTACCTTCTCTAAAATCTCTAGTTTGGTTACCTATGCAACTTCAAACCTGATCTTGGTCGAATGGTGTTTTCTCCCTCTCCCTCTCTCTTTAATTATCTCGATCGGTTTGATGATATGGCAATTTCCTATTGGTCAGTATTGCAAAATTCATATCTTCTGAACCGCTTATCCAAATTTGAAAAATAAATATGTTGTGGAATTGGAAAATTAATCTCTATCTAATAAAATATTTTCACGGTCTGATTTCATGGTTTGACGAAGGGTGATTTTATAAAACGAATTTAATGCATAAAATCCATAAAAATTACATCTTAATCATCATAACTCCAAAATTAACATAAATATATGTTTTCTTGATCAGGAAAACTTAATAAGTTTATTGGTGATGTTTTAAGAGTCTAAATCCGAATTTTGCTAAAAAGCTCTAAAAATAGGGTTTCCATATATTAATGTGCACTATGTACGCTAATACATGTTAATGCATTGAAAATAGGTAAAGTGGAACTTGGACTCAATTAAAGTGGTGAAAGTTAGTAATTGATATCAGTAAGAGAGGTATGTGCATTCCTTACACCCTATGTTGGGATAATTGCATCCAAACCCTATATTTCCCTAATGAGGCTTAAATGAACCCTAAATATCCTATTCTTGAATCCTAATGTTGTTCATGCCTCAAATTAGATTATAATTTCTTCTTGTTTGGATCTTATACCCCAATGCCATGCTTATTGAATATTATGACTACTATTGCCATGACTACTTTTTTAGCATGTGGATTTATGTTCTATTTAATTTAAAGTAGCGGTACTTATGTACAACCACCCACAGAGGGCATGTAAATAATCGCCCTGGGGAATGTCTTATTCTCCCCATAATATTGTAGGTGATTGGGAATGTCTTATTCTCCCCTCACCTAAGGTTAGAGTCCCAGTAGGTGCCTCAACCCTACTTAGTTAGGTAGACATAATTATCTTACATGCAAATCCTTTTTGATATAATTGTTAATGGCAAGTTTCTTTTGAATATAGCCTCATACTCTTGTTATCTTCATTATATGATGAACCCTAGCCTATTTTTTTGTTGTACTTATCTTGATATCCTAGATTAGTTTTGTGACACATACCTTGTTTTCTTTCCCCTTTTGCTGGGTGCTTTCCCAACCACCCAGGTGTTGGTGCTGAGCAAGGAAAAGGACAAGTTTGAAGGAATTCATCTCAGGAGTAGATCTCAAGCTATCTGAAAGGATGTCTAGGTTGCTATAGCTAGATCCTTTTCTCTTATCTTTATCTTTTGAGAACAATCATGTAATGAACAATGAAAGTCATGTAATAGGCTTAGTTCTTTTATTTCCGCTGCTATTGACATTTTGTAATGTATCTGGTGTATGCTTATTTACTTGGAATATTATACATGCATCCCTCAATATCTTTTGTCTTTCTAAAAAGATGGATGTTTTGTACTTCCTTTAAATTTTAGTAAGGAGGTGATCTCACCTCTTTACAGCATGGTATCAGAGCCTTTAGGAAAATATTAGGACATGAAGTTGAAGCAAAGGTGTCTACAATGGATCAGGGTTTCGGGGGCTAGCAATATTTTCCTCCGCACCACTAGCTTGGTTTATGAGGACTCCCGTGCCCATACGATACCGGCCTGGCCTGAGCTGATACGAATTGCCCAAAATAGTATGCTTTTAGGCAATAACATTCTAGATATTCTTTTCTCATATATTCTTCTATTCTTTTTCATCTATGATTCAAATACTCCTGGGAACTTAACATATTAATCCTACCTTTCAGGATAGGTGACTTGTTCGACAGTAGGATCAAGGGAAACGAGTCACACCCTAATGACTCCAATGTGGAAAACACTCATGTGACTCCTACCGGCCATGGTGTGGTCAACCCTACTACTCCAGTCACCGCCTCCTTCACACCGGAGCAAGAGTTGGCAATGTTGCGCCAGGTGCTCTCCACCTTGATGGGGAAACTCCACACAGTGGCTGCCAATGCCAACAAGCCGAGGGAGTTCACCCTCACTCACTTCATAAAGATGCAGCCACCCTACTTCAAAGGTGAAAGTGAACACAACTTGGTGCATAAAGCTGATGACTCGGTGTTGGCTTTGGATCGGACCTTCGAGGGTATGGCATGCCCTCCTCACCAGAAAGTTCAGTTCACGACGTATGTGCTGGACAGACCAGCACGTGTCTGGTGGAATGGTGTCACCCTCACTCCAGACACCTCTACCATGGAGTGGGACCAGTTCCTAAAGATCTTCAGGGAGAAGTACATATGTCATGCCTTCTTGAGGAAGAAGGAAGCCAAGTTCTACAGCCTCAGGCAAGGAAGCATGAGTGTGGCTGACTACATCCAACAGTTCCTACTTCTGGAACGCTATGCCATCGACCTTGGAGCCGAGAGAAGGGAAACATTGTTCTTAGAGAGCCTAAACTACTAAGTGGGTCGAAGTCTTGTTCCACAACTTTCACTCACCTTCCAGCAGATGGTGGATAAGGCCCTGGCCATTGAGTCCTACCCAGGATTCCAATCCTATGGACACAGTAATGGATATAGAAACAACAAAAGGAAGAACCCTACCCAGAATGAGAATCGCGGACGTGATCGATGCAATAGGTGCTCTCGTCACCATCCTCTAGGGAGATGTGCTGCCAACAATGCACCTGCTCGTAGAGACAACCAGCCTCCTCTGACCTGCCATGAGTGTGGCCAAGTTGGGCATATCCGACCAATCTGCCCCCATTTCCAGCAAGGACAGAATAATGCCCAGCAATCGCAACAACCAAAGCAGAATCTGCCTTTGCGGAATAACAAAAACAACAACAACAACCAGAACCCAAAGTGACTGCCAGCGGAAAGGAGGAATGGGAGAGTGTTTGCTCTCAATGCTGAGGAAGCAGGCAAAGATAATGAATTTATTGAAGGTACCTTGCATCTTAATATGCATCCTATAAAGGCACTATTTGATTCTGGATCATCTAATACCTTCATATCATGTCAGCTTGCTTCTATGTTAGAAACAGAGTCTAAGTATATGGATTATATATTAGATGTAAAAATCCCTAGTGGTAAGATCTACTCTTCATATCTCCAAACACCAACCATGGACCTCTATATATCTGGTAAAATGTTTCCCTCAGATTTCATCTTGCTCGACATGACCGCCTTTGATGTCATCCTGGGAATGTATTGGTTGAAGAGGTACAAATCTATTTTGTTTTATGAAGAATCAAAGGTTAGTTTGTCACATCCTATTGAGGGAAGATTGTGTGTCAAGCGTAGGAAGCCAGAAGATAGGCAATTTGTTATTTCTGCCATCAAATCTGAAAAGCTAGTCTCGCAAGGGTGTAGAGCTTTCTTAGCCTCTATAGTCCTCGAGGCTACACCTTCTTCTCTTGACCACATAGATGTGGTGAAGGACTTCCCAGATGTCTTTCCCGAGGAGTTACCTGGTTTGCCACCAACTCGGGAGGTGGAGTTCTCCATCGAGATTGTACCCGGAGCTTCACAAATGTCAAAGCCGCCTTACTGCTTGGCCCCTGTCGAGCTTGCTGAACTGAAGAAGCAGCTAGAAGAGCTTCTCAACATGGGCTTCATCTGCCCCAGTGTTTCACCCTGGGGAGCCCCTGTCCTGTTTGTAAAGAAGAAGGATGGTTCGATGCAGATGTGTATGGACTACCGCATGCTTAACCAAGTGACGGTAAAGAATCGTTATCCTTTGCCTCGCATCAATGACTTGTTCAACCAGCTAAAGTCAGCCACTGTGTTCTCCAAGATGGATCTACGAAGTGGCTACTACCAGATGCACGTGAAGGATAATGATGTACCAAAACGACATTCAGAACTCGCTATGGGTATTACGAATTCATGCTCATGCCTTTCGGATTGACAAATGCCCCTGCTGCCTTCATGGACTTGATGAACTGAGTGTTCTGCCCATACCTTGACAAGTTCGTGGTGGTGTTTATCAATGACGTTTTGGTTTATTCTGAGACATTCGAACAACATCACGAGCATCTGCAGATTGTACTCAACACACTACGAGAAAATCAACTCTATGCAAAATTCTCAAAGTGTGAGTTCTGGATAAAGGAAGTGATGTTTCTGGATCATGTGATTTCTGTCAGACATATAGTTGTTGATCCTGCAAAGGTAGAAGCTGTGACCAAGTGGAAAGCTCCAAAGAATCCCTCAGAGGTCTGTAGTTTCCTTGGCTTAGCAGGTTACTATCGAAAGTTTATCAAGAACTTCTATGAGTTGACCTTGCCTTTAACCAAGCTGACGTGAAAGGAGGTCAAGTTCTCTTAGACACCAGAATGTAAGAATAGTTTTCAGAAGCTAAAGAAGAGCCTGACTTCTGCTCCCGTGCTTGCTTTGCCTATTGAGGGCATACCCTATGTCATCTACACTGATGCATCCAGACAACGCTTAGGGTGTGTTTTGATGCAAGACGGAAAGGTGATCGCCTATGCTTCTCGACAGTTGAAACCTAATAAAGCTAATTGGCCTACACATGATTTGGAGCTTGCTGCCATAGTTCATGCTTTGAAGATCTGGCGACACTATCTCTATGGTGAAAAGTTTAAAGTCTTTTCTGATCACAAGAGTCTGAGATATTTGTTGACTCAGAAGGATATGAACTTGCGACAATGTAGGTGGATGGAATATCTCAAAGATTATGACTTCACCATTACCTATCATCCTGGTAAAGCAAATGTCATAGATGATGCTTTAAGTCACAAGAAGAATGTTGTTTGTGTTGCTTTGAGATGTTCAATATGGGAAAACCTTGAACATGTGGCTAGATGGAGACCTCACCCTATTGAATCAGTGGATGAAGACAAGTTGTGTGTTCATATGGCCAGCTTGACCATTACACCAACCTGGATCTTAGAAGTCGTGGCTGCACAGTAGGAGAGTTCTGAGCTTGAGGAGATAAAAGCTTTAACTGAGAAACAGCAATCTGACTTCTCTGTCAGAGTGGATGGTGTTGTCTGCTTCAAACAAAGGTTGTGGATTCCTAATGTTAGTGATCTGAGACAGAAGGTTCTGAGTGAAGCTCATGGGTCCAAGTACACTATTCATCCTGGCACAACAAAGATGTATAAGGACTTGCAATGAAGCTTCTGGTGGAAGAACATGAAGAATGATATAGCTCTATTCGTCGTGAAGTTCTTGACATGTCAGCAAATCAAGATCGAACATCAACGACCTGGTGGTCTTCTTCACCCTCTTGAAATTCCAGAATGGAAGTGGGAGAAAATCACAATGGACTTCGTTACTGGTTTCCCCAAGTCCAAGAAAGGTTATGATTCTGTTTGGGTGGTTATTGACCGGCTTACAAAATCTGCTCATTTCTTTCCTTTCAAAACCAATTACAAAGTTGCAGATATGCCTCAGTTGTACGTTGAGTGGATCGTATGTCTGCATGGAGTACCTGAGGTAATAGTTTCTAATCGTGAACCAAAGTTTACTTCTCATTTATGGGGTCATTTTATGAGGAGATGGGTACTGACTTGTGTTTCAGTACTTCTTACCACTCACAGACTGATGGTCAATCTGAGAGAATAATTCAGATTCTGGAGGACTTGATTCGTGCTTGTGTGATGGATTGGGGTGGTGCACGGGATCGATATCTGCCATTAGCTGAATTTGCTTGCAATAATAGCTACCAGGCTAGTATTGGTATGCCACCTTTTGAAGCTCTCTATGGTAGACCATGTCATTCACCTTTGCATTGGGATGATGTCGGTGAATGTTCTCTAGTGAAGACCGATGACATGAAAATGATGATAGAAAAGGTGCAGTTGATAAAGAAACTCATGAAAGCTGCTCAAGACCGACAGAAGATGTATGCTGACAAGAAGAGGTCTGATGTTAACTTCCTAGTGGGTGATTATGCATTTCCGAAGATCAAGCCTATCTGTTCTATTACTATATCTAAAGTTAAAGGCAAGTTGAGTCCCCGCTATGTTGGACCATTTGAAATCTTAGATAAGGTTGGAGACTACACGTACTGCTTAGCCTTACCTCCTTCCTATGATAAGATTCATAATGTGTTCCATGTCTCTGTGCTGAAGAAGTATGTGAAGGACTCATCTCATGTGCTTACCATTGAGCCTTTGGAGATACATGAGAATCTGACCTATGAAGAGCTACCTGTGAAGATTCTTGACTCCTGAGTAAAGCAGCTGAAGAACAAAGAGATTGAGCTGGTAAAAGTTTTGTGGAAATATCATGGTCTGGAAGAAACCACTTGGGAGTTGAGAGATGAAATGTTACGTACTCACCCTTCTCTTTTTGCTTGAAATTTCGAGGACGAAATCATTTTAAAGGGGTGGAGTGTTGTAACATAATGAATCTTAGATGTAATATCCATGTAAACCTTTTTCCCAAGTTTTCCTCTCATTTCTATCCTTTATGTTTAATTAGTGGAATTTATAGTGGTTTAGTGAACATTTATTCACTAATTGTACCAATATAAGGGTTTATGCACAAATACGTCAGTAAAAGCTTAATTACCATAATTAAGTTCTATAAACCTTAATATAACTTTTTGATATGATTTGAAAACATAAAATGAGGCTAAGTTTCAAATTTGGTTTGATTTGGATGTTGTTTGTGAAAGTTATGCAATTTTAGGTACATTCTGGACTTTTATACAATTTACCCAATTGGGAGGTTTTCTTTGCAAATTATCTCCTGAATTTTAATCCTTAGATATTACCTTACCATTAACGAGATTTTAAACCATTGGAGAACCTAGTTTCACCTTGGTTTGATGGTATTTCTTTCCAAGGGCATTTTAGGGATTACCCTCTTTATAAAGATGCTTATCCTTAAAAGATATCAACCAATGAGTTTATTTCTTTCTTGCAAAATAGTGGGGATGGCCTAGAATAATATATGGGCTCTTAGGACCAACTTTGGATATGCATGAAGCCTCTATGAGCTATCCTCTTGCATGGCCATCAATCCCTAGGCTAAAGACACATGGAAAGTCCCTTAAGACTCCTCATGCTTCACCTCTTTCTATTTATAGCCATGTATACCCCTTCCCAACTCACAATTCGAAACCTCTTACTCTCCTTTTCTTTCCTCTAGCTTAGATAATAGTTCCTTATGTATTTGTCCATGAAGGTTCTGCCCCAAGGTGATAGAGGGAGCCCACCTTGGTGAAGAAGGCTCCTAAGGCTTCCAAATTGCTCTATTAGGGTTTCTAAAGCTCCTCCTTGGTAATTTCGACCAAAATTAGTAAGTTTCCTCCCTTAAATCCCTATTTTCATACTACTAGTCTTCCTTACACCTTCTTCTAGGTCGTAACCATGACCACAAATGGTAAAACTCCACCTAAAACCCTAAAACATGTCATCTCCTTTCTCTTTTGCTAGGGTTTGCACCTCTAAAGTGGAGAAGGTGGTATTTGCTCAAGAAAAGAGCTTGGCTTGGAGCAACCAGACCTTCTATTCTAAGAATCCTTTCTATTTGAACCTTATTACCTTCCTAGAGGCAAGTTTGGTTAACACCCTTCTCATATATTGCTTAGTACATGCTTAAAACTCATGCTTTTATGTTGAAAATCGACGATTTCCATCTCTTTTTACCATGCTCTTCTAAGGTTTTGATTTCTTGTTGTTTTACCTTCTCTAGAAGCTCTAGTTTGGTTACCTATGCAACTTCAAACCTGATCTTGGTTGAATGGTGTTTTCTCCCTCTCCCTCTCTCTTTAATTATCTCGATCGGTTTGATGATGTGGCAATTTCTAAACCGCTTATCCAAATTTGAAAAATAAATATGTTGTGGAATTGGAAAATTAATCTCTATCTAATAAAAATATTTTCAAGGTCTGATTTCATGGTTTGACAAAGGGTGATTTTTGTAAAACGAATTTAATGCATAAAATCCATAAAAATTACATCCTAATCATCATAACTCCAAAATTAACATAAATATATCTTTTCTTGATCAAGAAAACTTAATAAGTTTATTGGTGATGTTTTAAGAGTCTAAATCCAAATTTTGCTAAAAAGCTCTAAAAATAGGGTTTCTATATATTAATGTGCACTATGTACTCCAATACATGTTAATAAATTGAAAATAGGCAAAGTGGAACTTGGACTCAATTAAAGTGGTGAACGTTAGTAATTGATATCAATAAGAGAGGTATGTGCATTTCTTACACCCTATGTTGGGATAATTGCAGCCAAACCTTATATTTCCCTAATGAGGCTTAAATGAACCCTAAATATCCTATTCTTGAATCCTAATGTTGTTCATGACTCAAATTAGATTATAATTTCTTCTTATTTGGGTCTTATACCCCACTGCCATACTTATTGAATATTATGACTACTCCTGCCATGACTACTTTTCTAGCATGTGGATTTATGTTCTATTAAATTTAAAGTAGCGATACTTATGTACAACCACCCACAGAGGGCATGTAAATAATCGACCTGGGGAATGTCTTATTCTCCCCATAATATTGTAGGTGACTGGGAATGTCTTATTCTCCCCTCACCTAAGGTTAGAGGCCCAGTAGGTGCCTCAACCCTACTTAGTTAGGTAGACATAATTATCTTACATGTAAATCCTTTTTGATATAATTGTTAATGGCAAGTTTCTTTTGAATATAGCCTCATACTCTTATTATCTTCATTATATGATGAACCCTAGCCTGTTTTTTTTTTGTTGTACTTATCTTGATATCCTAGATTAGTTTTGTGACACATACCTTGTTTTCTTTCCCCTTTTGCTGGGTGTTTTCCCAACCACCCAAGTGCTGGTGCTGAGCAAGGAGAAGGACAAGTTTGAAGGAATTCATCTCAGGAGTAGATCTCAAGCTATCTGAAAGGATGTCTAGGTTTCTATAGCTAGATCCTTTTCTCTTATCTTTATCTTTTGAGAACAATCATGTAATGAAAAATGAAAGCCATGTAATAGGCTTAGTTCTTTTATTTCCGCTGCTATTGACATTTTGTAATGTATCTGGTGCATGCTTATTTACTTGGAATATTATACATGCATCCCTCAAAATCTTTTGTCTTTCTAAAAAGATGGATGTTTTGTACTTCCTTTAAATTTTAGTAAGGAGGTGATCTTGTCTCTTTACATCATGGTATCAGAGCCTTTAGGCAACTATTAGGACATGAAGTTGAAGCAAAGGTGTCTAGAATGGATCAGGTTTCAGGGGCTGGCAATATTTTCCTCCGCATCACTAGCTTGGTTTATGAGGACTCCCGTGCCCATATGATACCGGCCTGGCCTGAGCTGATACGAATTGCCCAAAATAGTATGATTTTAGGCAATAGCATTCTAGATATTCTTTTCTCATCTATGCTTCTATTATTTTTCATCTATGATTCAAATACTCCTGGGAACTTAACATATTAACCCTACTTTTCAGGATAGGTGACTTGTTCGACAGTAGGATCAAGGGAAACGAGTCAAACCCTAATGACTCCAATGTGGAAAACACTCCTGTGACTCCTACTGGCCATGGTGTGGTCAACCCTGCTACTCCAGTCACCGCCTCCTTCACACCGGAGCAAGAGCTGGCAATGTTGCACCAAGTGCTCTCCACCTTGATGGGGCAACTCCACACAGTGGCTGCCAATGCCAACAAGCTGAGGGAGTTCACCCTCACTCACTTCATAAAGATGCAGCCACCCTACTTCAAAGGTGAAAGTGAACACAACATGGTGGATAAAGCTGATGACTGGGTGTTGGCTTTGGATCAGACCTTCGAGGGTATGGCATGCCCTCCTCACCAGAAAGTTCTGTTCGCGATGTATGTGTTGGACGGACTGGCACGTGTCTGGTGGAATGTTGTCGCCCGCACTCGAGACACCTCTACCATGGAGTGGGACCAGTTCCTGAAGCTCTTCAGGGAGAAGTACATATGTCCTGCCTTCTTGAGGAAGAAGGAAGCTGAGTTCTACAGCCTCAGGCAAGGAAGCATGAGTGTGGCTGACTACATCCAACAGTTCCTACTTCTGGAACGCTATGCCATCGACCTTGGAGCCGAGAGAAGGGCAACATTGTTCTTGGAGGGCCTAAACTACCAAGTGGGTAAAAGTCTTGTTCTACAACTTCCACTCACCTTCCAGCAGTTGGTGGATAAGTTCCTGGCCATCGAGTCCTACCCAGGATTCCAATCCTATGGACACAGTAATGGATATAGCAACAACAAGAGGAAGAACCCTACCCAGAATGAGAATCACGGACGTGATCGGTGCAATAGGTGCTCTCGTCACCATCCTCCAGGGAGATGTGCTGCCAACAATGCACCTGCTCGTAGAGACAACCGGCCTCCTCTGACATGCCATGAGTGTGGCCAAGTTGGGCATATCCGACCACTCTGCCCCCATTTCCAGCAAGGACAGAATAATGCCCAGCAACCGCAACAGCCAAAGCAGAATCTACCTTTGCGGAATAATAACAACAAAACCAACAACCAGAACTCGAGGTGACTGCCAGTGGAGAGGAGGAATAGGAGAGTGTTTGCTCTCAATGCTGAGGAAGCAGGCAAAGATAATGAAGTTATTGAAGGTACCTTGCATCTTAATATGCATCCTATAAAGGCACTATTTAATTCTAGCTCATCCAATACCTTCATATCATGTCAGCTTTCGTTTATGTTAGAAATAGAGTTTGAGTATATGGATCATATATTAGATGTAAAAACCCCTAGTGGTAAGATTTGCTCTTCATATCTCCAAACTCCAACCATGGACCTCTGTATATCTGGTATAATGTTTCCCTCAGATTTCATCTTGCTCGACATGACCGCCTTTGATGTCATCCTGGTAATGGATTGGTTGAAGAGGTACAAAGCTATTTTGTTTTGTGAAGAATCAAAGGTTAGTTTGTCACATCCTATTGAGGAAAGATTGTGTGTCAAGGGTAGGAAGCGAGAAGATCGGAAATTTTTTATTTCCACCATCAAAGCTGAAAAGCTAGTCTCGCAAGGGTGTAGTGATTTCTTAGCCTCTATAGTCCTCGAGGCTACACCTCCTTCTCTTGACCACACAGATGTGGTGAAGGACTTCCCAGACGTCTTTCCCGAGGAGTTACCTGGTTTGCCACCAACTCGGGAGGTGGAGTTCTCCATCGAGCTTGTACCCGGAGCTTCACCAATGTCAAAGCCGCCTTACCGCTTGGCCCCTGCCGATCTTGCCAAATTGAAGAAGCAGCTAGAACAACTTCTCAACATGGGCTTCATCCACCCCAGTGTTTCACCCTGGGGAGCCCCTATCCTGTTTGTAAAGAAGAAGGATGGTTCAATGCGGATGTGTATGGACTACCGCATGCTTAACCAAGTGACGGTAAAGAATCGTTATCCTTTGCCTCACATCGATGACTTGTTCGACCAGCTAAAGTCAGCCACTGTGTTATCCAAGATGGATATACAAAGTGGCTACTACCAGATGCACGTGAAGGATAATGATTTACCGAAGACGGCTTTCAAAACTCACTATGGGCATTATGAATTCATGGTCATGCCTTTCGGCTTGACAAATGCCCCTGCTGCCTTCATGGACTTGATGAACTGAGTGTTCTGCCCATACCTTGACAAGTTCGTGGTGGTGTTTATCGATGACATTTTGGTTTATTCTGAGACATTAGAACAACATTGCGAGCATCTTCGGATTGTACTCAACACACTATGGGAAAATCAACTCTATGCAAAATTCTCAAAGTGTGAGTTCTGGATAAAGGAAGTGATGTTTCTGGGTCATGTGATTTCTGCCAGACATATAGTTGTTGACCCTGCAAAGGTAGAAGCTATGACCAAGTGGAAAGCTCCAAAGAATCCCTCAGAGATTTGTAGTTTCCTTGGCTTAGCAGGTTACTATCAAAAGTTTATCAAGAACTTCTCTGAGTTGGCCTTGCCTTTAACCAAGCTAACGCGAAAGGAGGTCAAGTTCTCTTGGACACCAGAATGTGAGAACAGTTTTCATAAGCTAAAGAAGAGCCTGACTTCTGCTCCCGTACTTGCTTTGCCTGTTGAGGGCATACCCTATGTCATCTACACTGATGCATCCAGACAAGGCTTAGGGTGTGTTTTGATGCAAGAAGGAAAGGTGATCGCCTATGCTTCTTGACAGTTGAAACCTAATGAAGCTAATTGGCCTACACATGATTGGGAGCTTGCTTCCATAGTTCATGTTTGAAGATATGGCGACACTATCTCTATGGTGAAAAGTTTGAAAAGAGTCTGAGATATCTGTTGACTCAGAAGGATATTAATTTGTAACAACGTAGGTGGATGGAATATATTAAAGATTACGACTTCACCATTACCTATCATACTGGTAAAGTGAATTTCGTAGTTGATGCTTTAAGTCACAAGAAGGATGTTGTTTGTGCTGCTTTGAGATGTTCAATATGGGAAAACCTTGAACATGTGGCTAGATGGAGACCTCACCATGTTGAATCAATGGATGAAGACAAGTTGTGTGTTCATATGGCCAGCTTGACCATTACACCAACCTGTATCTTAGAAGTCGTGGCTACACAGTTGGAGAGTTCTGAGCTTGACGAGATGAAAGCTTTAACTGAGAAACCACAATCTGACTTCTCTGTCAGAGTGGATGGTGTTGTCTGCTTCAAACAAAGGTTGTGGATTCCTAATGTTGGTGATCTGAGACAGAAGGTTCTGAGTGAAGCTCATGGGTCCAAGTACACTATTCATCCTGGCACAACAAAGATTTATAAGGACTTACAACGAAGCTTCTGGTGGAAGAACATGAAGAATGATATAGCTCTATTCATCGCGAAGTGCTTGACATGTCAGCAAATCAAGATCGAACATCAACAACCTGGTGGTCTTCTTCACCCTCTTGAAATTCTAGAATGGAAGTGGGAGAAAATCACAATGCACTTCGTTACTGGTTTCCCCAAGTCCAAGAAAGGTTATGATGTTGTTTGGGTGGTTATTGACCAGCTTACAAAATCTGCTCATTTCTTGCCTTTCAAAACCAATAACAAAGTTGCAGATATGTCTCCGTTGTACGTTGAGTGGATCGTATGTCTGCATGGAGTACCTGAGGTAATAGTTTCTGATCGTGACCCAAAGTTTACTTCTCATTTATGGGGTCAGATTTAGGAGGAGATGGGTACTGACTTGTGTTTCAGTACTGCTTACCACCCACAGACTGATGGTCAATCTGAGAGAACAGTTCAGATTCTGGAGGACTTGCTTCGTGCTTGTGTGATGGATTGGGGTGGTGCATGGGATCGATATCTGCCATTAGCTGAGTTTGCTTACAATAATAGCTACCAAGCTAGTATTGGTATGCCACCTTTTGAAGCTCTCTATGGTAGACCATGTCGTTCACCTTTTTATTGGGATGATGTCGGTGAACGTTCTCTAGTGACGACCGATGACATGCAAATGATGATAGAAAAGGTGTAGTTGATAAAGAAATGCATGAAAGCTACTCAAGACTGACAGAAGATGTATGCTTACAAGAAGAGGTCTAATGTTAACTTCCTAGTGGGTGACTATGCATTTCCGAAGATCAAGCCTATTCGTTCTATTGCTAGATCTAAAGTTAAAGGCAGGTTGAGTCCCCGTTATGTTGGACCATTTGAAATCTTAGATAAGGTTGGAGACTGTGTGTACCGCTTATCCTTACCTCCTTCCTATGATAAGATTCATAATGTGTTCCATGTCCCTGTGTTGAAGAAGTATGTGAAGGACTCATCTCATGTGCTTACCGTTGAGCCATTGGAGATACATGAGAATCTGACCTATGAAGAGTTACCTGTGAAGATTCTTGACTCCCGAGTAAAGCAGCTGAAGAACAAAGAGATTGAGCTGGTAAATGTTTTGTGGAAATATCATGGTCTGGAAGAAACCACTTGGGAGTTGAGAGATGAAATGTTACGTACTCACCCTTCTCTTTTTTCTTGAAATTTCGAGGATGAAATCCTTTTAAAGGGGTGGAGTGTTGTGACATAATGAATCTTAGATGTAATATCCATGTAAACCTTTTTCCCAAGTTTCCCTCTCATTTCTATCCTTTATGTTTAATTAGTGGAATTTATAGTGGTTTAGTGAACATTTATTCACTATTTGTACCAATATAAGGGTGTATGCACAAATACCTCAGTAAAAGCTTAATTACCATAATTAAGTTCTATAAACCTTAATATAACTTTTTGATATGATTTGAAAACATAAAATGAGGCTAAGTTTCAAATTTGGTTTGATTTGGATGTTGTTTGTGCAAGTTATGCAATTTTCAGTACATTCTAGACTTTTATGCAATTTACCTAATTGGGAGGTTTTCTTTGCAAATTATCTCTTGAATTTTAATCCTTAGATATTCCCTTACCATTAACGAGATTTTAAACCATTGGAGAACCTAGTTTCACCTTTTTTTGATGGTATTTCTTTCCAAGGGCATTATAGGGATTACCCTCTTTATAAAGATGCTTATCCTTAAAAGATATCAACCAATGAGGTTATTTCTTTCTTGCAAAACGGTGGGGATGGCCTAGAATAATATATGGGCTCTTAGGACCGACTTTGGATATGCATGAAGCCTCTATGATCTATCCTCTCGCATGGCCATCAATCCCTAGGCTAAAGACACATGGAAAGTCCCTTAAGACTCCTCATGCTTCACCTCTTTCTATATATAGCCATGTATACCCCTTCCCAACTCACAATTTGAAAACTCTTTCTCTCCTTTCCTTTCCTCTGTCTTATATAATAGTTCCTTCTGTATTTGTCCATGAATTTTCTGCCCCAAGGTGATAGAGGGAGCCTACCTTGGTGAAGAAGGCTCCTAGGGCTTCCAAATTGCTCTATTAGGGTTTCTAAAGCTCCTCCTTGGTAATTTCGACCAAAACTAGTAAGTTTCCTCCCTTAATTCCCTATTTTCATACTGATAGTCTTCCTTACACCTTCTTCTAGGTCGTAACCATGACCATACATGGTAAAACTCCACCTAATACCCTAAAACATGTCATCTCCTTGCTCTTTTGCTAGGGTTTGCACCTCTAAAGTGGAGAAGGTGATATTTGCTCAAGAAAGGAGTTTGGCTTGGATCAACCAGACCTTCTAATCTCAGAATCCTTTCTGTTTGAACCTTATTACCTTCCTAGAGGCAAGTTTGGTTAACACCCTTCTCATATATTGCTTAGTACATGCTTAAAACTCATGCTTTTATGTTGAAAATCGACGATTTCCATCTCTTTTTACCATGCTCTTCTAAGGTTTTCATTTCTTGTTGTTTTACCTTCTCTAGAAGCTCTGGTTTGGTTACCTATGCAACTTCAAACCTGATCTTGGTCGAATGGTGTTTTCTCCCTCTCCCTCTCTCTTTAATTATCTCGATCGGTTTGATGATGTGGCAATTTCATATTGGTCAGTATTGCAAAATTCATATCTTCTAAACCGCTTATCCAAATTTGAAAAATAAATATGTTGTGGAATTGGAAAATTAATCTGTATCTAATAAAAATATTTACAAGGTCTGATTTCATGGTTTGACGAAGGGTGATTTTTGTAAAACGAATTTAATGCATAATATCCATAAAAATTACATCTTAATCATCATAACTCCAAAATTAACATAAATATATGTTTTCTTGATCAGGAAAACTTAATAAGTTTATTGGTGATGTTTTAAGAGTCTAAATCTGAATTTTCCTAAAAAGCTCTAAAAATAGGTACTCCTTCTCTTGCTTTTCCTTTGTTCTCTCTTCAAAAGAGGCAAGGCACACTATTACTCCTTTCTGAATGATTGATATTTCCTTTTTATAGAAAAATGTTCCTTTTCCATAAATTGATTTATCATCATAAATTATGGGGAAATGGCATAAATCTACATTACTTTTATATATTTCTTACTTTTCCTTTTATGAGAACTTTTGCCTTTTATTATAATAAAATCAAACGTCACAAAAAGACACTACCATATTCTTATTAGGTCCCATATTTGATAACAATAGGCCATTAAGGAAAAGCATATAGATACATGGAACTTTATTGACTAATTGGGTCACAAATTCTATATTGTTTTTGTATATCTCTTTGCTATATTCCCCAAAACAATATAGGAACTCATGAACCTCCTTTCCAATCCATATTTAGTGTGTGGAATTTGTGGGATATTTTTTCCATACAAAACATTCTCATTTTCATATATTTATTTTAAAAAATCATTTTTATTCTAACGAATATCCTTTTCCTCCCACTGTCTAGAATAATATTCCTTTCTTTATTATTTTCAAGCATATGAAAAGATAAATTTAAATTATATTGTTTGATGCCTCAAACATGGTGTTGCCAATCTTAGCTAGTTAATAATTATCTAAAACATCATAAATCCTATTTCTTTTGGCATCTTGACAATTATTTCATTTATCATAACAAAAGGTCATTATTATTAATTCATGTACAAATTATTTTTATTTTTTTAACTTGTGGCACAAGCACCCATGCCACAAAGGTGATCCATATTGTTATTCCCCCTGATAATACCATTACAGGATTTACTTATCAAAAACATACTTTACATTTATATAATTTAATTTTACCAAAATTGAGGATACAACATTCACCCCTCCCTAAAAAGAATTTTGCCCCCAAAATTCAAACCTAGTAAGCTTTAAGGTGAATGATAACTCAACTTGATTTCACAACTTAGGGTTAGCAACCCTACTTAGATTATCTTCACTCCACTTTTATTGGTGTGCAAATTCGTCTCATTGTAACTAAGATTGAAACTTGGATTCAATTCAAGGTATATCCACATCCCTTGGTTATCACATTTTCATTTGTGATTTTACTCCCTCTTGGTGATTATCTTTTCACCTAGGTTTCCAACATATCACTCATTTATTTTCATATAAGGGTGAGGTAACACCTCCTACCCTAGTTCAGGTCATTAAACTTTCAACTTAGGATATTCATCCTCATATGTCATTTTTAAGCATAAAATATGTCTACCCAATCTCCCCCTTCATAATGAGATGAAATAAGAACTTGACTGAAGCCCAAACACAAAGTTCATCCCTTTCTAAGAGTCGAGACGGTATATCCACATGTTACCTCAAATTTTCATAGTTTAGGTTGAATCATTATTAATATGACTCTAACCATACATTTTAATTCCATAATTCATATATTTCATATAGTCAAATATCTCTTTTTTCACTCTTGAGTTTGTACGCAACTCCTTTCATTATTATATGACTTCTTTGCATCTTTTGCATTTACACCTCAGATATTATGAGCCTTAGCCACTTCCTTGAAGTCTCTAGGGGTATAGGTACTTTCAAAGTGATCTCATCCTTATGCATCTAGGGAGTGCCTCTCACATTCACCCATTAGGCCACATGATCATCATGAAGGTAGCTAATCTCTCGAGTCATGGACCTTGGGAAAACCTTGTTGTTACCTCCCAACCATAGGGTCATATGCATACAGGGCACAATGAACTCCTAATCCCATTGGTCCTATGTACCTTTTATGCACCCTACTTGACCTTAGGATTGACTTAGGACTCCACCCTTCCCAAGGGTTTCTTTGAGATGTCATACCTTAGCCATCTTCAAGCACATTATTTTTGTATGAAATTCTTCAAACCATATTTCCTCCATCTCTTATCATGCTCATTGTTCACTTTATGTCCCCTCATTGGACTCATGGAAACATTTCTTTTCCGGACTCGGTCTCATATAGTCAGCCACTTCCATAGTGACTTGTTCTCATGTCCCTCAAAGATGGCATACTTGGGTTTAAAGAATCATACTTGATATATGTGCTTTCATATTTTATATCCTTAATTCTCCACCCTTTAGGTGACAGTTAATATTTCCCCAATCTTTAAATTTATTTGGTCAACTTACCTTTCTAGTGAAGGTCCTAACCTAGGGTGCCTTCATGGCTCATAGGAGAAAGTTAGGATTCTCTAACCACAACCCGACCCCAGGGTATAAGTTTTTGCCTCCCCCCATAGGTTATCTTCCCACTCTTGGGTTGACCCACCCCAGGTTAGCACACTAGCTCTAAAGGTTTCATATTCCCATCTTTATTATTATTATAACTTCTCAGCCCTAATGGACTTTCATACCTTCCCGTCAGGGCTTGATATTATTTCGATATTACCATCCGGTCTTGACACTTCCTATACCATCCTATCCAGGCTTGGTATTTCATTGGCCTTCACATCTGGTCTTGGCACTTCATATACCATCCTATTCATGCTTGGTATTCCATTGTCCTTCCCATATGGGCTTGTCCCTTTAGCAACATTCCCATCCGGGCTTGGTTCATAGTCATTTTCAGAATGACTAAACTTCCATAGATAGAAGTATAGCAATGAGCAAGTTATATTCATATTTCCATTTTCATGTATAGCCATTGGTCATTTATGTCTCTCGTATATATTCAAATTTCTCTTTTTTTCACATGCATCATGCATACATTTCTCCATATTCATACATGGAAATCTATGTCATATCGACTTATTTACATTTTCCTTAATTCTCATTAATCTTACCTTAATTAGATTCATATGGGTAGGGTATTATATCACCACACTATTCACATTAATCTTACCTTAATTCTCATTAATCTTACCTTAATTAGATTCATTAGGGTTTTAGGGTTAGGGTTGGGGATGATACCTTACCTCTTAGGGTTTCATGTTCTTCAAAACCAACTTTAGTATCATCTAGGGTTACCCTCCTAGGAATACCCATATAATGTTTTCTTTTTACTTTATCATAATCTCCACATCACATGTAAATTATTATTTCCACATTGCATGTACATTATCATTTCCATATTACATGTACATCAATAGGAGGAGGATGTCTTAATCCTACTTCTTCTCAAAAACCCTAACTTTATATGAGGAGAGAACTGTTCTTTTAGGGTTTATTAAATAAGATGATGAGAAATGGATAAATCAAGATGAGAAGTAAACCTAAAAGTATTTTATTTTGGGCAAAACCTATCGACTTTGTCCAGATAGGATACACGAGTCTGGGAGTTCTCGTAAGCCAACTAGCGGTGCGGAGAAAAATTTTGCCAGCCCCCGGTCATGGGCCCTTCTAGACTCCTCAGTCTATAGAAAATGCCCTAATAATTCCTTCATATTTCTACATATTTTTTTTGAGCAGGTAAAATATTACTATCATAAAAAAGAAGCATATAGATGGAAAACCACCGTATATTGTACAAGAGGGCTACACTACAAAATCCCACTGGGCCAAAATAACAAAACTAACCCCCCTCATAATATTAGGTCTGGCTTTAAGCACCAACCTCACCCCCCTCATAATATTACCTCCTTCCTATGATAAGATTCATAATTTGTTCCATGTCTCTGTGCTGAAGAAGTATGTGAAGGACTCATCTCATGTGCTTACCATTGAGCCTTTGGAGATACATGAGAATCTGACCTATGAAGAGCTACCTGTGAAGATTCTTGACTCCTGAGTAAAGCAGCTGAAGAACAAAGAGATTGAGCTGGTAAAAGTTTTGTGGAAATATCATGGTCTGGAAGAAACCACTTGGGAGTTGAGAGATGAAATGTTACGTACTCACCCTTCTCTTTTTGCTTGAAATTTCGAGGACGAAATCATTTTAAAGGGGTGGAGTGTTGTAACATAATGAATCTTAGATGTAATATCCATGTAAACCTTTTTCCCAAGTTTTCCTCTCATTTCTATCCTTTATGTTTAATTAGTGGAATTTATAGTGGTTTAGTGAACATTTATTCACTAATTGTACCAATATAAGGGTTTATGCACAAATACGTCAGTAAAAGCTTAATTACCATAATTAAGTTCTATAAACCTTAATATAACTTTTTGATATGATTTGAAAACATAAAATGAGGCTAAGTTTCAAATTTGGTTTGATTTGGATGTTGTTTGTGAAAGTTATGCAATTTTAGGTACATTCTGGACTTTTATGCAATTTACCCAATTGGGAGGTTTTCTTTGCAAATTATCTCCTGAATTTTAATCCTTAGATATTACCTTACCATTAACGAGATTTTAACCATTGGAGAACCTAGTTTCACCTTGGTTTGATCGTATTTCTTTCCAAGGGCATTTTAGGGATTACCCTCTTTATAAAGATGCTTATCCTTAAAAGCTATCAACCAATGAGTTTATTTCTTTCTTGCAAAATAGTGGGGATGGCCTAGAATAATATATGGGCTCTTAGGACCAACTTTGGATATGCATGAAGCCTCTATGAGCTATCCTCTTGCATGGCCATCAATCCCTAGGCTAAAGACACATGGAAAGTCCCTTAAGACTCCTCATGCTTCACCTCTTTCTATTTATAGCCATGTATACCCCTTCCCAACTCACAATTCGAAAACTCTTACTCTCCTTTTCTTTCCTCTAGCTTAGATAATAGTTCCTTATGTATTTGTCCATGAAGGTTCTGCCCCAAGGTGATAGAGGGAGCCCACCTTGGTGAAGAAGGCTCCTAAGGCTTCCAAATTGCTCTATTAGGGTTTCTAAAGCTCCTCCTTGGTAATTTCGACCAAAATTAGTAAGTTTCCTCCCTTAAATCCCTATTTTCATACTACTAGTCTTCCTTACACCTTCTTCTAGGTCGTAACCATGACCATAAATGGTAAAACTCCACCTAAAACCCTAAAACATGTCATCTCCTTTCTCTTTTGCTAGGGTTTGCACCTCTAAAGTGGAGAAGGTGGTATTTGCTCAAGAAAAGAGCTTGGCTTGGAGCAACTAGACCTTCTATTCTAAGAATCCTTTCTATTTGAACCTTATTACCTTCCTAGAGGCAAGTTTGGTTAACACCCTTCTCATATATTGCTTAGTACATGCTTAAAACTCATGCTTTTATGTTGAAAATCGACGATTTCCATCTCTTTTTACCATGCTCTTCTAAGGTTTTGATTTCTTGTTGTTTTACCTTCTCTAGAAGCTCTAGTTTGGTTACCTATGCAACTTCAAACCTGATCTTGGTTGAATGGTGTTTTCTCCCTCTCCCTCTCTCTTTAATTATCTCGATCGGTTTGATGATGTGGCAATTTCTAAACCGCTTATCCAAATTTGAAAAATAAATATGTTGTGGAATTGGAAAATTAATCTCTATCTAATAAAAATATTTTCAAGGTCTGATTTCATGGTTTGACAAAGGGTGATTTTTGTAAAACGAATTTAATGCATAAAATCCATAAAAATTACATCCTAATCATCATAACTCCAAAATTAACATAAATATATCTTTTCTTGATCTAGAAAACTTAATAAGTTTATTGGTGATGTTTTAAGAGTCTAAATCCAAATTTTGCTAAAAAGCTCTAAAAATAGGGTTTCTATATATTAATGTGCACTATGTACTCCAATACATGTTAATAAATTGAAAATAGGCAAAGTGGAACTTGGACTCAATTAAAGTGGTGAAAGTTAGTAATTGATATCAATAAGAGAGGTATGTGCATTTCTTACACCCTATGTTGGGATAATTGCAGCCAAACCTTATATTTCCCTAATGAGGCTTAAATGAACCCTAAATATCCTATTCTTGAATCCTAATGTTGTTCATGACTCAAATTAGATTATAATTTCTTCTTATTTGGGTCTTATACCCCACTGCCATACTTATTGAATATTATGATTACTCCTGCCATGACTACTTTTCTAGCATGTGGATTTATGTTCTATTTCATTTAAAGTAGCGATACTTATGTACAACCACCCACAGAGGGCATGTAAATAATCGACCTGGGGAATGTCTTATTCTCCCCATAATATTGTAGGTGACTGGGAATGTCTTATTCTCCCCTCACCTAAGGTTAGAGGCCCAGTAGGTGCCTCAACCCTACTTAGTTAGGTAGACATAATTATCTTACATGTAAATCCTTTTTGATATAATTGTTAATGGCAAGTTTCTTTTGAATATAGCCTCATGCTCTTATTATCTTCATTATATGATGAACCCTAGCCTGTTTTTTTTTTGTTGTACTTATCTTGATATCCTAGATTAGTTTTGTGACACATACCTTGTTTTCTTTCCCCTTTTGCTGGGTGTTTTCCCAACCACCCAAGTGCTGGTGCTGAGCAAGGAGAAGGACAAGTTTGAAGGAATTCATCTCAGGAGTAGATCTCAAGCTATCTGAAAGGATGTCTAGGTTTCTATAGCTAGATCCTTTTCTCTTATCTTTATCTTTTGAGAACAATCATGTAATGAAAAATGAAATCCATGTAATAGGCTTAGTTCTTTTATTTCCGCTTCTATTGACATTTTGTAATGTATCTGGTGCATGCTTATTTACTTGGAATATTATACATGCATCCCTCAAAATCTTTTGTCTTTCTAAAAAGATGGATGTTTTGTACTTCCTTTAAATTTTAGTAAGGAGGTGATCTTGTCTCTTTACATCATGGTATCAGAGCCTTTAGGCAACTATTAGGACATGAAGTTGAAGCAAAGGTGTCTAGAATGGATCAGGTTTCAGGGGCTGGCAATATTTTCCTCCGCATCACTAGCTTGGTTTATGAGGACTCCCGTGCCCATATGATACCGGCCTGGCCTGAGCTGATACGAATTGCCCAAAATAGTATGATTTTAGGCAATAGCATTCTAGATATTCTTTTCTCATCTATGCTTCTATTATTTTTCATCTATGATTCAAATACTCCTGGGAACTTAACATATTAACCCTACTTTTCAGGATAGGTGACTTGTTCGACAGTAGGATCAAGGGAAACGAGTCAAACCCTAATGACTCCAATGTGGAAAACACTCCTGTGACTCCTACTGGCCATGGTGTGGTCAACCCTGCTACTCCAGTCACCGCCTCCTTCACACCGGAGCAAGAGCTGGCAATGTTGCACCAAGTGCTCTCCACCTTGATGGGGCAACTCCACACAGTGGCTGCCAATGCCAACAAGCTGAGGGAGTTCACCCTCACTCACTTCATAAAGATGCAGCCACCCTACTTCAAAGGTGAAAGTGAACACAACATGGTGGATAAAGCTGATGACTGGGTGTTGGCTTTGGATCAGACCTTCGAGGGTATGGCATGCCCTCCTCACCAGAAAGTTCTGTTCGCGATGTATGTGTTGGACGGACTGGCACGTGTCTGGTGGAATGTTGTCGCCCGCACTCGAGACACCTCTACCATGGAGTGGGACTAGTTCCTGAAGCTCTTCAGGGAGAAGTACATATGTCCTGCCTTCTTGAGGAAGAAGGAAGCTGAGTTCTACAGCCTCAGGCAAGGAAGCATGAGTGTGGCTGACTACATCCAACAGTTCCTACTTCTGGAACGCTATGCCATCGACCTTGGAGCCGAGAGAAGGGCAACATTGTTCTTGGAGGGCCTAAACTACCAAGTGGGTAAAAGTCTTGTTCTACAACTTCCACTCACCTTCCAGCAGTTGGTGGATAAGTTCCTGGCCATCGAGTCCTACCCAGGATTCCAATCCTATGGACACAGTAATGGATATAGAAACAACAAGAGGAAGAACCCTACCCAGAATGAGAATCACGGACGTGATCGGTGCAATAGGTGCTCTCGTCACCATCCTCCAGGGAGATGTGCTGCCAACAATGCACCTGCTCGTAGAGACAACCGACCTCCTCTGACCTGCCATGAGTGTGGCCAAGTTGGGCATATCCGACCACTCTGCCCCCATTTCCAGCAAGGACAGAATAATGCCCAGCAACCGCAACAGCCAAAGCAGAATCTACCTTTGCGGAATAATAACAACAAAACCAACAACCAGAACTCGAGGCGACTGCCAGTGGAGAGGAGGAATAGGAGAGTGTTTGCTCTCAATGCTGAGGAAGCAGGCAAAGATAATGAAGTTATTGAAGGTACCTTGCATCTTAATATGCATCCTATAAAGGCACTATTTAATTCTAGCTCATCCAATACCTTCATATCATGTCAGCTTTCGTTTATGTTAGAAATAGAGTTTGAGTATATGGATCATATATTAGATGTAAAAACCCCTAGTGGTAAGATTTGCTCTTCATATCTCCAAACTCCAACCATGGACCTCTGTATATCTGGTATAATGTTTCCCTCAGATTTCATCTTGCTCGACATGACCGCCTTTGATGTCATCCTGGGAATGGATTGGTTGATGAGGTACAAAGCTATTTTGTTTTGTGAAGAATCAAAGGTTAGTTTGTCACATCCTATTGAGGAAAGATTGTGTGTCAAGGGTAGGAAGCGAGAAGATCGGAAATTTTTTATTTCCACCATCAAAGCTGAAAAGCTAGTCTCGCAAGGGTGTAGTGATTTCTTAGCCTCTATAGTCCTCGAGGCTACACCTCCTTCTCTTGACCACACAGATGTGGTGAAGGACTTCCCAGACGTCTTTCCCGAGGAGTTACCTGGTTTGCCACCAACTCGGGAGGTGGAGTTCTCCATCGAGCTTGTACCCGGAGCTTCACCAATGTCAAAGCCGCCTTACCGCTTGGCCCCTGCCGATCTTGCCAAATTGAAGAAGCAGCTAGAACAACTTCTCAACATGGGCTTCATCCACCCCAGTGTTTCACCCTGGGGAGCCCCTATCCTGTTTGTAAAGAAGAAGGATGGTTCAATGCGGATGTGTATGGACTACCGCATGCTTAACCAAGTGACGGTAAAGAATCGTTATCCTTTGCCTCACATCGATGACTTGTTCGACCAGCTAAAGTCAGCCATTGTGTTATCCAAGATGGATATACAAAGTGGCTACTACCAGATGCACGTGAAGGATAATGATTTACCGAAGACGGCTTTCAAAACTCACTATGGGCATTATGAATTCATGGTCATGCCTTTCGGCTTGACAAATGCCCCTGCTGCCTTCATGGACTTGATGAACTGAGTGTTCTGCCCATACCTTGACAAATTCGTGGTGGTGTTTATCGATGACATTTTGGTTTATTCTGAGACATTAGAACAACATTGCGAGCATCTTCGGATTGTACTCAACACACTATGGGAAAATCAACTCTATGCAAAATTCTCAAAGTGTGAGTTCTGGATAAAGGAAGTGATGTTTCTGGGTCATGTGATTTCTGCCAGACATATAGTTGTTGACCCTACAAAGGTAGAAGCTGTGACCAAGTGGAAAGCTCCAAAGAATCCCTCAGAGATTTGTAGTTTCCTTGGCTTAGCAGGTTACTATCAAAAGTTTATCAAGAACTTCTCTGAGTTGGCCTTGCCTTTAACCAAGCTAACGCGAAAGGAGGTCAAGTTCTCTTGGACACCAGAATGTGAGAACAGTTTTCATAAGCTAAAGAAGAGCCTGACTTCTGCTCCCGTACTTGCTTTGCCTGTTGAGGGCATACCCTATGTCATCTACACTGATGCATCCAGACAAGGCTTAGGGTGTGTTTTGATGCAAGAAGGAAAGGTGATCGCCTATGCTTCTTGACACTTGAAACCTAATGAAGCTAATTGGCCTACACATGATTGGGAGCTTGCTTCCATAGTTCATGTTTGAAGATATGGCGACACTATCTCTATGGTGAAAAGTTTGAAAAGAGTCTGAGATATCTGTTGACTCAGAAGGATATTAATTTGTAACAACGTAGGTGGATGGAATATATTAAAGATTACGACTTCACCATTACCTATCATACTGGTAAAGTGAATTTCGTAGTTGATGCTTTAAGTCACAAGAAGGATGTTGTTTGTGCTGCTTTGAGATGTTCAATATGGGAAAACCTTGAACATGTGGCTAGATGGAGACCTCACCATGTTGAATCAATGGATGAAGACAAGTTGTGTGTTCATATGGCCAGCTTGACCATTACACCAACCTGTATCTTAGAAGTCGTGGCTACACAGTTGGAGAGTTCTGAGCTTGACGAGATGAAAGCTTTAACTGAGAAACCACAATCTGACTTCTCTGTCAGAGTGGATGGTGTTGTCTGCTTCAAACAAAGGTTGTGGATTCCTAATGTTGGTGATCTGAGACAGAAGGTTCTGAGTGAAGCTCATGGGTCCAAGTACACTATTCATCCTGGCACAACAAAGATTTATAAGGACTTACAACGAAGCTTCTGGTGGAAGAACATGAAGAATGATATAGCTCTATTCATCGCGAAGTGCTTGACATGTCAGCAAATCAAGATCGAACATCAACAACCTGGTGGTCTTCTTCACCCTCTTGAAATTCTAGAATGGAAATGGGAGAAAATCACAATGCACTTCGTTACTGGTTTCCCCAAGTCCAAGAAAGGTTATGATGTTGTTTGGGTGGTTATTGACCAGCTTACAAAATCTGCTCATTTCTTGCCTTTCAAAACCAATAACAAAGTTGCAGATATGTCTCCGTTGTACGTTGAGTGGATCGTATGTCTGCATGGAGTACCTGAGGTAATAGTTTCTGATCGTGACCCAAAGTTTACTTCTCATTTATGGGGTTAGATTTAGGAGGAGATGGGTACTGACTTGTGTTTCAGTACTGCTTACCACCCACAGACTGATGGTCAATCTGAGAGAACAGTTCAGATTCTGGAGGACTTGCTTCGTGCTTGTGTGATGGATTGGGGTGGTGCATGGGATCGATATCTGCCATTAGCTGAGTTTGCTTACAATAATAGCTACCAAGCTAGTATTGGTATGCCACCTTTTGAAGCTCTCTATGGTAGACCATGTCGTTCACCTTTTTATTGGGATGATGTCGGTGAACGTTCTCTAGTGACGACCGATGACATGCAAATGATGATAGAAAAGGTGTAGTTGATAAATAAATGCATGAAAGCTACTCAAGACTGACAGAAGATGTATGCTTACAAGAAGAGGTCCAATGTTAACTTCCTAGTGGGTGACTATGCATTTCCGAAGATCAAGCCTATTCGTTCTATTGCTAGATCTAAAGTTAAAGGCAGGTTGAGTCCCCGTTATGTTGGACCATTTGAAATCTTAGATAAGGTTGGAGACTGTGTGTACCGCTTATCCTTACCTCCTTCCTATGATAAGATTCATAATGTGTTCCATGTCCCTGTGTTGAAGAAGTATGTGAAGGACTCATCTCATGTGCTTACCGTTGAGCCATTGGAGATACATGAGAATCTGACCTATGAAGAGTTACATGTGAAGATTCTTGACTCCCGAGTAAAGCAGCTGAAGAACAAAGAGATTGAGCTGGTAAATGTTTTGTGGAAATATCATGGTCTGGAAGAAACCACTTGGGAGTTGAGAGATGAAATGTTACGTACTCACCCTTCTCTTTTTTCTTGAAATTTCGAGGATGAAATCCTTTTAAAGGGGTGGAGTGTTGTAACATAATGAATCTTAGATGTAATATCCATGTAAACCTTTTTCCCAAGTTTCCCTCTCATTTCTATCCTTTATGTTTAATTAGTGGAATTTATAGTGGTTTAGTGAACATTTATTCACTATTTGTACCAATATAAGGGTGTATGCACAAATACCTCAGTAAAAGCTTAATTACCATAATTAAGTTCTATAAACCTTAATATAACTTTTTGATATGATTTGAAAACATAAAATGAGGCTAAGTTTCAAATTTGGTTTGATTTGGATGTTGTTTGTGCAAGTTATGCAATTTTCAGTACATTCTAGACTTTTATGCAATTTACCTAATTGGGAGGTTTTCTTTGCAAATTATCTCTTGAATTTTAATCCTTAGATATTCCCTTACCATTAACGAGATTTTAAACCATTGGAGAACCTAGTTTCACCTTTTTTTGATGGTATTTCTTTCCAAGGGCATTATAGGGATTACCCTCTTTATAAAGATGCTTATCCTTAAAAGCTATCAACCAATGAGGTTATTTCTTTCTTGCAAAACGGTGGGGATGGCCTAGAATAATATATGGGCTCTTAGGACCGACTTTGGATATGCATGAAGCCTCTATGATCTATCCTCTCGCATGGCCATCAATCCCTAGGCTAAAGACACATGGAAAGTCCCTTAAGACTCCTCATGCTTCACCTCTTTCTATATATAGCCATGTATACCCCTTCCCAACTCACAATTTGAAAACTCTTTCTCTCCTTTCCTTTCCTCTGTCTTATATAATAGTTCCTTCTGTATTTGTCCATGAATTTTCTGCCCCAAGGTGATAGAGGGAGTCTACCTTGGTGAAGAAGGCTCCTAGGGCTTCCAAATTGCTCTATTAGGGTTTCTAAAGCTCCTCCTTGGTAATTTCGACCAAAACTAGTAAGTTTCCTCCCTTAATTCCCTATTTTCATACTGATAGTCTTCCTTACACCTTCTTCTAGGTCGTAACCATGACCATACATGGTAAAACTCCACCTAATACCCTAAAACATGTCATCTCCTTGCTCTTTTGCTAGGGTTTGCACCTCTAAAGTGGAGAAGGTGATATTTGCTCAAGAAAGGAGTTTGGCTTGGATCAACCAGACCTTCTAATCTCAGAATCCTTTCTATTTGAACCTTATTACCTTCCTAGAGGCAAGTTTGGTTAACACCCTTCTCATATATTGCTTAGTACATGCTTAAAACTCATGCTTTTATGTTGAAAATCGACAATTTCCATCTCTTTTTACCATGCTCTTCTAAGGTTTTCATTTCTTGTTGTTTTACCTTCTCTAGAAGCTCTGGTTTGGTTACCTGTGCAACTTCAAACCTGATCTTGGTCGAATGGTGTTTTCTCCCTCTCCCTCTCTCTTTAATTATCTCGATCGGTTTGATGATGTGGCAATTTCATATTGGTCAGTATTGCAAAATTCATATCTTCTAAACCGCTTATCCAAATTTGAAAAATAAATATGTTGTGGAATTGGAAAATTAATCTGTATCTAATAAAAATATTTACAAGGTCTGATTTCATGGTTTGACGAAGGGTGATTTTTGTAAAACGAATTTAATGCATAATATCCATAAAAATTACATCTTAATCATCATAACTCCAAAATTAACATAAATATATGTTTTCTTGATCAGGAAAACTTAATAAGTTTATTGGTGATGTTTTAAGAGTCTAAATCTGAATTTTCCTAAAAATATCTAAAAATAGGTACTCCTTCTCTTGCTTTTCCTTTGTTCTCTCTTCAAAAGAGGCAAGGCACACTATTACTCCTTTCTGAATGATTGATATTTCCTTTTTATAGAAAAATGTTCCTTTTCCATAAATTGATTTATCATCATAAATTATGGGGAAATGGCATAAATCTACATTACTTTTATATATTTCTTACTTTTCCTTTTATGAGAACTTTTGCCTTTTATTATAATAAAATCAAACGTCACAAAAAGACACTACCATATTCTTATTAGGTCCCATATTTGATAACAATAGGCCATTAAGGAAAAGCATATAGATACATGGAACTTTATTGATTAATTGGGTCACAAATTCTATATTGTTTTTGTATATCTCTTTGCTATATTCCCCAAAACAATATAGGAACTCATGAACCTCCTTTCCAATCCATATTTAGTGTGTGGAATTTGTGGGATATTTTTTCCATACAAAACATTCTCATTTTCATATATTTATTTTAAAAAATCATTTTTATTCTAACGAATATCCTTTTCCTCCCACTGTCTAGAATAATATTCCTTTCTTTATTATTTTCAAGCATATGAAAAGATAAATTTAAATTATATTGTTTGATGCCTCAAACATGGTGTTGCCAATCTTAGCTAGTTAATAATTATCTAAAACATCATAAATCCTATTTCTTTTGGCATCTTGACAATTATTTCATTTATCATAACAAAAGGTCATTATTATTAATTCATGTACAAATTATTTTTATTTTTTTAACTTGTGGCACAAGCACCCATGCCACAAAGGTGATCCATATTGTTATTCCCCCTGATAATACCATTACAGGATTTACTTATCAAAAACATACTTTACATTTATATAATTTAATTTTACCAAAATTGAGGATACAACATTCACCCCTCCCTAAAAAGAATTTTGCCCCCAAAATTCAAACCTAGTAAGCTTTAAGGTGAATGATAACTCAACTTGATTTCACAACTTAGGGTTAGCAACCCTACTTAGATTATCTTCACTCCACTTTTATTGGTGTGCAAATTCGTCTCATTGTAACTAAGATTGAAACTTGGATTCAATTCAAGGTATATCCACATCCCTTGGTTATCACATTTTCATTTGTGATTTTACTCCCTCTTGGTGATTATCTTTTCACCTAGGTTTCCAACATATCACTCATTTATTTTCATATAAGGGTGAGGTAACACCTCCTACCATAGTTCAGGTCATTAAACTTTCAACTTAGGATATTCATCCTCATATGTCATTTTTAAGCATAAAATATGTCTACCCAATCTCCCCCTTCATAATGAGATGAAATAAGAACTTGACTGAAGCCCAAACACAAAGTTCATCCCTTTCTAAGAGTCGAGACGGTATATCCACATGTTACCTCAAAATTTCATAGTTTAGGTTGAATCATTATTAATATGACTCTAACCATACATTTTAATTCCATAATTCATATATTTCATATAGTCAAATATCTCTTTTTTCACTCTTGAGTTTGTACGCAACTCCTTTCATTATTATATGACTTCTTTGCATCTTTTGCATTTACACCTCAGATATTATGAGCCTTAGCCACTTCCTTGAAGTCTCTAGGGGTATAGGTACTTTCAAAGTGATCTCATCCTTATGCATCTAGGGAGTGCCTCTCACATTCACCCATTAGGCCACATGATCATCATGAAGGTAGCTAATCTCTCGAGTCATGGACCTTGGGAAAACCTTGTTGTTACCTCCCAACCATAGGGTCATATGCATACAGGGCACAATGAACTCCTAATCCCATTGGTCCTATGTACCTTTTATGCACCCTACTTGACCTTAGGATTGACTTAGGACTCCACCCTTCCCAAGGGTTTCTTTGAGATGTCATACCTTAGCCATCTTCAAGCACATTATTTTTGTATGAAATTCTTCAAACCATATTTCCTCCATCTCTTATCATGCTCATTGTTCACTTTATGTCCCCTCATTGGACTCATGGAAACATTTCTTTTCCGGACTCGGTCTCATATAGTCAGCCACTTCCATAGTGACTTGTTCTCATGTCCCTCAGAGATGGCATACTTGGGTTTAAAGAATCATACTTGATATATGTGCTTTCATATTTTATATCCTTAATTCTCCACCCTTTAGGTGACAGTTAATATTTCCCCAATCTTTAAATTTATTTGGTCAACTTACCTTTCTAGTGAAGGTCCTAACCTAGGGTGCCTTCATGGCTCATAGGAGAAAGTTAGGATTCTCTAACCACAACCCGACCCCAGGGTATAAGTTTTTGCCTCCCCCCATAGGTTATCTTCCCACTCTTGGGTTGACCCACCCCAGGTTAGCACACTAGCTCTAAAGGTTTCATATTCCCATCTTTATTATTATTATAACTTCTCAGCCCTAATGGACTTTCATACCTTCCTGTCAGGGCTTGATATTCTTTCGATATTACCATCCGGTCTTGACACTTCCTATACCATCCTATCCAGGCTTGGTATTTCATTGGCCTTCACATCTGGTCTTGGCACTTCATATACCATCCTATTCATGCTTGGTATTCCATTGGCCTTCCCATATGGGCTTGTCCCTTTAGCAACATTCCCATCCGGGCTTGGTTCATAGTCATTTTCAGAATGACTAAACTTCCATAGATAGAAGTATAGCAATGAGCAAGTTATATTCATATTTCCATTTTCATGTATAGCCATTGGTCATTTATGTCTCTCGTATATATTCAAATTTCTCTTTTTTTCACATGCATCATGCATACATTTCTCCATATTCATACATGGAAATCTATGTCATATCGACTTATTTACATTTTCCTTAATTCTCATTAATCTTACCTTAATTAGATTCATATGGGTAGGGTATTATATCACCACACTATTCACATTAATCTTACCTTAATTCTCATTAATCTTACCTTAATTAGATTCATTAGGGTTTTAGGGTTAGGGTTGGGGATGATACCTTACCTCTTAGGGTTTCATGTTCTTCAAAACCAACTTTAGTATCATCTAGGGTTACCCTCCTAGGAATACCCATATAATGTTTTCTTTTTACTTTATCATAATCTCCACATCACATGTAAATTATTATTTCCACATTGCATGTACATTATCATTTCCATATTACATGTACATCAATAGGAGGAGGATGTCTTAATCCTACTTCTTCTCAAAAACCCTAACTTTATATGAGGAGAGAACTGTTCTTTTAGGGTTTATTAAATAAGATGATGAGAAATGGATAAATCAAGATGAGAAGTAAACCTAAAAGTATTTTATTTTGGGCAAAACCTATCGACTTTGTCCAGATAGGATACACGAGTCTGGGAGTTCTCGTAAGCCAACTAGCGGTGCGGAGAAAAATTTTGCCAGCCCCCGGTCATGGGCCCTTCTAGACTCCTCAGTCTATAGAAAATGCCCTAATAATTCCTTCATATTTCTACATATTTTTTTTGAGCAGGTAAAATATTACTATCATAAAAAAGAAGCATATAGATGGAAAACCACCGTATATTGTACAAGAGGGCTACACTACAAAATCCCACTGGGCCAAAATAACAAAACTAACCCCCCTCATAATATTAGGTCTGGCTTTAAGCACCAACCTCACCCCCCTCATAATATTACCTCCTTCCTATGATAAGATTCATAATGTGTTCCATGTCTCTGTGCTGAAGAAGTATGTGAAGGACTCATCTCATGTGCTTACCATTGAGCCTTTGGAGATACATGAGAATCTGACCTATGAAGAGCTACCTGTGAAGATTCTTGACTCCTGAGTAAAGCAGCTGAAGAACAAAGAGATTGAGCTGGTAAAAGTTTTGTGGAAATATCATGGTCTGGAAGAAACCACTTGGGAGTTGAGAGATGAAATGTTACGTACTCACCCTTCTCTTTTTGCTTGAAATTTCGAGGACGAAATCATTTTAAAGGGGTGGAGTGTTGTAACATAATGAATCTTAGATGTAATATCCATGTAAACCTTTTTCCCAAGTTTTCCTCTCATTTCTATCCTTTATGTTTAATTAGTGGAATTTATAGTGGTTTAGTGAACATTTATTCACTAATTGTACCAATATAAGGGTTTATGCACAAATACGTCAGTAAAAGCTTAATTACCATAATTAAGTTCTATAAACCTTAATATAACTTTTTGATATGATTTGAAAACATAAAATGAGGCTAAGTTTCAAATTTGGTTTGATTTGGATGTTGTTTGTGAAAGTTATGCAATTTTAGGTACATTCTGGACTTTTATGCAATTTACCCAATTGGGAGGTTTTCTTTGCAAATTATCTCCTGAATTTTAATCCTTAGATATTACCTTACCATTAACGAGATTTTAACCATTGGAGAACCTAGTTTCACCTTGGTTTGATGGTATTTCTTTCCAAGGGCATTTTAGGGATTACCCTCTTTATAAAGATGCTTATCCTTAAAAGCTATCAACCAATGAGTTTATTTCTTTCTTGCAAAATAGTGGGGATGGCCTAGAATAATATATGGGCTCTTAGGACCAACTTTGGATATGCATGAAGCCTCTATGAGCTATCCTCTTGCATGGCCATCAATCCCTAGGCTAAAGACACATGGAAAGTCCCTTAAGACTCCTCATGCTTCACCTCTTTCTATTTATAGCCATGTATACCCCTTCCCAACTCACAATTCGAAAACTCTTACTCTCCTTTTCTTTCCTCTAGCTTAGATAATAGTTCCTTATGTATTTGTCCATGAAGGTTCTGCCCCAAGGTGATAGAGGGAGCCCACCTTGGTGAAGAAGGCTCCTAAGGCTTCCAAATTGCTCTATTAGGGTTTCTAAAGCTCCTCCTTGGTAATTTCGACCAAAATTAGTAAGTTTCCTCCCTTAAATCCCTATTTTCATACTACTAGTCTTCCTTACACCTTCTTCTAGGTCGTAACCATGACCATAAATGGTAAAACTCCACCTAAAACCCTAAATCATGTCATCTCCTTTCTCTTTTGCTAGGGTTTGCACCTCTAAAGTGGAGAAGGTGGTATTTGCTCAAGAAAAGAGCTTGGCTTGGAGCAACTAGACCTTCTATTCTAAGAATCCTTTCTATTTGAACCTTATTACCTTCCTAGAGGCAAGTTTGGTTAACACCCTTCTCATATATTGCTTAGTACATGCTTAAAACTCATGCTTTTATGTTGAAAATCGACGATTTCCATCTCTTTTTACCATGCTCTTCTAAGGTTTTGATTTCTTGTTGTTTTACCTTCTCTAGAAGCTCTAGTTTGGTTACCTATGCAACTTCAAACCTGATCTTGGTTGAATGGTGTTTTCTCCCTCTCCCTCTCTCTTTAATTATCTCGATCGGTTTGATGATGTGGCAATTTCTAAACCGCTTATCCAAATTTGAAAAATAAATATGTTGTGGAATTGGAAAATTAATCTCTATCTAATAAAAATATTTTCAAGGTCTGATTTCATGGTTTGACAAAGGGTGATTTTTGTAAAACGAATTTAATGCATAAAATCCATAAAAATTACATCCTAATCATCATAACTCCAAAATTAACATAAATATATCTTTTCTTGATCTAGAAAACTTAATAAGTTTATTGGTGATGTTTTAAGAGTCTAAATCCAAATTTTGCTAAAAAGCTCTAAAAATAGGGTTTCTATATATTAATGTGCACTATGTACTCCAATACATGTTAATAAATTGAAAATAGGCAAAGTGGAACTTGGACTCAATTAAAGTGGTGAAAGTTAGTAATTGATATCAATAAGAGAGGTATGTGCATTTCTTACACCCTATGTTGGGATAATTGCAGCCAAACCTTATATTTCCCTAATGAGGCTTAAATGAACCCTAAATATCCTATTCTTGAATCCTAATGTTGTTCATGACTCAAATTAGATTATAATTTCTTCTTATTTGGGTCTTATACCCCACTGCCATACTTATTGAATATTATGATTACTCCTGCCATGACTACTTTTCTAGCATGTGGATTTATGTTCTATTTAATTTAAAGTAGCGATACTTATGTACAACCACCCACAGAGGGCATGTAAATAATCGACCTGGGGAATGTCTTATTCTCCCCATAATATTGTAGGTGACTGGGAATGTCTTATTCTCCCCTCACCTAAGGTTAGAGGCCCAGTAGGTGCCTCAACCCTACTTAGTTAGGTAGACATAATTATCTTACATGTAAATCCTTTTTGATATAATTGTTAATGGCAAGTTTCTTTTGAATATAGCCTCATACTCTTATTATCTTCATTATATGATGAACCCTAGCCTGTTTTTTTTTTTTTGTACTTATCTTGATATCCTAGATTAGTTTTGTGACACATACCTTGTTTTCTTTCCCCTTTTGCTGGGTGTTTTCCCAACCACCCAAGTGCTGGTGCTGAGCAAGGAGAAGGACAAGTTTGAAGGAATTCATCTCAGGAGTAGATCTCAAGCTATCTGAAAGGATGTCTAGGTTTCTATAGCTAGATCCTTTTCTCTTATCTTTATCTTTTGAGAACAATCATGTAATGAAAAATGAAAGCCATGTAATAGGCTTAGTTCTTTTATTTCCGCTTCTATTGACATTTTGTAATGTATCTGGTGCATGCTTATTTACTTGGAATATTATACATGCATCCCTCAAAATCTTTTGTCTTTCTAAAAAGATGGATGTTTTGTACTTCCTTTAAATTTTAGTAAGGAGGTGATCTTGTCTCTTTACATCATGGTATCAGAGCCTTTAGGCAACTATTAGGACATGAAGTTGAAGCAAAGGTGTCTAGAATGGATCAGGTTTCAGGGGCTGGCAATATTTTCCTCCGCATCACTAGCTTGGTTTATGAGGACTCCCGTGCCCATATGATACCGGCCTGGCCTGAGCTGATACGAATTGCCCAAAATAGTATGATTTTAGGCAATAGCATTCTAGATATTCTTTTCTCATCTATGCTTCTATTATTTTTCATCTATGATTCAAATACTCCTGGGAACTTAACATATTAACCCTACTTTTCAGGATAGGTGACTTGTTCGACAGTAGGATCAAGGGAAACGAGTCAAACCCTAATGACTCCAATGTGGAAAACACTCCTGTGACTCCTACTGGCCATGGTGTGGTCAACCCTGCTACTCCAGTCACCGCCTCCTTCACACCGGAGCAAGAGCTGGCAATGTTGCACCAAGTGCTCTCCACCTTGATGGGGCAACTCCACACAGTGGCTGCCAATGCCAACAAGCTGAGGGAGTTCACCCTCACTCACTTCATAAAGATGCAGCCACCCTACTTCAAAGGTGAAAGTGAACACAACATGGTGGATAAAGCTGATGACTGGGTGTTGTCTTTGGATCAGACCTTCGAGGGTATGGCATGCCCTCCTCACCAGAAAGTTCTGTTCGCGATGTATGTGTTGGACGGACTGGCACGTGTCTGGTGGAATGTTGTCGCCCGCACTCGAGACACCTCTACCATGGAGTGGGACCAGTTCCTGAAGCTCTTCAGGGAGAAGTACATATGTCCTGCCTTCTTGAGGAAGAAGGAAGCTGAGTTCTACAGCCTCAGGCAAGGAAGCATGAGTGTGGCTGACTACATCCAACAGTTCCTACTTCTGGAACGCTATGCCATCGACCTTGGAGCCGAGAGAAGGGCAACATTGTTCTTGGAGGGCCTAAACTACCAAGTGGGTAAAAGTCTTGTTCTACAACTTCCACTCACCTTCCAGCAGTTGGTGGATAAGTTCCTGGCCATCGAGTCCTACCCAGGATTCCAATCCTATGGACACAGTAATGGATATAGCAACAACAAGAGGAAGAACCCTACCCAGAATGAGAATCACGGACGTGATCGGTGCAATAGGTGCTCTCGTCACCATCCTCCAGGGAGATGTGCTGCCAACAATGCACCTGCTCGTAGAGACAACCGGCCTCCTCTGACCTGCCATGAGTGTGGCCAAGTTGGGCATATCCGACCACTCTGCCCCCATTTCCAGCAAGGACAGAATAATGCCCAGCAACCGCAACAGCCAAAGCAGAATCTACCTTTGCGGAATAATAACAACAAAACCAACAACCAGAACTCGAGGCGACTGCCAGTGGAGAGGAGGAATAGGAGAGTGTTTGCTCTCAATGCTGAGGAAGCAGGCAAAGATAATGAAGTTATTGAAGGTACCTTGCATCTTAATATGCATCCTATAAAGGCACTATTTAATTCTAGCTCATCCAATACCTTCATATCATGTCAGCTTTCGTTTATGTTAGAAATAGAGTTTGAGTATATGGATCATATATTAGATGTAAAAACCCCTAGTGGTAAGATTTGCTCTTCATATCTCCAAACTCCAACCATGGACCTCTGTATATCTAGTATAATGTTTCCCTCAGATTTCATCTTGCTCGACATGACCGCCTTTGATGTCATCCTGGGAATGGATTGGTTGAAGAGGTACAAAGCTATTTTGTTTTGTGAAGAATCAAAGGTTAGTTTGTCACATCCTATTGAGGAAAGATTGTGTGTCAAGGGTAGGAAGCGAGAAGATCGGAAATTTTTTATTTCCACCATCAAAGCTGAAAAGCTAGTCTCGCAAGGGTGTAGTGATTTCTTAGCCTCTATAGTCCTCGAGGCTACACCTCCTTCTCTTGACCACACAGATGTGGTGAAGGACTTCCCAGACGTCTTTCCCGAGGAGTTACCTGGTTTGCCACCAACTCGGGAGGTGGAGTTCTCCATCGAGCTTGTACCCGGAGCTTCACCAATGTCAAAGCCGCCTTACCGCTTGGCCCCTGCCGATCTTGCCAAATTGAAGAAGCAGCTAGAACAACTTCTCAACATGGGCTTCATCCACCCCAGTGTTTCACCCTGGGGAGCCCCTATCCTGTTTGTAAAGAAGAAGGATGGTTCAATGCGGATGTGTATGGACTATCGCATGCTTAACCAAGTGACGGTAAAGAATCGTTATCCTTTGCCTCACATAGATGACTTGTTCGACCAGCTAAAGTCAGCCACTGTGTTATCCAAGATGGATATACAAAGTGGCTACTACCAGATGCACGTGAAGGATAATGATTTACCGAAGACGGCTTTCAAAACTCACTATGGGCATTATGAATTCATGGTCATGCCTTTCGGCTTGACAAATGCCCCTGCTGCCTTCATGGACTTGATGAACTGAGTGTTCTGCCCATACCTTGACAAGTTCGTGGTGGTGTTTATCGATGACATTTTGGTTTATTCTGAGACATTAGAACAACATTGCGAGCATCTTCGGATTGTACTCAACACACTATGGGAAAATCAACTCTATGCAAAATTCTCAAAGTGTGAGTTCTGGATAAAGGAAGTGATGTTTCTGGGTCATGTGATTTCTGCCAGACATATAGTTGTTGACCCTGCAAAGGTAGAAGCTGTGACCAAGTGGAAAGCTCCAAAGAATTCCTCAGAGATTTGTAGTTTCCTTGGCTTAGCAGGTTACTATCAAAAGTTTATCAAGAACTTCTCTGAGTTGGCCTTGCCTTTAACCAAGCTAACGCGAAAGGAGGTCAAGTTCTCTTGGACACCAGAATGTGAGAACAGTTTTCATAAGCTAAAGAAGAGCCTGACTTCTGCTCCCGTACTTGCTTTGCCTGTTGAGGGCATACCCTATGTCATCTACACTGATGCATCCAGACAAGGCTTAGGGTGTGTTTTGATGCAAGAAGGAAAGGTGATCGCCTATGCTTCTTGACACTTGAAACCTAATGAAGCTAATTGGCCTACACATGATTGGGAGCTTGCTTCCATAGTTCATGTTTGAAGATATGGCGACACTATCTCTATGGTGAAAAGTTTGAAAAGAGTCTGAGATATCTGTTGACTCAGAAGGATATTAATTTGTAACAACGTAGGTGGATGGAATATATTAAAGATTACGACTTCACCATTACCTATCATACTGGTAAAGTGAATTTCGTAGTTGATGCTTTAAGTCACAAGAAGGATGTTGTTTGTGCTGCTTTGAGATGTTCAATATGGGAAAACCTTGAACATGTGGCTAGATGGAGACCTCACCATGTTGAATCAATGGATGAAGACAAGTTGTGTGTTCATATGGCCAGCTTGACCATTACACCAACCTGTATCTTAGAAGTCGTGGCTACACAGTTGGAGAGTTCTGAGCTTGACGAGATGAAAGCTTTAACTGAGAAACCACAATCTGACTTCTCTGTCAGAGTGGATGGTGTTGTCTGCTTCAAACAAAGGTTGTGGATTCCTAATGTTGGTGATCTGAGATAGAAGGTTCTGAGTGAAGCTCATGGGTCCAAGTACACTATTCATCCTGGCACAACAAAGATTTATAAGGACTTACAACGAAGCTTCTGGTGGAAGAACATGAAGAATGATATAGCTCTATTCATCGCGAAGTGCTTGACATGTCAGAAAATCAAGATCGAACATCAACAACCTGGTGGTCTTCTTCACCCTCTTGAAATTCTAGAATGGAAGTGGGAGAAAATCACAATGCACTTCGTTACTGGTTTCCCCAAGTCCAAGAAAGGTTATGATGTTGTTTGGGTGGTTATTGACCAGCTTACAAAATCTGCTCATTTCTTGCCTTTCAAAACCAATAACAAAGTTGCAGATATGTCTCCGTTGTACGTTGAGTGGATTGTATGTCTGTATGGAGTACCTGAGGTAATAGTTTCTGATCGTGACCCAAAGTTTACTTCTCATTTATGGGGTCAGATTTAGGAGGAGATGGGTACTGACTTGTGTTTCAGTACTGCTTACCACCCACAGACTGATGGTCAATCTGAGAGAACAGTTCAGATTCTGGAGGACTTGCTTCGTGCTTGTGTGATGGATTGGGGTGGTGCATGGGATCGATATCTGCCATTAGCTGAGTTTGCTTACAATAATAGCTACCAAGCTAGTATTGGTATGCCACCTTTTGAATCTCTCTATGGTAGACCATGTCGTTCACCTTTTTATTGGGATGATGTCGGTGAACGTTCTCTAGTGACGACCGATGACATGCAAATGATGATAGAAAAGGTGTAGTTGATAAATAAATGCATGAAAGCTACTCAAGACTGACAGAAGATGTATGCTTACAAGAAGAGGTCCAATGTTAACTTCCTAGTGGGTGACTATGCATTTCCGAAGATCAAGCCTATTCGTTCTATTGCTAGATCTAAAGTTAAAGGCAGGTTGAGTCCCCGTTATGTTGGACCATTTGAAATCTTAGATAAGGTTGGAGACTGTGTGTACCGCTTATCCTTACCTCCTTCCTATGATAAGATTCATAATGTGTTCCATGTCCCTGTGTTGAAGAAGTATGTGAAGGACTCATCTCATGTGCTTACCGTTGAGCCATTGGAGATACATGAGAATCTGACCTATGAAGAGTTACCTGTGAAGATTCTTGACTCCCGAGTAAAGCAGCTGAAGAACAAAGAGATTGAGCTGGTAAATGTTTTGTGGAAATATCATGGTCTGGAAGAAACCACTTGGGAGTTGAGAGATGAAATGTTACGTACTCACCCTTCTCTTTTTTCTTGAAATTTCGAGGATGAAATCCTTTTAAAGGGGTGGAGTGTTGTAACATAATGAATCTTAGATGTAATATCCATGTAAACCTTTTTCCCAAGTTTCCCTCTCATTTCTATCCTTTATGTTTAATTAGTGGAATTTATAGTGGTTTAGTGAACATTTATTCACTATTTGTACCAATATAAGGGTGTATGCACAAATACCTCAGTAAAAGCTTAATTACCATAATTAAGTTCTATAAACCTTAATATAACTTTTTGATATGATTTGAAAACATAAAATGAGGCTAAGTTTCAAATTTGGTTTGATTTGGATGTTGTTTGTGCAAGTTATGCAATTTTCAGTACATTCTAGACTTTTATGCAATTTACCTAATTGGGAGGTTTTCTTTGCAAATTATCTCTTGAATTTTAATCCTTAGATATTCCCTTACCATTAATGAGATTTTAAACCATTGGAGAACCTAGTTTCACCTTTTTTTGATGGTATTTCTTTCCAAGGGCATTATAGGGATTACCCTCTTTATAAAGATGCTTATCCTTAAAAGCTATCAACCAATGAGGTTATTTCTTTCTTGCAAAACGGTGGGGATGGCCTAGAATAATATATGGGCTCTTAGGACCGACTTTGGATATGCATGAAGCCTCTATGATCTATCCTCTCGCATGGCCATCAATCCCTAGGCTAAAGACACATGGAAAGTCCCTTAAGACTCCTCATGCTTCACCTCTTTCTATATATAGCCATGTATACCCCTTCCCAACTCACAATTTGAAAACTCTTTCTCTCCTTTCCTTTCCTCTGTCTTATATAATAGTTCCTTCTGTATTTGTCCATGAATTTTCTGCCCCAAGGTGATAGAGGGAGCCTACCTTGGTGAAGAAGGCTCCTAGGGCTTCCAAATTGCTCTATTAGGGTTTCTAAAGCTCCTCCTTGGTAATTTCGACCAAAACTAGTAAGTTTCCTCCCTTAATTCCCTATTTTCATACTGATAGTCTTCCTTACACCTTCTTCTAGGTCGTAACCATGACCATACATGGTAAAACTCCACCTAATACCCTAAAACATGTCATCTCCTTGCTCTTTTGCTAGGGTTTGCACCTCTAAAGTGGAGAAGGTGATATTTGCTCAAGAAAGGAGTTTGGCTTGGATCAACCAGACCTTCTAATCTCAGAATCCTTTCTGTTTGAACCTTATTACCTTCCTAGAGGCAAGTTTGGTTAACACCCTTCTCATATATTGCTTAGTACATGCTTAAAACTCATGCTTTTATGTTGAAAATCGACGATTTCCATCTCTTTTTACCATGCTCTTCTAAGGTTTTCATTTCTTGTTGTTTTACCTTCTCTAGAAGCTCTGGTTTGGTTACCTGTGCAACTTCAAACCTGATCTTGGTCGAATGGTGTTTTCTCCCTCTCCCTCTCTCTTTAATTATCTCGATCGGTTTGATGATGTGGCAATTTCATATTGGTCAGTATTGCAAAATTCATATCTTCTAAACCGCTTATCCAAATTTGAAAAATAAATATGTTGTGGAATTGGAAAATTAATCTGTATCTAATAAAAATATTTACAAGGTCTGATTTCATGGTTTGACGAAGGGTGATTTTTGTAAAACGAATTTAATGCATAATATCCATAAAAATTACATCTTAATCATCATAACTCCAAAATTAACATAAATATATGTTTTCTTGATCAGGAAAACTTAATAAGTTTATTGGTGATGTTTTAAGAGTCTAAATCTGAATTTTCCTAAAAATATCTAAAAATAGGTACTCCTTCTCTTGCTTTTCCTTTGTTCTCTCTTCAAAAGAGGCAAGGCACACTATTACTCCTTTCTGAATGATTGATATTTCCTTTTTATAGAAAAATGTTCCTTTTCCATAAATTGATTTATCATCATAAATTATGGGGAAATGGCATAAATCTACATTACTTTTATATATTTCTTACTTTTCCTTTTATGAGAACTTTTGCCTTTTATTATAATAAAATCAAACGTCACAAAAAGACACTACCATATTCTTATTAGGTCCCATATTTGATAACAATAGGCCATTAAGGAAAAGCATATAGATACATGGAACTTTATTGACTAATTGGGTCACAAATTCTATATTGTTTTTGTATATCTCTTTGCTATATTCCCCAAAACAATATAGGAACTCATGAACCTCCTTTCCAATCCATATTTAGTGTGTGGAATTTGTGGGATATTTTTTCCATACAAAACATTCTCATTTTCATATATTTATTTTAAAAAATCATTTTTATTCTAACGAATATCCTTTTCCTCCCACTGTCTAGAATAATCTTCCTTTCTTTATTATTTTCAAGCATATGAAAAGATAAATTTAAATTATATTGTTTGATGCCTCAAACATGGTGTTGCCAATCTTAGCTAGTTAATAATTATCTAAAACATCATAAATCCTATTTCTTTTGGCATCTTGACAATTATTTCATTTATCATAACAAAAGGTCATTATTATTAATTCATGTACAAATTATTTTTATTTTTTTAACTTGTGGCACAAGCACCCATGCCACAAAGGTGATCCATATTGTTATTCCCCCTGATAATACCATTACAGGATTTACTTATCAAAAACATACTTTACATTTATATAATTTAATTTTACCAAAATTGAGGATACAACATTCACCCCTCCCTAAAAAGAATTTTGCCCCCAAAATTCAAACCTAGTAAGCTTTAAGGTGAATGATAACTCAACTTGATTTCACAACTTAGGGTTAGCAACCCTACTTAGATTATCTTCACTCCACTTTTATTGGTGTGCAAATTCGTCTCATTGTAACTAAGATTGAAACTTGGATTCAATTCAAGGTATATCCACATCCCTTGGTTATCACATTTTCATTTGTGATTTTACTCCCTCTTGGTGATTATCTTTTCACATAGGTTTCCAACATATCACTCATTTATTTTCATATAAGGGTGAGGTAACACCTCCTACCCTAGTTCAGGTCATTAAACTTTCAACTTAGGATATTCATCCTCATATGTCATTTTTAAGCATAAAATATGTCTACCCAATCTCCCCCTTCATAATGAGATGAAATAAGAACTTGACTGAAGCCCAAACACAAAGTTCATCCCTTTCTAAGAGTCGAGACGGTATATCCACATGTTACCTCAAAATTTCATAGTTTAGGTTGAATCATTATTAATATGACTCTAACCATACATTTTAATTCCATAATTCATATATTTCATATAGTCAAATATCTCTTTTTTCACTCTTGAGTTTGTACGCAACTCCTTTCATTATTATATGACTTCTTTGCATCTTTTGCATTTACACCTCAGATATTATGAGCCTTAGCCACTTCCTTGAAGTCTCTAGGGGTATAGGTACTTTCAAAGTGATCTCATCCTTATGCATCTAGGGAATGCCTCTCACATTCACCCATTAGGCCACATGATCATCATGAAGGTAGCTAATCTCTCGAGTCATGGACCTTGGGAAAACCTTGTTGTTACCTCCCAACCATAGGGTCATATGCATACAGGGCACAATGAACTCCTAATCCCATTGGTCCTATGCACCTTTTATGCACCCTACTTGACCTTGGGATTGACTTAGGACTCCACCCTTCCCAAGGGTTTCTTTGAGATGTCATACCTTAGCCATCTTCAAGCACATTATTTTTGTATGAAATTCTTCAAACCATATTTCCTCCATCTCTTATCATGCTCATTGTTCACTTTATGTCCCCTCATTGGACTCATGGAAACATTTCTTTTCCGGACTCGGTCTCATATAGTCAGCCACTTCCATAGTGACTTGTTCTCATGTCCCTCAGAGATGGCATACTTGGGTTTAAAGAATCATACTTGATATATGTGCTTTCATATTTTATATCCTTAATTCTCCACCCTTTAGGTGACAGTTAATATTTCCCCAATCTTTAAATTTATTTGGTCAACTTACCTTTCTAGTGAAGGTCCTAACCTAGGGTGCCTTCATGGCTCATAGGAGAAAGTTAGGATTCTCTAACCACAACCCGACCCCAGGGTATAAGTTTTTGCCTCCCCCCATAGGTTATCTTCCCACTCTTGGGTTGACCCACCCCAGGTTAGCACACTAGCTCTAAAGGTTTCATATTCCCATCTTTATTATTATTATAACTTCTCAGCCCTAATGGACTTTCATACCTTCCCGTCAGGGCTTGATATTCTTTCGATATTACCATCCGGTCTTGACACTTCCTATACCATCCTATCCAGGCTTGGTATTTCATTGGCCTTCACATCTGGTCTTGGCACTTCATATACCATCCTATTCATGCTTGGTATTCCATTGGCCTTCCCATCTGGGCTTGTCCCTTTAGCAACATTCCCATCCGGGCTTGGTTCATAGTCATTTTCAGAATGACTAAACTTCCATAGATAGAAGTATAGCAATGAGCAAGTTATATTCATATTTCCATTTTCATGTATAGCCATTGGTCATTTATGTCTCTCGTATATATTCAAATTTCTCTTTTTTTTCACATGCATCATGCATACATTTCTCCATATTCATACATGGAAATCTATGTCATATCGACTTATTTACATTTTCCTTAATTCTCATTAATCTTACCTTAATTAGATTCATATGGGTAGGGTATTATATCACCACACTATTCACATTAATCTTACCTTAATTCTCATTAATCTTACCTTAATTAGATTCATTAGGGTTTTAGGGTTAGGGTTGGGGATGATACCTTACCTCTTAGGGTTTCATGTTCTTCAAAACCAACTTTAGTATCATCTAGGGTTACCCTCCTAGGAATACCCATATAATGTTTTCTTTTTACTTTATCATAATCTCCACATCACATGTAAATTATTATTTCCACATTGCATGTACATTATCATTTCCATATTACATGTACATCAATAGGAGGAGGATGTCTTAATCCTACTTCTTCTCAAAAACCCTAACTTTATATGAGGAGAGAACTGTTCTTTTAGGGTTTATTAAATAAGATGATGAGAAATGGATAAATCAAGATGAGAAGTAAACCTAAAAGTATTTTATTTTGGGCAAAACCTATCGACTTTGTCCAGATAGGATACACGAGTCTGGGAGTTCTCGTAAGCCAACTAGCGGTGCGGAGAAAAATTTTGCCAGCCCCCGGTCATGGGCCCTTCTAGACTCCTCAGTCTATAGAAAATGCCCTAATAATTCCTTCATATTTCTACATATTTTTTTTGAGCAGGTAAAATATTACTATCATAAAAAAGAAGCATATAGATGGAAAACCACCGTATATTGTACAAGAGGGCTACACTACAAAATCCCACTGGGCCAAAATAACAAAACTAACCCCCCTCATAATATTAGGTCTGGCTTTAAGCACCAACCTCACACAACTCACAAAATTATCAAAAAAGGGAAGGACATCCATATCCCCTTTCCCATGCATCTTGTTATTTCTTTCTTTCCATATCATAAAGCACAGACCCGCCAACCAGACCCCCACAAAAGGTCTTAGACCGGTATTGCCTCTGGTCTTCTCCATAATGACCATAATTCCTTCAAACAATGTGGGTGGGGGGCGCCGCCCCAACCCATCTTCAACCAACATCTACACCAGATGTAGTGAGTGTAGGTACAATAAAAAACATGTGGGCATATTTCTGCATATTACTTGAAATTATAAACTATTAAATATTATTTGAAAAATATGAAGCTCTAATACCAAATGTAACATTTAAGGAAAGACCTTCAAGTTGAGAGCCATTACCTATGTTTCCAAGGATCTAGATTGGTCAAATAATAAATAATAGAAAACAATTTCAATTAAATTTCAAATATTTCTTACAATTGTAAAATGATATACCTCATGAAACTAATACCTATTGAGAAGAAGTATCATCTATCTAGTCCACCTTGGTATATATTTAATACCTTTGATATCTTTCATCTTATTCTTCGTGTCTTTTATCATGTGAAACATATACCTAAAATGCCAACAAACAAAATGCGGTCAACATATTACTATACTATGAATGTGGGGTGCAACCACAATGTGTGCAACTAACATGATCACATAATAAACATCAAATATTGCAAATAAGAATTGGCATATTCTTCACATACCCTAACACTTACTAGATACATCATCCTGGGCGTGATCACTATCCTCTCCATGGCTCATGTGCATCACCCCTTGATATATGTTAGCTTAGGGTTTAGAATATTATTATTTACTTATGTGATGCTTATAATGGCATTATAGTTGAACATGAATTAAATAAACAATTAATAATTTATTCATCAAATCAATCCTCAAAAATCATTTGGAAAACATCAACAAAATATATTCCAGGTAGTCATAATCATAACCACATACCTTGGTGGTGAGTCGTCAAGATTATTAGGTAGAATACACTTCAAGTATATTATCCAATCAATAGGCAAATCAAACAATCCACCTTTTAGCCTGCATGAATGTAAATCCTAAAATGTCACCATCACATTAATTAGATTAAGCTCTACTCGGTCCTAATTTAAGGTTCAGGGTTTCCTTGGTTTTGAGTCATTATCAGGGTTATGTTGATTCCTAAATTTCCATGTTCATCGATCTAGTAACTCAAGAACCCTAATTCATATTAACTGTAACCACGATCATTAAAACTACCATATCCCTTTATTATGAACACTTACTTTATATTAACTTCATTAATCAACATAACAACATATGACCTTGGTTTCATTACCCTATTTATTCACATGTATGGATGGATATCCACCTTTTTAACCCTAATCATAATCTTCATTGTCATGGTCATAACGAAAAACATATTGTTAAACAAAATATTATACTAATACAAAAGAAGGCTTTTAAAAGTTTTCAACATTTTAATATCAAAATCTAGGTTTTCTAGGTACCAATCACCACTTAATCTTGTATAGCAATACTTTTGGAACAAGAAGTCTAATTAGATATCAATTATATTTTATTTGTATTCTACGTCTTTTGCCAATCATTTTGATATATAATTTCCATATATTTGGACATTCCTAGCATTTTCAATGATTAAACCAAAATAAGAGATTATACCTTAATTACTGGCCATGTGGCGCTTCCCCATTGGCCAGCACCAGTACCATCTGGTTAAGTTGGGGAGGCATGGTTCACTCCTTGGTTTCCTCTGGACCAGCTATCAATTTATTTGAATCTTGGTTGGCTATTGAACCTGACCGGATCCTTCTTTCTCTTAATCGCTTATTAGGGCCAAATTCCCCGCGTCTGTCTCTCCACCCATGAGGCATGATGCCTCTGCCCAAGTTCCATAGGCAAGATGATCATGCTCCCTCCTCTCCAGCACCCATCATTAGCACCGCTTCTAGTGTTGAGCCCATCATCGGCACGACTTCTCCACCACCTCGTATCCTAGCCCCCTCCCCAGCCTTCCTTCACTGTCTGCAAGCTCGCCTTCTTCGTGTTGTCAAAGATGCAACCAAAACCATGATAACAGAGGTCGATGGTTGCTAAAACTCTTCCTCCTTTCCAATGGCATATTGCCAGATTGTCCAGCCTGCCTTGTTTTGTCATCTCCCTCCTCGTGAGGACCTGTGTTGCGGCTACAATGCTTGGCTTCCAGGTCATCTAACCTAGCATCCTATAGCCCAGGGAACAGAAGGAGAAAGGTTAAGGACCTATGCCCACCTTTGTCAGAGACAACATACCTCAACCTCGACCAACCATAGTCGAAGACCAAAGGGTCTTCCCTTGTCATCTACGTCTAACGCTAGGCCATTGAGAACCTGCTCTAGAAAGGGAAACTCCTCCTACTATAGTTGTGCTCGCATTCACCCATTCCCCCTTTTTTGGTGTGCAAGTTTCACCACCGGCCATGGGGTTACCAGGTCTGGCCGAAGCCTAACTGCAACATGCACTTCACAATCATGGAAGACTATTTTGAAGGTGGTCTTCTAGGGTTTGGGGAGAGGAGATGAAGAAGAGAAGATGAGAGGGTATATCTCCCAAGTTCTCATGAACATATATATATATATATATATATATATATATATATATATATATATATATATATATATATACATACATATATATATATAGTCAGGCTAGAATACACTCGAGTGTACAGATCACGCCATACACCCCAATGGTGTTTTCCTATCTAGACCACATTTGTTTTTAAATCTAATCCATTGATCTTCATGGTTACAATAATAATAGGTCACATACAAAATTTGAACTCATTTGGATGAGTGCAAGTCACTCATCCAATGACAACAAAATCGATGCACAAAATTAATTTGAAATACATGATTTTTTGCCTCCTTTAGATGCACGACCTATAAGTGTCCAAATGAGCTAAATTTTATTATATAGCATGTTCTTATGATAATTAAGAAGATCAATGGTTTACATTTTTCAAAAATTTACTACATCATCAAAAATGACTAAGGTGTACCGTGCTTCTGGTACACTCGAGTGTACACTAGCCTGACTATATATAGAGTCAGGCTAGAATACACTCGAGTGTACAGATCACGTCATACACCCCAATTGTGTTTTCCTTTCTAGACAACGTTATATATATATATATATATATATATATATATATATATATATATATATATATATATATATATATATATATATATATATATATATATATATATATATATATATATATATATATATGAATACTCCTTGTGTTTTCCTTTGTTCTCTCTTCAAAATTGGCAAGGCATGCTATATCTCCTTTCTGAATTATTGATATTTCCTTTTTATAAAAAAATGTTCCTTTTCCATAAATGGATTTATCATCATAAATTATGGGGTGATAAACTCCAATTCTGTGATGATATCTTAGTAATTTTACTCAGTTTTCTACACTCTTTCTCAGATAAATTAAATAGAATTCTTAACTTTCCTCTCTTATTACAAATATACTGTTAAATTAACTTTTCTCTCTTTTTTATAGGAAAAGACACACAAAAATCACAAAAGCCTCACATGGTTTCAAGACCGCATGAAGCCAACCGGTCCCAAGACCGCATTGACTCAAACGGTCCCAAGACCGCATGGACTCACGCAGTCCCAAGACCGCGTGAAATCACATGGTCCCAAGACCGCATGAAGCCAACCGGTCCCAAGACCGCATGGACTCAAATGGTCCCAAGACCGCATGAAGCCAACTGGTCCCAAGACCGCATGGACTCACACGGTCCCAAGACCGCACGAAGTCACATGGTCCCAAGACCGCATGAAGCCAACCAGTCCCAAGACCGCATGGACTCAAACGGTCCCAAGACCGCATGAAGCCAACCGGTCCTAAGACCGCATGGACTCACACGGTCCCAAGACCGCATGAAGTCACACGGTCCCAAGACCGCATGAAGCCAACCGGTCCCAAGACCGCATGTAGTCACACGGTCCCAAGACCGCATGAGTCCAAATGGTCTCGGGGTCCAAATGGTCTCGGGGTCCAAACGGTCTCGGGGTCCAAACGGTCTCAGAGTCCAAACGATCTCAGCGTCCAAACGGTCTCAGGGTCCAAACGGTCTCAGAGTCCAAACGGTGGACCCAAAACTGACCAAATCTTTTGGACTTCACTTAAGGCCTATAAATAAGACCCAAAGGGTCCTCCCCAAGACATCAAGTTTAAGACGCCCAGAGGCTGCCTCTACTACTCCAGAACTATTCCAACCTCCATCCTCCGCCCAAAGGCTACCGGTCTGAGATCTACACTCCATCCTGAAGCTACTTTCTCTCTCTTCGCCAAAGAAGGTGGGAAGAGGATACCTCATCATCGAGCAACCTGTGAAGTGTGAAGATCGTCATTCTCTCTCTTTCCAAGGGGTTGGCTTTCCTCTCTCCTTTGTGGGGATGACATTCTCTCTCTCTCTCTTCTCGCCTCCTTCTTTGTCCTAGCCATGAGCGAGTAGTCTCATTCACTAGGGTGCGGGGAGTAGCCCTGCTACCCATGTTTTCATTTCATGCAATGTAATCCATAGTTTGTAGTAGAGATATACCTTCTTTTCAGTTCGACATCAATCGTTTAAAGAATGCTTGTTGCTTGATCACCAACTCGTGTTATCTTTTATCTTTTAGTATGAATTGTCTACGTTTGTACTATTAGATTTGAATCTCGATTGAATGTTGGTTCTGGATGCATGTATCCACCATGCATCTGTTTCGGTATCTAGGAGTGTTTTTCAAGAAGTGGAGTAAACTCACTTCCATCGTTGTACTTTCATACTATGAAATGGAATCAATTGACATATGAAAGTATAACCTTGATAAGTCGAGGAACACACTTTGCGAAGGGAATGATGTAAAGTAAGTGACCATTTTTTCGGGGATGGCTGGCATTGCAACATTCCCACACTTCTCGTAGTTAGTTCTCTGAAAGGAAACTAAATCTACAAAGATACTCACTATTTAGACTCCTATTGCAGGTTATGTTTTATGTTGCATGTTTTGATCCATGTGTAGTGGCGATGAATGCTGATCACATCCTAGTGGCTCCTTATCATTGTTAACATCCTTAAATTTACTTACTTTCTTTACTTTACTTTCACTTAGTTTAAAAACAATCAAACCAACCTTTTGATTTTAATACCGACTGTTAAGAGGTTAAGTGAAATTCCAACGTTTTCCATCTTGTTTCCCCCAACAAGACCGTTGTCCCGTGGATTCGACCCTTAACTATACTACAATAAGGCTTCCACGTATCTTAGCATACGTGGGTGGAGTTCTCAATCTAGTATAAGCAAGGCTAAACTTAAAGATTTACTATCTTCAGGATTTTTAGTGGTGCATGCAATTCCACGTGAGTGGAAGCTCCATCACAAATTGGCACCGTTGCCGGGGACAACGGAACGTTTTAATTTCATTTACTATCTTGCTAGCTGGTTAGGGTTTTACACTTTCCTTTAACCATTAGTCCATATCTTCTTGAATCCATCATATCTCTTGCATCATCTAAAAGGTGTGTTTCTTTCTCTACTCAGGTAGAAGACGTGTATGCAATCATCGCATAACCTCAGATTCTCTCCTGATCCAGAGTATGACTCTGAGGTAGAGAGAAGCTTCCACCGCCGCATCAGACTTAACCGCCAAAGAGACAGGAAAATGGTTGAATATCAACACAAGTTGCACAAGTAATGGAAAGGGTTAATGCCACCATAGCCGCTTAGAGAGCACAACTCATTGTTGACACCCATGCTCAGATTCAAGCATAAATCCGAGTTGAAGAACAAGCCCGCATCCGAGATGAAAACAAAGCAGCTAACAAAGCTGCCCAGCTAGAGCTAAGAAATAAGCAATTGAGAGACTATGTCGTACCAAAGAACTATGAAGACAATCATCCAGTGCGGCCACTGATCATTAACATACCCAACTTTGAAATCCGGACACAATGGATTCAAATCATGCTAGGCATCTCATTCTTTGGTGGTTCCGGAGATTAATGTATGGATCATTTGAAGAGGTTCAAGGCACTTTGCCGACTTGTCCCGCAAGCCAGAGTCGCCCTTGATACAATAATGCTACATCTTTTCTATTTTACTCTATCCGGAAGAGCTTTGAGCTGGTACAACTCGCTTGATAGGGAGCCAATAATCACCACATGGGCTCCCTTGGAAGAAAAGTTCCTAGAAAAGTTTTTCCCCCCTTCGTTAACTTATGAAATTAGGCGGCAGATCAACCACTTCACCCAACTTTCTGGAGAATCACTCGCAGAAGCATGGAAAAGATTCAAGGAGCTTCTAAGAAAGTGTCCTCATTACGACATCTCCCAAAATCAATTAATAGAAATGTTCTATAGGGGGGTGAGTGATGACATTAAGAAATTTCTGGATTCCTCATCTGGAGGAAATTTTATGAGGAAGAACTACGAGGATGCTTGGAAAATCGTTACACTTGGAGCTGAGAACCAATCCAATTGGGGACGATCATCCGACAAGGGAGTCCTCAAAGTTTATAAAGCTAAGGAATCAATGGAAATGAAGGGTATTGCAGAAGCTTTAAAAACTATAGCTCACAAACAGCAGGCTCTTGAAACTTCACTTGAAGAATATGATAAGAAGAAAAACCCTCAAGTCCAACAGCTTAAAGCTTCCACAGGGACTTGTGAATCCTGTCACGCATCTGATCACCCTACTCTGTCATGCGGTCTGCTTTACAATGTGATGATGGATATGCACCCACCACAACAGTAGTACAAACCAATCATCGAACACCCTGAAGAGCAGATGCCCAAACAAGTTAATTCCATTCATTCCATACTGGGACAAGTTTACTATAATCCAAATCAACCAAGAAACCACCCCAGTTTTCAATATTGGAACCCTACAGGGAATGTCAACCCGCAACACCAGACACAAGGCGGATCCTCCAATAGGTTGCCACCTGGATTCCAAAGTAACTTTAACCAAAATCAAGGGAACCTCATAAACAACTTCCCAAGATCCAACTACCCTAGAAATCCCTCCCCCTACTATCAATATAACCATCCCCCTCTGCACTCGCAATTGCATCCTCAGTTGCAGCAACAGAAACAACCCCAGTTAGCACCACCTCCGCAACAACCACATCAAGGTCAACAACAATTCGCTCAGAAAAATGCCTCCTCCCAGCCAACAAATGAGATGACTATGATCAGGTAGATGCTACAATCACAACAAACTATGTTTGCCAATCAGTAAGCTCAGCAGAAGGCGGTGGAAGCCCAACTAGCACAAATTGCTGCTCAACTGAAGCCACCAGTAGGCACTTTTGCAGGACAACCTGAGTCAAACCCTAGACATGACCAAAATAGACTAGAGCAATTGAATGTCGTCACTACAAGATCTGGATGTGCCCTCCACGAAACTACGAGAATCGCTCATGATGATGATGATACACTTGTCCTTATTCCAAATGCAAGCCCGAACCTAGGAACTGAGAAGTCCGCAGAGAACGCGAAAGGCAAAGAAAAAGAACAAGCTTCCAAAGAGCCCGAAATTCCACAGTATAAACCTAGGATACCATATCTAGGAAGATTGAGAGAGACAAAAATGGACACTAGGTTCCAAAGATTTAAGGAGGCTATGAAGAAACTCTATATCGACATCCCGCTCCTCGACGCTCTCTCTGAAGTACTAGCTTGGGCTAAATATCTAAAAACTCTACTATCAAGGAAATACATTACTGAAGAATAAGAGACCGTCAAACTAGCTCAAACCACCTCCGATATCATTCTTAATAAGATGCTAAAGAAAAAGAAGGACATTGGTTCCTTCGATATTCAGTGTTGTATTGGAAATGCCTCGAGCAAAAAGGGATTAGCTGCCTTAGGGGCTAGCATATCAATTATGCCCTACTCCATGTGTAAATGATTAGGTTTCACTGACTTGCTACCCACAACGATGACAATTCAGTTAGCTGATTCCACTATCAATGCGCCCCTACGAATTATTGAAGATATTCCAGTCAGGATAGGCAAAGATGCATATGTCCCATGTGATTTTGTCATTATGGATATCAAGGAGGATCTAAGGTACCCAATAATATTTGGCAGACCTTTCCTTGCCACACCCAGGGTGCTCATTGATGTTGAAGCTGGCACGATCATCCTAATACTGGGAAAAGAAGCAATTCAATTCCAAGTTCTGAACAGCATGAAAGGTCCCAGCATTCAAGAGGAGGTATTTCTCTTAGATGCAATACATAAAATGTCCCATTTGGAAATATTCGAGCCATCTGACGAGTTAGAGAATGTTCTAAAAAATCCAGAAGTCGAATTCTCAGCCAATGAATTGGTCCAACAATGCTTGCAACACTTAGAGAAAGCTGAAGAAGTGCCAACAACCACCTTTGAGGAGCTCAAATCTGTCACTATTTTAGACATAACGGAATCACCCAAGGCTCCCGAGATGAAAACTCTACCAACGAGAATTAAACACGTGTTCTTGGACAAAGAAAAATTATGTCCAGTTATCAGCAGTTCCACTCTGACGGAAAACCAGGAAGAAAGGCTTCTTGTTGAGCTAAAGAAACACAAGAAAGCCATTGAGTACAAAATAACTGACCTAACAGGTATAAACCCAGCCTTATGCATGCATAGACTACCCATGGTTGAAGAATTTAAGCCGTCAATAGAACACCAGAGGAAGCTGAACCCCAATCTTAAAGAAGTGGTTTTCCTTGAAGTCCTCAAACTGCTAAAAGCTGGCATAATTTACCCAATTTCAGATTCCCAATGGGTCAGCCCGGTCCAATTGGTCCCCAAAAAGGGAGGAACAACTGTCATGCTAAATGACAAGAATGAGTTAGTACCTACAAGGACTGTGACGGGGTGGAGGATGTGTATCGACTACAGGAAACTAAACAAATCAACGCGAAAAGATCACTACCCTCTGCCCTTTCTTGACGAAGTCAAAGAACACTTAGCCCATCAAAAGTTCTTCTGTTATCTAGATGGTTATTCTGGGTTCTACCAAATCCCTATACACCCAGAAGACCAAGAGAAATCTACTTTTACCTGCCCCTTTGGGACCTATTCTTTCAGAAGAATGCCATTCGGGCTTTGCAACGCACCTGCTACTTTCCAAAGGTGCATGTCTGCTATTTTTGCAGGATTAACGGAATCTATAATGGAGGTATTCATGGATGATTTTTCAGTTTACGGAGATTCCTTTGATAACTATCTACTCAACCTTGGACAAGTCTTACAACGATGTGAGGAAACGAACCTCATCCTGAATTGGGAAAATGCCATTTTATGGTAACTGAAGGTGTCGTCCTCGGACACAGAGTGAGTGACAGAGGGATTGAGGTGGACAAGGCAAAAATTGATGTTATCTTGAAATTGTCACCACCAAAAGACATAAAAGGAGTACGGGCATTCTTGGGTCATGTGGGGTTTTACAGAAGATTTATTAAAGATTTCTCAAAAATAGCAAAACCCATGACCCAACTGCTAACCAAAGACACCGAGTTCAATTTTAATCAAGAATTCTTACACAGTTTCTCAACTTTGAAAAATGATTTATTCTCCGCACCCATACTAAGAGCCCCAAATTGGTAACAACCTTTTGAAATCATGTGTGACGCCAGTGATTATGCCATAGGGTCTGTGTTAGGGCAGAGAATCGACAAGAAACCTTATGCTATATACTACGCATCTAAAACACTCGATGAAGCGCAGAAGAACTACACCACTATAGAAAAGGAGTTCTTAGATTTCATCTATGCGTTCGAGAAATTCCGCTCCTACCTAATTGGAGCCAAGGTTATAGTCTACACTGACCACTCTGCCATAAGATATCTAATTCAGAAGCACGATGCAAAACCCCGACTTATCCGGTGTGTGTTAATGCTTCAAGAATTTGATTTAGAAATCAAAGACAAAAGCGGAGTGGAAAACGTCATCGCCGATCACCTCAGCCACATTGAAGTCAAGGATGATGATAAAGTACCTATCCAAGACTCCCTTCCAGATGACCAACTAATGAAAGTTACCAATGGATTCCCCTGGTATGCCGATATAGTTAATTATCTAGCTACATGAATCATTCACCCTTCCGCCTCTCATCACGACAAAAAGAAATTCTTCCACGGTGTAAAGCAATACTATTGGGACGAACCTTACCTTTTTCTCCTATGCGCAGATGAACTTTTTCGTCACTTCTTACCTGAAGAAGAGATTACCCTTGTCTTAGAACATTGTCATTCCGACCCTACTGGGGGACACATGAGTGCAAAAAAGACCGCCATGAAGGTTCTACAATCGGGTTTCTTTTGGCCAACAATAGCAAGAGATTCCCATGATTTTGTAAAATCATGCAACAAATGTCAACTTTCTGGCGGCATATCTAAAAGGAATGAAATGCCCCTCACCATATGGAAAGAGATCGAATTTTTCGACGTGTGGGGGATAGACTACATGGGCCCCTTTCCTTCTTCATATGGTTTCTCCTACATACTGGTTGCAGTAGATTATGTCTCGAAATGGGTAGAAGCTATACCCACAGTTTCCAGTGATTCCAAACCAGTCATTAAGATGTTTAAAGACATCATTTTCCCAGATTTGGAGTCCCCCGAACTGTCATATCCGACGGAGGGACCCATTTTTTGGAACGAAGCTTTGAAGAACTCTTAAAGAAATACAGAGTTAACCATAAAGTTGCCATGCCTTACCATCCACAAACTAGTGGTCAGGTTGAAGTTTCAAATAGACAACTGAAGGCAATCTTAGAAAAAACAGTCAATAGACACCGCACTGACTGGTCCACCAAGCTTCCCAACACCCTTTGGGCTTACCGAACAACTTATAAAACACCAATTGGAACAACCTCGTTCCATTTGGTATACGGGAAATCATGTCATCTTCCAGTGGAACTGGAACATAAGGCTTGGTGGACCATTAAACAACTAAATGTTGATTTCAAAAGTGTTGGAGAAAACAGACAACTCCAACTATAAGAACTAGAGGAGCTCTGAATGACCGCTTATCAAAGTTCCAGGATTTATAAAGAACAAACCAAGATGTGGAATGACGGTCATCTAAAAAGAAAAGACATCGCCATTGGAGATAAAGTCCTTCTTTTCAACTCTAGGCTCAAAATGTTTCCCAGAAAACTCTGCACAAAGTGGTCTGGGCCTTTCACCATCAAACATATATACCCGACTGGAGCCATCATAATTGTTGACGACAATGGAGGAGAAAGGACAGTCAATGGCCATCGATTGAAAAAAATACTATACTCCAGCGGACAAAATGCTGAGACAGACTATTGAGACCAGAGATGCCACAACATCACCATAACAAAATCTAAACCTCGTCGAGCCAGTGACGTAAAACTCAGGCGCTACTTGGGAGACAATCGAAGATCTGAGTATCACCTTTTTATCTTTGTTTCCTGTCTCCTTTGTCCGTCTTAGGTTTATCATCTAAATATATAAAAATTCACATAACCAAAACAAACATAAAAATATAAAAATCAAAATAACCTTAGCCTTCCCAAACGGCCTTGAAACCGTTTGGAGCCAAACGGTCCTGAAACCGTTTGGAGCCAAACGGTCTTGAAACCGTTTGGAGCCAAATGGTCTTCAAATCATTTGGAGCCAAATGGTCTTGAAACCGTTTGGGGCCAAACCGTCTTCAAATTGTTTGACCTCGAGAATTTGTAAGGTCAAACCCCAATTCCTATAAATATAACCCCCCCTTCTCCCTTCTTTTGACTCTCGAGCTTTCTAAAAGCCTCAGTGCACTGTTCCATCTCTGCTCCCGTTCCCGTGCAACCTGCAATGCCGATTCTCTTTGTCGTCGTCCTTCCCGGTTCTGTGTGTCCTCACGGTGATCGCACCTCAGTCACCGCCTCTCCTCGCATCACCATCGTATTCTCCACCTGTTGTTGCAAGGTAGCCCAGAGCGCCGCTTCATCGGCGCTTTCATCTGTGCACCGCCGCCATCTTTACCATCACCGACATCTTCGATGCCTCCGTGACTTCCTTTTCTACCATGACCATCGTCCTTATCGCCGCCGCCTTCGCTATCGCCTCCAGCTTCGCCTCTACCAATGCCTGCTACTCCTCCGACGTTTCACCTTCCAAATGGTCCTAAAACTGTTTGGAGCCAAACGGTCTTCAAAACCGTTTGATCTTTTCAAAACCACTTGCTTTTCGTTAAAACATTAAAATATATAAACACATACAAAATCAAATTTTTTCCCTTTAATAAACTTGTTATTCTAACACATGACTTCCCATTTTCAGAAATGGCTTCACCAGCAAAGCTACCCACCAGAACCGAAGACGCTCCCTTCTGGACAAGGGAACAACTATTAGAAAGTCGTACAAAGCTCCAAAAGATCGTCCATGACTACAACAAGACCGGAAAGGCCCCACCAAAGGTCACCATCATAGCAGTCTTGTGTAAAATCGACCGCATCAACAAATGCCTAGCTGAAGAGCCTGAAGAAGAAGTGGAAGAAATTTCTTCCAGTGATGAAGGCTCTGAATACGAGCCTAACTCTGAAGACGAATCCCTAGCTGAAAAGTCCAAGGGGAAACGAAAGGTCCAAGAGGATGCGACCAAACAACCCCCAAAAAAGTGGGCAAGGAAGCAAGTCTGCCCCGTTACTGCTAGGGAACAAACCCTTGCAGAGTCTGCCCCAACACCCGCCACAACCGCCCCGTCTTCTCAGTACTCACCACCACCGCACCACCACCAGAAAACCTCTACATCCACACCCTCCCCTCCATCGACAAAGTACTAAAACCAACAAAGTATGTCTGCTCAAGCGTACTACTCAAGATGGGGATCTACGACAGAATCCTCACCATGCTAGACAATGCCAATCTCTCCAGACTGTGCTTTGTCCTCGAAGTTTCATATTCTGAGCCAACTACTAAATTCTTCACACATCTCACCAAAGAAGCAGTGGACATTACGCACAGAGTAAGGGACGGAGGTGACCGTAGGCTGGTCACCAAACTCTTTGAAAATGACGTCGTTATAACAGAAAATCTTCTAAACAAAATTTTCACAGACAACCCGGACCATCTCAAAAAGGCCCAAGTTGTTGGCACAGACAACTCCCAATTCAATAGACACAGCTTCTAGAAAACACTAATAGGAATCCCAGCTTATGAGGCAAAGACCTACAAAGCCTCCAACATTCATTCTGGGTTCGTCCGCACACTCCACAAAATTCTGACCAGTGCGCTGTTTATTCAGAACAGAGGGAGGAAATGTTATCACCACCGACCTTTTCCTTCTATGGTCCATTCTGAATGGAATGCCGGTCAACATTGGATGGCACATGATATAGAAATTTTCAGCCTATGACATAGGAAAAGAAATATGCATGGGCGGGCACATAACTTCCATTATCAAATACCTCAAAATGGACAGATTACTCCCTCGCTGTACACAGATCAAGGGCGACATCCTTACTAACGAACAAACCTTGAAGAACTCCTACATTATCAAGGAGAAGGATGCGAAACTACACTACATTTTCTTCCCAACAGTCAGATCTTCCAGGACCCTGCTACCGCTTCTGGAGCTAGCGGACTACGACAAGGACAAACTTCTCTTTACTGACGAAGAGATAATAAAAATCCTAGCTTCCGTTAAAGTACAAGAAAATAAAACCAAAGCGGGCCAGACAGAGCTTAGCATAACCGCCCCGATGGCTAGGGTAACAAAAATACCAGTAAAATGACCATCTAAGGTATGTTTACAACCACCACAGCTGTCGGGGACGCCAGCATCAAAGCTACAACCGGAGACAGAACGCCCCCCTCCGGAGGAACCAATCACTACCACTTCTTTGGATTCTTTCATCATGAGCCTACATGATGAGCTCACCACCACCACCCCTACCACACTCCCATCCACCACCCTCCCACCATCTACCACCATCCCACCTCCGTCCACAACAATCCCTCCACCCACATCTTCCACTTCCCCATCTTTCTCCCCGAGCACCCCCTTTTTTGCTCCAACACCCGGCTTCACATTCTTTGCTCCCATCTCCACCCTCTTTTCCTCAACTTTTTCACTCCCTCATATCTCACCCAGCCATTTACCATTCCCTTCATCCGCCACCACCCCGACACTGTTGGTGACTCCATCTACGGTCACCATGCAGTTCGTGGGACCATCACCAGTGTCTCTTTCGCAAGGCACTACCACCCTTCCACCTCGACCCCATCCATACCACCCTTTCGCATCTGGGGTCCCTTTTTCAAATGTCGGTGAGGAATTTGGACGTCAATTTGATGCCATCCGAAACCTCCTCACCGACCCCTCTAACATAATGCAATCTATTTTTTCCTGTGTGCAGGGTATTTCTCAACAGGTCGCCAAGATCAACGAGCAGCACAACGCCTTGCCCAGCATCCTCCAAAGTATTCAGTAACGACAGGACGTAGTGGCCAAGTAAGTCGATCACATCGATGCCCACTACAAAAACTTGCCCGAGCTGGTCCTTGGAGTAAAAAGCTAGCAAGAAGCACTGGCCAAGCAAGTTGATAGGATCTCTATGCAGATTGAACCTCTGCCTGAGACCCTGTGCGGCCTTAAGCAGCAACAAGCTGCTTTAAGAATGCACTTGGATGACATCGACAACACCCTCACATAGCTCCACAGTTGCCAAGAGGAGTCGGAAAAAAACGAGCTTACCCAACTACGAGCTCAAGTACAAGATCTTACATCACGACTCCTCTCTGCCGAGGGACGATACTCAGATCTTAAGGAAACACACGACGCACTACTCGAATCCCACGAGCATGTGCAAGTGGCGTTCGATGAGCTACAAGCAACCCATCAACAGTGCAAAAAGACTACACAACAGCACACAAAAGAGGTGGCTGCCGACGAAGAAGGTGAAGAAGACGAAGATGAGGATGACGATTCTGACTCCTCGGCTAACTCCAATAATAGCACCTCCTCAGCTGACCAATCTGATGACCCAGGCAATGATGGGGAGGGCACAAGCCGAGGAGCCGCATCAAAACAAAAAGATCACCACGATAGTGATAACGATCCCAAATCCCCGATGCACAATGACAATGTTAATATGTCTTACGGGGATCAATTCCTTGACTATTCAGCAATGGGATCTTTGGGGGAATCTGCTAAAGAAGCAGCTTTTGCTGAGTTCCAACAATGTCTACTCAGAACCAGCACAAGCCAACAACAAGCAACATCAGCTCAACCCCTTCCCGCACCAGACCAATCGGTGCCCTTTCCCTCAGAGCAAGAGGATCTAGAAAGAGTCAGCTTGGATACAGACGAAGATCTGGAATCATCTTCTGACTCAGACAAGGATGAATATCTGCTGCAATACATAGATAATCTGGAGCAGACTTCTCCCCTTCCTCCGCAAGAGCTACCCCCACCGCCACCACTACGGCACAAAATGCATGATCTTGACATGATGGAAATATCTACTCTCGATGCTCAAGACATCTTCATCCTTAACACTATAGTAGATGATGCCAAAGACGGGGGCGATATTATCTACCAAAATATGAAGACTCAGGGCAAGTTGACACGTGAAGACTTCTGCTCCATCCTTCGACCACATTCAACAGTAAAGATGGCAGTCTTCCGGGTCCTCCTTGCCAATTCTATCGAAACTTACAGCAGCTCTAAGTGGAAGCAACCCGTCCTTAACGCATCACCTGCTCTTGCTATGAGTCTCATATACAAAAAATTACAAAGCAAATCAATCAAACAGTTGCAGAGGGGAATCGCCAGAAAGGCATGATATATTACAGTGGCCTTCCAAGTCTCTGGTCACTGGATTTTAATGATTGTGGACACCGCGGCTCGGGATGCCAAAGTGTACAACTTTTGCGCCACTGAACAATGAGCTGGAATAATCAATTTCGCTAGAACAGAGGCTGGGGAGGCCAGATGCATTCCATTCCGGCTCCTGAAATTGATCTGGGCTGCTTGCCCATCCCTCCGCAATAATTGGAACCAACCTTGGTTCCAAATCATCAACCCCCACGCCCAAACTCAAAAAGGTTCTAGAGATTGCGCTTTCTACGTCATATGTCATATCCAAGCACTCAACCAGCAAATCCCTTTTACCGAACTGGCACTACTACAGAAATAGCCTTTGGCGTCGGTTTTTTAACCCCCTTTGGCGACACTTTTCAAGCGACGTCTATGTGGGCGCCGCTAAAGGTCAAACTCTTCAGCGTCAATTTTATAACCAACGCCTATATGATCTATCGGCGTCAGTTATATATGGTTGGCCGACGTCTATAGGGTTCGTGCCACAAAAAAGGGCACCACCTAGGACACTTTCGGCGTCAGTTAACAACTAAACACCCGACGCCATACTCCCAGATGACACGGCCGTGCTTCTCTGCACGGCCGTGTTTAGTACTATAGGCGTCGGTTTTATACTAATAAGCAACACCTTTTCCACCACGGCCGTGCTTTCCTTCACGGTCGGGTTGTTTGTCGCATTCAGCGTCAGTTTTTATCCAATAACTGACGTTGTATGCCTTAGGCGTCGGCATTCTATAAATAACCGACACCTATACTTTATTTTTTTTTCTTATCAGTTTGCAGGCCTACTGTGGCTGGTCAGCAGGATGAGAACCTACAGTTCAGTTTCCTGAACTGCAGGTTTATGACATCCATTGATATCAGCCTACAAACAGGCCACAAACCTGCAAAATCAACAAATATTTTTTCACACAAGTAGATACATTCAGACATCAATTCAATTCTCACATTCACACATGTAGAAACATTCAAATACATGTATAAATATTCAGAAATATTCATTTACAAAATATCATTCAGGATCGCTATCAACATCCCAATTATATCTTACAGTCGCCACTGCTTGTATGGCTTTTGCCCATTCTTCTCTTACTTCATTTATTGCTTCCATCGTATATGGAGCATGTACATTTTTTAAGCATTTACCTGTAGTGTGATCAGTTTTAAACACCTGCAAAGAGAATGATGTATATATAAGTAATAATATAAAAATAAGATTGATATATTTCATACTAACTAATGAGACTATATATAATACCTCATGTATGGTATTAATCTCCAATGCGGCATGTCGGATAATCATCTGCATAAATCGCATCACATAGTATGTGCATGCCTAGCCGTTGTCTTGTGTAGCGCACTATAAATTGAATCATACAAAATATTAAAAAATATAACTAAGCACGGTTCACATAAATAATATATACATTGGAGTCGGGAACTTACTTTTACATTCTCCCAAATTATTGGCAGGTTCTTTTTCCTTGGGACATTTTCTCCAGCATTATTGAATGCATCTAAACCCCTACATATTAATGTAACATAGTAAATTGCATAATTAAATAGTAATGTAATAACATATGTTAATGGATATAAAAATGAAATATTTCTCACCAGAATAATGGCATTCTCAATATGTGTCCAATTTTAGTGTTCAATGTACTTCCCGCAGGATCTAGATAATAAACAGTGAACGTCCCGGGGACAATAACTAGTAACTCCCAATGTCTAGCGCTATAGGTAAAAAAGTTAAAAATTAATAACTCAAAATGCACAATAAAATGGAATTTTCTTAAGTCCAAATTATAAATAAACTAAACTTACTTGACATTGAATGGAGCTATTATTATCGTCTTATTTTGCTGACCGAAAATCTTTTTTTGGTCGGTAAAAAACTCTGTTGCTATATCATTTGTCAAAACTTTAGGTACAGAAAAGATGTGCCCCCTCAAACCTGTACTAACAGCACTTACAAGCCATTACCGAGCTTCACGCAGGAAGCAAAACTAAGAGAAGCAGGAAGCATAAAAAACCAAATACAAATGCCCAAGATCGGGTACAGGAGCCATCCCACCTTGCAACCACCTCATGCATCAACCTCACCCACAAAGAATGAGAGTTGTCAGGCAGGATAACAAGAGCACACCAATCTCAAGAGTCCCACAAGGAATGATATACATACTGCCTCCTAATAAACCACTAGCCAAGGCTCAGTCAGGGTTAGGAACCGAAAGGAACAGACCCAAGAAGCCAAGCCTCAGACAGGGATAAAACTGCATCCACTTCCAGCTACCGTAGCACGCAATGTCTGCTAGCTAGCAACAAGACCCCTATTCCAATCAATCAGAATCGCCATCACGCCTACTTCATTCCATCCCCTTCACCACTAGCATTAAGATCACCTTCAAGATGTGGAAAGGAAACAAAGCAAAGGAAATGCTTTAGCCATCCCAAGAAACAAGAACAGTAGGATCACATATTAGATAGCAGGCACGCAGCTAGAGGACTAGCTTAGTCCTCCCTCTTTTTCCTTCCTGATTTCTTCTTTCTCCTTGATCTAGGGTGACCAAGGATATCCGATTCAGAACCCCAGTGATCAGACTCAACATCTGAGTTAGAGCCTCCCTGAGAAATCTCATCGAACAGATTGAGCTTTCTCAGTTTATAATCAACTGAAAACCCACAGCTCTGCCATATCTTGTTGACCTTCCTAGAATATGAGGCCTCCCCTGCACTACTCCTGTAGAGCTCCAACTCCCAATCCAGGTTAAGACTACCTGCATTAAGGGTTGGAGAGGAACTGAACATATCAGGTTCCTTATAGGAGGGAAGGAGGGTTGATTGATGATTCTCCAAAGCAGCATCAAGGACAGTGTTCGACACCAGCAGCGCAATCTCTATCACATCTGCGTCGTCCTTCTCCTTGTCAGCATCTACTGCGTTTTGTTCAGCATTAGGCACTTGAATGTCTTTGGCAAAACGTCGACCACCTTGCTTCCTGAAACGAAATTGAACTTCCTTGGTAGGAAGCACATGTCTACTAACCAGGGGACATGAAGCCTGTTTGTGACCAAACCATTTGCAACTAGAGCAGAAGAGGGGTTTCAACAGAGCGTTGACCTTCAGCTGCTTGATTGCTCCGTCAACCTCCACCAAGGTAGATTTGGGAATCCTGTCAGAGCACGAAATCTCCACACAAAGGGTGGCGGCATCCAAACAACCTGCTGTGAGTGAAGACTCCACGAAATCCAATGGCCTTCCAATGGTGCTGGCAACACTAGCAATCCCATCGGCAGTCCATGGAACACCGGGGTTCTCCACCTCCAGCTAGATTGGGACACGAGAAAAGGAAAGAGGCTGCAGCGCAGAACCTGGCTCCCATTCTTAAGCAATGACGAGGGCTCCATCCATTGTCCAAGGCACCTCATCCAGAATGTGATCCTTCTCTGTAGCCGATGGTAGCTTTATGATAAAGCCTTCACTCTCTTCGGCAATGATATCGAAGGTCCCGCTGGGTTTCCACTGCCTTCTGATCCAGTTGCTAAGCTGACCTTTAAACGGCTTCCTGCTGGCGAATCGAACCGAGACGTAGAGGTTCCAGTTCGGGGATGCTCCTTCCTAGATAGAAATCGATCTGCACTTGGATCCATCCCTAGAAGTTGGCACAACGAAGTCGACGACTGAGATGTCCGCTACTGGCCTGCCTTGCCGACTAGCACTGAGCCAGTCCGCGATGGAGGATGTCACTTCTGTTCCAGTATCTCCCTTCGAGAGCCCTTCTTGCAGAGATTTGGGTTTAGTTGGAGAAGAGGTATCCAGGGTCGCTGGGATCTCTGGGATTTGAGAAGTGCGGGCGGTCCCTTGCACGCTTCCTTCTCCTTCGGCTACCCTTGAGCCTCCAAGAGGAGTCGCCGGCGACTCGTCAGCTGCCGTCCTGCCATTTCACCCTCCTCTTCTGCTAGGGATTCCGCCGCGCCCCCTCCCTCACCCTCCTCGCCCGCGAGCCATCTTCCTATCGCTGACCGAAAATCTTAAAAGCATTTATACAGTATTGTTGAACACTATCAGGGTCTTTAGCTACCATACTAATCAATGATGGAATCAAAAATCCCACATGATCAAATGCAAATTGTTTGCATTGATCTTCGACTAAGTAGCTGCAAAACATGTATTATGTATGCATTAATATATAAGAAACCAGATCACCGGATCTTACACAAGGTATATGGATGTATAAAAAAGATCTCACCTTATCCATGTCTCTATCATTGATGTATTCAACCAATCATTCATAAACAACTCAATAATATCTTGTATAAATAAAGAGTTATTGTATGATTGACCTATATAATCTGCTTCTAAAGAAACAACTATAGGGAAATGTATATTATGTGCCCGTAGCCAACATGCCATTCCCCTACAAGCAGGACCTAACGGGTATTTTAGGTCAGTTGGAACCCAACTTGGTAATGCAGGAAGTGGAGGTGGAGGCCTAGGTGCTCCGGGTGTCTTCTTTTTAACCTGTATATATAATTTCAGATTAGTTGACCTCATATATACACATTCACAATCTAAATTAATGTAAATTTATCTTACAATTTCAGTAGTGTAGACGACATCTTCTTTGGGCCACAATATCACCCTGCCTTCTGCCTCACCAAGTGTATCAATATCTGGGTGGGCATATGGTAATGCAACTTCCCTCCAATTGGGTAAGACACATATCAGGCTCACACGAACGTAGCCCTGAGGCATTGGAGTCCCATGAAATGTTGCCCTAGGAAGGGACTGGTAAGCATTCGCCTCTGCAACAACATAGTCTTGCATTCTTAAGCGACATGGCTTCAATGCCTACAAATTTACGTAAAGAATGTTATACATATATACATATCACCTTTCAAACATATCATCTTGAAAAGACTAGCTACAATGTCATAAACAATACTTACAGGAGACGAGCTAGGTGATGGGTCTCCAGGATTACTCGCAGTCTGTGCATCAGGAGAAGAGTGGGTCGCCATAGGCTGATTGGAAGCCTGAGATGCCTGCCACCGCACTATTTCTTCCTTGACCTTCTCAGCAACTATATCATTGACCTTCTTAGCAACTATATCCTCGACTCTCTTATTCTCCTATACATGGATAAAAGAAACATTAGCTTCTTATTATTGAATTCCCTTTTGCAGTAACATTCTAAAAAAAGAATAGGTTACCTCTTCTTGTGAAAGTCCCGCTCTGGGTTTGCGCTAGGATGGCCCAAAGAATGCTTTGATGCCCACACCAGCACCTGCACCCCTAACACGTCCACACCTGCACCCCTAACACGTCCAGGATGCTCTGGGTTACCCAGAGCAACTGTCAATTCATCCCTTGTGCCCTGAGGGATGAATGTGCCTTGTTTCCTCTGCTCATGCAGCTCCCACTAATCACCATCAACACACATGATTAGTTAACACCACAAATAATCAATATTCAAAAGATTTCTCTAAGAGTTGTATTTTACCATTTTCACAGCCGCCTCAGCAGTTACGGGCTTCTTTATTTCACCCTTCTTGTTTTGCCTCCCATCTATCTAGATATCATGGTGAGGCATGGGTGTGGCAGACTCCTGAGTAGCAGTAGACTCCTGAGTAGCCGCAAACTCCACCTGTAGTCTTTGGCGAACGCTTGCATAGCTCTTTGGACCCATAGTGTGGTCATGCACATTCAGTGCACGCCTTGCTTTTTGCGCGTCACTGAGGGCCTCGTTAGTATGCACATTAATGATTTGGTTAGTAGCACTAAATGTTAATCTTGAATAGGTGAATACAACGTATATTAATTAAATTGGGAGTGACGCCTAATACCTTGAATTCTTCAGATTTTCTTGAAGCAACAAACTTGTCCCAATCTTCTTTGTCCAAGAAGTTCCACTGCTCAAGGGCTGACTTCTTCTTCTTATCACCATCTTTTATGTATTCTCTGTTCAGATTTGTCCTATAGTTCCTAAGCATCTTTCCAGCGCGTTGCATCATGCTTTTACGATGCAGCTTCTCATCCAATGCAAACAAATTCTGTAAAATAGAATTCTTATTAACTAGTATCCAAAAATAGAATTGCAAATAATATAATTTGTAATCTACAAAATAGAATTGCAAATAATAATAACTCACACATAAATCCTTCCATATCAAGTCTTTCTTCGCCTGAGGAACTTTATGCCAATTATCATACTTAACACCACAATGGCTTCGAGTGACACACCCAAGATAGTTTACAAAATTATTACGGTTCACTCCAATTGCATTTCCTCCATTATCAAACTCAACAACCAATTTGGATCCACTGCCACTCAGTGCTATTAACTTCTTCATCAGAGTGATGCCCCTTTTCTTGTTAAGTTTTTGATGCTACACATGAAGTTGCTCCAGTGCTTCAGTGGGTACATGTGCATCATCAACCTAAAATTTGACAAAAATAAACACACTTAATTAGCACAATATAGAAATATGGGATATATGACATAACTAGAAGATAATGAATTTTATAGAAATACAGGATATGATTTTTAGAACTTACATTGGTATCCTCGTCATGGACAGCATGCTCATCATGGACTTCATGCTCATCATGGACATCATGCTCATCATGGTCAGCCATCTGAAAATGTCATTAAAAAGGCTAACATTTAGCATTTGTATTAACTAGAAAAAGGCAAACATTTAGCATTTGTATTAACTAGAAAAAGGCAAACATTTAGCATTTGTATTAACTAGAAAAAGGCAAACATTTAGCCAACAAACTTGTGATATTTTATCAATAAAATTGTGATCTTTTATCACTAAAAAAATATAAGCATACATGTCTAGGCCAACAAACACATGTGATGTCATTCTTATATATAATAAAATGTGTACCACCTATCCCATCCTTAAACACCTAATCTCACTAGTAAGTGTATAATGTGTATTGGGTTTTCAAGAAAATTTCGACAGCATTTCCTCGTTGTTCTCTAAGTACATATGTACTTAGAGAACAAATGGGGAAATGCTGTCGAAATTTTCTCGAAAACCCAATACACATTATACACTTACATCCTAAGTGAGATTAGGTGTTCAAGAACAGTCCCAAACCAGGGACTATCCAAGATTTACTCCTAATGAGTAAATCTTGGACGGGTTTCTAGGCCAACAAACACATGTGATGTCATTCTTATATATAATAAATGTGTACCACCTATCCCATCCTTGAACACCTAATCTCACTAGTAAGTGTATAATGTGTATTGGGTTTTCAATAAAATTTCGGCAGCATTTCCCCGCTGTTCTCTAAGTACATATGTACTTAGAAAATAAACGGGGAAATGCTACCAAAATTTTCTCGAAAACCCAATACACATTATACACTTACATCCTAAGTGAGATTAGGTGTTCAAGAACAGTCCCAAACCGGGGACTATCCAAGATTTACTCCTAATGAGTCAATCTTGGACGAGTTTCTAGGCCAACAAACACAATAATAGATATGTACATGTTAGGGTTTCATCACGATTAATGTTAGGGTTTCATCACAATTGATGTTAGGGTTTAATCAAATCAAATTAGGATGCTATAATTGACAAGTTTAAATCTTATTTCAACATGCATCAAAATTTACTAAATTAGGCCAAACATTACGATTAGAAGCACAAATATATGACAAATATATGCAAGCAACAAACCATTATATGGAACTAATCCTACATTATAAACATACTTTTCCTGAGTAAGATAATGTGCACTTCATGGAATTATTAATATTTGAATATATATAAGTTGTTTCTACCTACTTTGATGGTATTTTATAACATTCAAGCCTTCCATTTAAGGCATTAGATGCATATATTGCAGTCCATTGTGTTGAGATAAGAATCGCATGTGATACACACGATTGAGAATCTTTCACCATACTAGGAAAATACTATAGCATGTCCTCTCTAAATCTAGGTTCAGCATATACATCCAAATTAAATACACAACTAGATATTCATTTAGGTGTTAGACATTCATTTAGGTGTTCCTGATAACTCACAGGTATGCACAACTAGACAACTGTGGCAGAGCAGTACTGGAGGAAGCATACCTTTCGGTAGCGGTGGAAGACAAGTAGGCGAGCAATAGCAACTGACCTCCCAGCAGTGGTGGCGGTGACCGGAGAGCTCCATGCGGCAGGGCAGGCAGGTGCAGCGGTGGCCGGCGAGCTCCAAGCGGCAGGGCAGACAGACCAAGGAGCAGTGGTGTCAGTGGCAAGGAGCAGCGGCGTCGGCGGGCGGTGGCAAGGAGGAAGGCGGCGCTGTGGCGAGCTCCAGGCGGCAGGGCAGGCAGACCAAGGAGCAGCGGCATCGGCGGCAAGGAGGAAGGCGGCGCGGCGGTGATGCAGAGTAGCAGCAGTGCCATCGACGGCGAGGAAGCAGCAGACACCAGGAGGCGAGCAGCAGCGGGCGATGAAAATTCAGAAGATGATGAAACAGAAGAAAGAGGACAGTGGCCGTTCGAGGGTCTATTAAGGTGGTAAAAGGCGTCGGTTATAAAACACAACCGACACCTAACGTCTTCAGCGTCAGTTCTACTTAACTCACCGACATCCAATTAGACAAATTTTGCCCTAAATAGTATGACAGGAACCATCATCGGCGTCAGTTATCAACGTATAACCGACACCTAAGCTGGAACTTTTCGCGCAATTTTTCATCTTATATAGGCGTCGGTTTGTTGGTAAAACACCGACGTTGTATGTGCCAAATTGTTTTCGCTCGATAATTGGATTTCACGGGCGATTTTAGGCATCGGTTGTTTGTTATGCAGCCGACGCTGAATACAAAGCGGTACCCGTGTCTGGCTGGTCTTCAAATATAGACGTCGGATTTGCTAAATAGCCGACGTGTAATGTTATAGGAGGTGGTTTTTTTAAATAACCGATGCCGAGAAAAGTGACATTGAATGTTGTTTCCGCAGTAGTGTGGCCATAGAAGATTTCTGTTCTCTGCGAGGTCGCTACACCATGGAGTTAATCTATGATAGACGGTTCTTCAAGGACCCAACTATGGCACCTAACGACGGTCCTCACTATCTCTTTTTGGCTATCCAACGTCCTCCAAAACAGCCATTCAGGCAAACAATAAAGGAGTTGGAGAAACAATAGCCCGCCAAGGTTCTCGAGAAGAAGATATGGGACCCTTACTCTTTCGAACTGGCAGATGATGAAGGGGTTACCAAATTTCTAACTGGGGCTACCATCAATAGATCACCTTCACAAATGATTCCCATGTCTGCAATTACACCAACTTTCCCCAGCTTTGACCTCAGTGCCTGCAACAACCTCTCCGATAATGAACTTCGCCTCATCATGTCACGGATTTACGCCGAGAAAGCTGACCTTGTTTTTATAGCCGGCGATATCCTAGTCATGGTGGATGCACTACAAGAAACTGTATAGATAAAGGGGTCTCTATCCGTGAGTCTAATGGCCGCCTATCAATATCTTCTCAGTCAGAGCTACCCTACAACCTATATGGCATCAGCATACATGAAGGACGATCTTTTAATTCTAAAGAACTTTAGAACAACTGAGGCGCTCATTTCTTACCTCCAGAACACGACTCTGAAGTTCATCATGCTTCCTTTCCTTCATGCAGAACATTGGATGTTGCTGGCAACAAATCTTCATGACGGAACAATAATCATATACAACAGTTCCGACAACCAGTACAATCCAAATCAGCAACAATATACTACAACACTAAGAATGCCTACGGAGGAGGTGGCAAAGGAGTGTGTTGACCAACTACATGACCTTCTCAGCACACACACACGGGCATACGGTAAAGAACACTTTCATCACCCCACCTTCAGCCACAACTGTCCACAACAGATCTGCGAGTCGAACGATTGTGGTTTCCATGTCCTCTACTGGATGTACACCATTATAGTCCTTGGACAACCAGTAGAGGACATGCTACATGTGGATTACCACGCGTTGCGAGGAAAGTTCACTGCTAATCTCCTTCGAACACATGGCGCTAATAAAGGACTAACAGACGCATGATGCCCTTGTCCTTATACTTCTCAACCTATCACTTTGACACTCTGAGGATAGAGTGAGTGATAATTTAGGGGGGAGTACACTGGACAAGGGCAAGGTATCATTTCTAAACCCTTCCCTCTCTACCTTTTCTTTCAATTATGTACAAATCTTTATAACTTCCTTTGCACATTTAATTTTTGCTTTAAAATAATTTCCCTATTAAAATAAGACTTGCACATAAAGAAGAACATCCCTCTTGGAACAAAGTCATCCCCAGCTAACCTTAGAACCCAGTTAGTCCTCAAAAGTAACAACAAGAATAGCACTTAGTCATGTAATGGTGAATTAATAATTTCTCTCCACTCTTGATTTTCATGCTTTTCCTTCATTTCTACATCTGACTCCCCACAGGTCAGCATCAAGGCTGAAATAAGCCAAAACAATCTCAAGGACGAGAGGGACATCAGGTGACATCCAAATCATGAAGCCTTACAAGTGGACCACTAGTAGAAACCAAATAAGTGCATGTCAAACAACTCTAAGAACAGCTTTCTTCTCTTCAAATAAAAGAGGCTTGGCCGCCCAAATCAAAATTCCTAGAAATCCAAATCCTCAGCTTGTGAGTTTATGAATAAAAGCCAGAGTATTGAATAAAAATATGAGAGTTGTGCCATGAATAAGGACCTATATGAAGAACCAATAAAGGTCTCACACGACCGGTACATTCAGCTGCCCTCACGAAGGCAGATGTGTCATACCCGATAGTGAAACCCTAAGGTATCCAAATATATGAAAGGATGATATAGGACTCACCCGTCTGGTACATTCAGCTACCCTCACAAAGGCAGATGTATCGTGCCCGGTAGTGAGATCCTAAAAGCATAGACAACCCCTCCCCCACTTGAAAGGGGAGTTACACATCAAGCCTTTAGCCAACCCTCATACCCACTCTAGCTTCCGGTAAGAATTTCATAGAAGTATAAAACTGATTAGAGTCAATGACATGCACAAGATAAAAAAGTGGTCCCAATGCAGGCCACGAGATATGAAAGAAACCTGAGATCCAAGCAACTCTCAATACCTGAAAGAGTTAAGGCAAAAATCTCAGATATAACCTTAGGAGATCTCGGGTTTAGAATTGGAGCAAGAGTATGCAAATCTTAAGTAAATAAAATCGCCTCACCATTACATGCCTCAGCTCTATCTAACTTGAGGACAAGCTAGACTCTAAGTTGGGGGGGGGGGGGGTGATAACCTCCAATTCTGTGATGATATCTTAGTAATTTTCCTCAGTTTTCCACACTCTTTCTCAGATAAATTAGATAGAATTCTTAACTTTCCTCTCTTATTACAAATATATTGTTAAATTAACTTTTCTCTCTTTTTTATAGGAAAAGACACAAAAAAATAACAAAAGCCTCACATGATTTCAAGACCGCATGAAGCCAACCGGTACCAAGACCGCATGGACTCAAACGGTCCCAAGACCGCATGAAGCCAACCGGTCCCAAGACCGCATGGACTCACACGGTCCCAAGACCGCATGAAGTCACACGGTCCCAAGACCGCATGAAGCCGACCGGTCCCAAGACCGCATGAAGCCGACCGGTCCCAAGACCGCATGGACTCAAACGGTCCCAAAACCGTATGAAGCCAACCGGTCCCAAGACTGCATGGACTCACATGGTCCCAAGACCGCACGAAGTCACACAGTCCCAAGACCGCATGAAGACAACCGGTCCCAAGACCGCATGGACTCACACGGTCCCAAGACTGCATGAAGTGACATGGTCCCAAGACCACATGAAGCCAACCGGTCCCAATACTGCATGGACTCACACGGTCCCAAGACCGCATGAGTCCAAACAGTCTTGGGGTCCAAATGGTCTCGGGGTCCAAATGGGCTCAGGGTCCAAATGGTCTAAGAGTCCAAATGATCTCACAGTCCAAATGGTCTCAGGGTCCAAACGGTCTCAGAGTCCAAACGGTCTTCAGACCCAAAACTGACCTAACCGTTTGGACTTCACTTAAGGCCTATAAATAAGACCCAAAGGGTCCTCCCCAAGACATCAAGTTTAAGATGCCCAGAGGCTGCCTCTACTACTCCAGAGCTATTCCAACCTCCATCCTCCACCCAAAGGTTGCTGGTCTGAGATCCACACTCCATCCTGAAGCTGCTTTCTCTCTCTTCGCCAAAGAAGGTGGGAAGAGGAGACCTCATCATCGAGCAACCTGTGAAGTGTGAAGATCGTCATTCTCTCTCTTTCCAAGGGGTTGACTTTCCTCTCTCCTTTGTGGGGATGACGTTCTCTCTCTCTTCTCGCCTCCTTCTTTGTCCTAGCCATGAGCGAGTAGTCTCATTCACTAGGGTGCGGGGAGTAGCCCCGCTACCCATGTTTTCATTTCATGCAATGTAATCCATAGTTTGTAGTAGATATATACCTTCTTTTTAGTTCGACATCAATCGTTTAATTAATGCTTGTTGCTTGATCACCAACTCGTGTTATCTTTTATCTTTTAGTATGAATTGTCTATGTTTGTACTATTAGATTCGAATCTCGGTTGAATGTTGGTTCTGGATGCATGTATCCACCATGCATCTGTTTCGATATCTAGGAGTGTTTTTCAAGAAGTGGAGTAAACTCACTTCCATCGTTGTACTTTCATACTATGAAATGGAATCAGTTGACGTATGAAAGTATAACCTTGATAAGTCTAGGAACACACTTTGCGAAGGGAATGATGTAAAGTAAGTGACCATTTGTTCGGGGATGGCTGGCATTGCAACATTCCCACACTTCTCGTAGTTAGTTCTCCGAAAGGAAACTAAATCTACAAAGATACTAACTGTTTAGACTCCTATTGCAGGTTATGTTTTATGTTGCATGTTTTGATCCATGTGTAGTGGCGGTGAAAGCCGATCACATCCTAGTGGCTCCTTATCATTGTTAACATCCTTAAATTTATTTACTTGCTTTACGTTACTTGCACTTAGTTTAAAAACAATCAAACCAACCTTTTGATTTAAATACCGACTGTTAAGAGGTTAAGTGAAATTCCAACATTTTCCATCTTGTTTCCCCCAACATGACCATTGTCCCGTAGATTCGACCCTTAACTATACTACGATAAGGCTTCCACGTATCTTAGCATACGTGGGTGGAGTTATCAATCTAGTATAAGCAAGGCTAAACTTAAAGATTTACTATCTTTGGGATTTTTAGTGGTGCATGCAATTCCACGTGAGTGGAAGCTCCATCATGGGGAAAAGGCATAACTCTACATTCCTTTTATCTTTTTCTTACTTTTCCTTTTATGAGAGCTTTTGGCTTTATTATAATAAAATCAAAAGTCACAAAAATACACTACCATATTCTTATTAAGATCCAAACTTGACAATAATAGGCTATTAAGGAAACAAAACATATAGATACATGGCACTTTATTGACTAATTGGGTCACAAATTCTATATTATTCTTCTATCTCTCTTTGAGACATTCGTCATATAAATATAGGAACTCATGAATCTCCTTTCCAATCCACATTTAGTGTGTAGGATTTGTGGGATATTTTTCCCATACAAAACATGCTCATTTTTAGGCATTTATTTAAAACAATTGTCTTTATCCTAACAAATATCCTTTTCCTCCCACTTTCTAGAATGATCTTCCTTTCTTTATTATTTTCATTTATATAAAAAGATAAACTAAAATTATCTTATTTGATGCCTCAAACAGTGTTTCCAGTCTTAGCTAGATAATAATTATCTAAAACACCATAAATGTTATTTCTTTTGTCATCTTGATAATTATTTAATTTATCATAACAAAAAGCCATTATTATTAATTCATGTACAAATTCTTTTTATTTTTTTAACTTGATACACAAGCACCCATGCCATAAAGGTGATCCATATTGTCATTCCCCATGATAATACCATTAGGGGATTTATTTATCAAAACATGATTTATATTTATATCATTCAATTTTACCAAAATTGAGGATACAAAAAAACTTAGTCATTTGGGACCCTTATTAGTTGCACCAAAGTGTTTTCATCTGAGTTTGTGAGTTGGGTAACTCGACTTACATTAACTGTAGGTATTTCCTCAATTAGACCTTTCAACCGAGTTTCCCCAAAAGAAACTTGGCTGACAACAGTTGTTGTCACAAAACCCAAAAAGACTTTTTAAGCCCTAAAAACCTATGTTGTGCAAAGTTAGCCTATATAGCATGTAAATGACAATGAGGAACAATTTAGTCATCATAGGATATTATTTAGTGTTAAAGTAGAGAAAATAAGTTCATTTACATTAAACAAAAAGACATATACTTAGACACTCCAAACTTGGCATATTCAAGCAAAACATAAGTAGATGATTTGCATTTAAGAACATGATAGAGGCATTTTAATTAAAAAACCTCTATCTAGGAGACATATAAATATCATCAATATATTGATACCACTATGTTGTAGCCATGGGCTCTAGAGGGGGTGAATAGAGATAAAAGCACTTACACACAAAATGTTACACCTTTAAGGTATATTGAATATTTTGCACAACTAACCAAGCAAAGAAATTATGAGAGAGATTGAATAAGCACCAAAAAATATATATAATCATCTATGGTGACTATAACATATAAATCTATACATATACTCCACTACCTATAGAGTCAACCTCTAGGATTTTTAACACTTGGGTTTCACCTTATATTGCTCATAAGAGTTATACAACCAAGACCTTATCTTTTCATGAACAAAGAGTAACTAGCTTCTCTTTAAGTCCAAGGGAGCCAATAACCTTACCGAGGGCTTACCTATCCACCAACCAAGGGTCTTCAAACATATCCAAGGTCTTACCCACACTTGACTTGATTCTTTTGCCTTAATCTCCACCTCCTCATCTAGGATAGAATCTTCAATCAAGCTTTTGTGAAGGGAAATGGAGAAGAGAGACTTTAGACCTTTACAAAGATCGTCATGATACTATCTCTCTTACAAAAAACCTAACTCACTCAAATGGAAGTAGAGAATTAATCAATCTTGAGGGAGATCAGGAGCTCTTATAGACAGAACCACTCAACTATAACATAGAAACATAGAGAAAAAACTTAGAATGAAGTCCAAAAGACCCTATGAGGCTTCCTACTAGGTACTAGAGAAACTTAGATTGAATTCTAACCATTTTTGTGGGTTTCAATGAATTTATTTTTGGCATTTTCACCACTTAAATACATGTTTTAGGACTTTACAGTATAGTGGTCTTGGTCAAGTTACGTTTTGGGAAACTTAGCTGATAATGCTATCTGTGTAGTTGAATAACATTTGAGTTTCTTACTGATAAAAAACTTGTTTGTCAGATGTTTATGTCAAGCCAATGTGGGTTGTCATTTGTGTTGCCCCAATGACAAAATCAGTCGACAAAGATTCTGTAAAGGCAATAAAAATTCCTGTCAGCCGTGTTAACCCAAGGGCAAACTTCGACCAAGGCTCCTATCTTATGTATAACAAAATCATCTTAAGTGCATATACATGCATTATAAATGACCCTAATTATTTATTAAGCTTAATTACAAGTCATACATTCATTAGGAATAATTTAAAAAAAAATCTAGTAGAGATTCCATCTAATCTACAAATCTTGAATTTGTGTTGAAATTGACTTGTTTTTTGGCAAACTAGGGTTTCCTACTTCTGGTGTACCTATATATCTACAATTGATCTCAGCTAGACATATTAGATACACATTAATGGAATGGTTATGTTATCTCCAAATTATGTACATTGTGTAACTATTAGGTCAACATGAAGTAGAGGATGCTAATTGATCTAGCATTGATTTGTGCCTTCTTCAAGCTTGCCTCACTCCAATTTCTTATCTCACCTTTAGATGTGTGTAAGGATTACTTACCATTTTCCATACAACGAAGATCAACCCTTGGATGTAAAATTGCATCCTTATCTTCTAAGAGAGGAAGATAGTGCCATCAAATATTGGAGGATGCACAAAGAAGCCACCGTCAATGTTGAGTGAGCCAAGCATGTTATCTCCCATATTCTCCTACTCATAGAATAGTGTGTTGAATAAGACCTTTTTTTAATGCCACTTGTTGTATCTATGGGATCTAGAGGGGGTGAATTGATCCAAAACAAAAAAAAATTGTTAGACCTTAAAGCTATATGGAAATTTGAGTGTGATTTAATAAGCAAAGCAAGGATGAGAGAGATTCAACAAGCACCAAAGGACAAAATCAATTATATTGATTCCAACCTCTAAATATATATGAACTCCACTACCTAGAAAGGTCAACCTCTAGGTCCCACCTTATATTTCTAATAAGAGTTACACCAATATGACCTTATCTTTTCTAGAACAAAGAGTAACTAGCTTCATTTTAAGCCCAAGGGGGTCCAATATCCTTACCAAGGGGACTTACCTATATGATGACCAAGGGTCTCTGGCATTCACTAAGGAGTTACTAACCCTTGATTGTGGATCTTCAACCTTGAACCTTCACTAAGGAAGAAATCTTCAACCACAAGTTTTGAAAGAGGAGATCGGAGTAAGTAGATTTCAAAGATTTATAAGGATGACATTGATGATATCTCTCTCATAGAAAACCTAACTCACTCAAATGAATTAGAGAAATAATTAAGCTTGAAGGACATTAGAATCTCTTGTAGGTACAACCATTCAACTATACAAAAGGAACACAGAAGGAAACCTTAGCATGAAGTCCATGGATCCATAATTATAGTTGAGGTTGCATACTATCTAGTAGAGATAGTTAGATTGAATTCTAGCTGCTTTTGAAGGTTTCGGTGGATCTATTTTTGAAGTTTCCACCATTTGAAACAACTTGAAGCACTTTGCAGTATAATGTTGTCGACTAAGTTATCTTTTGGAAAACTCGAATGATAGTGCTTACTTTCTGGACAAATACACTTGTTGATTGAGTTGCAAACTAATAAGAAACTCATTCTACAGATGTTCCTAGCAATACATTAAAAGGTTGTTGTTTGTATTATCTCGGAGCAAACGCAGCCAATAGAGGGTTCTGTCAGTTCAAAATGGTTATCTATCGTGCCAGGCAAAAATCGATCGAAAAAGCCTCCTACCTTGTCTTTGATAAGAGCATCTAAAGTGCATTTATATTCTCCCTAAATGATTCTCATTGTAGATGAAGCTTATTACAAGTCATTCACTCATTATGAATGATATACAACACGATTCTAATGGAAAATCTATCTAATCTTCAAATTTTGAATTTATGTTGAAGAGACTTGTTCTTTGGCAACTATGGGTCTATAATTTCACACTTTTGGTGTACCTATATATCTAAAATTGATCTCATTTACAGATACATTTCTAATTTCTCCACTTCAGGTATATACGTTATAATATAAATCTAATTACTTCTTCATCATGGTTATATGATACTCGATGTAGATCTGAGATATGTTTGATATGCAGCATCTGATAAGAAGTAAGCCTTTACAAAAGAGCAAGGATGGACTCTGATGAAGCAAGAGTTGTTGCAACTTCAATCTACATTTAGAATTTATCTTAGCCCACATGGAATGCAATAGATTTAGATGAACTGCTATTTCATTAGGCCAATAATAGAAAGATTTTACTTCCTGCATCTTGTATGAAAAGGATGATAGTGAATAAAGAGATGATAATAATTATATTTCAAATATGTGATATTGTAGGGAAATCCCCCATTATGTCTTATGATCATTAGATAAAGGATCTAATGATAATTGTTTATAACGTAAATATCAAAAAGGATTACAATTTGATAACTCAAACAATCAATACCATTGTCATCTTGAGTACATATACGAGAAATGTCTTTCTAGAATATATGATGATATTTATCTAGACTCTTTTGATTTTTGAAATTATAAGAGACATGAAAGACTTGTTTATGCACAACATGACAAAACACCTCGCACTAGGTGTAGTAGGAGGATAACAATTCTATCAGGACTTATACATAATGATGTATGATGAGCTTCAGAATAAATGCTAGAGATAATTATTTTTACTTCATTAAATTCACTAATGATATGGTGATATGTATTTAAATATAAATATCTTGAATTGTTCAAGAAGATCGTAAATGAAGGACATAAATAACTTTCATAAAGTAATAAGAAACTTTGATGTGATCAATGTTGAAATACTTTACATAAAATGTTTGAGAACCTTCTGGATGGATTGTGATAGTATCTCACAATGATGCATCAGAAAGAAGGAATTACATCCCAATTGTTCATGATGTGATTATCATCTAACCTCGTCTTCTAATTTCCTCGTAAATACATGATCTACACTGTATCGCCTAAAATGGTTTGAAATACACCATATAGGATATGATATGGGAATGTCCAAATATGTCTTAAGGATTAAAACTTATATAAAAAGTAGTTTCTTGAAAGGTTTATCCACAAATCATAATTTTTCAATGATCCCTTTAATGCCAATTCAATAAAAAAAGTTTTTGTTGCGAGGATAGTTGATTTTCAAAATAACTAGAGGGAGTAAAGGAGAACTTGAAGAGTTCAAGGTCAACAATGGAAATCAAGATAATCAAAAATTGTTGTGAAATCTCAAGTTCCTTGTGTAACACAAAACCTCATAGTTCTAGTAGAACACATATGATATTGCAAGATTGTGAATCCAATAAATTAGATAGGTTGGTCATGAGATGATCATCCAACAAATAAACTAGAAACTATTGAGAATCAAAATTTGAGAAATGGCTTGATGGTCCTTGAGGAATCCATTTACACTAACAAGGTATGACCTTGCTAGTAGCACCAAAAGGGATTATACCCCAATGGTGTAGTTGGGTTTTCAAGATGAATACCAACATGGATAACCTAAAAGGATAGATTGGTTATAAAGGTTTCCAAATAAGTTCAATGTGTTGGAAAAAAAAATGAAATCCCTTTTTTTCCAATTGTCATGCTTTTACTGTAGTTTACACAGACTATGAGATTTAGCATATGGAGATATAAAATGAAATCCTTAAAAGGAATTTTAGAAATTATGTGTGCATGACATAACCTAAAGGGTTTTTATAACTTCATGAATGCAAATAAAGTCTATAAGCTACAAAGTTCAATCTAGAGGTTGAAACAAGCATCACAGAGCTGAAATCTTTGATTTGACAAGATAGTCAAAGAGTTTGACTTTATCTAAGAAAAAAGATGAAATTTGTGATTACAAAATATTTAGTGGTAGCATATATAAATATTACACAAATTGATGGGGACTGAAATCTCAATGTTGTAAGTATCGAGACCTGGCATGAAGACACCTTCATTAATGAAGGATTAGGCGAAATGTCCTATAAGATAGGAATTGAGATCCACTGAGATAGTTCTAGAAAGTTACATAACCTAAGTATGAGCACATAAAATAGCATGATGTTGAATGAGTTCAGCATGAAGGATTCAATGAGAGAGAATCTATCCATTTTACATGGGATTAGTCTCTCAAGAACCCTACGTTCCAATTCTTAGAAAAATGAAAAACATGAGTAAGATGCCATATGCACCAGCAATTGGATCTATCATGTACGCTATAAAATGTGATCATCCCATAATCTTGTATGTATTTGACATGACGGGATGATATTAGTTAAATTCAAATGAAGGTTAATGGAATGTCACTAAAAGACATCCATTAGTACTTGAGAAGCACTGAGGATTAGTTGCTAGATAATGGTAAAAAAGAAGAGTTGGGTGTAAGGGGTTATACCTATGCTTCCAATATAATAGAGTGTGCTCGTAATATAAAATGTGTTTAAATTAATAATAGTTTTGTAAGTTGGAATAGTTCTGAACTACAAACCATTATTTCAATTATACAATAGAAGTTGAGTATCCAGGTGTTATGATACAAGAATGGGTACTATATGGATCTATGAAGTTCATATGGATGAACTTATAGATGTTCCAACTATTGATGACATAGTAGAAATATTATGACAATGATGGAGCTACTGGTTAGGTAAGAATTATCATATAGCATATTACGACAGTTCCATCTCATATGAAATGTTGTACAGTGAAGAGATGAGAAACATGCAATATACCAACTAAATGCAAAAGTGTTTCTAATCCATTGGATTAGCACTTTTGTAGCAAAACATGATAGACACGTTTTGATCACTAAGAATGAGATTTGTGGGTGATTGGATCTAAGTGCAAGTGCGAGTCTATTGGTAAGTATGCCCAGAGAGCCAATCATATGATGATTGTTCTAGCATAGCATATAAATGATTTGATTAATATTGAAGGCAATCTTCCAATTTTTTCTATATCAACTAGATATAAGATAATGAGGAAATATAATAAATGTCTAACGAGTGACATTACTCAATGATGTATGTCTTCAGGTTGATAACCTGAACAATGAGATCATATGGATGTTCAGAGTATGTACATTCTTATTATGTCCCTAGTCAGATGTTATTGTTGAAGGTTGATAAACATCAGTAACACTTAGACTATAGTATGTGTTGGTTGATGAAAGAATCTCATCAGTCATGATATATGTGATATCAAACCAAGCACATAGATATTCGTTGGAGAACAGTGTATCAGACAGACCCACCTTTAGAGTGACACTAGGAAATAGTAAATGGGGATCATAATCATCTCTGATAGTGAAGGTGGTGATTGTGGTTCTTAGACCTGAAATCACTACACTCATCACATGTTGTTCGGTGTACTTTGACATCATCCACCATGACCTAGAACACGCGTTGTCATAAAGGTGATGATCGGGTCCGTTGTGACACATGTGGATGACTGTGAGTGATGTATATGGGATTTGTCCTTCCTAATGGAGTTTAATATCCATGACACTTGATAAGAGAGACTGAGAAAAGCATGTGAATGCACATATGAATTAATATATGATATTGAGGAAACATATATCTCAGGTAGTCTTCTCTAGTTCAAGGAACATGGATTGAATATTGAGAGGATGACAATTCCACACCTCGAGTTCATTTTGGATATCATAGACAAAGGAATTATACAATCACTATAACACTTGTCACAGATTGTAGGTTGAAGTTGTTCTCCAAGTTTCCATTTACTTGGGTAGCAATGATATATTACTAGATGCCACTCTTTGCTTGTGATGCCATACACTAGTTATAGACATTCACTTCCAACATAACTTAGAACCTATAGAGTCACACACATAGGGTACACTTGGAATAGGAGTTTATTCGTGAATGATAATTGAATAGATTGATAAGTGTTTAGGTACTCAATTTAATAAACAAGTTAACTTGCTAGACTCCCAAATGATTGGTTCAAGTGTTGAACTGACCGGTTGGAGTATCAAGTTGATTGGAAATTGCATTGGCTGAATTCTGGATGAAATAGGGTGCAAACCGAGCAGTTCACCTAGTGAATCGATTAGAGTTCAAGGTCGCAAAATGGCTGTCTTGTGGAGTGAGACATCTAGTTCATGAATCAATTCAATTGCATCAAGGATTAGTGTTAACGTCATGTCGTGCAGTAATTGGATTAGGATTGCCAATACAATTGTGATTGGCAAACATGACGAAATGATCGGTTCACTGGGTGAACCCATCGGCTCTCTTGCCAACTGATCGGTTCACCCGTGAACTGACCATTTTGCCTGTAGTAGGTTGTAAATTTTTATGAAATTTTGATCCCTTCCGTTCCCACTCAGACTGGGAACCTTGAACCTAACCCTCCTATAAACAGAGGGGTACTGGGGGCTTCTCAGACACAACTCAATTGCCTCTAGAAATTATTTGTATCCTCTAGTTGTGGTAACCAAGAGAACCTGTGCAAGTCCTACCTGATAAAAGGAAGGATAGCAATGGAGAAAAATTGTGAGAGAGCAAGTTGGTGAACAGTACACCAATAGGTAGATAGCTCCTTCCTCTCTATTCTAGTAGAACGAAAGGAGTTCTAGGCAGTCTGTGTGGACTAATCTAGAGGCATGGAACTTTTCCCACTTGGAGGACAACATCATCATGTTGTCTGTGATGGAGACTAGGATCCATTGCAGATGTCGTCTAAGTGCAACTAGAAGAAAACTGCACAACTACAATGAGGGATTAGTCGCTAGAATTGCTATAGGACCATGTATAACATCTTTAAACCATCCTTACAATTACATAGTTGTTGACGCAATCTGCTCATTTACAGAGACTATGGATATTTTTTTTGTACTGCATATATGATGCCTTATTTCCCTACAATGGTATGAAAAGCCACATCAATCTGTTGTGTTTTGGGATTTAATCGATTTGATTAGATTTTGTTTTTTTGCTTTTATTTATTGCAAACAATGTGATAATGTGCACATCTGATTAAAGGTAACATATGATACACACACACACACAAAGATATATATATATATATATATATATATATATATAGAGAGAGAGAGAGAGAGAGAGTGAGAGAGAGTCAGGCTAGAATACACTCGAGTGTACAGATCGCACGAATACAATCAAGTGTGTTTGCATATAAAGACTATTTTTTGTAAAATGTAAACCATTGATCTTCACTGTCATACTATAACTAGGCTACATACAAATTTTGAGCCCATTTGTATGAGTGTAAGTCACTCATCCAAGGGCAGCAAAATCGACGCGTGAAACTAATTTGAAATGCATAATTTTTACGGTCTTTATAACCTGACCTATAAATGTCCAAATGTGCTCAAATTTTTCATATGAGATATTCACAAGATGTTTAAGAAGATCAACGGATTAGATTTTTTTTAAATATTACATCATGAAAAACTACTTGAGTGTATTCTACTCTTAATACACTCGAGTGTATTCTAGCCTGAATATATATATATATATATATATATATATATATATATATATATATATATATATATATATATATTCAATTTAGATGTGTCACCCTAAAATTGGTTTTGATGGTGGATGTGTAGTATGGTTATGTCCAATAACAATTATATATGTGTGTGATTGAATGGTTTATTTTAGTCCTATTTTATCTCAGTTTTCATATCGAGCCTCTACCTTCTTCTTCCCAATGTAAAAGCATTATTCTTTCCCACCTTTTCTCCCCTTGAATGTAATTCAAGGTTTCTCTTTACCATGTAATATGTTTAATTGCAATAGGATAGTTTCATTTCTTGCAATGACGAAAAATACGCTCAGTGCCAGACGAATTGATCGTCTTGAGGACGAGCCAACTAGATGGAGGACCATGGAGGATAGAGGATGGGTGGAGCTGAACCGACTGGTTGGAGTTTCATTCGATCGATTGGAGGTTTCAAGATCACTTCTGATAGCCAACCAAATGACTGAGAGGTGAGCCGATCAGTTCAAGGGTTGAACCAATCAACCCAGATTGGTTCAAGCAAAGATCGACACCAATAAAAGGTTCATGCATGATATGTAGACCTAGGTGGTAGTAATTCCTTGTGGACCCAAGGAATTACAATAGAATGGACATAACAATTGCTAATGTTTTATATTGCAAGTTTACGTTTGTGGGATATAGCATGTATATGATACTTACTATACTCTATAATCAGTGATTGGAGATGTACATGTACATATATTTTATATATATAAAATCCCTCAATAAAACATATTAAGTCTAAGATGCTTTCATTTAGAGGCACACATGTAAAGCTTGATCGATTATGCGTTGGCACACTTAGTGTGGTGCATTATCCATCTCGTGGAAGTGTGATGGTAGTTATATGGGCTTGCTCAGCGGGATGCATTTCTATTGTGTTGGATTATGGGTCAGGCTTAAATGGGTGTCCTTAATGAGATTAAGCACCTAAAGGCATGCAGATGATTATGTCAAGGAGTTACACATATCATGTATCCAAGAATTGCATAAGATGCAATCGAAAAACATTGCCTACCTTAATGATTGGGTATGGACATCATGTAATAATTGAATTATTTTGGATCTTGGCTCATTATAAGTTTGTTCGCTGCAAATCTTTTGAATTGATAATTGAGGATTATCAATTTGAAAAAAATAATGAGAATGATAGTTAAATTAAAGGTCTGATTAGACATCCTCATATTTTATACAAATCAAATCAAATCATATCAAACATAAGTTTTTGACAATATTGCAAATTCCTTCTATAGAATCAAATGGCAACACACAAAAATAACTTTTCATTGTGATCTATCCTTGAGAAGGAAAAGTTAAATGGGAATAACTTCCACGATTGGTTCAAGATGTTGAGAATTGTTCTCACACAGGAGCCTAAGTTCTATGTCTTGGAACCACCTGAGCCAGATGAACCTCTTCCCAATGCACCTAAGGATGATAGGGATGCTTACAAGAAGCACATTTAAGATGTCGTGGATGTAAAGTGCCTAGTGTTGTGCTCCATGAACTATGAGTTACAGAGACAGCATAAGAACATTGATGTTATTGAGATGGTCACACATCTTAAGAACAAGTTCCCAGATCAGGCAAGTAAGGAGAGATATGATGTCTCCAAGGTTTTGTTGAAATGTAACATGGTAGAAGGAGATCCCGTAGGTCCTCATGTGCTCAAGCTCACTGGGTATGTGGAGAACCTTTCTAGACTGGGATTCCCCTTGGGTCAAGAGTTGGCCACTGATGTGATTTTGCAATCCCTACTAGAGTCATATAGTCAATTTGTCATGAACTACAACATGAAAGACTTTGATAAGTCGTTGACAAAGTTACTTGGCATGTTGAGAACATTTGGGGCACAAATGAAGAAAGACAAGCCCAAGTCTTTGATGATGATCAACAAACTAAAGGGTAAGTCGAAAGGCAAAGGAAAAGCTAAGAAGGTTCTAAAGCTGGCTAGAAGCCCAAGTCTTTAGCAGTCAAGGCAAAGGGAGGAGGAAATAATGGAGGCAAGTGTCACCACCATCACCTGGATGGACACCAAAAGAGGAATTTCCCCCTCTAATTGGAGGAACTAAAGAAGAATAATGAAAATACAGAGATCTTCACTTCAGGTATATATGTTATAAGATAAATCTAATTACTTCTTCTTCATGGGTATATGATACCGGACGTATATCTAACATATGTTCGATATGCAAAATCTGCTAAGAAGTAAGACTTTACAAAAGAGTAAGGATGGACTATGATGAAGTAACAGTTGTTGCAACTTTAGTCTACATTTAGAATTTATCTTAGACCACAGAGAATGTAATAGAGTTAGATGAACTGCTATTTAATTATGCCAATAATAGAAACATTTTACTTTCTGCATCTTGTATAACAAAGAAGATAATGAATAAAGAGTTGTTAATGGTTATATTTCAAAGATGTTCTCTTGTATAGAAATGTCCCATAATGTCTTATGATCTTTACTTAAAGAATCTAAAGACAATTCTTTATAACGTAAATACCAAAAGATATTATAATTTGATAACTTAAACAATCAATCGCTTTGTCATCTTGAGTACATATATGAGAAAAGCATTTCAAGAATATATGATGATATTTATCTAGACTCTTTTGGTTATTGAACCAATAAAAGACATGAAAGATTTGTTTATGCACAACATGACAAAAAACCTTGCACTAGGTGTAGTGGGAGGATAATAATTCCAGTAGCACTTATACATAATGATGTACAAAGACTGTAAGGAGGCGGGATCACCCCCTTACTAAATATTTGAAGAATAAAACATCCATTCCAAACACACTCAAAGGTATGTTGGAATAGGTGTAACATTTTCAAATTTCAATAAATGGTATTCAAAACAACCAAAGTATAGCAGCGGAATAAAAATAATGACTATATTCAATTTTCACAAAAGATTACAAAAGTACATCATAATATCCTATAAGGGTTTACATGTATGATACAACATAAGGATCTAAGTAGAGGGAAATCTAAACCATAACAACTTTGTCTCCAAGCTTTAACTCCTTAAGCTAGTCCAAATCTTCATGTCTTATCATCTAAGTCCTTTACCTAGGGTTGGAAGCATACCCCAGCAAGAAGAGAAAATAGATGACATCAGCAAAGGCTAGTATGTGCATACTAAATAGGAAAATTGAGCTATATATGGAATAAAGGACAACAAATATAAAAGGTTTCCCATAGAAAGAGAAAAGGACCACCGAAATGGGTATCAAGAGAAAATGAATTGAAATCATATGATAACAAAAGAATACTTGCCATTAATAAAACATAAAGATTGTGCCACACAAACACATGTAAAAAATTAGGGCACACACCCCATATCATCAACCTGCATGCATGTCAGATAAGCATAGCCCTAGAACAATATAAAGACAGAGGTGGCCAAGAATCATACATCTTGAAACTTGATAGAGAAAGGAATATAGCCAATCTCCCAAATATATGAAACAAGGGCCAAGAATCACACATATTGCCCTGGGTATGAGGTTCCTTTCCATCCCAAAAGAGCACAAAATATCACATCTTCTCATCAGGAAATAACACATCTTCCATAAAAAGCAATGCAATTACACTACTCTAGTGCTACTGAATCACATAGCATGTTAAATGTAGAGACAAGTAGAAAGTATAGTCAGAATATATAAACTAGTCACCACATAAGTGACCAACATATACATCCACCTCATAAGTGGGCAAAAGACATCACATGTCATGTTTTAGAGTTCCATCATGAACAAAGCATAAGATAACAGTTCAAAAGAATATCCATGATGCATGATCAATATCAAATAAGGTAGTTCACATGAACCATGATTTTCAAAAGAAAAGACATTATGTATATGCTAATGTCCATAGGACAAAGATAATGAATAAGCATAGGTTAATTGCTCAACATAGAAGAATAGGGGATACATCATACCTCAACTTCAGAGTCTAAACAGTCCAAGTCAGTCCTAGATCCAAGCATAGGCCTCCAAAGAACCTCTAGGGAAGGTGGACATGTCCAATAAGTAAGCTTTCCAAGCTTAGAGAGGCTGGTTTCTCCAACAAAGCACTTATCTCGAGCAAGAAGCACCTTCTCCACTTTAGAGGTGAAAAACCCTAACAAAAGAACATGGAGATGAAGTGTTTATGGGTTCTAGGTGGGGTTTCACCATGGAAGGCCATGGTTCTAACCTAGAGGAATGTGGAAGGAAGACTAAAACATGAAAATAGGGAAGAAGAGGAGAAAATTTACTTGTTTTGGGTAAAATAACCAATGAGGAGCTTTAGAAACCCTAAATAGAGCAAATTTGGAACCCTAAGAGCCTTCTTCACCAAGGTAGGCACCTCCTTTTACCTTGGGACATCACCTTTGTGGAAAAATAGAGTAGGAATGATGCTCTAAGCTAGAGGAAACAAAGGAGAGCAAGATTTTTTGAATTGGGAGTTGGGAAGGGGTAGATATAGCTATATAAAGAAAGAGGTCAAGTATGAGGTGTCTATGAGACTTTCCATATGTCATGTATAAGGGTGTCCATGGACATGCAAGACTTTATGGATAAGGAAGAAGTAAAGCACAAGGTTTCAAGTTACGTTTCCTGTGTCCAAGGCTAAGGGTGCATATGGACATGCAAACCTTTATGGATAAGGAAGAAGTCATGCATGAGGTGTCCATGGAGCTTTCCATGTGTCCTTAGCCTAGGGATTTCATGGCCATGCAAGAGGACAGCTCATACATACTTCTTTAATATCAAATTGTGGTTTATGGAAACCTATAGGCCATACCAAATGACCTCCAATCAAAGAAATAATCCCATTGGTTGATAGCTTCTAAAGATAAGTTCATTTATAAAGAGAGTAATCCCTAAAATGCCCTTGGAAAGAAACACCTTAAAACCAAGGTGCAAGTAGATGCCCCATGGTTCAAAAAATTGAGAATTGTAAGGGAATATAAAAGGATTATAATGCATGTGACAATTTTCAAAGAAAACCTCCCAATTGGGTAAATTGCAGAAAAGTCCAAAATGTACCTAAAATTGTATCACTTGCACAAACAACATCCAAATTGGACCAAACTTCATCCACAAGATATATTTAATGTGTTGAATATGAATTTTCCATTATTTCCATATTTTGAAGTTACATAATCACATTATTCATTAATTATGCCTTTTACTCATTTTCTCTCCTAAACTTATCCTAATATTTCAAGGTTGTCCAAATTAGATGAAATTTGACATGTAGGCTAATTTTGATATGTAGATTTAGAATTTGAAGTTTATTTCAACTTTTGAGACTTATTTTTATGAGATATGTCATATGGCCCATTATCTAAATTATTCATCCAATTAAGTTTCTTATCTTCATATTACCACCAAAATGAGTTATGTGGCATATTTTATGTATCCAATATAAACCTAAGATTAATGATAGAACATTAGGTTACATTAAGGTGATCTATACATGAATTGGCTCATTGGGGTTATACTAAACTTCTATTTAGGTCTAACCTTCAACCTTGTTTGGCTAAGTCTAAAATGTCAACTTCGAGGGTAGGGTAGTATGTTACAACACACCACCCCTTATAGGGATTTCATCCTCAAAATCAAAACGTCCACATATAAGAAAACAATTTCTTCAACACCCCTTAAAGGATTCATCTTTTTAAGTCAAAACTATTATTTAGGTACAAAAGGTTCAACTACACTTCCTTACATCCAACTACATAAGCATCATGCAAAAAAAAGAAACACAACTTGTAAAGACTAACTATGAACTATGGGTTAACTTGCTCTTTTCCATCCTTAAACAAGTCTTTACACCTGGGAGACTAGTTCAACATATTAGGGTCCCTAAAGATAAATCATATAGATGTTTAATACTACTATTGCCTAAAAGCATACTATTTCAGACAATTCATATCAGCTCAGGCCAGGTCAGTATCATATGGATTCGGGAGTCCTCGTAAACCAAGATAGTGGTGCGGAGGAAAATATTGCCAGCCCCCAAACCCTGATCCTTTATGGACACCTTTTCTTTCAACTTCATGTCTTAGTAGATTCCCAAAGGCCAAACTAAACATCCTCAAGTTACTATAGTTACTTATGAATCTTTTAGTTGTAAGTATTTTAGGGATCTATTCATCATTATTCTAATGTGTAACTATAGTATTCTAAATCAACCCTTCACCATCTATTGATCAACTCTAAGGAAAACATGTCACTTAAATGTAAGGCAAGGATTCTAACTAGTGGGACAAAATTAAAATAGTCAGATTCTGACTACAATGGGCTCTAATACCATGCTGAAAGGAGGTGGGATCACCCCCTTACTAAAGATTTGAAGAATAAAACATCCATTCTAAGAACACTCAAAGGTATGTTGGAATAGGTGTAGCATTTTCAAATTTCACTAAATGGTATTCAAAACAACCAAAGTATAGCAGCATAATAAAAATAATGACTATATTCAATTTTCACAAAATATTACAAAAGTACATCATAATATCCCATAAGGGTTTACATGTATGATACAACATAAGGATCTAAGTAGAGAGAAATCTAAACCATAACAACTTTGTCTCCAAGCTTTAGCTCCTTAAGCTGGTCCAAAACTTCATACCTCATCATCCAAGTCCTTTACCTAGGGTTGGAACATACCCCAACAAGAAGAGAAAATAGATGACATCAGCAAAGGCTACTATGTGCTTACTAAATAGGAAAATTGAGCTATATATGGAATAAAGGACAACCAATATAAAAGGTTTCCCATAGAAAGAGAAAAGGACCACCCAGATGGGTATCAAGAAAAATGGAATTGAAATCATATGATAATAAAAGAATACTTTCCATTAATAAAACATAAATATCATGCCACACAAGCACATGTAAAGAATTAGGGAACACACCCCATATCATCAACTTGCATGCATGTGAGATAAACATAGCCCTAGAACAATATAAAGACAAAGGAGGCCAAGAATCATACATCTTAAAACCTGATAGAGAAAGGAATTCTGCCAATCTCCCAAATATATAAAACATGGGCCAAGAATCACACATCTTTCCCTGGGTATGAGGTTCCTTTCCATCCCAAAAGAGCAGCAAATATCACATCTTCTCAACAGGAAATAACACATCTGCCATAAAAACCAATGCAATTACACTACTCTAGTGCTACTGAATCACATAGCATGCTAAATGTAGAGGCAAGTAGAAAGTATAGTCAGAATATATAAATTAGTCACCACATAAGTGACCAACATATACATCCACCTCATAAGTGGGAAAAAGACATCACATGTCATCTTTTAGAGTTCCATCATGAACAAAGCATAAGATAATAGTTCAAAAGAATATCCATGATCACATGATCAATATAAAATAAGGTAGTTCACATGAACCATGATTTTCAAAAGAAATGACATTGTGTATAGGCTAATGTCCATAGGAAAAAGAGAATGAATAATCATAGGTGAATTTCTCAACATAGAAGAATAGGGGCTACATCATACCTCAACTTCAGAGTCTAAAAAGTCCAAGTCAGTCCTAGATCCAAGCCTAGGCCTCGAAAGAACCTCTAGGGAAGGTGGAAAGGTCCAATAAGTAAGTTTCCCAAGCTTAGAGAGGTTTTTTTCTCCAACAAAGCTCCTATCTCGAGCAAGAAGCACCTTCTCCACTTTAGAGGTGAAAAACCCTAACAAAAGAACAAGGAGATGAGGTGTTTATGGGTTATAGGTGAGGTTTCACCATGGAAGGCCATGGTTCCTACCTGGAGGAAGTTGGAAGGTAGACTAAAAATATTAAAATAGGGAAGGAGAGGAGAAAACTTACTAGTTTTGATCGAAATAACCAAGGAGGAGCTTTAGAAACCCTAAATAGAGCAAATTTGGAACCATAAGAGCCTTCTTCACCAAGGTAGGCACCTCCTTTTACCTTGGGACAACATATTTGTGGAAAAACAGAGTAGGAATTATGCTCTAAGATAGAGGAAATAAAGGAGAGAAAGATTTTTTGAATTTGGAGTTGGGAAGGGGTAGATATGGCTATATAAAGAAAGAGGTCAAGTATGAGGTGTCTATGAGACTTTCCATATGTCATGTATAAGGGCATCCATGGACATGAAAGCCTTTATGGATAAGGAAGAAGTCAAGAAAGAGGTGTCAAGTTACTTTCCATGTGTCTAAGGCTAAGGGTGCCTATGGACATGCAAACCTTTATGGATAAGGAAGAAGTCAAGCATGAGGTGTCCATGGAGCTTTCCATGTGTCCTTAGCCTAGGGATTTCATGGCCATGCAAGAGGACAGTTCATAGAGGCTTATTTAATATCAAATGTCAGTTTATGGACACTTATAGTCCATCCCAACTGACCTCCAATCAAAGAAGTAATCCCATTGGTTGATAGCGTCTAAAGATAAGCTCATTTATAAAGAGAGTAATCCCTAAAATGCCCTTAGAAAGAAACATCTTCAAACCAAGGTGCAACTAGGTGCCCCATGGTTAACAAAATCGAGAATAGTAAGGGATTATATAAGGATTATAATTCATGTGACAATTTGCAAAGAAAACCTCCCAATTGGGTAAATTGTAGAAAAGTCCAGAATGTACCTAAAATTGCATAACTTGCACAAACAACATCCAAATTGGACCAAACTTCATCCACCAGTTATCTTTGATGTTTTGAATATGAATTTGCCATTATTTCCATATTTTGAAGTTATATAATCACATTATTCATTACTTATGCCTTTTACTCATTTTCTCTCTCCTAAACTTATCCTAATATTTCAAGGTTGTCCAAATTAGATGAAATTTGGCATGTATGCTAATTTTGATATGTAGATTTAGAATTTGAAGTTTTTTCCACTTTTAAGACTTATTTTTATGAGATATGTCATATGGCCCATTAACGGCCCATTATCTAAAATATTCATGCAATTAAGTTTCTTATCTTCATATTACCACCAAAATGAGTTATGTGGCATATTTTATGTATCTATTATAATCCTAAGAATGTCAGAAATTAGATTACATTAAGGTTATCTATACATAAATTAGCTCACTAGGGTTATACTAAACATCCATTCAGGTCTAACCTTCAATCTTGTTTGGCTAAGTCCAAAATGTCAACTTCCAGGGTAGGGTCTAAGATCTAGTATGTTATGTAAGGAGGCAGGATCACCCCCTTACTAAAGATTTGAAGAATAAAACATCCATTCCAAACACACTCAAAGCTATGCTGGAATAGGTGTAAAATTTTCATACTTCAATAAATGGTATTCAAAACAACCAAAGCATAGCAGCATAATAAAAATAACTGACTATATTCAACTTTCATAAAAGATTACATAAGTACATAAAAATCTCCCATTAGGGTTTACAACAAGATACAAAAAAGGATCTAGATAGAGAGAAGTCTAAACTACTTCAAATCTATCTCCAAGAAACATCTCCAAGAGCTAGGTCCATGTTGGAAGCAATGTTCTCCTTGGTCATGTTCAACACCTCGATCCAAACCTGGGTGGTTGGAAAAATACCCTATAAAAGGGAAGGAAAAGAAAGTATGTGTCAAAAAATATGAATAGGATATCAAGGAAAAGAAATCATGTAAATAAAGGCTAGTTTTCATCATAAGATGAAGATTTCAAGAGTATGAGGCTATTTTTAAATAGATGCTTGCCATAAACAAAATACAATAAAAGGGTTGCATGTATGATAATTATGATTACCTTAACTAAGTAGGGTTGAGGCACCTACCGGACCTCAACCTATAGGTGAGGGGAGAATTAATACATTCCCAAACACCTACACATATTTTACGGGGGGAGAATAAGATATTCCCAAGGGTGAATTAATACATACCCTATCTATGGGTGGTTGTACATAAGTACCCCTACTATAGCTAAATAGTCCATAAAATCAACATTCTAGAAAAGAATTCATGGCAAGTAAAAGTATCATATCAATTAAAACATGGCAGTGGGGTACAAGACCCAAGAAAAAGAATTTCATTATTGATTTTGAGGCAATTTAACAAAAGAAACATGAATAGAGGAAATAAGGTTCATATAGAGCCTCATTAGGCAATATAGGGATTGGTTTACAAATATCCCAACTTAGGGTGTAATAAATGCACATACCTCTCTTACTGATATCAATTACTAAGTTTCACCACATTAATTGAGTCCAAGTTCCACTTTGCCTATTTTTAATGTATTAACATGTATTAGAGTACAAAATGCACATTAATGTATAGAAACCCTAATTTTAGAACTTTTTTATCAAAACTCAGATTTAGATTTTGAAAATATCACCAATGAACTTATTAGGTTCTCTTGATCAAGAAAACATATTTTATGTTAATTTTGGAGTTATTATGATTAAGATGTACTTTTTATGGATTTTATACATTAAATGCATTTTACAAAAATCAAGAAAACATATTTTATGTTAATTTTGGAGTTATGATGATTAAGATGTACTTTTTATGGATTTTATGCATTAAATGCATTTTACAAAAATCACCCTTCGTCAAACCATGAAATCAGACCTTGCAAATATTTTTATTAGATAGAGATTAATTTTCCAATTCCAAAACATATTTATTTGTCAAATTTGGATAAGCAGATTAGAAGATATGAATTTTTCAATACTGACCAATAGGAAATTGCCACATCATCAAACGATCAAGATAATTTAAGAGAGGGAGAGGGAGAAAACACCATTTGACCCAAGATCAGGTTTTAAGGTGCATAGGTAACCAAACTAGAGCTTGTAGAGAAGGTGAAACATCGACAAACCAAAACCCTAGAAGAACATGGTAAATAGAGATGGAGATCATCGATTTTAAACATAGAAGCATGAGTTTTAAGCATGTAGTAAGCAATATACAAGAAGGGGTTTAACAAAACTCACCTCTAGGAAGGTAAGAAGGTCCAAATGGAAAGGATCCTAAGATTAGAAGGTCTGGTTGCTCCAAGCCAATCTCCTTTCTTGAGCAAAGATCACCTTCTCCACTTTAGAGGTGCAAACCCTAGAAAAAGAGCATGGAGATGAGATGTTTTAGGGCTCTAGGTGGAGCTTAACCATGGAAGGTGATGAACGCATATTCATCATGATTTCGAGTCACATTTTTGGGACCAATTAGATTCAATACTTTCAATTTCATCTCCTAAATCTCACAAAATGCAAGATTTCTTAACTAATTCAATTATCAAGATTACTAACTAGATTTATATCGATTTTGTACAGGCCTTGACTAGGTTCAACCATCGTATGGAATTCACTCGAGATCCTCTCAACTTTGGTCTTGACCAAACGGTTTTCCCAAACAGTCTACCCATGCGGTTTTGATGTATCGGTCTTCAAAATTAATCTACACGGTCCTCCTCTCACTACTCTACCTAAACGGTCTCAAGACCACTTGAGCCCAAATGGTCTCAAGACCGTATGATGCCTAATGGTTTCAAGACCATTTGGACCAAGGACTGTTTGGATGATGAAGATCCAAGACCATTTGGATGAAGACCGTTTGGACACTCAAGCAAAGACCGATGAAGAGCAAGAGTATTTGTTCCCAAGACTATTTGGAGCCATACGGTCTCAAGACAGGTTGGAGACAAAGACAGTTCGGTCTCAAAATTGAATGAAATCCAATCGGTCTTCAAAACTATTTAAAGCTCAAGACAATTTGGAGACAAAGATTGTTCGGTCTCAAAACCGAATGAAATCTAATTGGTCTTCAAAACCGTTAAAGCCCAAGACCATTTGGAGGCCATCGGTCCTCAAGACCGTTTAGTCATCAAACGGTCTCCAAGACCCTTTGGCCATCAAACGGTTTCCAAGACCAGTTGGAGGATATTAATCAAGACCGATTGAACAAAGTTTCAAGACCGATCGAGCATAAACGGTCTTCGACACCAATCAAAGCCTAGCGATCTCTAAGATCGTTTGGCCAGCTACCGCCGAAGACTGTTTGAAGCCAGTGCCAGTGAAGACCGGTTGGTGCCTATCAGTTTCACTAAATCGTTTGGAGGCAAAGTTCCAAGACCGTATGGGCAGTTCCTTCCCAAGACCGTTTGGTCATGTATGAAGACAGGACTCCAGACCATTTTGGCGTAGCAAACCGATAGAAGCCAAGACCGTTTGGATGTCAAACGGTCTCCAAGACCGTTTTCTCCAAACCATTCAAGCAGGTTGGTTGCTCTAAATCGTTTGGAGCAAACTCACAGCAAAAATGTGAGGACCCCATCCAAGCCTATAAATAGGACCACAAGGGTCCTCATTTGGGCATCGATTCCAGGACATTGAGAGGTTGCCTAAGCAAAGGGTCGGTCTCCCTTCCACACCGCCACGACTCCACCATCTTCAGCCATTGCCACGCTGCCCACACCTCCTCCTGGTGCAAGCAAGGAGGTTGAGAAGAGAAAGAAGGTGGAGAAGAAGGTCTGCTCAGCTTGCCTTAGTGGTTCTTCCTCCTCGTCCAGATCTGCCCCGACGCGACGTAGAAGACCACATCATCTTCATTGAGCTATTACTAGCTTCTGCATCATGCTCCCGGCGGAATCTTCCTTCTCTCTTATTCTTCTTGTTTCTCACACCATGAGCGAGTAGTTCCTTTTCACTGGGGTGCGGGGACTAGCCCCACTGCCCATGCTTACATGTCTTTACATTTAACATTCTAAGGCAATGTATATAACTTTTTATTTCGTTGTTAATTGATAATGTTTGTAATTTGATTACCTGCTTGCTTTCATCTTGTTCTTCTCGATGTTGTGAGAACTTCTATATGTAGGGAAGAATGTCAATTAATGAGGTAGACTCCCAAACTAGAAATAGAATGGGATTCCTTGAGGGAGTAAGTGTATGATCCGTAAGGGGACGAGCCATCTATCCTACGGTGACACTTCTGTGGGCTGCTCGCTTATCGATTAGCGTGGTTGACTCCCTGTAACGACCCCGCCTCCCGGTAACCCCCAATTAAGGGAGACCCGAAGGTCGAAATCGTTAATCAATTACAAGATCAAAGGTTCAGCAAATAATCAATGATAATTATGAAATTCTACTACTAAACTGAAATTGGGTACAAAAATTAAAACTTTTACTTACCTTTATAAAACTGGGAAATCTAACTATCCACAGCTTGAAATACTCTATCTAATCCTCCTTGCACTTTATTTCTTAATTTCACGATGTGCCACTTTACTGTTTGTGATTTTCAGGATATTACCTAAAACGCCGACAAACGAAACATTGATCAGCAATTGCTGGTATGTGGAGGCAACCAAAATTTCACAATTAGGTCTAACAATTTAAGTATTGCAATCAAGGTAATTAACAAGTCAATTTAAATTTTCCATGTGACAATCCCCACCGCTTTTGCCCTAACCCTGGATTTGACTTAAGGCCACCTCCTAAATCCCGAGCTTGGTGCCTGGGAGTCACCTCTCATGGTACTCCTTAGTCTTGCCTCATCAATCACCTTCTCATTCCCGAGCTTGGTGTCTAGGTAGGGTTTTAGAGCTTTAGAGCAATTTCTACCATGGAACAGCAAGGTTCCGACTTGGAGGAAGGTCTAAGGAAGAGAAAGAGCAAGAGAAATGGAGAAGGAAGGAAGAAAATAACTTTCCTTGGTCGAAATCCCTAGAAGATGACCTTCGAAACCCTAGGTATCCCATTGGTCTACCCTCCTGGGCCTGACCTTTATGGCATCTTCCATCAGGGTGGCATGTAGGTGCAGGATTTACACATTTATATTAAATGGTGATAGTCATAGTCACTTTATAATTGCAATATGAACATCCAAACAGTTTAGTTGCATTCAATTAGATTAAACATCCGAAAATCCATCAGGAAACTAAAGCGGTTATTCATAATTAACCACATACCTGTTAAGCAGATTTGAAAGAAGAAATAACCAATCAACCAGGATTCAAGCAAGCACACACACAATTATTCCTGAAAAAGGCATCCAATTTCTTTATCATTAAATTTGTCATCTTGATCCATTCATCCTAGTTGTTGCCTAGGTTATTTACTCTTTTTAGGGTTTTAACCATAAGTAGGGTTTTATTTCCTTTTTATTACTTTTAAACCCTAATTTCACCAAATCATTTGCAAACCCTAACTTTTCATCAAAGGATCTAATTTTATCTTTTACCAAAAAGGAAACTCTAATTTCAGATTATAATCACCTTTCATTCTCTTTTCTTTATTCTAGGGTTTCTCAACATATTAATCAACATACTAGGTTAAAACCCTAAACATGTAATTATATCATCAAAACAGGTTAAAAACCATCTTAATCATTAATCAGGTTAAACATATTCGAATTACCCTAATTACATGACTAAATATATCCTTGATAATCAATTAGGGTTTTCTTTTTACAAATTAACTCTTTTTCCATCAAACTATGTACTTTTGCAAAAATATACTGATTCAGATATCCAAACCATTTTTAACGTATTCCTCATATTTTTCTAATCATTTTTCATGTATTGACTTTTTACATCCGAGTTTTCTATCACCAGATATGATTTTATCAAGATAATTCTTTTTTTATATATATCCTTTTCTAGAAAACGCCAGGGCCACCCAGTCCATGGTCTGCAGATCCACTGAGGATATGACGGCCACGGATGCACTCGCCTGGACTAGCAATTAAAATGAATAGAAAGACAGTCCTGACCTTGTCGCGACTGAAGGGAGCGAGGGGCAAGTTGGTAATTTAGCGGGTAGAGTTCTTCTTCAACCTTGCGTCGAGGTACAACGACGGCGCGGTCAACTCAGGTGCTGACTCCGAGCTCTCATCCTTCTTTTCTCGCGCTGAATGGCCAGGAAGCTCCGCCGCCTCCCGTCGAACACGACGACGACACCAATTGCTCGCCGAGGACACTCCAAGGTTGTCCGCCACCCGCCGGACACCGGCGACGATCCTTGAGCAGTTGAGAGTGTAGGTCGACACGAAACGAGCAATCGAACGCACGTTCACGATCCTTGCGCAGTTCCGTAGCATTTGGGATAGACAAAAGAGGTGCTGGTGCCTCAGATCATCCTCCCCTATTTATAGGGTCGAGGCAGGGTACCTGCTGGTTTGGGCGTTTCCCAAAACCAGGGCCAAAGCGCATGAAATTGGGGATGTTTCCCCGCGTTTTCTTCTCCTAGATCCAATGGAGATCTCAGCCAGTTGGCAAAACCAATGGATTATGAGAGAATCAAGAGGGAAAGTCCCTCTGGTGTCTCGCAGAAATGCAGTCCCAGTGGGACTCAAGCGAAGAGCACCCAGTGCTGGATTAGGATCCAATGGATCAGATTATTCGCAGCTAAAGAAAAGGGAAATCTTATTCTGTTATTTCAGAATTAATTCCCAAAACCAAAATAACTTGCAAAATTGATTCCTCCTAATCCATAACTCCTTTTTTTTTCAAATTTGAAGGAAAGTTTTGTCTTGTCATTATCCAGCTTGATACGAAATTTGGGAAACATATTGCAATGGATGAGAAGGATTACTTCTCTCCCAAGTTGCTCATTAATTTATTCAAAATTAATTTATATTCCTTTTTCCTTTGTGATTATCTTATTGTTTTGGGTCCCTTGGACCTCAAGAAATCATAAAGGCACGAATTCCCAAATTGGGGAATATTGGTTTGCCTTTATCTTCTTTTAATTGTCAATTTATCAGATTTCCCCTTTTACAAAACAATTTCTTTTCCTTATTAATTCCCTTTTCTTTTCAATTGGGCTCAATGGCCAACAAGGCCCACAATCAATCAATCAAAGCCATTTCTCACGAAATTTATCACAATTCAAAGAAAAGGATATCATTTATTCATTAAAAGGGAAATACACCTTATATTATATTTTTAAGAAAATGGGGTTGTAACATCCTCCCCCCCTTACAGGAATTTCGCCCTCAAAATTCAAACAATTCAGGATATGTTTTCTCCATGTCTGTCTTCAGCTCCCATGTGGCCTCATCCTCTCCATGGTGCTTCCAGAGAACCTTTACCATCTCTATATTCTTGCATCTGAGTTCTTTCACCTTGGTATCTAGAATCCACAAAGGTGTCTCAGGATAAGTCAGCTTCCCTTGAAGCTCAATAGGTTCAATGCTCAACACGTGGCTCGGATCTTGCACATATCGCTTCAGGTTAGACACGTGAAACACATCATGCATCATGCTATACTGAGGGGGTAATGCCAAACGGTATGCAGTTTCACCAATCCGTTCTAACACCTCAAACGGACCCACGTATCGGGGACTCAGCTTTCCTCTGTTCTTAGCTATAGCTCGGAGCGGTTGGATTTTCAAAAACACATGATCTCCCACAGTGAAATGCACATCAGTCCGCTTTGCATCACCATACGACTTCTGTCAATCCTGGGCTCTCTTTAGCCTTTGCTTGATCAAAGCCACTTTATCAGCATACACTTGGAGCTCATCTGACCTCAACAGGGTCCTCTCACCCACATCATCCCAGTGAAGTGGTGACCGACACGGTCTCCCGTACAAAGCTTCATACGGAGGCATCCCGATACTGGCTTGGTAGCTATTGTTGTAGGCGAACTCTACCAACGGTAAGTATTGCTCCCATGAGCCACCACAATCGAGCACACAAGCTCTCAACATATCTTCTAATGTCTGGATCATCCTTTCTGACTGACCATCTCTTTGGGGGTGATAAGCGGTACTAAACTTTAACCTTGTACCAAGTTCCTCTTGAACTTGCTTCCATAACTTGGAAGTGAACTTCGGGTCTCTATCTGAAATGATCAATCCTGGCACACCATGCAAACATACTATCTCTCTGATATACAGCTCAGCTAGGTCTGTCACCTTAGAAGTGGTCTTCAGGGCAAGGAAGTGTGCTGACTTGGTAAGACGATCTACCACGACCCATATCACATCATGACCTCTCTTGGTCCGGGGTAGACCCACCACAAAATCCATGGTGATCTGCTCCCATTTCCACTCTGGAATCTCTATTGACTGTAAAAGTCCGCTGGTGTTCAGCCTTCACCATCTGGCACGTAAGACAACTGGCCACCCATGACGCAATGTCTTTCTTCATTCCTGGCCACCAGAAAAACCATTTTAGGTCCTTGTACATCTTAGTAGTCCCTGGGTGCACTATGTACTTGGACCCATGAGCCTCTTGCAAGATGCGTTCCTTTACTGATGAATCTGCTGGAACCCATACGCGATTCTCAAACCTGATCCCTCTGTCTACTCCCACGGATAGATGAGTTGTGGCTTCATCATTAAACCTTTCATCTTGTCTAGCTCTCCACTGGTCAACTGTGCAGTTATGATCTCACTCAACAACTCCGATTGAATCTAGATATTAGCCAATCGAACTCATTCCTCTAATGGTTGTGGTGTCCATTCCACAAGCTCCTCCAAACTCTTCCACTGACTGGACAAAGCAGCTGCACACTTAAGCTATTTTCGACTCAACGCATCAGCTACGACATTCTCCTTACCAGGATGGTAGGCGATGGTGAAGTCGTAATCCTTCATGTAATCCATCCATCATCGTTGTCGCAGATTCAGGTCTCTTTGTGTCAGCAGATATTTTAAACTCTTATGGTCAGTGAAGATCTCAAAGGTAGCATCGTACAGATAGTGCTGCCATATCTTCAAGGCATGGATTATAGCAGCTAACTCCAGGTCATGTGTCAGGTAGTTCACCTCATTTGGCTTGAGCTGTCGGGAGGCATATGCAACCACATGCCGATCATGTTCCAACACACATCCAAGTCCCATCTTGGATGCATCGGTGAATATCATGAAACCCTCATTGCCAGAAGGTAGAGTCAACACAGGAGTGGTGGTCAGCTTCTCTTTCAATTCTTGGAAACGAGCTTCACATACGTCAGACCACACGGACTTCACATCCTTTCGGGTCAACATGGTTAGCGGTAGAGCAGTCTTGGAGAAATCCTTGATGAAGCGACGGTAGTATCCGGCCAACCCCAAGAAGCTGCGAATCTCAGAAGGGTTCTTTGGTGCTGGCTAGTCTTGAACTGCCGATACTTTGGCTGGATCTACGGCGATGGTTCCTCCTGAGATGATGTGTCCAAGAAACATGACTCGGTCCAACCAAAACTCACATTTTGAGAACTTTCCGAAAAACTTATGCTTTCTCAGGATATCAAGGACTCTACCCAGGTGGTCACAGTGTTGAGCTAGGTCATTTGAGTATACCAAAATGTCATCTATGAACACTATCACAAAAGAGTCAAGGAAAGGTTGGAACACACTGTTCATGAGGTTCATAAAGACACTCAGTGCATTGGATAATCCAAACGGCATGACCACAAACTCATAGTGGCCATAACGGGTTCTGAAAGCCGTTTTGGGTATATCCTCACTCCTCACTCTCACCTGGTGATATCCTTATCTCAAATCGATTTTGGAAAAGACTCGAGCTAATTTGAGTTGGTCAAATTGGTCATCTATTCTGGGTAAAGGATACTTATTCTTAATGGTTGCCTGATTGATCATCCGATAATCAATACACATCTGAAGCGACCCATCCTTCTTTTTCACAAAGAGGACTGGTGCTCCCCATGGTGAGGTATTGGGTCGGATAAACCCCTTATCCAACAACTCTTGCAACTGGGTTTTCAACTCAAGCAACTCAGTAGGGGCCATTCTATAGGGCGCCTTAGATATAGGGTTAGTCCCAGGAGCTAACTCAATCGAGAAGTCTACCTCCTTCTCAGGGGGAATCCCTGGTAGATCATCTGGAAACACATCTACGTACTCCCGAACCACCTCTATGTCCTCTAAGGATTGCCCCTTAACCTTGGGTATGGTAACTATGTCTAGGTAGGCTCGACAACCCTTGGATAGCATCCATTCAGCTTTCAAAGCAGATATGTAAAGACTGGTTGTCGCATCTTTCCTTCCTCGAATGGTGAAGTGTGGATAGCCGGTCTTTCTAATGAGAATCTTCTTCTCTCTACAGTCAATCTGGGCCCTATAGGTGGAAAGCCAGTCCATCCCAATGATTACATCAAAATCATTCATATCGAGAAGGATGAAGTCAGTGGGAAGCTCATGGTCCAGGTACTTAACTGGCAACACAGGGGTTTTCAAAAGAGAGGTATAAATACGACCACTCGGGGTTGTGACATCCAAAACATAACCCAAATCCCTGATATCCAAATCAAGCATAGTTGTCAGGTTTCTCAAAATAAAAGTATTAGTTGAACCAGAATCAAAAAGTGCTTTTACATTTTGTCCCATGACTTCCAGCAAGCCTACATAGTTATTCCATATCAGAAAACTATTACATGGTTTACTTGAACTAAAAGGAGAAACTCTATGGGTTATTACCCTCAATCAACTTATTACCATTCACCTGAGCTTCTTCATTGTCGATGGCAAACACTCTAGCTTGCCTCCTCTCTCCAACTGGAGGTGCTCCGGTTGGTGCTCCTATCGGGGGTGCTGCAGCTACTGGCTGTGCTGCTACAGGTTGTGACCCCAAAGGTCCCCTTGGGTCAGGTTGAGGGCAGTTGGCGATGAAGTGTCCCTCTTGTTGACATCTGAAACATACCTTCTTCTCAAAGCGGCACTTCCCAGGATGTGCCCGTCCACAGGTGCAACACTGCTGGAGACGACCACGTGGCTTGCCTTTGTGCCCATGCTTGTTCTTGTTGTGGTTGTGTCCTTGTCCCTTCCTGTGTTCATTCCTCAGCCCTTGAGCTCCTTCAGTGAAACCCAAGTATCCTATGGATTGGTTTTGTGCAGGCACCACTGTCCTTTCCATGTCTAAGGCGGTATTGTAGGCTTCAGTAAAGTCTTTGGCTTACTAGCCATCACATGAGGCTTGATGGCAGGGTGTAGACGTTCCATGAAGTGGTCCACCCTCCTCTCTTCATCCAAAATATGCCCAAAGCATTCCAGGAGGAGGAACCTACGACCGAAATCCGCAACTGAAGAATTTCCTTGAGTCATGCTCATGAACTCTCTTTCTTTCTCTTTCCTTGCTGAGATGGGGAGGAATCTGGAGGTGAAGATGGTCTTGAAGTCAGTCCATGCCATTGGTTCTTCACTTAGGTCTCTTCCTGTAATATGGTTCTCCCACCATATCTTGGCTTCACCCTCCAAAAGGTGAGTAGCAAACAGAACCTTCTTATTCGACTGCACTTCAAGCATACGTAACCCATTCTCGACTGCAAGCAGCCAAGCTTCGGCCTTGTCGACTACTTCTGACTTGTCTTCTCCCCATAACTTCTCGACGTTCAGCTTGACGAAGTCCAGGATGGTGGCTCCAAGTCGAGGACGAACAGGAAGTGGCTCACCATTCTCGTCTCTAGCTATGTCTCTAAGGGCCAGGGCACGGATAGCTTCAGTCAATTGCCTTTGTTGTTCCATCCAAACTGCATCCGTTGTATGAACCACCATGGTTGGTTCTGAACCACCAGGTTGGTCCTCCTCCATGTGGGCTTCCTCTTCATGCATCTGGTATTCCTCATATTCCGGTCCTCCCCCTTGTTCTTGGTTGGCACCAAGCATCGGTTCAGGGTTGGGGCCCTCATGTATAGTCTCTTCATGCCTCTTTCTCTTCTTAGAGGTCTCTCCACTGTGGTTCCTCTTCCTCTTCTCGGAAGACCCGTTCTCCTTACGGGGTGGTCCACCCTTACCGGTGGAAAATGGAATAGCCACAACCTTGGTACGAGCCATCTGCACACAAACAGACTTTTAGTTTTCCTTTAAACTAGTTATACTTGTGCAAATGACATCTTACTTACGTATCTTTTATTAATTTGGTGGAGGATCCCTTAGACCTTATCAACCTTAACCCATACCACATGAGGGTGAGGAAGAGAGAGAAAACCCTAATCCTTACAATCCTTAAGAGAAAATTGAGTTGAGGAGGGATGAGTAAGATGAGAGAGTCCTAAAGGTATCTTATTTCAAGTCATATCCTAAGACATCGGCCAGGCAGTCACACAATCCGGGAGTCCTCGTATTCCGACTAAAGGTGCGGAGGAAAATCTTGCCATCCCCCGGAAGTGATCCTTTTCTAGACACCTCATTACTTCGGACACTCCTCTAATAACTCCCTCGGTTCTATGGAATTTGTAAAATTTAATAATTATTGATGATTAGATGGAGAACCTAGGCTCTGATACCAATTGTAACGACCCCGCCTCCCGGTAACCCCCAATTAAGGGAGACCCAAAGGTCGAAATTGTTAATCAATTACAGGATCAAAGGTTTAGCAAATAATCAATGATAATTATGAAATTCTACTACTAAACTGAAATTGGGTACAAAAATTAAAACTTTTACTTACCTTTATAAAACTGGGAAATCTAACTATCCACGGCTTGAAATACTCTATCTAATCCTCCTTGCACTTTATTTCTTAATTTCACGATGTGCCACTTTACTGTTTGTGATTTTCAGGATATTACCTAAAACGCCGACAAACGAAACACCGATAAGCAATTGTTGGTATGTGGAGGCAACCAAAATTTCGCAATTAGGTCTAACAATTTAACCATTGCAATCAAGGTAATTAACAAGTCAATTTACATTTTCCATGTGACAATCCCCACTGCTTTTTCCCTAACCCTGGATTTGACTTAAGGCCACCTTCTCAATCCCGAGCTTGGTGCCTGGGAGTCACCTCTCATGGTGCTCCTTAGTCTTGCCTCATCAATCACCTTCTCATTCCCGAGCTTGGTGTCTAGGGTCACCTCTCATGGTGCCCATTGGTCTACCCTCCTAGGCCTGACCTTTATGGCATCTTCCATCAGGGTGGCATGTAGGTGCAGGATTTACACATTTATATTAAATGGTGATAGTCATAGTCACTTTATAATTGCAATATGAACATCCAAACAGTTTAGTTGCATTCAATGTGATTAAACATCCGGAAATCCATCAGGAAACTAAAGCGGTTATTCATCATTAACCACATACATGTTGAGCAGATTTGAAAGCAGAAATAACCAATCAACCAGGATTCAAGCAAGCACACACACAATTATTCCTAAAAAAGGCATCCAATTTCTTTATCATTAAATTTGTCATCTTGATCCATTCATCCTAGTTGTTGCCTAGGTTATTTACTCTTTTTAGGGTTTTAACCATAATTAGGGTTTTATTTCCTTTTTATTAATTTTAAACCCTAATTTCACCAAATCATTTGCAAACCCTAACTTTTCATCAAAGGATCGAATTTTATCTTTTACCAAAAAGGAAACTCTAATTTCAGATTATAATCACCTTTCATTCTCTTTTCTTTATTCTAGGGTTTCTAAACATATTAATCAACATACTAGGTTAAAAACCCTAAACATGTAATTCTATCATCAAAATAGGTTAAAAACCATCTTAATCATTAATCAGGTTAAACATATTCGAATTACCCTAATTACATGACTAAATATATCCTTGATAATCAATTAGGGTTTTCTTTTTACAAATTAACTCTTTTTTCATCAAACTGTGTACTTTTGCAAAAATATACTGATTCAGATATCCAAACCATTTTTAACGTATTCCTCATATTTTTCTGATCATTTTTCATGTATTGACTTTTTACATTTGAGTTTTCTATCACCAGATATGATTTTATCAAGATAATTCATTTTTTATATATATCCTTTTCTAGAAAAAGCCAGGGCCACCCGATCCATGGTCCGCAGATCCACTGAGGATCTGACGGCCGCGGATGTGCGCGCCTAGACTAGCAATTAAAATGAATAGAAAGACGGTCCTGACCTTGTCGCGACTGAAGCGAGTGAGGGGCAAGTTGGTAATTTAGCGGGTAGTCTTCTTCTTCAACCTTGTGTCGAGGTATAGCGACGGCGCGGTCAACTCAGGTGTTGACTCCGAGCTCTCGTCCTTCTTTGCTCGTGCTGAATGGCCAGGAAGCTCTGCCGCCTCCTTTCGAACACGACGAAGACACCAATTGCTCGCCGAGGACACTCCAAGGTTGTCTGCCACCCGCCGGACTCCGACGACGATCCTTGAGCAGTTGAGAGTGCAGGTCGACATGAAACGAGCAATCGAATGCGCGTTCACGATCCTTGCACCGTTCCGCAACATTTGGGATAGACAAAAGAGGTGACGGTGTCTCAGATCATCCTCCCCTATTTATAAGGTCGAGGCAGGGTACATGCTGGTTTGGGCGTTTCCCAAAACCAGGGCCAAAGTGCATGAAACTGAGGATGTTTCCCCGCATTTTCTTCTCCTAGATCCAATGGAGATCTCAGCCAGTTGGCAAAACCAATGGATTACAAGAGAATCAAGAGGGAAAGTCCCTCCGGTGTCTCGCAGAAATGCAGTCCCAGTGGGACTCAAGCGAAGAGCGCCCAGCGCTGGATCAGGATCTAATGGATCAGATTATTCGCAGCCAAATAAAAGGGAAATCTTATTCTGTTATTTCAGAATTATTTCCCAAAACCAAAATAACTTGCAAAATTGATTCCTCCTAATCTGTAACTCCTTTTTTTCTCAAATTTTAAGGAAAGTTTTGTCTTGTCATTATCTAGCTTGATACGAAATTTGGGAAACATATTGCAATGGATGAGAAGGATTACTTCTCTCCCAAGTTTCTCATTAATTTATTCAAAATTAATTTATATTCCTTTTTCCTTTGTGATTATCTTATTGTTTTGGGTCCCTTGGACCTCAAGAAATCATAAAGTCATGAATTCCCATATTGGGGAATATTGGTTTGCCTTTATCTTCTTTTAATTGTCAATTTATCATATTTCCCCTTTTACAAAACAATTTCTTTTCCTTATTAATTCCCTTTTCTTTTCAATTGGGCTCAATGGCCAACAAGGCCCACAATCAATCAATCAAAGCCATTTCTCATGAAATTTATCACAATTCAAAGAAAAGGATATCATTTATTCATTAAAAGGGAAATACACCTTACATTATATTTTCAAGAAAATGGGGTTGTAACACTCCCTGACTAGAAATAGAATGGGATTCCTTGAGGTCGTAAGTGTATGATCTGTGAGGAGACGAGCCATCTAGCCCACGGTGATGCTTCTGTGGTCTAAACATCCCTTAGGGAGGACCTCAGCCTCAGTTGGATGTTTTATCTTCAAAACCGTGAGTGCATGATCTGGATGGCGACGAGAAATATGATGCCTAAGGGGATGCTTACACGTGCCTAAGCATCCCTTAGGGAGGGTTCGCAGTAGTTCCATTTGGATAGTTAGATTCTTTCCTAGATGTTTGATGTTTGGATGTGTTTGCATGTGTAGTGGTGGTGAAACCCAAGACCATTCTAGTGATTCCATATCGTTAATCTAAAACAAACTTTAATTCTATTCTTATACTTTCTTGCATTTAGTTTAATCAACCTCAAACCAATCAATCATTCGAAATATTAGTCTTACTTGAGCTAGATTTGACTGACAAAGATTCTTAAAAATGTTGTCCTTTGGGATTCGATCCTTAACTATACTACGATAAGACCTGTCTGGTTGTGGGTGGTATTATTACACAAGATTTAGGTAAAAGCTCGGGGATTTTAACGCCGAGTGAGTTTGTTAGTGCGATAATATTCCACGTCAAATTCTGGTGTCGTTGTCGGGGACAACGGAATCAGTTAGTCAAATCTAGTTCTTTTAAGGCTAATTTAGGATTTTGTTTTTCTTTTGATACAATCGATCATCTACTTGAATTAGACTCTACTATGTGGATCTCATTTTTGAAATCTTTCTATTTTAGGCACCTTAAAAGGACTAGTGCATGCACCGATTGAACAGTCACAGACTCACTGCCAGCTTTGATCCAGAGATTGACAGAACCTTTCATCGTCAAAACAGAGAGAACCAAGCAAGAATGGCTCAAGAAGAGGAGATAGCCCGAAGGGTAGCTCAAGCCATAAATGCACAAAGAGAGAGGCTCATGCAAGAAGCCAGAGCCGCAGTTCAAGAAGAAATCCTAGCAGCACAAGCAACAGAACTGCAAAAGGATCTTAGGGAGTTCTCAATCCCTAAAGGTGTTGATGTTCATCACCGAGTCAAACCTCCTCCCATCCATTCTCCTAACTTCAAGATACGAGCACATTGGATTACCTTGCTTCAAAACAACCCATTTTATGGTAAACAAGGAGAAGATAGTCAAGAACATCTTCTGAGATTCATCAATCTATGTGCTATGAAAAAGAAAAATGGAGTGTTTGATGATGCTATTCGACTTCGTCCCTTCAAGTATTCTCTTATTGATAGAGCCATAAGTTGGTACAACTCCCTACAATGTGAACCCATCACTACTTGGGAGCTACTTCAAAATGCTTTTCTAGAAAAGTTCTATCCTCCTTCTCTCACTTATGAAATTAGGGGTCGTATAACAATGTTCACTCAGGCCCCTGGAGAAACCCTTGCTGAAGCTTGGGAAAGATATAAAGAACTTCTACGCAAGTGTCCACACCATGGCATTCCCAAGAATCAACTCATCGAGATCTTCTATAGGGGTGTGGACGACAATATCAAGAGGTTCTTAGATTCCTCATTCGGAGGAAACTTCATGCGACAAAGTTATGATAGCGCATGGAGGGTTGTCACCCTTGGAGCTGAAAATCAAGCTAATTGGGGTAGATTTGTAGGCAAGGGAGTGTTGAAAGTAGCTATGGCTTAAGTTATTCCTGAATACAAGTCAATCGCTGAAACCCTCAAACTCCTAGTTGCCAAACAAGACCATATTGAATCATCCCTTGATGCTTTTGGAAGAGGACGTTCACCCCCTCAACAATAGGAACAGATTAAGTCAGCTTCGTTGTTCTGTGAAGCATGTAAAGTTATTGATCATTCCACTTTAGTGTGCAATGTTCTCTACGATGTTGTTCTAAGCAACGCATGTGGCCAAGGAGATAATGATGAAATGGAAAATCTTAATGATGTCAACACCATCCCTGGTCAAGGATATTAGCATCCAAATCAGAATAGGAACCATCCTGGTTTTCAATATGGAAATCCGTCAGGAGCAGAAAACTTGTGACAACTTTGTTCAAACAATCAACAACGAGGCCCACCAGGATTTCAGTATAACCAACAAAAAAACTTTGGAAATCAAGGGAACTTTAGGGGAAACTTCCAGAACAGGAACTACAACCAGTATTAGAACAACCCTTAGTTCCAGAATCTCAACCAAGTTCCTTATCAACAATAAGGACAACAAGTCGGTCCCATCTCTCCTGATGACAAGCTAACAACCATTGAAAAGATGTTGCAAACACAGTAAACTATGGTAGCTAATCAGCAAGCCCAGTAGAAAGCTATTGAATCTCAACTAGCTCAACTTGCAACTAGCATAAAGCCACCTGTTAGAGCCTTTGTTGGCCAACTGGAAAACAATCCTAAGCATCCCAAACAATTAAAGTTGTCACCACCAGGTCTGGAAAAGACTATTCTGATTCTCCTATCAAGCCACCTGTGGTTGTAATAGATGAAGATGAACATGTGATCGTCCAAGACTCAACAACACCCGAGTCAACTGAAAGAACCAGTGATTGCTGATAAGACAGCCGAGCAAAGATCGATCTAAAGAAACTGAAACACCAGAGTCGGAGGTACCAGTATACAAGCCTCTTCCACCTTTCCCAGCTCGTTTGAGGCAAACAAAGCTCGACACTCATTTCAACAAGTTCAAGGAAGCTATTAAAAAGCTCCATGTGGATATACCTTTCCTAGATGCGCTGGCTAAAATACCAGCCTGGACAAAATATCTAAAATCTCTTATGACAAGGAAATACATAACTGAAGAGTACGAGTCAGTCAAGTTGGCGACAACTACTTCAGATATCATCCTGAGAAAAATGCCCAAGAAGCAGAAAGATCCAGGATCTTTTGGGATTTTTTGCCATATCGGTGATTCTTCCTGTAAGAAGGATTGTTTGATCTTGGTGCTAGAATTTCCATAATGCCACTTAGCCTTTGCAAAAGGCTAGGGTTTGCTGAACTTCTCCTGACTGGCATGACCATACAACTTGCAGATAACACTGTGACTTTACCTTTAGGAATCATTGAGGATGTCCCTGTCAAGGTAGGAAAAGATTCCTATGTCCTTTGTGACATTGTCGTCATGGACATAAAGGAAGACACTAGATATCCACTCATATTTGGACGTCCATTCCTCGCCACTGCAAGAGCTCTGATCGATGTTGAAGCAGGAACTTTGCTGCTCAGATTAGTTAAAGGAACTCTCAAATTCAAGGTTTTTGAAAGCATGTGAAGGCTAAGCATGCAAGAGGAAGTCTACTTGATTGAGTGCGTAGAGCAGATGTCACTCCTAACATAGGAGGATTATGAAAAAGAAGATCCTTTAGGGATGACCCTCACCTATCCGAATGCAGAAAGTTTAGATAACCAACAAGTGAAAAGTAGTGTCATCCACCTCGATATTGTTGAAGAAGATCCTGAAGCCAAGATTGAGGAACTAAAAGGAGTAGATGTTATTGAAGAAGCATGTGAAAAGCCACAAGTTCTTGAAATGAAGCCCCTACCGGAAGGATTGAAATACGTGTTTCTAGATGAACTCAAGATCTGCCCATTCATCATAAATTCAGATCTAACGACGGAACAAAAAGACAAACTTTTGAAGGAATTGAAGGAAAGAAGAAAAGTAATCGGATACAAGATGAGTGACCTCACTGGGGTTAGTCAAGCATTGTGCATGCACAAAATCCCCATGATGGAAGATCACAAGACAACTATTGAACATCAACGCAAATTGAATCCAAATATGAAGGAAGTAGTTCGTCTTGAAGTCATTAAACTGCTTACTACTGGGATAATCTATCTGATATCAAATTCACCATGGTTGAGTCTTGTGCATGTGGTCCCAAAGAAAGGTGGAACTACTGTGATACGAAATGAAAATGATGAACTCATTCCCACTCAAACGATTACAGGGTGGAGGATGTGCATTGATTATAGAAAGTTAAACAAGGCAACTCAAAAGGATCATTTCCCAATGCCTTTTCTTGATCAAGTATTAGAACGGTTGGCTCATCAAGAATAATTCTGTGATCTCGATGGTTACTCTGGATTCTATCAAATACCCATACATCCAGATGACCAAGAGAAAACTACTTTCACTTTCCCAATCGGAACATACACATTTAGAAGAATGTCGTTCGGCCTCTGTAATGCACCTACAACCTTCAAGCGTTGCATGGCTGCCATATTCACCGGTCTCACTAAAATAATTATGGAAGTTTTTATGGATGATTTTTCTGTATACGGAGATTTATTCGATTCATGCCTAAAACACCTCTCCATTGTCCTCAAATGGTGTGAAGAAGCACATCTTGTGTTAAACTGGGAGAAGTGTCACTTTATGGTAAAGGAAGGCATTGTCCTCGGCCATAGGGTCAGTAATCGAGGAATTGAAGTAGAAAAGGCCAAGATCAAAGTGATTTCCAAGCTCTCTATCCCTATCAATGTAAGGGAGGTTCGCGCATTCCTAGGTCATGCGGGTTTTTACCGACGGTTTATAAAGGATTTCTCAAAGATAATCAAGCTGATGACAAATTTGCTACTAAAGGGTGTTGAATTCAATTTTGAAGAAGAATGTGTTAAAAGTTTCAACTACCTAAAGCATGCTCTTACAACAACACTCATCATTAGAGATCCCGATTGGGATCACCCATTTGAAATTATGTGTGATGCCAGTAATTATGATGTGGGTGTTGTTTTAGGTCAATGTATAGAGAAGAAACATTATGTGATCTACTATACATCGAAAACCCTCGATGAAGCTCAGAGGAACTATGCTACTACCGAGAAAGAATTTCTGGCGGTCGTGTATGCCTTTGACAAATTCAGATCCTACCTCATTAGTTTAAAAGTCGTTGTCTACACGGATCATGCCGATGTCTGTTACCTCCTGGAAAAGAAAGATGCTAAACCTAGGTTAATTAGATGGATCTTCCTCTTACAAGAGTTTGATCAGGATATAAGAGACAAGAAAGGTACAGAGAATGTCATAGCAGACCACCTTAGTCGTATCCACACCTTGGAAACAAAGAAGATCCCCATCAATGATTCTCCTCCAGACGACCATCTTATGAAAGTTTCATGGGCTATCCCTTGGTACGCGGACTATGTAAACTACCTGGTTGTGGGTGTTATATTGGAAGTGCACTGAAGAAATTCCTACATGATGTAAAACAATATCCCTGGGACGAGCCGTACCTCTTCAAACTCTATGCTGATAGTCTATACAGACATTGTATCGCTGAGGAAGAAGCTCAACTTATCTTAGAACAATGTCACTCGGACCCAGTTGGAGGCCACATGAGTTCCAAGAAAACTACCTTCAAGGTTTTGCAATGTGGATTATTTTGGCCAACCATATCCAAAGATTCCTATGACTTTGTTCTATCATGTGACAAATGTCAAAGAACATGTAACATAACAAAGAAAGATGAGATTCCACTGAACTTGTGGCAAGAAGTTGAGATATTTGATGTTTGGGGTGTGGACTACGTGGGTCCATTCCCATCTTCTCATGGATTTTCCTACATCCTAGTGGAGGTGGATTATGACGCAAAATGGTTTGAAGCCATACCTACCATCTTTAGTGATTCCAAACCTATCATCAAAATGTTCAAAGATATCATTTTCCCCCAATTTGGAGTCCCACACACTGTGATTTCTGACGGAGGTTCTCATTTCCTGGAAAGAAGCTTTGAAGCATTGCTAAGGAAATATGGTGTAACTCACAAGGTAGACTCACCCTACCATCCACAAACAAGTGGACAAGTAGAAGTTTCTAACCATCAACTCAAGGCTATTTTGGAAAAGACTGTAGGCCACAACCGGAAGGATTGGTCAGTAAAAATCAATGACGCTTTGTGGGCCTACCGAACTGCTTTTAAAACTCCCCTTGGAACTACTCCATTTCGATTGATCTATGAAAAGTCTTGCCACCTGCCTGTTGAACTTGAACACAAAGCATGGTGGATAATTAAACAACTTAATTTTGATATGAAGAAAGCAGGCCAAGCCAGGATTCTACAACTCCAGGAGTTGTAAGAACTCCGGCTGACAGCTTACAAGAATGCATGAATCTATAAAGAATGTACAAAACTTTGGCACGATAACCATCTCAAAAGAAAGGGCATACAAGTGGGAGACCAATTTCTTTTGTTCAACTTAAGACTAAGGTTATTCCCAGGAAAACTCCATTCTCGCTGGTCAGGACCTTACATTGTCAAGAGCATCTCCCCACATGGTGCTTTCTCTTTATGGAGTGAAAAGTCAAGCGAATTCGTGGAAAATGGTCAATGTTTGAAGAGATATTTCACCTCATCTGACACAGGCACCGAAGCAATACTGGAACTCACCAATCCAACATATCCACCGTAAAAGTTGAAGAAACTAAGTTGAGCCATCGACACAAAACAACAGCGCTTGTCGGAAGGCAACCCGATCAATAAATTCATAGTTAGTTTCAATTTTAGAATTTTTTCCTAATTTTATTTTTACTTTTTAGATAATTTTTCACCCAATAAAAATTGCGTCACGAGATGTTGTCTTGAAGTTCTGATTGGTCTTCATTTTTTAGATTTACAGATGGAGGATGCACGTTGATTGGAACGCAACCACATCTGGTGGTCCAACCGGCATAAAATTTCCCTCCATCTCGGATTTAGAGTTTTCTCGGGACGAGCAAATTTCTAAGTTTGGGGTGGAGTGTGGGTGGTACATATCTTACTTTCCACCTTCACCCATCTAATTCAGACTTAAGATTTCATCGTTGCATTTTTTTGACCAAAATTTTCAAAATTTTCAAATTTTTTAAAAGTTTTCCAACGGAATTGCACAGAAACTTGATGAAGTTTTGACACTTTTCATTTCAACCTCTATGCATTTTGAATCATTATACCCTCCTTATTTGAAGCAGATCCTCAAAAGAACGTTCTTCTGAAAACTAGCCTTTTGATTGAATTCATCTTGTGAAGCTTATGAATCCTAATAGCATGATCTTTATGTAAGAATGGCAAGTATCTGTCAAACTGATAGGGATCAAACACGTCATGCTTCCTAACTGACTAGTAAAACAATAACATGGAATCCGCATCGGATCCTCATCAAGTCATTATTTGAGCAGAGTACGATAAAGAGAACAACCTGGTGCACAGAATTGTAAATCAAGTTGCATTCTGATCTGAACTCTCTTCTACACTTCTTCTATCATCTCTGTACCCCTCCATCCATCAAAAAGAAACAAAAATAGCCAAAATAGTGCCAAACCCGAAGTTCAGGGTGGCACGCCACTTCTGTCTATATCCGCTTCTTCCATACCCCTCACAAACTAATAGGGGCGTACCACCAAGAAAAGATGCCAAAGCGCACACACAAAAATGCAATCTTGAGTCGAATAGAGGAGAGATTCACACACAAAAAAAATGCAATAAATGAAATTGCAAATAATATAATAAAAATCTTGAGTCGAATAGAGGAGAGATTTACTTCTCCCTTCCATACCACCCTTCACTCCCTTTTCTACCTAATGGCACAATAAATGCCTCCACTACCCTGAAATACACCAGTGTCAGATTAGATGCACACTTGTTGTTCTACGGGTATCTATGGACACTTATGAAACTCTTTGACACGCTTTTTGTTGAAAAAAGTGAGGAGGAAGTGAAGTTAGAAAACAAACTCGGGAACAAAGATATGGTAATATGTATTCACTGGTCTCAGGAAGTTGAGATGCTTAGTCAAACTAAGTAGAAAGGAAACAATCGTGATGTGAAGAGGAGGCAATCACATGATCAAAAAGTATTCATTTGGCGACTGTTTCATATTTTGTGTTACTCGAGCACGAGCAACGTTTAAGTTTGGGGTGTTTTGATGAATGCATATTCATCATGATTTTCAGTCACCTTTTTGGGACCAATTCGATTCAATACTTTCGATTTCATTTCCTAAATCTCACAAAATGCAAGATTTCTTAACTAATTCAATTATCAAGATTATTAACTAGATTTATATCGATTTTGTGTAGGTCTTGACTAGGTTCAACCATCGTATGGAATTCGCTCAAGATCCTCTCAATTTTGGTCTTGACCAATCGGTCTTGACCAAACGGTTTGCCCTAACGGTCTACCCATGCGGTTTTGACCTGTCGATCTCCGGCATTCATCTACACGGTCATCCTCTCACTACTCTACCTAAATGGTCTCAAGACCGCTTGAGCCTAAACGGTCTCAAGACCGTATGACACCTAATGGTTTCAAGACCGTTTGGACCAAGGACCGTTTGGACGATGAAGATCCAAGACCATTTGGATGAAGACCATATGGACACTCAAGCAAAGACCGATGAAGAGCAAGATCATTTGTTCCCAAGACCGTTTGGAGCCATACGGTCTCAAGACCGGTTGGAGACAAAGACTGTTCGGTCTGAAAACCGAATGAAATCCAATCGGTCTTCAAAACCATTTGAAGATTAAGACCGGTTGGAGACAAAGACAGTTCGGTCTCAAAACCGAATGAAATCCAATCGGTCTTCAAAACTGTTAAAGCCAAAGACCGTTTGGAGGCCATCGGTCGTCAAGACTGTTTAGTCATCAAATGGTCTCCAAGACCCTTTGGCCATCAAATGGTTTCCAAGACCGGTTGGAGGATATTAATCAAGACCATTTGAACAAAGTTTCAAGACCGATCAAGTGTAAATGGTCTTTGAGACCGATCAAAGCCTAGCGATCTGTAAGACTATTTGGCCAGCTACCGCCGAAGACCGTTTAAAGCTAGCGTAAGTGAAGACCGATTGGCGCCTATCGGTTTCACTAAACCGTTTGGAGGCAAAGTTCCAGGACCGTATGGGCAGTTCCTTCCCAAGACTGTTTGGTCATTTGATTAGTCTGCAAGACCGTATGAAGATAGGACTCCATACCATTTTGTCATAGCAAACCGATAGAAGCCAAGATCATTTGTATGTCAAACGGTCTCCAAGACCGTTTGGATGTCAAACGATCTCCAAGACCGTTTGCTCCAAACCGTTCAAGCAAGTCGATTTCTCTAAACCGTTTGGAGCAAACTCACTGAAAAAATGTGAGGACCCCATCCAAGCCTATAAATAGGACCACAAGGGTCCTCATTTGGGCATCGATTCCAGGACGCTGAGAGGCTACCTGAGAAAAGGATCGGTCTCCCTTCCACACCGCCGCCACTCCACCATCTTCAGCCATTGCTTTCCACCCACACCTCCTCCTGGTGCAAGCAAGGAGGTTGAGAAGAGAAAGAAGGTAGAGAAGAAGGTATGCTCAACCCGCCTTGGTGGTTCTTCGTCCTCGTCCAGATCTTCCCCGATAAGACGTAGAAGACCTCATCATCTTCACCGAGCTGCGACAACCTTCTGTATCATGCTCCTGACGGAATATTCCTTCTCTCTTGTTCTTCTTGTTTCTCGCACAATGAGCGAGTAGTTCTTTTTCACTGGGGTGCGGAGACTAGCCCCACTACCCATGCTTACATGTCTTTACATTTAACATTCCAAGGCAATGTATATAACTTTTCATTTCGTTGTTAATTGATAACGTTTGTAGTTTTATTACATGCTTGCTTTCATCTTGTTCTTCCCGATGTTGTGAGAACTTCTATATGTAGGGAAGAATGTCGATTAATGAGGTAGACTCCCAAACTAGAAATAGAATGGGATTCCTTGAGGTAGTAAGTGTATAATCCATAAGGGGATGAGCCATCTAGCCTATGGTGATGCTTCTGTGGCCTAAACATCCCTTAGGGAGGGTCACAACCTTAGTTGGATTTTGTATCTTCTTTTTTAATCATCGATGTTTGCTTGTAGATTAATCACCTACTCGCTTATCGATTAGCGCAATTCACTCCCTGACTAGAAATAGAATGGGATTCCTTGAGGTTGTAAGTGTATGAATGGTGAGGGGATGAGCCATCTAGCCCGTGGTGATGCTTCTGTGGTCTAAACATCCCTTAGGGAGGACCTCAGCCTTAGTTGGATGTTGTATCTTCGGAACCGTGAGTGCATGATCCAGATGGTGACGAGAAATCTGGTGCCTAAGGGGATGCTTACGCGGGCCGAAACATCCCTTAGGGAGGGTTTGCAGCAGTTCCATTTGGATAGTTAGATTCTTGCTTGGATGTTTGATGTTTGGATGTGTTTGCATGTGTAGTGGTGGTGAAACCCGAGACCATCCCATTGATTCCATATCATTAATCTAGAACAAACTTTAATTCTGCTCTTTTACTTTCTTGCATTTAGTTTAATCAACCTCAAACCAATCGATTGTTCTAAATATTAGTCTTACTTGAGCTAGATTCGACTAACAAAGATTCTTAAAAACATTGTCCTTTGGGATTCAATCCTTAACTATACTGCGATAAGACTCGTTTGCTTACGGGTGGTATTATTGCACGAGGTTTTGGTAAAAGCTCGGGGATTTCAACCCCGAGTGAGTTTGTTAGTACGATAATATTCCACGTCAGAAGGTCATGGTTTCAACCTGGAAAAAGGTGGGAGGAATAATAACAGCATGAAAACAGGGAAGGAAAGGAGGATACTTACTAGTTTTGGTCAAAATCACCAAGGAGGAGCTTAAGAAATCCTTAATAGAGAAATTTGGAACCTTAGGAGCCTTCTTCACAAAGGTAGGCACCCTATTTTACCTTGGGATAGCAACTTTATGGCCAAACATAGAAGGAACGATGCTCTAATCTGGGGGAAAGAGAAGGATAGTATTGCTTCTTAGATTGGGAGGTGGGAAGGGGTAGACATGGCTTTATAAAGAAGGGTGCAAGCATGAGGTGTCTATGGGACTTTCCATGTGTCCATAGCCTAGGGCTTCATGGCCATGCAAGAGGATAGCTCATAGAGACTTCTTGTATATCAAAGGTCGGTCCTAAAAGTGCATGGAGACTTCTAGGTTATCCCAACCGTCCTCTAATCAAATCAATAACCCCATTGGTTGATAGCTTTTAAAGATAAGCGCATTTATAAAGAGGGTAATCCCTCAAATGCCCTTGGAAAGTAACACCTTCAAACCAAGGTGCAACTAGGTTCCCCATGGTTCAAAAACTCGAGAATGGTAAGGGAATATCTAAATATTATAATTCATGTGACAATTTACAAAGAAAACCTCTGAATTGGGTAAATTGCATAAAAGTCCAAAATGTGCATATACTTGTATAACATGCACAAACAACATCCAAATTGGACCAAACTTGAAACTTAATCTTGTCTCATGATTTAAAAACACCTCACAAGGTTAGATTAAGATTTTTAGTACTTAATTATTACATTTAAGCTTGTTCAATAAGTAAGGTTTGGGGCCTTACACTTTTAACATGGATTTATTTACCATTGTTCCACTTAATAGGTGATTTTACATTTAAGATCCTTAAATAAGATTTCACCAAGGTATTTGTGCATAAACCCTTCCATTGGTATAATTATTGAACAAATGTTCACCAAACCACTATAAATTCCACAATTTAAGCATCAAGGCCAAAAAGGATAGAAATGGTAGGAAATATTGGGAAAGGGCCAAAAAGAGAATATGTCAAAGTTTTGGTATGTTGCAACATTCCACCCCTTAAAGAGGATTTCATCCTAAAAATATAAATCAAAGTGAGAAGGGTGAGTATGCAACATCTAACCACTAAACTTCCAAGTTGTTTTCATTAAACTTCCATCAAAACTTTTACTAACTAAACTCCTTGTTTTTCAACTGCTTAACTTGGGAGTTTCAGGATCTTCTAAAGCAACTGCACATAGGTCAGGTTCTCATTGATCACCTAAAGGTTCCACTTTTATGATTTTATTAAAAAATTTGGCTTATTAGAATTATATTCATTATGATATCACATTGTCATTATTATTCTTTTAATTGTCTCATGTCATATTTACTTTGTTTCCAAAAGAGTTATATTTCATTATTACGCACAAACCTAATATTTTTCTTATTTATCTCAATTAGGAATTTTAGCAACTAGAGTTATACTAAATTATATTAATATGCATTATTATATTTGACCATTATCTTTAATAATTAGATTTAGATCCATTATCAATTGTATCGATTATTTTGTATGAAATAGGACACTTTATCCAATTTGTTACAATTAATCCAAATAATGTCACATTAATTACATATATGTATATTAGACATTGTTACTTTACCATTCTTGCTCACATTAATGTCATCATTAATCATTCTCTCATATTTATTCACTTCTTATTATTGATTATTAACATTTGTGTGAATCAATTACTTCTTATCCATATTGAAGTCATTGTATATATTTTAATGATCAAGGTGGGACATATTACAAATTAATCATTTGATTCACATACTAAGTCATTAGGTGATTAATTAGGTGTGTATTAGAGAACAAGGTGATATGCATTTCATATTGATGGCCTGATTAATCTATGATTTATGTGTATTAAAGTATGTTATCTGATTATGACACCTAGTGACACTAATGTATCATTAATATCATCAAGGATGCATAGGTTAAGGTTAGATGATTACAACTTAGGGTTTAGGTTAACATGATCATTGTTCTTCACCTATACCTTCTTAGGATAAGTCCAAGGTTAGATTACATTTATCTTACCCCTCATATCATTAGGGTTTATTGGTTTATGACATGGGCAACATCATGCTCATCCACTATTAGTATTAAAATGTGAGTTTCTCTTATTATGTGCATTATATATTCATTAGGGTTCAAACATATGAATATTCATTAGATGATCATTATATGTTATTTTGGATACCAAGAAACATGTGGTTACAACTATAACCTGTTTGGTCAAAACTAAGGATTCAAGCACACTAACATCCTAATTAGGGAGTTAGGTTTTATAAAGTTAAAGTAGCTATAAAGGAAAACAAAGTATGTGTCAACATTATGAACAAGTACAAGAGATAAGTAAATAACATGAAAAATAAAGATATTGAATCATCATAAGATGAGAAGGCCAATAGAATGAGGCATATAAAAAAATAGATTCTTGCCAAAAACCAACAAATAATAATGAATTGCATGAATGATCAATATTGGACTACATTAACTAAGTAGGGTTGAGGCACCTGCCAGACCTCAACCTATAGGTGAGGGGAGAATTAAACATTACTAGTCACCTACACATATTTTTATAAGGGGGAGAATAAGACGTTCCTCAGGGTGAATTAACACATGCCCTACTATGGGTGGTTGTACATAAGTACCACTACTATAGCTAAATAGTCAAATAAACCATCATGCATAAGAAGTAGTAAATTATAAAGATAAATAATCATATAATTGCAATATGGTAGTGGGGTTCTAAGAACCATGAAATAAAACATCAATACTAATTTTGAGGCAAGTACATCAAAAGATTCATGAGTAGAGGAAATCGGGTTCAATAAAGCCTCATTAGGAAAAGTAAGGTTGGTTCACAAGTATCCCAACTAAAGGGTAAGATATGCACATACCTCTCATAAGATTTCAACTACCAACTTTCATCACTTTATTGAAGCCAAGATCAACTTTTCCTATTTCCAATGTATAACCATGTATTAGTGTAGGTTATATGCATTAATGTAAAGAAAACCCTTATTTTTTTACTTTTTGAGCAAAGCCTCAATTTAGACTCTGAAAATATCACCATTTATCTTATTATGTTCTCCTGATTAAGAAAATATATAATTTTGTATATTTTGAAGTTATGATGTTTAGAGTGTATTTTTGGTGATTTTTAAGTGATTAAATCATTTTTAGAAAACCACCTTCAACAAAACTCAAAACCAATACTTGAAAATATTTTTATTAAAACGAACATGTTTTTTTGAGTTCATAACATATTTTACTTTAATTTTTGGACAAACAAATCAAAAGTTATGAATAATTGAATTTTGGCCAATCAGAAATTGACACATCATCAAACCGAGCGAGACAAGTGAAGAGAGAGAGGGAGAAAACACCATTTGACCCAATATCAGGGATTGGAGTTGCATAGGTAACCAAACTAGATCTTCTAGAGAAGGTAAAATAGAAAGAAACCAAAACCCTAGAAGAACATGGTGAATAGAGATGGATATCATCGATTTTAAACATAGAAGCATGAGTTTTAAGCATGCAGTAAGAAATATATGAAAAGGGGGTTAAAAAACTTGCCTCTAGGAAGGTAAGAAGGTCCAAACAGAAAGGATCCCTATATTATAAGGTTTGGTTGCTCCAAGACAACCTTCTTTCTTGAGCAAAGATCACCTTCTCCACTTTAGAGGTGCAAACCCTAGCAAAAGAGCATGGAGATGAGATGATTAAGGGCTCTAAGTGGGGTTTCACCATGGAAAACCAAGGTTACGACCTGGAGGAAGGTGGAAGGAAGACTAAAAGCATGAAAATAGGGAAGGAAAGGAGGATACTTACTAGTTTTGGTCAAAATCACCAAGGAGGAGTTTAAAAAATCCTAAATAAAGAAATTTGGAACCCTAGGAGCCTTCTTCACCAAGGTAGGTACCTCCTTTTACCTTGAGACAGAACCTTCATGGAAAAATAGAGTATAAATGATTCTCTAATCTAGAGGAAACAAAGGATAGCAAGAGTTTTCGAATTGGGAGTTGGGAAGGGGTAGATATGGCTATATAAAGAAAGAGGTCAAGTATGAGGTGTCTATGAGACTTTCCATGTGTCATGTATAAGGGCGTCCATGGACATGCAAGCCTTTATGGATAAGGAAGAAGTCAAGCATAAGGTGTCAAGTTACTTTCCATGTTTCCAATGCTAAGGGTGCATATGGACATGCAAACCTTTATGGATAAGGAAGAAGTCAAGCATGAGGTGTCCATATGGAGCTTTCCATGTGTCATTAGCCTAGGGATTTAATGGCCATGTAAGAGGACAGCTCATAGAGGCTTCTTTAATATCAAATTTCAGTTTATGGAAAATTATAGGCCATCCCAACCGACCTCCAATCAAAGAAATAACCCCATTGGTTGATAGCTTCTAAAGATCAACTCATTTATAAAAAGAGTAATCCCTAAAATGCCCTTGAAAAGAAACACCTTCAAACCAAGGTGAAAATAGGTGCCCCATGGTTAAAAACTCGAGAATGGTAAGGGAATATATAAGTACTATATTGCATGTGATAATTTGCAAAAAAACCTCCCAATTGGGTAAATTGCAGAAAAATCCAAAATGTACCTAAAATTGCATAACTTGCACAAACAACATCCAAATTGGACCAAACTTCATCCACAAGTTATATTTGATGTGTTGAATATTAATTTGCCATTATTTTCATATTTTGAAGTTATATAATCACATTATTCATTACTTATGCCTTTTACTCATTTTCTCTCTCCTAAACTTATCTAAATATTTCAAGGTTGTCCAAATTAGATGAAATTTGACATGTAGGCTAATTTTGATATGTAGATTTCGACTTTGAAGTTTGTTTCCACTTTTGAGACTTATTTTTATGAGATATTTCATATGGCCCATTAATGGCCCATTATCTAAATTATTCATCCAATTAAGTTTCTTATCTTCATATTACCACTAAAATGAGTTATGTGGCATATTTTATGTATCCATTATAAACCTAAGATTAATGTTAGACCATTAGGTTATATTAAGGTGATATATACATGCATTATCTCATGGGGGTTATACTAAACTTCTATTTAGGTCTAACCTTCAACCTTGTTTGGCTAAGTCGAACATGTCAACTTCCAGGGTAGGGTCCGAGATCCAGTATCTTACAAAGACCTTCAAAATAAATGCTAGAGATGATTATTTGTACTTCATTAAAATTACTAATGATATGGTGATATGTATTTATTGAAATAAAAATCTCTTGAAATGCTCAAGAAGATCGTAAATGAAGGACATAAATAACTTTAATAAATGTATTAAGAAACTTTGATGTGATCAATGTTGAAATACTTTCATTAAGATTTTGAAGACCTTCTTGATGAATTGTGATAGTGATCACAATGATGCATCAAAAAGTAGGAATTTCATCCTGATGGTTCATGATGTGATTATCATCTAATCTAATATTCCAATTTCCTCATAAATACATGCTCTACATTGTACCACCTAATATGCTTTAAAGACACCATATATGATATGATATGGGAATGTCCTGATATGTCTTAAGGATTAAAACTTATAAGAAAGTAGTTTCTTGAAAGGTTTATCCACAAATCATAATTGTTGAATGATACCTTTAATCCCAATACAACAACAAAAGTTTTTTTTTCTAGGATAGTTGAGTTCGGAAAAACCTAGTGGGAGTAAAGGAGAACTCACAGAGTACAAGGTCAATAAAGAAGTACAATGGGAACCAGGAGAATCACAAATTGTTGTGAAATCTCAAGTTCCTTGTGTAACACAAAACCTCATAGTTCTAGTAGAACACATATAAGATTGAAATATTGTGAATCCAATAGCTCAGATAGGTTGGTCATGAGATGATGAGCCAACAAATAAACTAGAAACTATTGAGAATCAGAATCTGAGAAATGGTTTGACGGTCATTGAGGAATCCATTTGCAATAACAAGGTATGACCTTTCTAGTGTCACCTAAAGGGATTATACCCCAAGGGTGAATTTGGGTTTTCAAGATGAAGACCAACATGGATAACCTAAAAGGCCATATTGGTTATAAAGGTTTTCAAATAAGTTCAATGTGTAGAACATAATGAAATCCCTTTTTTTCCAATTGACATGCTTTTTATTGCAGTTTACACATACTATGAGATTTGGCATATGGAGATATAAACTGCATTTCTTGAAAGGAATATTAGAAAGGATGTTTACGTGACACGATGTAAAGGGTTTTTTTAACTTCATGAATGCAAATAAAGTCTATAAGCTACAAAGTTCAATCTATAGGTTGAAATAAGCATCTCAAAGCTGAGATCTTTAATTTGACAAGATAGTCAAAGAGTTTGACTTGAGCCAAGATAAAAGATGAAATCTGTGATTACAATAGATTTAGTGGGAGCATATAGAAATATTCCACATATTGATGGGGAATAACATCTCAATATTGTAAGTATCGAGACCTGACATGAAACACCTTCAACAATGAAGGATTGTGTGAAACGTCCTACATGGTATGAATTGAGATCTATAGATATAGTTCTGGAAAGTTTTATAACCTAAGAATGAGAGCATGCAATAGCATGATGTTGAAACAGTTCAGCATGAAGGAATCAATGTGAGAGAATCTATCAATTTTACATGGCATTAGTCTCTCAAGAACCCTATGTTCTAATTCTTATGAAGAATAGAAAAACATGAGTAAGATGTCATATGCACCAAAATTTGGATCTATCATGTATTCTATATAATGTAATGATCCCATAATCTTGTGTGTAATGTACATGATGAGATGATATTAGTTAGATTTCTATGAAGGTCATTGGAATGTCATTAAAAGACATCAATTAGTACTTGAGAAGCACTAGGGATTAGTTGCTAGATAATGGCAACAAGAAAGAGTTGGGTGTAAGGGGTTACACTGATGCAAGATTCTAAAATAACAAAAGTATGATCACAATATAATTTTTTTTTTATTTTAAGAAAAGAGTTGTAAGTTGGAAGAGTTCCGAACTACAAACCATTATTTCAATTTTACAATAGAAGTTGAGTATACTGGTGTTATGAACACAGGATTGGGTACTATATGGATCTTGAAGTTCATATGAATGAACTTATAGATATTCCAACAATTGATGAAATAGTAGAAATACTATGACAACAATGGAGCTACTGGTTAGGAAAAGAATATCAAATAATATATTACGACAGTTCTATCTCATATGAAATGTTGTACAACAAAGAGATGAGAAACATGCAATATTCCTACTAAATACGAAAGTGTTGCTAACCTAGTGGATTAGCACTTTCATAGTAGAAACATGATGGACATGTTTAGATCACTAAGAATGAGATTCGTGGGTGATTGGATCTAAGTGCAAGTGGGAGTTTTTTTGTAAGTACGCCCAAAGAGACAATCATATGATGATTGTTATGGAATATCATATAAATAGTTTGATTAATATTAAAGGAAATCTTCCAATTTGTTCTATCTCACTCGGTTATGAGATTATGGGGAAATATAATATATGCCCAAAGAGTGACATTACTCAATGATGTATGTCTTTGAGTTGATGACCTGAACAATGAGATGATATGGATGTTAAGAGGATGTGCATTGTTATTATGTCCCTAGTCAGATGTTACTATGGAAGGTTCATAGACAACAATAACACTTAAAACTAGAGTGTGTGTTGGTTGATGATAGAATCTCATCAGTCACGATAAATGTGATATCAAACCAAGCACATAGATATTTGATGGAGAGCAATGTATCGGATAGACCCACCTTGAGAGTGACACATAGAATCATAAATGGTGGTCATAATAATCTCTCATAGTGAAGGTGATGATTCTTGTTCTTAGACTTGAAATCACTACATTCTTCACATGTCCTTCGGTGTACTTTGACATCATCCGCCGTAACCTTGAATAAGGGTTTCCATAAAGGTGATGATCGGGTGTGCTGTGACAAATGGGGATGATTGTGAGTGATGTAGATGGTCTTTGTCCCTCCTACTAGAGTTTGATATCAAGGCCACTTGATAAGTGAGACTGGGAAAAGCTTGTGGATGCACATGTGAATCAATATATGATATTGAGGGCACATATATCTCAGATAAACTGCTCTAGTTCAAGGAACATGGATTGAACATTTAGAGGATGATGATTCCATGCCTCGAGTTCATTATGGATATTAGAGACAAAGGAATTAGGCAATCACTATAACATTTAACACAGATTGTAGGTTGAAGTTATTCTCCAACTTTCCATTTACTTGGGTAGCAATGATGTATGACTAGATGTCACTCTTTTCTTGTGATGCCATGAACCAATTATGGACATTCACCGCCAAATGTAACTTGGAACATGTTGGCTAAATTAGACATTATAAAACCCTTTGTTTTGATGATGACAAACATTTCATTCTTGTGGATCTAACTTGTTATTTGAGTGTTTTAGGGATAAACAAATAAGGAAGTGGATAGTTGAAGATCAATACAAATTGGAATATCAACATGCTTAAATTATTTTATTTTCATGATTATACTCAATGTAAAAAACTTGTACAAGTATATAATGTACAAGTACTTAGACATCATGTAAATCAAGTGTTAGATCTTCCCTATCTACTCATAACACTTATATAGATCCTCCCCTAAGATAGAAGCATAATTACACATTGATACACACACTTAGTACATGGCTCAACACATTGAAACAGGGACATTCTCAGTCGACAAAGTCCTCGACCGAGGTACACTCGGTCGAAAATATTCTCAACTGAGAATAGGCCTTCCAGCAAGTTCTATAGCCATTAGACTAAGGTGAAAAAGTAGTTGGGAGTTGAAAATGAATGTTGCAACACATTTACCTCAACCTCCCACTCGGTCGAAGAAAATCTCGACCGAATCACACTCCGTCGACAAACTCCTCGACCGAGACAGGTTCCGGACTGCACTTTTCAGCACTAAACAACTAGTCGTTGCAATGCAACGTATGGACACATAACGACCAGTTGAGTACTAAGAACACCCTAGAAAGTGTCTAGAACGTCCCTAAGTACTTAGTGAGACATTCCTATAAATAGTACATGCCTTAGGACACCCAAAGCACTCGCTATCAATTGTACATACAATTACACTTGAAAATCAATCTTAGTGAGCAACAAGCAAAGCTACACTTACAATCTTGTTCCCTTGAGCTCCAACTGAGTGTCCTATAGCTAGTATCTCCTATCCACCACATAACCACGTTCATATATAGTGGATAGGAGATCTATACACTTGATATAGGATTAAAGTGTTGTGCTCAATTGGATAAGTATTTTATTTCTTCCAATCTTGTTCCTTTATATTGTATTTTGTTCTCCTTGACTACTCCTAGGTTGGAGGCTATCAGAAGGAGGTTCGTAGAGCTACTTCAGGTGGTAAGGATGCTCCCGGTGACTTGAAGCTACTTTAGAAGGTTGTCTCAAAGGTTGAAGCTACTTCGGGTGAAGGCTACTTCAAGGGTGAGCTTGGAGTTACTTCAGAAGGCTGCTTCTAGAAGGTTTGAGGCTACTTCAGGTGAAGGTTGCTTCAAGGGTGTAGAAGGTGATTGTATTTTATGTAACATCCTTGTGAGGTAATAAAATAAATCACTTTCAAAATCCCGGTTGGAAACAATCGGGTAGTGGACTGACTCCCTTAGATTTCTAAGGGTGGAACCAATCTACATCCTTTTGTCTTCCTTGTTTCCTCCTACTTCTTGTTCAAGTGCTCGATTGTTTTAAATTGTTTTTTAAAACTACAAAAATCTCTATTCACCCCCCTCTAGATCTTTCAATTGGTATCAAAGCAGGTCTTCAAGGAGCTTTAACAGGTCTTGAAGAGGTGGGGGATGGTGTTTTCAACAACCTCGACATGAGCCGGCCATCAACAAGTGATCAAGATTGTAGATGGTTCTTTGAATGTGAAGTAAAAGGCCACACGACATTCAATTGTCCAAAGAGGAAGAAAGGAGAAAAGTTCGACAAAGATAAAAGAGAACAATCATGTGAGAATGAAGAAGAAAAGGTAAGTTGTTTCATTGCTACAATCGATGAAGAAGAAAATGAGGAAAGCCTACTTAATTTATCTAAAGAAGAGTTAGTTGCTAGCATAGAAGAATTACATGATAAATATATTGACTATAAAAAGAAACTAAAAAGGGACACAAAAGCTAATGATGAATTATATGATTAGTTAAGTGATCTTGCTTCTAAAAAGGAAAGTATTATTTCTAAAAATTCCAGCTTGAAATCATCTTTTAATGATTGCAATATGAAATTGCTTACTCTAGAAACAAACTGTAATTTTCTTTCTCAAGAAAAGGTTGAACTACTTGCAAAATTGAATGATCTTCAAACTCAACCTATATTGTGTACTCATTTAGATTATGATGCTATTGTCAAAGAAAGAGGTAGTTTGTTATCTAATCTAGATCAAGCAAAGTTAGACATCAAAAGGAGAATGGATGAAATTGCTAAGTTACAAAAAAATATTAGTAGCTTGAAAAATAAAGATATCCTTGATAAAATTCTAAAAGACACTTCTAGTCAAGTTGGAAAGAGAGGACTAGGTTATGTACCCAAGAATAAAGTCATGTATGTGCCTAAAGATAATCTAGCTAAGAAGAGAAATGAAACTGATTCTATATGTTGTCATTACTATTTCCGTCTTGGACATTATTCATTCTCTTTCCCGTACAAGAAAAAGGATGTTGATCTATTTTGGGTTCCAAAACCCCAAACTTAGAAATATTGAACATGATTAGTTGAGATTTGACTTAAAACGTTACTTTGATATTCAAAATGTCTTATCTCAACAAAACTGAGCTTTAGTTTTTATATTTTTGTAAAATTATATTGGAAGCATCTTATACTTGCAAATGATTACTAAAAACAAAAAAAAAACAATCTCGGTCGACAAAAGTTTGACCGAGACACTCTTTGGTCGAGAAAATTGTCGACCAAAGAAGTTTCTGTCTCAAACCTACATTTATTGAAGAAATAGTAAAATTATCGATTGAAAAAATTGTCAACTGAGCACATTTCGGTTGAGAAAATAGTCGACCGAGTAAGTCATTGTATTAAGCCTACAGAAAATTGAAAAACACCCGATTGACAAATACTTTGACCAAGCTACACTCGGTCGAGAACTTTGTCGACCAAGTGAAACTCTGACAGAATTGTTCAATAAAAACAAGATACTTCCATTGCAATTAACTTAAGTATGTAATGAACTTTACATATTAATTTGTTTTAAATTTTTGAATGACCCTAATCAAAAGGAAGAATATATGGGCATCAAAACTTTATACTTTGCATGATCAAATTGTATCTATCAAGCATACAAGAGGAAAATATTGATTTTACTCAAGAAAAATATTAATGGCAAATCCATTGGCATAAGAGAATTTGCTCAACATTGACATAATCAAAAGTGAAAAGTAAAGAAGTAATCATACAAGAAACTTGGTTAAAATATATTCATCATTTTTGTGAAGAAAATTTAAGGTCAGAGCACTCTAAGAAATTATGATAAGATGATCATGCCCAAATAAATTAAGCACTAAAAGGCAAAATCTTTTATCTTAGAATCATTCTATGTTCACAAGCTCATTTATGAAAAATAAAGAATTGATAATGACTATACATAACTACATCAAATCATACTCTAGAAGTGGTTCATTGGATAATTCATGAAAATGTATATATTGGATATCTACAGAACTTCCTCTCGGTCAAAAAAGAGTTCGACCGAGGGGTGCCCTGGTCGAAGTCAAGGTTGACCTAAAATAAGCCTGACAAAATGCTTATTTGTAAATCATTCACCTGCACTTAACCTTAGTATATTTGCTCAACATGTTAAAAACAAATTGATTCATTACTCATAATATTGTTTCAAAGATTGTTATGACCTTAGAATTCTTTAATAATCTTGATTATGAGATTAAGGGGGAGCTCACAAAAATTTCTTTGATTCATGGAATTAATCTTTCTCTTAATTGGATTCTTTATATCAATAAGTTCTTAATATCCTCATTATTGGTTAGAGATATATATTGATCTCACTATGAGCCTAAAGGAATCTCATGTCATTTCAGGGCTTAACATCCCTTGTAAATGATTGAGAAATCAATATAGTAACACACTTATGGATTTTACCATGAGCCTAAATAGATCTCATGTCATTTCAGGGCTTAACATCCCCTACAAATGATTGAGAAATAAATAGTGGTTTTTAAATTGTGGCTAAATTTGACATTTAAATTTAAGTTAGCAATTAAGGGGGAGTATCTCATTCAGGGGGAGAAAAATAAATTATATGGCTAACTTTTTGAAATAACAAAGGGAGAGAAATAATATAAATCAAAATAAATGAGTTTCATAATCTCTTAAATTATTAAAGAGTTGAATACTACATTCATACTTCTTTGGGAATAAACAAGAGAGTGTCTACACAAGGTAAACCTCAGGCATGAAACACATGGTATTTAAATTATCTTGATTTATATATTTGAAATGTTTGTCATCTTCAAAAAGAGGGAGATTGTTGGCTAAATTAGACATTATTAAACCCTTTGTTTTGATGATGACAAACATTTCATTCTTGTGGATCTAACTTGTTATTTGAGTGTTTCAGGGCAAATAAGGAAGTGGATAGTTGAAGATCAATACAAATGGGAAGATCAACATGCTTAAATTACTTTTATTTTCTTGATTGTACTCAATGTAAGAAACTTGTACAAGTATATAATGTGCAAGTACTTAGACATCATGTAAATCAAGCATTAGATCTTCCATATCTACTCATAACACTTAGATAGATCCTCCCCTAAGATAAAAGCACAATTACACATTGATACACACACTTAGTACATGGTTCAACACATTAAAACAGAGACTTTCTCGGTCGACAAAGTCCTCGACCGAGACACACTCGGTCGACAATATTCTCAACCGAGAATAGACCTTCTAGCAAGTTCTATATCCATTAGATTAAGGTGAAAAAGTAGTTGGGAGTTGAAAATGAACGTTGCAACACATTTACCTCAACCTCCCACTCGGTCGGAGAAAATGTAATGCTTGTTTAATGGATAATAAATATCAAATGATGGCCTAAAATTATGATAAAATGTCAGTAAATCCATTTTCATGCTTATAATCCATTTGATGTCAGTAATTATGATGATGATGCACGAAAGTATGTAATTTACTCCATATGGTTAATTAGGGATGATAATCCTAAATAAATTTTAATAAATACATACATGCTCAATAAATGATGAAATTTTTAGAAAACTTCATATCAGTAACTGAAAGTTAATATGTAACTTTGATTTCAGTCTTATGCACAAAATTCATGTTATATGAAGAGCACCCTTAATACATGTGATGTATGGTTAATGAAAGTGACAATGTTAAATTTGTTCACATAATAATGTGACACATGAGTATATCCAGTTGATGAACTATAATCTAGATTATGACATCAGTAAGATAAATATAAGGCACGAATACAAGTAATCATGAGAATATCATCATGAGATAAGAAAACCCTAATATGAACACAACTAGGGTTAAGATGAGATGTAAGATGATGAGAACCTGATGGTGATATGTGATCTTGTCTTAATTAGGTTTGACCAAGATGTAGTTGACATCAGGAATATGTGTGATGATTAGTGTTACAACCCCAATTTTTGGGTTCAATTGGTGAGAAATGTAATTTCTCATATTAAAGATAATTGAACAAATAATGATATAATTTGTTTTGAATAAATGGATTTCGTTTACAATAGACTTGATGATTGTGTTGTGGGCTTTATTGGCTATTGGGCCCAATAACAAGGAAATGAAGAAAGGAAATTCAATTATTAAATTAGTAAATGAATAATTGAGTTTTTGAGAAAAGAATGATGTGAAAACCTCTAGAAGGCAAAAGAATGTAATCCAAAGTTGAATTTCGTGCCTCTTGGGTTCCTTGGGTTTCAAGGAGTCCAAAGTTGCAAAGAAAAGGAAATAAGAAAAGAAAAGATGAATTAAGTATTTCTTTATTAAGAAAGAAATTGAAAATAATGGTAAAATGTGGAAAACAAGTGAAAAGAGGTATCATTGAGTTATCCTTGGTGGAAATTCGTATCCCAAGGATTCCTAATGTTAAAAGGAATACCAATGAGGAAACTAAAAGAGAAATAAAGAGAAATCCTCAAAAAGAGATATTTTAATGATAAATAAACAAGATAATGTGAAATAATGCATATTGATGCATTTAGAAGGATAATGAGTATTCCTTAAAAAGGAATTTTGAGTTTTTTTTAGTTTCTTGGGATCCAAGGAGTCCCAATGAAGAAAAGAAAGAGAAAAATACAATAATAGAAAATAAGGAGATAATGGGAATACATACTTAATGGATTATGTAATATTGATGAAAAGGAAGTATTTCCTACTTAAGGAGATATATAATTTCGAGGCCAATGAACTAAAACCCAAGAGAAAGGATATAAAAGAGATAATTCTTGAATTTCGTAATAACCAGAGCATATGGATAAACAAGGAAAAGAGATAAGATTACTTCTCATGGAAGTAATAGGATTCCTTATGAGAGAGAACTTGATTTCTCTTGGATGAGCATCCTAGGGCCTATCTACCCTCCCCTATATAAGGGGTACGACCTAGGGCCGAGTCCAGAGAGATCCCACACACCCCTCTCTCCCCTCTTCTCTCTTCTTGCATGCAAAACCCTAACAAGTGTGTAGTACTACACCCGGAGCAAGGAAGGGTGGTGTTGTAGTCTTGATGGAGGCAGCAAGCTTCCACGACAACCCCAGGATGGATCGGCTACCATACCCCCACCCTTGTCCTCGAGTAGCTCTTGCCGAAAGTCTACAGAACTGCAGGAATCACAACAGAAAAAGAGGGTGGATCTCGCTCATGGGCGGCTATTTTGGCCACGGCTTGGAGGCACTTCGTGTGCGCCAGGGGGCAGTGGAGGCAACGTCCCCATCCCTGGTGGTCGTTGAGGTCAGTAGAGGGAGGGAGGAGCCACGCCCTTGGCAGCTAGGGCGATGCTGCTGCTGCTGATCCGAGGAAGAAGAAGATACGGCCATTGGACCATTTTTCCCTTTATGGGATGAAGCAATGAATGACTTAAGCAAGGGTAGAACGATAATTCCATTATATTTTCCAAATCGACCCGCTTTGCATGGGATAGGCGACGTGGCGCGTCCTGATTGGCCCAAGTAAGTGAAATCTTGCTAAATTCGTAATTAAATATTGGTAACTCCGATTAGGACAAGTAATATATGAAAATTGATCCTCAGAATGAGAGGAACACAAAGAAATTATTTTTGAATCCTAATTCCACTTTTGATTCAAGAAATATATCAAGATGTTGTCTTTAATAGTTTAATCAATGAAAAACACTAACCTTTGATGATTAATGAATTAGAAAGGGGTTATGTGAGTGTTTAAAATAGATATTAACATGTTGTTAATAAAAAGGGCATATTAGATCTAAAAGGATGATCTTCATGCGTAATTTGATTAATTTAGGGTTCCATATGATTTAATGAACCTTGAACCCTAATTGTGGAAATTATGATCCTTAATGATTTTAATTGGTCAAATTCATGTACAAAGATGAGATATTATGGTTCTAATCTATTTTGAGTATAAAGATTCCTAATTATGGGTAAATACCCTTAATATAGTAATTAGGGTTTTCTAATGAATAAAAGGTGGATTTAATGATATATAGAGTTCATTTGTGAATTAGGCCATAATGAACTATGAATTGATGATAAATGAGTATAATGATCTTGCCATGGATTAAAAGGGTAAAAATGGTAGTTTTAATATAAAATATGCATAATGGGATTAATTAATGTTTAAGTGTGCTTTTAATCCGAAATTGGAGTTTGTAAGTAATTGAATAGAACTAGGGTTTAAAATAGTAAATGAAGTGAAACCCTAATTGCAAAATGAAACCCTAAAATGGATACGGAAACCTTAGGAAGCAATTTCAAGTTGAATACAAAGAATCTTGATAAAGTGTGTAGTAAATAGAGTACATGTGTATTTTAGGATTCTTGATTGTGTGATTGAACTATTTGCTTGGATGGCTTTCTTGGTTGGAATTGAAATTAGCTTGAGAAATCTACTGAACAGGTATGTGGTTACGCTTATGAATAATCGCTTTAGTTTCAGGCCAATTTCCGAACGTGTTTATCGGTTGCTTGAAAATAGTTGTTGGATGTCTTTTATTTCATGCAACTATAAATTGACTATGATTATCACCATGAATATATATATATATATATATATATAATTGGCTTTGATCCTAAACCACCTCTTTGGCTTGTAAAGGCTAAAAAGGGGTAACCTAGAGTAAGGTCTAGGTTATCATGGGTTAGAAATTGGGATACCAAGTGTAGTGCCATGAGACCCTTTAGCATGCCATGAGTTAAGGAGTGGGCTACTTACAGGTAGTGCCATGTGACTCAACCCTAGAAACTGGTTCACCTATAGGTGGGACCGTGAGGGGTTTAATGGGGATCTACTATAAGGAAAGTAGCATCCAAGTCCACTACAGGGACATCGCAAAGGATAGGGAATGCATGGATCGCACAGTTATATTTAAAATGTAAAATTTGTTTGTTAAATGGTAATTGACTGCAATACATTGTTATGAATAATTGTACGATTATTGGTTCCCCTGCATACCAGCTTTATGCTGACCGACATTTTGTTTGTCGGCATTTTAGGTACAAAGCCAAAAGGACAAATAGTAAATCATCATATTGTGAAATACATGAATTAAAATACAAGGAGGATTCGTTAGAGTAGAATTCATATGTGGATAGAAGTTTAGAGATCCAAGTTTTCAAAAGGTATGCAAAAGTTTATTTTCTTACAGGTTTCCAATTTAGTATGTTAAAATTTAATAATTGTTCTTAGTTAATTGCCAAACCTTTGATCTGAAAATTATGTGTGCGGCTTCGACCTCTCGGTCTCCCTTAATTGGGGGTTACCAGAATGTGGGGTCATAACATTTGGTATCAGAGCGTAGGTTCCTCACTTAACCATTAATAATTATTAAATTTTACAAACTCCATAGAACCCAAGGGAGTTATTAGAGGATTATCTGAAAGACGGAGGTGTCTAGAAAATGATCATGACTAGGGGCTGGCAGTATTTTCCTCCGCACCGCTAGTCGGAATACGAGGACTCCCAGATCTGTGTGACTGCCTGGCCAAAGTCTTAGGGTATGATTCGAAATAAGATACCTTTAGGACTCTCTCATCTTGTTCATCCCTTCTCAACTCAAATTATGTTAAGGACCTTAAGGATTAGGGTTTTCTCTTTTCTCCTCACCCTCTTGAGGTATGGGTAAGGTTGATAAGGTTTAAGGAATCCTCCACCAAATTAATGAAAAGCATGTAAATAAGATGTCATGGACATAAGCTTAATAGATTAAGTGTAAACTAAAGGATAGATACATGCTTAGGTCGTATGACATAAGTTGTCATGCCCTCAGAAGAGACTTGAGGCTAGACCTTCTTATCAGGAGGATAAATAAAGAGAGTTAGTCTGGGAGATAGAGATCTCCATTACAAGTAGAGACATGGCACATCCTTTGAGGATGATGTTAACCCTAACCCTAAGTGAAGGCTAGAGAGAGAGACAACATGATGAGTTAGATGTCATGGTAGACCAGGTGGTTGGATGGACATGCCTTGGATGACGTATGAGCCATGAGAGGTTGGATGACCGAGTACCTTTGGCGACCCAACCCTGGGAAGGGTCGAGCAGTGGAGAGTGAAGGATAGATCCTTCATTGATGAGGTTCGAGAAGAACCTATGGAAACCCTATGATCTTATGAACATGGCATAGTAGGCACCCAGAGTACATCATTAGTATGAGCATAAGGTTAAAACCCTGGCCAAGGAAGTAGGATGGATAGCTTATGAGACAAGCATAGAGGGTTATGGATAACCTTGAGCAGACATAATCTTAAGGGGAATGCTTGTAAGATTGACCCACCTTCATGGATAGAGAACCTCATGTAGTAAGGTTGTTTGTAGGGTTAGTTCTAGAGAGAAAGAGTATGACCCCAAGCAAGAAGGTTGTAAACCTAGACTCTGAGATATGAGGAAAAGTGGGGGGTTGAGAATGATGTGGCCTAAGTGGATGAAAGTGGTGGACTCATGCTTGATCCCTGGATGATGGTGATATCTTGGTTGTCTTTAGAGGGAACAAACCCGAGAGGGAGGATGAGGCTTCTGGCACCTATGTTCCTATGGTATAAGTGTTTACCTTCTGAGAAAGGAAGAAGAAGTTATGTATACCCTGGAGAGGTTGTCCTTAAGGAGGACTCTACTCTAAAGTGTTGCTCGAATAGAAGGATGACAGGAAGTGTGTGTCATGCCTTATACATGCCTGATTCATGGTTAATAGATTGAGCATGTAGTTGGTCATCAAAAAGTGAACCTAGGGTTCCTAGGCCTAAGAGGGGAAGTGGTGTACCTAATGCTCATGACGAGAATTAAGTTACTATAGTTTCGAGAATGGTACTCCTCATGTATAGAGGAAAAGGGAAACCTCTTAAGATTAAAGGTATGTTTGATGAACCCCTCATAGCTAAGTGATGACATGGGAAGGTATGATCTTGATCCAATATGGAGGATGAGAACAAGTATGACCTAACATGGTTTAGTAGGTGGTCTACTTGTGCCTTGCATAGCTTGCTAGGGTTAAGCATGCTATACCCAAGGACGTTTGTGGCCTTTTTTATTGAGGTGAAGTTTTCCTCCCATCCTGGGAGAGGGACCCTTTGGTAGGGTGTATACCTATTTTGTTGGTTCAAGTTAACATAAAGAGGTCTCATAGGATCTTGAGAATCTAAGTGAAAGGTACATGGTATGAGAATGAACCTATAGACCCATAGATAACCATCTCTAAGTGCATGTGGATGTGTTACCATGACGGTAATTAGTATAGGGGCCTGGCCAAGGTAGGTAGGTCTTCATGACCCCTATGAAAGGATGAAAGTCAGCCCTTGAATGCAGAGAGAGAGATGATGAAGGCTTGGGTAAGGTTCTAAGTTGAACATGTACTATAAGAGAATCCTAAGTCTATCCTAGGGTCAGGTAGGGATAAGACCGATGGAAGTAGGAGCTACCTAATTCCCTAGTTGCACATGACCATAGGGTCGAGAGGTAACATCTATCATTGTCTGAGGGCCATGGGTTAGGAGATTGATCACCTTCATGAACTCATGGGACCCAAAGGGAAGATGAGTAGGGCACTCTCTGGATGCATAAGGGAAGAGGGATGACCCTAAAAGTGTCAGCACCCTATAGACCTAGAGGTGATGACCAAGGAATATGTAACATCCCTGACCTGGGTTATGCCTTAACCCTAGGAGTTTTTCTTAAGCAAGTTAATTAGAACCTTAATTTTATATTGTGAAAAGTAATTAAGGCTCTAGAGTATCTTATGTTTCAATTTTGGTCCTGTATGAATAATGTTGAAGCAATGTTTGCTTATTTTGGACTAATGTGCAAATTACCCAAGTTGAGGGGTTAAATTGCAAATGTTACATGATAAGATGTTCCTCTGATGTTGAGACATAATAATAATGAATATGATGTAGTGGTATGGTTTTCACAAGCTTGGGCACCAAGATTAAGCTTGTAAAGCAATCCTTGTGCATTAAAACCTAGTTTTGGTGTAAAGTACAATTTACCCAAAACCTAGGGTTCAATATGCAAATTACCACTTCAAAAAGGTCCCTAATGTTTCTTGGCATCATGTAGAGAAAATAAAATGAGAAGGGCGCCTCATTTGAATTAAGTTGGAGGAGAGAGAATCTTGATATTAAAATAATCAAGATTTAATCCTAAGTGAAACCCTAATTCAATTTAGGGCAAAAATGAATGTATTAATTAAAAGGCCTTCAACAAAAATTAAAATGGTTGAATTCATATGTGTGTGGATGAGCTTAAAGCCTTGCAAAGTCATGAGCATATCCTAAGGAGGTGAAATTCCACTCACCATTATTATAAGAAAAAGAATTTCCACTCAAATATGGATATTCTTATTATAAGGGTTAAGGTGCTTAATTTCTTTTCCCTTAATTCATGGATAATGGAAGGGATCTCGGTGGGTATAGATATACCCTTGCATGCAAGAAACCAATGGGTAAGTGGTGGCAAAAATTTTGTAATTAAAAGACTTTTATAAAATATTTTCTCTCTCATCAATTTTCTTATAAAAGTACCCTATCCAAACCAAAACAAAGGCTTTTTCGTTTTCCTTTCTTTCCCCTTGCTTGGAAAACGACCAAGGAGCTTGGGAGGAGAAGGAGGACGACCCCCAACCTGTTGGTAAGGTTCTTGACCTCCTTTCACCTTGAATCTATGGTGAAAATCGAAAATCAATGCATAAATTCTTCATATCTCGATCCCCTCTTCAATTCTAATCAATTCTTTTCACTCAAAGCTTGAGGACGACCCTTGAAATAGTGAAAGGAGTTGCATCCACCATTTTTTCCGTGATCTTGGAGCTTTGGTGCTCAATTGGAGGTGGGTTTTATAACTTGAACCCTTAATTTTATTATTGCAATCAATTCATTATCAATTGGTGATCATTTCTACATTTCCGAAATTAAGTTTGGTTGATTGATGCAATCTCCATGGAAATCACAGCATATTTCGTGAGTTTGGAGCTTGATGATGATGACATCATCATAAGCACACACCTCCCCAAATATCTAGGGCAAACGGTTTCAATGTTGAGTCCAAACGGTTTCACCAAACCGTTTGGTGGTTTGGTTTCCAAACCATTTGGAATGGTTGACCGTTTGAGATGGTTGACCGTTTGAAGATATATGCTGTGGTGCTTGTATCTTAATCCAATGGTTTCAATTGGTTTGATCTTGAAGGTTTCAATTGTGAATGATTCCTTAATTGCAAACCCTAATCGACTAAGTGTTGAATTCCCAATTGATTTGAGATGATGTTTTGGGTTGATTGACCCAAACGGTTTCAAAACCGTTTGGGGATCACCCAAGACCGTTTGGAGGTCTAGGGTTAAGTATGGCTAAGTTTTTTAAGGTCCAAAGGTACCAAATTGAATTGCAACTAAGTGTTGATTGGATAATCAATCCAATGGTCCAAAACCCTAATTGGATGTCATGGATTTTGATGATGGAATGGGCAAACGGTCTCAAGACCGTTTGGTGGTCATCCAAGACCGTTTGAGGTCAGGTCATATCATGTGATGATGATAGTTCATTGATTTCAATTGATTTGGTTCCATAATGTCAACCATTGATGGATCCTCGATTTCAAACCCTATGTGATGGTTTCTTGATTATCAAACCTAGTTTAAATTGGGTTCAAAACCCTAAATTGAAGGTCTAATTGAATGGTGATTCATTGGTCCAATTGATGAATACATTAGTGGTTCAATTTATAATTGGTCCATGGATTGAAACATTGAGTCGATTGAGTGTTGAAGTACTTTTTTTGGTCCATGCAGTTTTGAGAAGGTTTGGTCCAAACGGTCTCAAGACCATTTGGGACCAAATGATCTCAAACCGTTTGGAGACCCAAAGTGCAAACGGTTTCAATACCTACTTTGTCCAATTGGTTTCAAGTATAACTTGCTCAAATGGTTTTCAACCAATTGATTTATGAGAACCAAGATCATTGAGGGTATAAGTAATTAACTTTGTGAAGATCAACATGGTTAATCCATTTGAATAACTCATGTAGTTCAAGGTTCAATGTGGTGAACCTATTTGGATGTTTAATGCATTTGAAGATTTCAAAGGTTAACTCAATTGATCACTTTGTGGAATTGATGGTTTAATTGATTAGACCATTTGACACCTTATATGATCAAAGGTCAATCAGCCTTTTGGTTCTTAATGATGTAGACAATGGTGATTATAAAGGTCAACCCTAACTATGTGAACTTAAATAAAGAGCTGACCTAGTTCAATCTTGAACCTACTTAACATCCTAAAGAGGATGTGAGAGAGAGAGTGAGAAAGATGAATGCTTATATAATTAAGCCCTAATTCTCTCATTATGAGTAAACTATGTGATAAGGGTTGATCCATAATGATGAGATCATGAAACCCTAATCAATGAGCCCTAACCCTAATTTAGAGTAATACTAAGTGAAACCCTAAATTGGGATGAATAGTGAACCCTAATTGTGGGTTATTGAATGTAGACCCTTTTCTGAAGTGAAATTTATGTGTGAAACCCTAATTAGGGAAAAGCTATGTGTGAAACCCTAAATTAGGGCAAAGCTGAGTGTTATCATAAATCTAGGGTGATGATGTAACCCTAATTTAGTGTAACAATGAAGGAAACCCTAATGTAATGAGAATTGTACATCCTAACCCTAATTTGGGTATGAGGTAAGAGAAAACCTACTTGGATGTGGATGGTAAACCTTAATCCCTAAAAATGGGGTAAAGGTGCAAAAAACCCTGATAGAGGGTTTTGCTACTAATTCTATGTGAAGTCCTATCACTGGGTGATGTGTTGTGAAATCCTAATTTCACATAATACTAGGTGAATCCTTGATATAGGAAGATGATTATGTAAAACTCTATTGAAGAGTAATACTATGTGAAATCCATAAATGTATGGAATATTCTATGTGAATCCTCAAATCATAAATATGGAGAATACTATTCCTAATCATGGAATAGTGATTAATTTTATGACAAATGTAACACCTAGAGAGGTTGATAATGGATATCCTTATATTAATAGTTCCTAATTTAAGGATGAATCCATAGTATTGGAAACGATTGTATAATCTAAGTGAGTGACTAATGACCAATACTTTACATGATAAATGTGATGAACTGGTGAATAAAGTATTAGGATGGGGAATACCCTAATACAAGCTAAGTGTATGATCTCAAGTAAGATAAAGGTGTTGAGGGAAGTGATACATCAAGATATGATAGATATCATATCCAATACACCAATACTGGTATACCTTGATGTGTTATAAGTCCAATATAATTGGATGAATGACACATGAGATGTATCATGTCAATGGTTACATTGAGATGTAATGCACCCTGTTGAATGTAGGCTAACATACCTAATGAAAAGGTTAATCCAAACCTATAAACCATGAGGTAATCATATTCTGGCAAAGATGAGAGAGAAACTCATGTTGTGTATTGATAATTCATTTAATGGTGAATGATGAGAATAAATAAGTATGATTGAATACTTATGTTATCCATATTGATTCCCTTGCTATGTGATCCCTAATATAGGGTAATGCTATGTGAAACCCTAATACAAGTTAATGCTATGTGAACCCCAATACAGGGTAATGCTATGTGAAACCCTAATACAAGTTAATGCTATGTGAACCCCAATGTAGGGTAATGCTATATGAAACCCTAATACAGGGTGATGCTATGTGAGGATATAATATAGAGTAATCCTATGTGAAGCCCAAATACAGACTAATGGGTTATGAATGTAATAGGATAACCCTTGTATCGCATGGTACTGGTATGTAATTGTGTCATGATTACTAATCATGCAGATATGTTGAGAAGATGAGCATAGCCAGGTATGGGCTATGATGCTTTGTTATTGAGAATGTTCTATAGGCCTTATAAGCCTTCATATGCTTTGTTGCTTAGTGAGAGGTAACCTACAATTAATGAGTCATGTGTGTCACATGATGTGCTAATTATCTTAGATTGTTTATGAGCTTTGTGAACTATGTGCAATGCTTTGTGTAGCAAGAGTTATAATGTCTCTGGGTTAGATGATATGAAGGTATGAAGTTACTTAATAAGTGGAAATAATTGTTCTATGGTGAGTTATGGGTTCAATACCCGGATTCTATAAACATGATAATGAACTTGTTAAGAAGTGGAAATTTACTTGATGAGTTGAGGGATTGAGATCCCAATACTTTGTGAAAATAGTATGGCTACATGCCATCGATCCCCAATGACAATGCCAGGCATTAGATATATGATCTAAGTCTGAAGAGAGTTAAGTTGTGGTAATGATTCTATAGTGAATAAATGTGATACATGTTCTTCATATTCCTTAAAGGATAAGTGACATGTTGATTCTATCAAATTATAGCTGCATTGCAAGAATGATGTTCTAATCTGTTAGACATTGAATTAACTATTGCCAAACAAATATAATTCCTTTGTGTATATTTATATTCTTAAGCTGCAATAATAATGTTTCTGGCGGAGATTTATATCTCTCGCTGGGGAAATTTACAATTGTCTCACCCCCGTGGGAACTACATTTTTAGGTGGACGCGGACGAGGAGGTAGAAATCCTTCAGTAGGAGAAGGACAGAAACAACAGCAGTAGGGACAGCAGTGAAGTCTCAGGTGGAGACACTGGTTGTTATGCCTTGTATAGATGTAGATAGAGTCATATGTGTCATCTCTATACTCTCAGGTCCTCGGAGTAGTAGTTAGTGCTTTCGAGATTTTGGCTCAGTGCCTCGAGATTTTATACTGTCTGTGTTTAGCTTGACAGGACAGTTAATGCTTGTAATTCTCAAAATGAGATGATACAAAATGTGTACCCGTGAATAAGAATGTAATTATGTTACTTTGGTTCTATGTGAGAAAATTTTCCTTTGATGGATCTTTTGATAAAAAGGTTTTAATTTTTAGTGATTTTTGGTAATCTGCTGCTTAGTGAACACTTCCGCATTAGTTAATTAAGTTTTTATGAGTTGTATGCCACAGAATATGTGTGGACCCAAGTAGGTTCAAAAATAGTTTTCCATGGAGGTAACTTTGATATCAAGATGATTGTAATATAGAGGCATAAACGGCACGTTTCAACTTAGATTTAAAGGTATACTGGCAAGGTGAGATGTACCATCTCTACTCTTGGAACAGGAAGAACTCTATATTTGGACTGCAGCCAAATGCTTATTTCATCTTGTTATAGGAGTGAGAGATAGGATAGTACGCATGCCATACACTAAGGATAAAAGATGATGTGAGTTGGAATATTGCTACGAGGTACGAGGATAGAGATGATAACATACCCTGGTGGAGTGAATGATACATGGATGGTTTACCAACACTAAGAGGAATGTGGTAGTCACCTTATGAGGATGTTTTTATCATGAGATATGAGTCATACAAGGTTGAGTTTGATCACCAAAAAGATGAGCTCAAAGTGTTTTCAATGAAGATAGACTTAGAGTTCGAGATGATAAGTGAAATACAAGAAAGTATATGTCTTCAATGTTACCTAATACCTAAGGATGTGAAGTGGTAATGGATGCTCTGGTTGAGATATATTTGACTAGTTTGGCTAGAAGCTAGAAGAGGTTGTTAAGCTAACCCTAAGTTTGGAAAGGAGATGTGTTTGGCTAACACTCAGATATAACGAGATATGTTGAAAAAGTTAATAATTGTTTGGTTAGCCAGTCTAGTCTTTGATATAATGAAAGGATGGTGATAGAACCTCAGATACACTTCTTTGGAAAGGAAGGAGATGAAACCTCGATAAGAGTGATTTAGGGTTTCTGAGGAATTGATCTTGAGGAATCATGACATACAGGAAATCATGATACACCGTACTACGAAGATAGTAAGTGACAGTAGTACTTGAGATGCTTAAGATGAAGTTGCACGTGGCTTGTCGCCATGCAATCTAGGAGGTGAAGGACGAACACCAATAACCCAGTGTATCGATATAGAGTATAAAGAGTTCCTGAGAGGGGAAAAGGGAGTTCATCACTATGGAGGTTGTAAGTCTTCCCTAGACCAAGGAAGGTCAAGATGTAATGTGGGTTATGGTAGATCACCTTACCTAGATGGCATGAGAAAGAAAGAGTTCTGTCAAGGGACAGATCTGATTGAACTACACATGAGAGAGACAGTTCAACTACACCATGATGCGAGTTCAAAAGTTCTTGAGTATAACCTAAAGGTTCACTTCCGTGAGATGGAAGTAGAAACATGAAGAACTTTATATTAGTACAGTTTATCACCTCTAACTAATGGATAGTATGATCCAGACTAAAGGGTATGATGAGAGCATGTGTGCTCATTCAGGGGGATATCTAGAGACAGTTCTTGTCCTATGAAAGATGTGATGATAACCACCATAGCCATTATTAGGATTGAAAGAAGCTTTGTAAGGGAGGTTGTGTCAGTCACCACTTCAGTAAGGTGATGTTGGTGAAAGGACCACAGTGTGTGTAGATGAAGTCGCTTTGATCGTGCAATGGTTGAAAGGAGTCTAGAGACAACAGGAGTCATGAGCGGATGCAAAGTAGACTGACACACAGTTCACAATGGGAGAATATGTGACATGAAAATCCGACCCCTCTAAGTTATAGCTAAGAGAGTTGAGTCCCCGATGCATGGGTTCTTTTGACATGGTTTGGTAGAGAAGGTTAAGTTTGATCTTACCCCTCAGGATAAAGTAATATGAGATGAGTTCCATGTGTCCAATTTAGAGCACTATGTGAGGTACCCAGGCCATGTGCGAGCAATGAACCTAGTGAGCCCCAAGGGAGGCTGAAATGGCATGAGTCACCTGTGCAGTTTATAGACGTCAGGATGAAAGAACTCAGAGAAAAGAATATGTGATGATAAAGGTTCTTTGGTAGCGCCATGAGTACGGTAAAGCCACATAGGGGCCAATGATGGACATGGAAAAGTATTATCCTGAATTATTGCTTGATAAGAATTTTGAGGACAAAATTCCTATAAGAGGGGAAGGATGTTACAACCCCAATTTTTGGGTTCAATTGGTGAGAAATGTAATTTCTCATATTAAAGATAATTGAACAAATAATGATATAATTTATTTTGAATAAATGGATTTCGTTTACAATAGCCTTGATGATTGTGTTGTGGGCTTTATTGGTTATTGGGCCCAATAACAAAGAAATGAAGAAAGGAAATTCAATTATTAAATTAGTAAATGAATAATTGAGTTTTTGAGAAAAGAATGGTGTGGAAACCTCTAGAAGGAAAAAGAATGTAATCCAAAGTTGAATTTCGTGCCTCTTCGGTTCCTTGGGTTCCAAGGAGTCCAAAGTTGCAAAGAAAAGGCAATAAGAAAAGAAAAGATGAATTAAGTATTTCTTTATTAAGAAAGAAATTGAAAACAATGGTAAAATGTGGAAAATAAGTGAAAAGAGGTATGATTGAATTATCCTTGGTGGAATTTTATATCCCAAGGATTCCTAATGTTAAAAGGAATACCAATGAGGAAACTAAAAGAGAAATTCTCAAAAAGAGATATTTTAATGAGAAATAAACAAGATAATGTGAAATAATGCATATTGATGCATTTAGAAGGATAATGAGTATTCCTTAAAAAGGAATTTCGAGTTTTTTTGAGTTTCTTGGGATCCAAGGAGTCCCAATGAAGAAAAGAAAGAGAAAAATACCAATAATAGAAAATAAGGAGAAAATGGGAATACATACTTAATGGATTATGTAATATTGATGAAAAGGAAGTATTTCCTACTTAAGGAGATATATCATTTCGAGGCTAATGAACTAAAAGCCAAGAGAAAGGATAGTAAAAGAGATAATTCTAGAATTTCCTAATAACCAAAGCATATGGATAAACAAGGAAAAGAGAGAAGATTACTTCTCATGGAAGTAATAGGATTCCTTATGAGAGAGAACTTGATTTCTCTTGGATGAGAGTCCTAGGGCCTATCTACCCTCCCCTATATAAGGGGTACAACCTAGGGCCGAGTCCAGAGAGATCCCATGCACCCCTCTCTCCCTTCTTCTCGCTTCATCCATGTAAAACCCTAACGAGTGTGTAGTATTATCCCCGGAGCAAGGAAGGGTGGTGTTGTGGTCTTGATGGAGGCAGCAAGCTTCCACGACAACCCCAGGATGGATCGGCTACCATACCCCCACCCTTGTCCTCGAGTAGCTCTTGTCGAAGGTCTACATAACTATAGGAATCGCAACAGCAAAAGAGGGCGGATCTCACTCATGAGAGGCCATTTTGGCCACGGCTTGGAGGCACTTCGTGTGCGCCAGGGGGCAGCAGAGGCAACAACCCCATCCCTGGTGCTCGTCAAGGTCAGTAGAGGGAGGGAGGAGACGCGCCCTTGGCAGATAGGGTGATGTTGCTGCTACTGATCCGAGGAATAAGAAGATACGACCATTGGAACATTTTTCCCTTCACGGGATTAAGCAACGGTTGACTTAAGCGAGGGTAGAACAGTAATTTTGTTATATTTTCCAAATCGACCCGCTTTGTATAGGATAGGCAACGTGGCGCGTCTTGATTGGCCCAAGTAAGTGAAATCTTGCTAAATTCGTAATTAAATATTGGTAACTCCGATTAGGATAAGTAATATATAAAAATTGATCCTCGGAATGAGAGGAACACAAAGAAATTATTGTTGAAGCCTAATTCCTCTTTTGATTCAAGAAATATATCAAGATGCTATCTTTAATAGTTTAATCAATGAAAAACCCTAACCTTTGATGATTAATGAATTAGAAAGGGGTTATGCGAGTGTTTAAAATAGATATTAACATGTTGTTAATAAAAAGGGCATATTAGATCTAAAAGGATGATCTTCATGCCTAATTTGATTAATTTAGTGTTCCATATGATTTAATGAACCTTGAACCCTAACTGTGGAAATTATGATCCTTAATGATTTTAATTGGTCAAATTCATGTACAAAGCTGAGATATGATGGTTCTAATCTATTTCGAGTATAAAGATTCCTAATTGTGGGTAAATACCCTTAATATAGTAATTAGGTTTTTCTAATGAATAAAAGGTGGATTTAATGATATATAGAGTTCATTTGTGAATTAGGCCATAATGAACTATGAATTGATGATAAATGAGTATAATGATCTTGCCATGGATTAAAAGGGTAAAAATGGTAGTTTTAATATAAAAGAGGCATAATGGGCTTAATTAATGTTTAAGTGTGCCTTTAATCCTAAATTAGGGTTTGTAAGTAATTGAATAGAACTAGGGTTTTAAATAGTAAATGAAGTGAAACCCTAACTACAAAATGAAACCCTAAAATGGATACGGAAACCTTAGGAAGCAATTTCAAGTTGAATAGAAAGAATATTGATAAAGTGTGTAGTAAATAGAGTACATGTATTTTTCAAGATTCTTGATTGTGTGGTTGAACTACTTGCTTGGATGGCTTTCTTGGTTGGAATTGATATTAGCTTGAGAAATCTACTGAACAGGTATGTGGTTACGCTTATGAATAATCACTTTAGTTTCACGGTGATTTCCGAACGTGTTTATCGGTTGCTTGAAAATAGCTGTTGGATGTCTTTTATTTCATGCAACTATAAAGTGACTATGATTATCACCATGAATATATATATATATATATATAACTGGCTTAGATCTGAATCCACCTCTGTGGCTTCTAAAGGCTAAAAAGGGGTAACCTAGAGTAAGGTCTAGGTTATCGTGGGTTAGAAATTGGGCTACCAAGTGTAGTGCCATGAGACCCTTTAGCATGCCGTGAGTTAAGGAGTGGGATACTTACGGGTAGTGCCATGTGACTCAACCCTAGAAATTGGTTCACCTATAGGTGGGACCATGAGGGGTTTAATGGGGATCTACTATAAGTAAAGTAGCATCCAGGTCCACTGCAGGGATAGCACAGAGGATAGGAAATGCATGGATCGCGCAATTATATTTAAAATGTAAAATTTGTTTGTTAAATGCGAATTGGCTGCAATACATTGTTATGAATAATTGCACGATTATTGATTCCCCCACATACCAGCTTTATGTTGACCGACGTTTTGTTTGTCGGTGTTTTAGGTACAAAGCCAAAAGGACAAACAGTAAATCGTCATATTGTGAAATACATGAATTAAAATACAAGGAGGATTCGTTAGAGTAGAATTCATATGTGGATAGAAGTTTAGAGATCCAAGTTTTCAAAAGGTATGTAAAAGTTTATTTTCTTACAACTTTCTAATTTAGTCTGTTAAAATTTAATAATTGTTCTTGGTTAATTGCCGAACCTTTGATCTGGAAATTATGTGTGCGGCTTCGACCTCTCGATCTCCCTCAATTGGGGGTTACCGGAAGGTGGGGTCGTAACAATTAGGATGTCTCTTTTCAAGGTACGCCATTACCTCTTACTTGGCTTATTATACAATATGCTTGTGTTATATGTGTAGTAAAATACTTGGCATATGATATTGGATGAAATTATTGTTCTTGCATGATATGTTTCTTGATTTTCCATACTTATGGTTATGAACACATGAAACATAATATATCTGTTCCATTATATGAAAGCACTAATTCTCTTTGGTAGCATAGTGCTAGAAAGTGATCATTCTCTTTGGTAGAAGATCACATTGTACAATGATCTAACTCTTTGGTAGTAGATCATAATGCCTTGCATCTCATACTCTTTGGTAGTTGAGATGATGCATTATTCCCTTAGGTGGCAAATTCATGGATATATAATGGAAAATGTGCTTAAAATATGTGTTCTCTTTTGTTAATAAATATCTTTGTACAAGTATATGTTTTTTCTTACATTTGTTTAATACTGCCAAGTATTAGTTTTATCTTATTACCAAGATATGATGAGAGGTACATAAAAGACATGTAGGCGTACTTAGTACAATATTCTTGAATATTGTGCTGACATGTACCACATCTAATCTTTTGTTTAGGTTTTGGATATATGTGCTCTTGAAGAACCAAGATAGTTGTGAGTTGTGTGGCAAGCTAATGTACAGGTGGACATGTTGTCTTAAGATCATGTTGTTTAGTAGTAGTGCATGTATATGTATACGTTTGTTGTTCAATGTGTAATATCAAATGTTGTAACAATTCACTATGTAATTATATTGTTGTATGTATTTATTATTGTTCATATGCATGTGCTACTGATTATTTCCTTCTAACTTCCTCTGATTTTCTTCTTCTTAGCCTAGTGTGTGGTGTTTAAATTGGGATTCTCACTGAGGTGAGGTTTCAATTTGTACGTCACACATCAGATTAAGTTTTAGAAAATTTGGGGACGTCACAAAAAATCTCGACCGCGACACACTCGGTCGACAAACTCCTCAACTGAGACAGGTTCTGGATTGCACTTTTCAGCACTAAACAACTAGTTGTTGCAATGCAACTTATGGACACATAACGGCTAGTTGAGCACTAAGAACACCCTAGAAAGTGTCTAGAACGTCCCTAAGCACTAGTGAGCCATTCCTATAAATAGGACATGCCTTAGGACACCCAAAGCACTCACTGGTGATCACTTTCTATCATTTGTACATACAATTACACTTGAGAATCAATCTTAGTGAGAAATAAGCAAAGCTACACTTGCAATCTTGTTCCCTTGAGCTCCAACTAAGTGCCCTATAGCTAGTATCTCCTAGCCACCACATAACCACGTTCCTCTATAGTGGATAGGAGATCTATATGCTTGATATAGGATCAAAGCAGTGTACTCAATTGGTTAAGTATTTTCTTTCTTACAATCTTGTTCCTTTGTATTGTATTTTGTTCTCCTTGACTACTCCTAGGTTGGAGTCTGTCGGAAGGAGGTTCGTGGAGCTACTTTAGGTGAGAGGATTGCTACTGGTGACTTGAAACTACTTCAGAAGGTTGTCTCAAAGGTTGAAGCTACTTCGGGTGAAGGCTACTTCAAGGACGAGCTTGGAGTTACTTCAGAAGGCTACTTCTAGGAGGTTTCAGACTACTTCAGGTGAAGGATGCTTCAAGGGTGTAGAAGGTGATTGTATTTTATGTAACATCCTTGTGAGGTAATAAAATAAATCACTTTTAAAATCCCAGTTGGAAACAATCGGGTAGTGGACTGACTTCCTTATATTTCTAAGGGTGGAACCACTCTACATCCTTATGTCTTCCTTGTTTCCTCCAACTTCTAGTTCAAGTTCTCAATTGTTTTAAATTGTTTTTTAAAACTCCAAAAAGCTCTATTCACCCCCCCTAGATTTTTCAGCATCTATAGGGTCACACACATGATACACTTGAAATTGGAGTTTATTTATGAATGATATTTGAATCGATTACTAAATTATTTAGGTACTTAATTTAAGAAACACATTAATTGACTGGACTCACAACCAACTTGTTCAAGTGTAAGAGCGACTGGTTGGAGTGTCAAATTGCTTGGAAATTGCATTGGCTGAATTCTGGATGAACTAGGGTGTGAACCAATTAGTTCAAGGTCACGAAATGGCTATCTCATGGAGCGAGATGCCCAGTTCATTAAACAATGTGATTGCATCAAGATTAATGTTGACGTCATGTCATGCATTAATTGGATTAAAATTTCCAATACAATTGTGATTGGGAAATATGACAAAATGACTAGTTCATTGGGTGCGATCGACTTGCATGCCAACCAATCATTTCGCCTGCAAAGTGACTATTTCACCTATCCTAGGTTGTGAATTTTCATTAAATTACGGTCCCTTCAACTCCTACTTAGAGTGGGAACCCTGACCCTAACCCTCCTATAAATAAAGGGGTATTGGGGGTTCTCAGATACAACTCAATTGCCTCTAGAAATTGGGTAACCAAGAGAACACGAGCAAGTCCTACTTGATAAAGGGATGGATAGAAAGGCAGAATAATTGTGGGAGAGCAAGTTGGTGACTAGTAAACAAATGGGAGGGACAACTCCTTCTTGTCTATCCTGGTAGTACGATAGGAGTTTTAGGCAGTCTGTGTGGACTACTATAGGTGCATGGAGCTTTTCCCGCTAGGAGGACAACATCAATTTGCTATCTGTGGTGGAGGCCAGGAGCTACTACATACATCGTTCAAGTGCAACTAGAAGAAATCTTATAACGACCTCACTTTCAGTGTCCCCCGATTAAGGAAATACCTTCAAGTTGAGAGCTATTATCTATATTCCCAAGGATCCAGATTAGTCAAATAACAAATAATAGAAAACAATTTCAATTAAATTTTAAATATTGTTTACAAATTGTAAAATGATATACCTCATGGAATTAATACCTATTGATAAGGAGTATCATCTATCTAGTCCTCCTTGGTATAGCTTTAATACCTTGATATCTTTCATTTTATTCTCCACGTCTTTTATCATGTGAGACATATACCTGAAATGTTGACAAACAAAATGCGGCCAATATATTACTATATTGTGTACATGGGGTGCAACCACAAATGTGTGCAACTAACATGATCACATAATAAGAATCAAATATTGTAAATAAGAATTGGCATATTCTTTACATATCTTAACCCTTACTGGATATATTATCTTAGGCTTTATCACTGTCCCATCCAGGGCCCATGTACATCACCCCTTGATGTACATCAGCCTAGGGTTTAGAATATTAACATTTACTTATGTGATACTCATATTGGCATTATAGTTGAATATGAATTAAATAAACAACCAATAGTTTATTTGTTGAACTAGTTCTTGGAAATCATTTGAAAAACATCGGCAAATTATATTCCAGATAGCCATAATTGTAACCATGTACTTTTGCCATGCAGAATATTTTTGGTGTACTTTATGCAATCCAAACATCCAGTCAGCAAGCAAGCGTACATTCAATCAATCAACATGATTTGTAACCGTATACAACCATAAAGTGTCATCATACATACATTAAATCCTACTCGGGCCTATTCTAGATTTTAGGATTCCTTGATATCTAGTTATTTTTAGGGTCATGATATTCCAGTTCCCATGTTAAATGATTTAATAACTCAAGAACCCTAATTCATATTAGGTGTTTCCATGATTATTAAATCTGTCATATTATTACATCACGAATACTTGGGTCATATCAACAAAAAGTTATGATCTTTGTCCCTAATTATCAAATATATTACATCCTTGCATTAAGATTACTTAGATTCGATAATTTACAACATGACAAGATATGTCCTTTAACCCTAATTACACATATGTATGGTTATTCACATTAGCAACTCTAACTATCATCATTTTGTTAGTGATCATCTTATATTCCCATTATATGCAATAATATCAGTTATTATGAAAAAGAGACCATTTTTAGCATATTCAAACTCCTTGCTACACAAACTTAGGGTTTAAATACAATAATCACCACTTAAACCCATCTTTGCACCTACTCTCAGAAGAGGAAGCATAATTGGATCTCAATCTTATTTTATTTGGATGCGACATCTTTTTCAGTCATTTTGATATATAATATGCCTATATTCGATTAACTCTAGCATTTTCTAAGCATTTTACAAAATAAACATACAAACCTTGATTAGAAGGGGTGACATGGCGGCTTTTGATTTGCCCATGAACTGTCCCTTTCCTAGAAATTGCCCTGACCAGGGAGATCATGACTTCAAGAACCAAAATGTCCCACTACCTGGCCTTCTTTCTTTGTCAGACTGGTTCACTCCCGACCTCCAAGATCCGATACACACCAACATCGCCAAACTGCACAGGGTAGGGACATCGCTGGCACCAGGACAGGGCTCTACTACTTCTATAGCAAGTCACAACGGCAAGGGTGAGTAACCCATAATCGTCTGCCCCCATGTCTTCTTCATGGTTTTCAAGTTAGTAGACACTTTGCCATAGAGAAACCCTAGTTTATCATGGTTGAGGAAGGTCCTAGTATGACGAGGAGGACAATCCTGTAACTCAACTACGGTAGAAGAGGCATACTCAGGCTTAATGAGTTTGAGATAATCTCCCATCTGATATTTATATACACCTGTGCCTCCTCCTTTCTCATTTCCTTCTTTCTCAACATTAAATACTTTCCCAAAAGTATTTTAAAGATATCTTTTTTTTGCAATTGGCCTCCAATCAAAGATAGGGGAAAGTCAAGACACCTTGTCTATAAAAACATATTCTTTTATATGAAATTCTTGCATTTTATCCTTATGAACCCAAAGGTAACAAAAAAACACTACCACATTCTTATTAAGACTTAAATTTGACAACAAAAAGCATTTAAGGAAAAACATATAGATACATGGCATGGTATTGACTAATTGGGTCACGAATTCTAGATTATTCCTCTATATCTCTCTTTGATATATTTCTCCCAATTAATTATTCTTATTTCCAAGAAACTCCCGAATACCTTTTCTGGGTAATATTCAATGTGTGAATCTAATGGGATATCTTTCCTATTTAAAACTTGTTCTTATAACTATTTATTCAAACCATATCAGCATTCCATGGAATACCCTTTTTCTTTCAATTTCTATAATTATCTTCTTTCCATTATAATTTTTGAGAATACCAAAGGTGCAACCGATATAATTTTATTGTTGCCTCAACATTGTTTTGTCACTATTGGCTAGATAATTATCCCTTTAATTATCTAAAACACTATGTGTTTTATTTTCCCTTAAAAACTTGACAATTATTTCATATTTCACTTATTTATTTATTCATAAAGCCATTTCTATCTATTTATACAAAACCTCTTATTTGTTTAACTCGTGTCACAAGCACCCATGCCACAAAGGTGATCAACATTATTATTCTACCAATAATACTTTTGGAGAAAATTATTTATCCAAACATGGCTTTTTATTTATATAATTTAATTTTACCAAAATTGTGGATATTACATTCACTCCTCCTTAAAAGGAATTTTTTTCCCAAAATTCAAATCTAGTAAGTATAGGTGAATGATAACTCATCTTAGTTCTCAAAGTTTAGGGTTAGCAACCCTACTTAGGTAACTTTAATGTCTTTTATTGATATACAAATTCCTCATATTATTACTAAGTTTGGTACTTGAATTCCATTTAAGTTATACCCACATCCTTAATATTTACATGATACCATCTTAGTGATTACATCTTCATTTTTAAATTTCAATTTCACTTGGTGATTTCCCTTTTCACTTAGGTTTCCAACCTATTCGTCATTATTTTCACATGAGGGTAAGCTGGAACCTCAAACCCTAGGCCATGTCATTAAACTTTCAACATAGGATATTCATTCTCATATCTCAATTGTATGCATAACATGTGTCCACCCAATCTCTCTCACTCACAACGAGATGAAATTAGAATTTGACTACAACCTAAACACAAAGTTCATTCCATTCCTAGAGCAGAGATGGTACATCCACACATTATCTTTTAATTTCACATTTTAAGTTGAATCATTCTCAACATGACTCTAAACTATTCATACTTTTTAATTCCACATTATTCTTATATCTCATGAAGTCAAATGCCTCTTTCACTCTTGAGTTTGTACACAACTCCTCTTGTGATTTCATTATTACATTACTTCTTTGTATCCTTTACATTTACACCTCAAGTATCATGAGCCTTAGCCACTTCCTTGAGGTCTCTAGGGGTATAGGTACTTTTCGAGTGATTTCATCCTTATACATCTAGGGAGTGCCTCTCACATTCACCTCATGGGCCACATGAACATCATGAAGGTGGCCAACCTCCTGAGACATGGGCCTCGGGAAAACATAGTTGTTACCTCCCGACTACATGGTCTTCTGCATTGAGGGCACAATCAACTCCTAATACCATTGGTCCTATGTATCTTTAATACTTCAGGCTCTACCCTTCCCAAGGTTCATTTATAGCACATTATTTTTGTATGTAATTCCTTAAAATAGATTTCCTCCATCTCTTATAATGCTCATTGATCTCTTTATGTCCCCTCATTGTACTCATGGCAACATTTCTTTTTCAGACTCGATCTCATACGGTCAGCCACTTTCATGGTGACTTTTCCTCATGTTCCTTAGAGATGGCATACTTGGGTTCAAAGAATCATACTCAAAATGTGTGCTTTCATCTTTTATATTAGGTGACATTCATGATTACATCATTCTTTTAAATTGATTTAGTCAACTTACCTTTCTAGGGAAGGTCCTAACCTAGGGCGCCTTCTTGGCTCATAGGAGGAAGTTAGGCTTCTCTAGCCACAATCTGATCCCAAGGTCTGACGTTTTGCCTCCCCCCATAGGTTATCTTCCCACTCTTTGGTTGACCCACCCTGGGTTGGCACACTATCCCTAAAGGTTTCATATTTCCATTCTTATGCATTGCTTTTATTATTATAATTTCTCAACTCTTGTTTGCTCAATCTCTGGGATACCCTCTCATGGGGTTTGTCCATGCAGTGGACTTTTATACCTTCCCATCTGGGCTTGGTATTCTTCTAGTCTTCACATTCGGGCTTGACACATATACCTTCCTATCCAGGCTTGGTAATCCATTGGCCTTCCCTTCCAGGATTGGCCCTTCATATACCTTCCTATCCAGGTTTGGTATTCCATTGGCCTTCCCATTTGGGCTTGGCCCTTTAGCAACCTTCCCATCTGGGCTTGGTTCACAGTCATTTTCAGAATGACCAAACTTCCTGAGATAGCATGAGGGGTTCGACAAGTTACATTCATATTTTAATTTTCATGTAAGACCATTGGTTTCTTATTTTTTTTAAAACTTATTACATGAATGTCATTCTCCACATGCACACATGCATGGAAGACTGGGTCATTTAACCTCATTTATATTCATATTCTTTCACATGCATCCTTCATGCATGGGTTACCAAAAACATTTTTATTTTCTCTTTCCTCTTACCCTAATTAAGTTCACATGGGTAGGGTTTCTATTTCACCCACATTATTCCCATTTCTCATGATTAGAGTTTTAGGTTAAATTTAGGGACTGTACCCTACCTCTTAGAGTTTCCATATCCCTTGACCACCTATGATTCTTCTAAACCAACCATAGTATCATCTATGGTTAGCCCCTTAGGGCAAACCCATATAACATTTACTTTATCACTATCTCCATATTGTACATTATTATTTCACCATTACATGTACATTATCATTTCTATATTACATGTACATTAATTGGCAGAGGATGCCTTAATCCTACTTCTTCTCAAATACCCTAACTTTAGATGAGGAGAGTTCCTTTTAGGGTTCATTAAGAAAGAGGATGAGAAGTGGATGAATCATATGGGAAGAAAACCTAAAGGTATTTTATTTTGAGTAAAATCTTTCCACTTTGGATAGGTAGGATGCACGGGTCCAGGATGCCATCCAACCATCAAGTATCGTCATCACGAAAGCATACATTCAATTAATCAACATGATATGTAATCGTATACAACCCTAAAGTGTCATCATACATACATTAAATCCTACTCAGGCCTATTCTAGGTTTTAGGATTCCTTGATATCAAGTTATTGTTAGGGTCATGATATTCCAGTTCCCATGTTCATTAATTTAATGACTCAAGAACCCTAATTCATATTAGGTGTTTCCATGATTATTAAATCTATCATATTACTGCATCATGAATACTTAGGTCAGATTAACAAAAAAGTTATGATCATTGTCCCTAATCATCATATTTGTTACATCCTTGCATTAAGATTACTTAGATTCGATTATTTACAACATTGCAAGATATGTCCTTTAACCTTAATTACACATATGTATGGTTATATACACTAGCAACTCTAACTATCATGATTTTGTCCATGATCATCTTATATTCCCATTATATGCAACAATATTAGTTATTATGACAAAGAGATCATTTTTAGCATATTCAAACACCTTGTTACACAAACTTAGGGTTTAAATACAATAATCACAATTTTATTGTTTCCTCAACATTGCGTTGCCACTATTGGCCGGATAATTATTCCTTTAATTATCTAAAATACAGTGTGTTTCATTTTCCCTTGGAAACATACAATTATATTTTATTTCACTTATTTATTTATTCATAAAGTCATTGCTATCTATTTATGCAAAACCTCTTATTTATTTAACTCATGTCACAAGCACCCATGACACAAAGGTGATGAGCATTATTATTCTACCAATAATACTATTGAAGAAAATTATTTATCCAAACATGGCTTTATATATATATATATATATATATATATATATATATATATATATATATATATATATATATATATAGTCAGGCTAGAATACACTCGAGTGTACGGATCGCACGAATACACTCAAGTGTGTTTGCATAGCAAGACTATTTTTTGCAAAATGTAAACCATTGATCTTTACTGTCATACTATAACTAGGCTACATATAAATTTTGAGCCTATTTGGATGAGTGTAAGTCACTCATCCAAGGGCAACAAAATCGACGCGCGAAACTAATTTGAAATGTATAATTTTTGCGGTCTTCATAACATGAGCTATACATATCCAAATGTGCTCAAATTTTGCGTATGAGTTATTCACGAGATGTTTAATAAGATCAATGGATTAGATTTTCAAAAAAAATATTGCATCATGAAAAACTACTTGAGTGTATTCCGCTCCGGATACACTCGAGTGTATTCTAGCCTGACTCTATATATATATATGTATATATATATATATATATATATATATATATATATATATATATATATATAATTCACCAAAATTGAGTATATTACAAATCTACACAACTGCAATGAGGGATTAGTCATTGGTCTTGCTCCAGGACCAGGTTTGACCTCATTAAACCATCCTTCCCATTACATAGTTGTTGACATGATCTACTAGTTTATGGGGAATATGGACAAAAAATTGGTTTTTGCGCTGCCTATCAGATGCCTTATTTCCCTATAGTACACAACAAAACATGGATATTTCACACATCTTAATCATCAACATTACACATTGACTTCGTCCTTGTGATTTCCTTAAAAAAATGCAGTGTGCATATATCCTCATTGTAACATATTGGAATCTCCCATCAATGTTAATGGCATATATAATGAATGTTCTAGAGGAGGTTGCGGCCCATACCATTGAAGGAAACAACCTGTTCATTTTTCAATATGAGGCCAATTTAATTAAGAGAAGTCTAGGGCTCAAGAATTGTTCAAAAATGAGTGGATCATATCCGCTCTCATCAACAATGAAGGACTATATGTTGATGTTGTATTACAAATTCACTTTAGGCCTATGACATGACTGTCCATAAGTTGATTGTTGACATCACCTAACAAAATTGTGTCTAATGGAAAAATTCCATGGTCATCTGTGTCTTTTGTTAAATCCTATATCCTTACTTAGGTCATCGTCTAGACTGATATAATTTAAAGGCCCAAGGCTCTATTCATCCTTATGGATGGACATTTTAAATGTCTTTTTCACATAGGAAAGACTGTAAGAATGTTCTTAAGGGAATATCATGATTCCATGAAGATAGGCTATGTCTCTTGAAGTTTTTGGTCCTTGATCCAATCATTTGTTGTGTACTCATGTTAAGTACCCTTATTAGAGTGATTCTCATCTCATATTCTTTCTTGGTCATAACACATTCTAGCAAAGATAGTAGTCATAAAGAAAATTCAAAGTGGATCGATTACACAACACAACAAAGAACATTATAAACTGGTCACATGTTTTGGTGGTACTATCAACGTCTAGAGAACATCCGAAGGATGTGTCCATTTTCTTACTAAACATGGACTTCATGTTGTGAGCAATCTAATATGAGTATTTCCTCAAGACATTCTCATGATGTATTGCTTGAGATCAACTTTGATTAATGATGCCCACATGCATGTAGATAAAGCCATCTACACTAAGAGAGGGAGACTCTCAACTGTTCTAGAAAAAGTTAAACAACATTGACAAACACCAATAATGTGGCCAATGTCAGGTTTTCTCAGGCTTGATAGTTGACCATCTACCTAAGAAATTGGTTTAAATTATAGTATGCAAAGGTATTTCAAAGATCAACAACAATACAACACTTTAGCATGGACTCAACATGGGTACCAAGTACACTTCCTCAACCATGATGTATGAGCTCTAATCACTGAGCTAACCATGGAATAAAAGGAACCATCAAATGTTGAATGCTCCTATGTAGTGAATCAAACACAAAGGAAGTCAGTTTCAGTGCAAACCCTCCACTTCAAGACTTCAGGCACAAAAACTGTGATGCAGGTGTGAGCTCATTAGTGTGCAATCCTAATTTTGACACATGTCTTGATTTTTTTATGAGAATGTGAAATTATGACAACATTTTTTGTAAATGTATATTAACTAGGGAGGTCCACTAGTGGTTTAACGTATCAAATTACCTTGAAGGTTAGGGGTGATGTAACCATTTAGGAGGATTGTGACAGGAAAACAATCATGAATAGGTGGGACCATAAGTAAGAAATCTCATTCAAAATTTACTTAGGGTACAACCCAAAATGAATGTGGATTTTGATTGATGAGAGCCATTAGTAGTTAATAGAAATTCAAAATTTACAAGTTTGACCTTTGAGTGTGAAGTCGTAAAATGAGGGAATTAGTTAATGGACATAATATATCTCCTTATCTCCTAATGTGCGAGATATCCGAATCATTGTCGCCATCCTTGTTCACAAAACTCTATCTTGGGTTGTTTCCACCAAAGATTATGAAAGCATACATATCCCAAACCACCTGAAAGGGAGGGGGAACCACATCATATGGAACAAAGATCAGTGGCGTAGCCACGTATAGACCTGGGTGGGCAGGTGCCCTACCCAGGATCTGTATTTTCAGACTATTTGATCTCTATTTGGTTTGGAATTTAGTGGAAAATATCCAGTGTGCCCTACCCAATTCGGCTGCAAATGGCTATGTATATAATGGTGCCCCTCCAGTCCAAATTTCCTGGCTACGCCACTGACAAAGATAATACATTTTTTGTCACCATTAAAGAAACCCAATGCAAGTCCACATTCTTACTAGAGCAAGGTATACTTAAGGGTAGATTTGGGAGACGAAACAAGCAGGTAAATTGTTACACAAGAGTTTTTTAATCAGTTGTGTCATGCTAGCTAGGGAAAGCGGCCTTAGAGACAATTTTATTGAGTTTTGAGCCTACTATTTAATAAGAATGAGTGAGATACCAGTTCCAAACAACGCCCAACAATGCATACTCAGCCTTCACATATGACATTATTCTCTTTGTGAGGGACAAGCTTGATTCGTACGGTATATGAGACGTTCTCTTAAACAAGAGATTCTGCGTTGAAATTTTCACGAGGCTGGCTTAAAAAGAACTATTGACACCGTCACCCGCCAATTTAAAATGTTTGGGAAGAGTTCCTCGACATATAAAGATAACCATGGATACAATGTGCCATGTTCATTGTTTGAATTGATTACAAGTTGTGTCAACATAAAGAAATCTTTTTTCATTTGCTCCAAAGTCTGCTACAATGGAGACCGCCTTGTGTAGGAGATTATTTCTTTTCCTTTGCACTTAACCCTGAGCCTGCTTGGGACAAATTATACAACTGATGCAGGTATCAAAACCATTATTAGAGAAGTCGAAGCTACACATGATACGATTTAGAGATGTAATCATATGCCAAGGAAGCTACTCAATGGAGAACATCTTGAATGCACAATGAGAAACAGAGATAGATCACTCTACTCGATTGCACAATAATATGCACCTTTTCAGGATGTGTGAGGCTGGTTTTAGGGTGCCTCCCCTACTAATTTTGAACTTCCTAACATCTATCGGTAAGTAGTAGTGTTGTTAGATTTAACTTTAATTACCCTCTACTATCAGAAAATTCTAGCTATGTATCTCATTCGCAGTTATTATCTCAGAATTTGTCTTTTGAAATAAATATTTTACGAGAAAAGCATGTTTGTGCCATTGTGATGGCCTGATCATTTGCTTGAAGGTTTCGTCTTATGCGACCAGCCTATTTGTTGAGCCACAACCTGTGGGCCAGTCACAAACCAAATTATACAGTTTAGCCGCTAAACAAACATGTTTTTGTAGTATCATGAGAAACTGATCTGCTTACATTAGGGTATTTGTTCCAATCCAAATCATCTTGTATCTATATACTAGAAATGATGTCCGAGACGGAGAACACAAGGATAAATGTGTAGTACACGTACTGATATAACAAGCTGCATCAAATCTGCTCCATAAAAACATAAATTGTTCAATGCGTAAATCTGCAGCGGAGCAAAAATGCCAACACATTCGAAATGAGTAACGAATAATAATGATACACAACTCCCTTCATCTCCCATTCTATATGCAAGCCTCGGGAAGTGCTTTGAGCGGAACTTGAGAGTAGAAAATACAGGAACGAGAAGAAAGAAGAGATAAAATCTTATTTTGCTTATAACTTTTAATCCTTGTAGAGTTTTTTGAGGAAATAACCATATGATTCCTCAAAAAATATTCCAACAAAATTAAGATTGCCATATTTTTAAAAAAAACAGTACAAAAGATACAAATAATATGAAAAATGAATAGTGTTATATAATATGCAAAAAGTAAACATGAGTACCCTCTCACTTGAAGGACTATACTCCTTAATAAAACTTAGTATTTATTTTTTACACATGCCATATTATTTTGCCAAATATAGTAGACATATTTCACAAACAAATCACTATGTTTGCATTACAATATTCATTTTAAATCATTCAAGTAATAACTATGCAAATGTAAAATATTCACTTTGCAAAAATGAGTATTGCCCCACAAAATGAACCACAATACTTATTAACAAAACCAAGGCATCCGCAATGAGTATTATATAAAAGGAACAACATGCAATACTCTTTTTTGAGTTACCATGTTTCTCAAAAAATGTGTATTGTCCCCAAAAATAAAATACATACTCATTTTAAAGTAATATGATATTAACAATATGAATATTATCCCAAAAAATATATAATACTCATTATATATATATATGGTCCAGGAATCGTGTACCAGCCGGTACACACATGCTATATGTACTGGATAACCATTAATAACCACGGTGTACTTGGCCCACCACATCTCCTGTAGTATACGTCGCCCTTGAGGAAAACACAACCCTTCGCCCGAAAAACGGAAAATATTTATGAGATACCATCAGCAGTCCCTCCGTCCGCTTCTTCTTCCTGCTCGGCCCAGTCGGTGTCCCCCTCAGCGTCGTTCTTGAGACTCTTTAAGTACAGGTCTACTTGCTCGCTGATGAAAGCCTTCTTCCTGGACAAGTCGACTCCGAAGTGCTCCTCCAGCTGCTTCCGTAGGATGGCGTACGTTGGTGGTGGTAGTCAGGTCGGCGGTGCGCAACACCTGGCCCAAATACTCCGGCAGCTCTGAGTCAGACGCCATCTCTCAAAGTTTTTTCTTTTAATTGCTAACTGATGCCAGAACGAGCCCATCTCAAATGTGTAACAAGGCATAGCAGGAGAGACGTTGGCACCGCGGCTGGAACTCCCAGTGAGGTATCCTATCGGCCGGGAAGACGCCATCCTCAGCGACGTTGGCCGCAAGGGTCATTTTTCATCCCAGAGTACTGTCCCGACCTCAACGACGACAAAGACGGTGGAATCCAAACAACCCAAAGGATCGACTCTGCCGCTGCGACGGAGGCGACGTGTTCGGAACCTCCGTAACCGGAGTAAAGCAACCCAGACCTCCTGGACTCTATACAACTGCATTTACGGTAATGCGAGGTCGTTGTCTTCGGACTGGTCTTCGTCATACTAGCAGCTAGCTGCTTCTGCCTTCCGTCATCCTCTACCCATAACACTTACTGAATGTGTGGAAGCCGATTAATCGTTGTCACTAGTTGTTCCCGACTCTTAGTACATCAATGATTATGTTTCATCGTCGGTGGCATATGAAGTAGAAAATGGTGACGGCTGGGAAAGTGCTTCGAACAACGATGGGTTGGTTGCCCAGATTTTTTGGGTCACTGTAGGATCGTCATGTTGCTTTTCTCTTAATCTCCATTTCTAAAATGTTCTAATGTCAAAGATAGCAAACAACACCATGACTCTGGTTCGTATTGCTTGTTTCCAATGACATACCATTCACCATGATGGTGACAACTCCTTGAAGACTCCACGACCAATTAAACTGCAACAGCAAATTCTAGCATTGTCCATTGCAGATCGGACATTGATGAGAAAGGAGTAGTACATACCGTGATGATTCTTGGGAAATGGTGGTTCTTTATGTAAACATGGATTCTGGTTGAAACAAACATGGATTCTGGTTGAAAGTGGAATCGAGTGTGGATGCACACTCTGCTATTAAGCTTTCTTTCATTGCATTAGTTAATCTTTGTGGTCTAGATGTGTAAATTAGAATTATGTTTAAAAGAAAATAAAAGTATGGTATTAAATTTTTAAATCTGTGAATTGCTATCCCAACATGTCCTACTGAGTTTTTGCCGTTTACACACCTCACTAATTATTATTTGGGGTCCATTTTTGGGTGAATGAATGATAAAGATTTTCTGGAACACAACCGGAACAACGATTTCGGTACAACAGATTTGGAGGCAGCTCTAAAAGTTGTAACCTGTTGTGAAATTGGCACAAAAACAAATACATATTCATATGCTTCATAAAAACATGTCTATTCATATAATTATCCTAAATAACGAAGTCAAGTGTTAAGAAATCTAATCTGAAAAATGTTGCTCAGAACTTACAGCATAAAGTATGTAATGCTAATTTTTGCAAACATCTCTACATGTAAAAAAAAATCTGGTACGTCCATGTCCTACCTAAGACAAGCTTATGTGAAAAATGTCAATGTTCTCCCTCTTCTTCGTGTACAGATTGTTCCTAAAATTGCAAAAGTATACCAATAAGTAACCTTTAATTTTTCATACTAACAATTATATTACTCTTATAATTAAAATAAATTAGATAACACATACCTTATTTGGGCAAGTTGTCATATAATGCCCTTTTTTCCTGCAAAAACTGCATGTTTTTTGTTTCTTTGGGTCTTTCGCCACCTCTTCTAAGGCTGATTTTTGCCTATTAATATTTCTTGGCCTTCCCTTAGGTCTTATATTTGAAGGATCACAAAAATTGATTTCAAGTAGTTGCAATAATTCAAGTTGGGATTGTGGCAAAAGGGCATAGGAGTCATCCACGTCTATTTCTATTATGCTCAATGCCTGCAAAGTCTCCTTCACTCGTTTCATTGCCTCATCGTTGTGAGCTACAAAAATCCTTTCCATCTCTATAACCTTCATGCATTCATTACGTAGTGACCAGTGCATTATTGAGGTAGGTCGGTCACCATCAATGTTTGTACTGCTCATCAGATTTTCCTTGGGTCCAACATATCTTGCACCAATTGTCCACCTATAAAGGATATATTTTGATGGAATGAAATCCATATCTTTCTTCTTGAAAACTTTGAGAATATGTCTGCATAGAATGCCTTCAAATTCAATTTTTTTTCATGTGCACGTGACAACCACATCATCTATGTAACTAAAAGAAACTATTTGTGCCTTTTGCATGGTACCCCGCCTTTGTACAGCCCACCTTGTCACTCCATTTTCTTTATCAACTTTTCTTATCAAATATTCATCACTTTCAATGAATTCGTTTTGAAATAATGTAAAATTTTTAGCAGTGTACACTTCACCCGCTTGCACTTCCAATGGGTATTTTGACTTATGTGGTGCCTTGGTTGACATGGTTCTAAAGTCTTCATCTTCTTTAGCCTGTCTGTGCGTATATATGGCCCGATCATATTGGTTGACAAACTCAGATAAAGGTGTGTGTGCGTGCACAAAACTATCAAAGAAAGAGTTTATGCTTTCTGTCCTTTGACTAGAACTCATTCCTGCAAAAAAAGTGTCCTTTAAGAACAACGGAACCCAATGTTGTCATAGTTGATACATTTGCCCAAGCCAGCTACAATCTGAAATTTCATAGCTTGATTTTATCTCAATCCACCTTTCATCGAACTCTTCAATGGTTTCATATTCATCTATCCATCTTTTGAAATCACTTGTAAATTGATCATTACCGTTTCTCAATTCAGAAAGATGCATCAAAGCATTTTTTCCAAAATACCAACAACAGTATCTATGTATCGTGTCTAAAAAACACGACGCACAACATTGCAAATAGCACCATCTTGGTCTGTAATAATGGAAACAGGATCCTTTCCATGCATGCATTGCAACCATGTCTCAAATAACCAAATAAATGTTTCTTCAGTCTCATCTGCTAGAAGTGCACAACCAAAAAGTGTTGATTGTCTATGATGATTTACACCAGTAAAAGGGGCAAATGGCATGCTGAATTTGTTGGTCCTATAAGTTACATCAAGACCACAACGTCTCCAAACGTCATATATGTCTCTCTTGACCTCCCATCAGCCCAAAAAACACTCTGAACTGTATAATCATGATCAAGCTCATAACGAAAGAAAAATGAATCGTCGTTAGACCTTGACTTGAGAAACTTATCCATAATTGACATGCATTCCTGACCCAAATTATTCTTGTGAGTAGATTTAATATGATTAATGCAATCTTGAGTTCTAATACATTGATCACCAGACTCCCTCAATACCGAAGCAATTTTTGATGGGCCTACACCACAGCTGTGGAAAGCAGAGATAAGGTCCTTTGCAGTCTTGGATACCTTATGGTGAGATCTTAACCGTGGAACCTTAGATGGCGTTGAAAGAGGATGGGAGTGATCTTTAATAAAATTAGTTATAACCCACTCACCGTTCTTTAAAGAAACTTTCATTTTTGCCATGCAATCAACACGAGAAATTCTTCATCTTTTAATTTCTGTATCATTTGTGGTCTTTCTCCTGTCTTTAAGATCTTTTTGTCCTTGTTGAGAGCATACAAATGTCCTCATCGTCAGTGAACCTGATTTGTTGTTATAATATTTACTCCTCCGAATTGAGAAACCCTCTTTAGTCGCAAATTTATTATAGTAATGATAAGCTTCTTCTTCTGAACCGAACTTTAGGCCAACAAATGGAATTTGTACGTCATCTTCATTATTTAATAGCAATTCACAACCTTGGGATGTGTCTTCCTCAAGACTACTATGCTGAATTGACTGATGATGCATATTATCATCTTCAATATGATCAAGGGAAAGTCCCATTTGTTGTGCACTTATTTCCATATCTTCAATTAACCATGTTGTTTCGATAGACATTTTTTAAAAGTATAACTGCAAAATAAGAAATATCATAAGTCACATAGAACAAGAAGAGCGTGTTTACTAGGATGCATGAGCAAAAATTGAGGATCGGACATCTTGGTATACATACAAACACACATACGAACTAATTCAATATCATAACAAATAAAAAAAATCTGCTGTAACGATCAAACTATCAAATTGTGACAATTGTTCATGGTTGGGAAGCTGATAAAGGCTGATCCAATACCTAACATCACATGAATGATATATAAAAAAGCATTACGCCTTTCATCTATAAAGAGAAAATCAAACAATAGCATAACTTTTCAGCGACGATGGACAATTCTCACTTTACTTTATATATGAGAAGTACCCAAATAACTAGCAACGAGTATACAATGAAGATGGTCCTGGTCAGGCCAGATTATGTGGAAAACACGTATTCAAAGAAAGAATATATTTTTTGGATATATAAATTACTAGTTCCAACAATCAAATTTCACTTAAGGTCTAAATTTTCTACTCAGGTCAGTTTGTCAAGAAAGCGTCAGGGATCTTTTCGTATTGCAAAGACGAAACTTGTAGAGCAAATAACCAAGATGTGTGGAAAACTACGTACCTTTTACCAACGGGGACCTTTTTGCATAGCAAAGTTGGATAAGCACGAACTCTACGAACAGAGTCAATGACGATGCAAAGACGAGACTTGTAAAGACACTGATGGACGAAATCATATACACAGGCAATAGATGGAATCACTCTGTATTTATAGAGAAGACAACCAATGGAATCGTGATCACCAACGATTTATTTATCCAAAAAGCAACTCTTTCTTAGTATTGATGGCACTTGCCATCCACTTTTTGTCGCACCAGGAAATATTACTGCATTTTGGAGAAGCGAATCTGATAAAATAGGACAAATATAGAAACTCCAACGAGGTGTCTTCCATAGTTATTAAAGGCGTGCGCGAAAACCGGGGCACCAGATTTATTTCAAAACAGAAATTAAAGCATTAAAGACTCGCCGCAAAATAATTAATTATGTCATTACTGAACCCCAACTATCGTCAAAATCCCGGCCGTCATTCTCAAATCTAAAGAACAAAAATGCGCTGGTACACACAACTTATGTGTACTCGGGTACACCATTCTTTTAGCCATATATATATATATATATATATATATATATATATATATATATATATAACAATACTCATTTTCATATTGTTTCTTTCAAAAGCATATCAACATTAGTCTTGTTCTATTTTATAATAAAAAAATCATTACACATCAAGAGTTATAAGCAAAAAAATAGGTTTCTCTCTCTCTCTCTTCTTTCCTAAACTTCTTCCTCCCACTTCTTGTCACCTCTCATTTCCGTGTCAATACAGCTTCAGAAGCTCGGGCATGAATTGAGGATGAATGAGGTTATGCACGTCATTTTTCATTCCGAATATGATGCCACAATCACACAGATGCCCAAAAAAATCATTGGAATAATTACCACAGAACAGTTCATCTAGCTTGTTCACGATACTTTTATGCAACAACAAAACAAGCCACCCTAAATGAACAAATGCATCTAAATTCTAATTTGCTCATCAAAACCCATGCTCAGTACATACAAATACATTGCTTGTACAAATATTGTAGAAGAGAGTGCAAAAGACCATCAGGATGAACTTTTTCTGGTTGAGAATAAATTAGGAAGTCAGAGAAACAGAACTTGCATGCAAACATACAAAAGAATGCGATAACTTGCGATCATGTCGAGTATGCGGTAACTTGCAAACACGTACGATTTTGGCGGTGTGCAGCATCAACAGTCATGTGATTGTGGCGGTGAGCGTCATCAACAATCGTGTGATTTTGGCATCACTGTTTTCAGGACAGTTGTTTTTGTTTTCTTCAATTGTAGACATATAACTCAGCTTGTTTAGCACCTTGGGAGTGTGGTACGTCACGTGACCCAATTTTTTGACCATATGTTTCTATTATTAATTTCTCTTTCAGGTTTTAAATTAAACAAAGTGATGTTTTAGTACTCAGTCACATTTCACGCTCAAACTTGGTCTAGCATGCAGCAATTGTTTCAACCACCACCGTGCTTGAAATTTCATCACTATAAATGAATACGGCTTGTAGATGGCTAAGGCGCATGTCAAATCCAAAATAAAATACATGTTTTTATGAACAGTCTAGTCCACACGATCACATATTTTCAAACTACAACATACCCATTGATACAGATCTTGAATGCGAAATAGTCATCAGAACTGCAGAAAATCGCCATCCAAACCAGAAAAAAAGGCAGGAATGCAAATAATCTGGCAGATCAGAAATGCCAGCAGCTACCAGGCCATCAATTTGATCCTATATCCAACAAAGTTAATCCACCTTAATTTTAAGCAAAATATCCTCTGTCCTATCCAACACAAGTGAAACTCGTTTCTCTTCCAACATTCAGCAGGTGTCTAGCATGTCGTGACCACAACACTCCTAGCACCTTTCAAAAATTTTATACAGTTTCTCCAGAGAAGCAACCTGTAGGGCATGGTAATACCTCTTAGATATGAAAATGTTAACACAACAAAGAGATAGGACGCGGAATTTCTTAGAAAGTATAAAATTGATATGTTGTGCAGAAATAATAGCATAATATAACCATTTCTTTTTCTAAGTAATCAGGTTGTATAATGTCACAAAAGGCTATTAGAAAAAACAATTGCTCTATACTTTTTAAATCTTAATTTATGCTATTCATATAAAATGAGCTAGACAGATTGCTACCACTGAATAAAAATGCACTTAAGTGGATGCTTACACATTTTGACAGAAAATATGTGGAATCTTGGTTTATGCGCCCCCCAAAGTGCCCAAACATGACGCCCACTTGAGGTCCTTTTGCCGCTTTTGAGCCACAATAAACGTCTGCTTAAGCATGTCTATGATTAGACATGTCTACGAAGTTAATCATCAGCTTTTCAAGAAAGCTCCTGCTGCTTAAGCGGCTACAAGGTCCTGTCCGCCAATTTCCCACTTCATGCTTTCTAAAACATTGTTTAGAACTAGTTTCTCAAGTTTTTATCAAGTTCTAGAATTCAAGAGCCACAAATTCAGCCATAAGCGTACTTTTACCCCCAACCCCAATACAAAACCGTACTAGGGGTATTAAAAGATCAAAGTGGCAAGGATCACACTAATGCCATGACTTCAGAGATGTAAACCAAAAAGATTACTTAGCAATGTATTTTTCTCAGATCCATTTAACTCAGACTTTTCCTCTTTGTAGCAATATTCCAAAAATTCATCGGTAGACCAACACCACTCTGCGAATACAAAGTTCACCCTTTCCTCAAATTGGTGAAAAGTATCTCATCTCATGATGTGATAAGGACGGACTTCGAGCAGGAATTTTCTGAAAGTAGCTCAGTTTCCTTGAATATGGATACTTGGAAAGGGAAGAAAGCTGTCTAGTGTCTATAACAGAATCAAGATGATAGACAAACATCATGATATACGAGCTCCACTCTGCCCACACAATAGATAGGAATTAGGTGTCTAATTTCCAAGATTTCAGCATTGTTTGTCCATCAAGGGCCACACAACTACTTGGTAAAAAAGATACCTAATAGGTAGATGACACCCTGAAAGACACCCACTTGTTAACACTTCCTGTATTGATGTTGGCTTTATGTTTATCCCATACATAATTGACTTTTACTGGATTGAGAGTAGTATATTGATATTTCCAAGACTTGACCGAAAGATTTTCAAGCATTTACCATTTCCGAGGGAAAGGATCGTAAGACTATTAGCAAAATTAAATGAGAATATCCAACAGCCTGTTGAAACTCATCAAGAGGCTCTAGAGCTAGGAAGCACAAATACAAACATGGACGTGGATACGGATCAAGGAACAAAATATCACTGAAATGGGCAAAGTTTAGCTCAAAATTTTGTGACACCATCTGATACGATAGTCTATGAGCGTATGATAGGATCACAACTATCAGAATAGTGATGGGCTGCCAGATTTCGCCGAGTACTGCCAAATTTCGATGAAATTTACTAGTATACCAATGGAAATACCGATTTTTGCGTGCTAAGTTTGTTTTTATTGTTTGAGTGGAGAAAATGGGGGAGCAAGGAGGATTTCAACAACTAGGGCTCAAATAAAACTAATCCAAGGTATGCCTTTATATGTTCTACCATTTCTCCCTTTAAACCTCATCTATATTAACTCAAATATAAATTAATCCAACAATGCCGTAATGGCAAAGATCCCCCAATCTTTATAGGCGTCCAGGCAGCTGGGCATTGCCCATGGCCGCCCAAACAACCTAGGTGGAGGCTAGGCATTCCTGGGCATTCTTTTAATTTATATCATTTTAGTTATATGTGTATATATGTGTGGGTGTGTGTGTGTGTGTGTGTGTGTGTGTGTGTCTATATATATATATATATATATATATATATATATATGTTGAGATGGATGTGTGGGAATGCTAAGATGGATGTATGGGAAGACAAGAAAAGACCGCTTGAGAAATGACTATATCAGGAAGAAAGTGGGGGTGGTGAGCATTGAGGACAAGTTGCACGAGGGCCGACTCAGATGGTATGGACATGTGCAACATAGACCGATTAAATGCGCCTATATGAAGTGATGCTATTGAGTCAAGCACAAAAAATAGAAGAAGAGGAATGCCTAATTTAACGAAGAGCTTATAAAGAGAGATTTTAAATCTCTACATCTCGACCAGAATAGGAAAATTAAATGGATCTAGTCCCGACCCGAGAAAAATCCGATTAGGCTAAAACTTGGATCTGATTAGCAAAGATATGACCGATTAAGGATCTGAATAGGCATAATGAATATGGGGAAATTAATAACTGGGAGTAGACATAGATGGGAGGTGATGGTTGAGTGATGAAGATAGCCAAAAGGTGATGAAGAGCAACAACTTGCGGGATGTAGCAAAAAAAATGGCCGGATTATGTCACGCAGTTGATGTAGCACTTGGTCGTAACGGAGGAGATGACAAAGGGTCTCCTGCACGGGTCCGGAGATATTGCATGCCAAGAGGATGCATGCGGAGCCAAGGGCGGAGCCTCTCCACAAGCGGCGATGAAGGTTGATGCTGAGGACGTCAGGAGATGGCCTGTGCAGAACTCGGTACTACCGAGTTGATGTCGCCGTCGATAATTGTGCCTGTACCGAGTTCGGTACTACCGAATTGATGTCGGTAGTAGCGAGATCTTTCTGGGCGGCGGGTAGCAGGTTGACGGCGGTTGATTGTTGCTTGATGGCGATTATGGCTACTGCTTCTGCGGTTGGCGACACTTATGATGCTGCTGCTAGATGGTGATAGTGGCATCGATAGGCGGCGAAGGCGCGAAGATGGCTGCTTGGAGGCTGGCGACAGGATTATTACTAGACGGATGTCGATCAGAGGCACTGAGAATATAGCGTCACTGCTGCTATTCGTGGAATATGGGCAGCAGAGGTGGAAGGCGGGTAATGATGCAACAATGGTAGTGGATATGTGATGGCCGGAAAGGAGATCACCGGCTTTAACGTTTAGATTTGGAAAGCATAGATCGCAAGTCGGGAATTAGCGTCGACGTACTGATCTATGTGAAAGTGGAAGGAGAGCCATGGAGGCCAGAATTACCTAGCGGGCAGTCGGCCTAAGCCATGGCAACGGTGGTGGCCGACCGCAAGCGGGGGTTCTTCCCCTCAGTTGTTCTCTGGAAAAGACGAGCGCCGGTAGCTAGGGCTGCGTGCGCGCCGAAAGGGAGAGGGAGGAGAGGCGGCGGCTAGGTTTCCCTCAGGAGCGAACGGGCTCTGTTCACACAGGAATTACTATTCACGCCGCATACTGTTCACTGTCGGAGTTACTGTTCACCCCTGGAGTTACTGTTCATGTCGTCGTTACTATTCACCACTCTGATACCATGTAGAAAATAAGATTTAATGCAATGGAATGTAATGGGATGAATACAAGACTGGACGCCCTCTCCTTTATATAGGAGAGGGGAGACGCCCTAAGACTTAGGACACAAGTATTCTAAACGGGCTGAAATACAAAAGCCCACTAACTAATTAACCTATCAACTAAATATGCAAATATAGACTCTCTAACACATAGCATGACGCCAACCTGGGTGATCAAGTGCAACTGAAACAGACGAAGATATAGAGACAGATGACATAGAAGAAATAAAAGCATGATATGAAGGTGAGATGTGGTTATATGAAACAAAGTTAGAAATATGATGTTGAATATTTTTAGTGTGCATGATCCGACGTTGTTATTCAGGGCAATAGGAAGATTCTGTTGAAAATATGGAGGAATTGTCTCTACCTGACCTTTTGACAACAAAGCATCTGGAGAAGCAGTTGAACTGGTAGGACCAGATGTACCACCTGCATTGGTGCCAGAACCAGACTGCCCACATGTACTTGTACAATGAGTGTAAACCTGAGTGACTGGTGGTCTAGTTGGGCTGGGTGGAATTACATCACGAGGACCATCATCGCTAGGGGACTCAAAAATAGGAGACTCAACAATGATGGAAAGAGGCAAGAGTTCATAACTACGGGTATCATTGAAGAACTATCATCAAAGTAGGATGTGTCTTCAAAGAAGGTGACATCTAGATATACAAAGAAGTGATGTAAGGTAGGACTTTAACACTTGTACCCCTTTTGAACTCAACAGTAACCCAAGAAAACACATTCAATGAACTTGGACTTAACTTATCCATACTTGGACCAAGGCAATGGACAAAACAAGCACATCCAAACACTCTTGGCGGAACATTGTACAATGGCTTCATAGGATGAAGGATCTGAACATGCATGCGATTTTGAAGAACGGATGATGGCATATGGTTGATGAGGTAGGTGGCAGTGAGGACGACATCCCCCCAGAATTCTCTAGGAACATGCATATGAAAGAGAAGACTGTGAGCGGTCTCAACAATATGACGATTTTTTCTCTCAGCTACCCTGTTCTGTTATGGTGTATGTGGGCAAGATGATTGGTCAATGATGCCATGGGTGGAGGTGAAATGGATGAAGTCACGACTGAAATACTCTCTGGCATTGTCAGAACAAAGCGTACAAATTTTCTTTCTAAATTGGGTTTCCACTTCTGCAGTAAAGGATTTAAATATGGACAAAAGTTCAGATAGTCCCTTCATCAAATAAAGGCATGTAGCACGAGAATACTCATCAACAAAATAACAAAATATCTAAACCCAAGCTTAGATGTAACACGACTCAAACTTCATATATCAAAATGTACCAACTCAAGCACAAACTTTGTTCTTTGCCTCTCCCTAGACCTAAAGATAGGCCTTATGTGTTTTCCCAATTGACATGATTCACATTGCAAACTCTACAAGTTGGACAAACCTGGAACGAAACACTTGAGATTTTCTATAGATGCATGACCAAGACGACTATGCACTATCAAAGGAGACGCAACTACACAAGTTGTGGAAAGTTGTTGCAAGTAGTAGAGTCCAACCAGTTCATATCCTTCACCAATCGTCTTCCCCGTCTTCAAGTCCTGTATAAGACAAGTATCTGGTACGAAAGTAACAGAGGCTTGAAGAAAATGAGTTAATTTGCTAACTGATACCAAATTAAAAGGAAATTGGGGAATGAACAATGTAGACGGAATGGATAAATGTGGGGTTTGTGACATTGTCCCAATTCCCTTAACAAAAGCAACAAATCAGTTTGCAAGGGTGACACCGGGTAGGTTGGGCTTATGGGTGTAGGTGGTGAACAACTCTGGTACCCTAGTGATGTAATCAGTTGCACCAGAATCAAGATCCCAGTGTAACTTGGACGTCAATGCTTTGGATCCATGTGAAATGCATGCTGACAAATCAAACCCTTATACACTGGATACTGAAGTCATTGCCTGTTTTGAAGCTCGAAGACACATCAAATGAGTATATTCTTCTTTAGACAAAGACATCTGATATGTAGCTGCCTCCCGAGTATCATCAACAGTTGTCATGTTAGTGGACTTCACATGGAATCCATATAGTTCATCATGGATTGTCACACAAGATTGGTGAACAACAAACTCCTTATCAACAATGTTGACCATATAGAGAGAATAGGAATTGTGTATTTGATGATTTAACAGGTGTACAATACAGTCTTTAATATAACAGAAGAGAGTAGAGACTAAAGCAGAGACAAGCAATATGGGACTAAACTACTGAAGTAAAAACATAAGTGAGGCACATGCTAGGCACGACACTCAACAAAACACAACATATCTCTATACCCCCCCTCAAGCTGGAGCGTAGATGTCGAACATGCTCAGCTTGTCCACTAGAGTCTGAAAACGAACTTTTAGAAGAATCTTGGTGAAGATGTCCGCTACTTGCTTTTCAATGCTGAGATATGGAGTGCAAATCCGGCCAAAAAGAACTGTTTCACAAACAAAGTGACAGTCGGCCTCAATATGTTTTGTCCTCATGAAAAGTGGGGTTGCTCGCAATAAAAATGGAGGCCTTGTTGTCACAAAACATTGGTATAGGATTAGAATAGGATATGTCAAAATCCTGGAGGAGACTCTGGACCCACAGAAGTTCACATTCAGTATGAGCCATGGCTCGGTATTCTGCCTCTGCACTGGATCTGGCTACAACAGTCTGCTTTTTGCCTCGCCAGGTAACAAGAATTCTGCCACAAATGTACAATAGCCCGATGTTGACTTACGATCAGAGCAACTTCCTGCATAGTTAGAGTCTGAAAAACCAGATAGATTACAGTGGCCATGCTTCTTATACAACAAGCCTTTTCCTGGAGAGCTTTTAAGATAGCGCAGAATGTGACATATAGCATCCCAATGACACTGCCGAGGTTTATCAAGATACATGCTGATGAATCCTACGGCAGCAGTGAGGTCAGCTCTTGTGACCGTCAGATAAAAAAGCTTGCCTACCAGCCTTCTGAACTGGTGATGATCTGCATAGGGAGGAGAATTTTCATCGTCCCAATCCATATTTGGGTCAAGGGGAGTGTTGGTTGGTTTACCGCCAAGCATGCCAGTTTCCTGCAAGAGATCAAGTACATATTTTCGTTGAGAGAGACACAGCCTTGCAGATGATCTGGAAACCTCAATGCCTAAGAAATATCTCAGCTTTCCGAGATCTTTAGTGACAAAGTGCTTTTCTAAGTAGGTTTTAGCTGCCTGTATACCCAAGGTATCACTGCCAGATAAAATAATATTGTCAACATAAACAATAAGAATGACAAGCCCAACCATTGTTTTGTGGATAAAGACTGAATGATCTGAGTGGGAACGACGGAAGCCAAAAATGACTAAGATCTTACTGAGTTTGTCGAACCAAGACGCGGGCTCTGTTTGAGACTGTAGATGGCCTTTTTCAGTTTACAGACTTTCGAGGCAGACTCCCCCTGAGCAACAAAACCTAGTGGTTGCTCCATGTAAACCTCCTGTAGATCTCCATAAAGAAATGTATTTTTAACTTCCAACTGAAAGAGGGGCCAGTCTTTGTTAACAGCAGCAGAAATCAGAATTCGACTAGAATTTAACCGTGCAATGGGAGAAAAAGTTTCAAAATAGTCGACACCATATGTTTGTGTACCCTTTTGCTACAAGTTGAGCTTTCAGGCACTCATTTTTCCATCAGGTTGATACTTAATGGTGAAGACCCATCGACAGCCAACAGTAGGGCATGAAGGAGGGCGATCCATAAGTTCCCATGTCTTGCGATCACATAGTGCCTGCATTTCCTGGTTCATTGTCTGTTTCCATGCAGGAATAACAAGTGCTTCTGCAGCAGTCTTCGGAATAGTGACGACAAAAATCGCAGAAGTGAAGCATGCAAAATTGTTATACAGATTAGCAGAAGAGCAGAAATGACTGATAGGATGTTTAGTGCAGGAACGAACACCTTTGTGCTGACTGATAGGAAGGTGCAAGTCTTAAGTTACCTCAGTGTTTGTATGATCATCCGCAGACGGAGGAATTGGTTGTGGAGGGGCCATGGAAGGAGTGCTTGTCTTAGGCCGTCGTTTGTACACTTGCAAAGGGCGACCTTCAGGCTGGTCTAAAGAAGGCAAATCCTCAACAACATCTGGTAGAGGCGTGGGTGCCAACATATCACTAGAAAGTGTTGCCCCATCATCAGAAAAATAGGGCATATGCTCAAAAAAGATCACATCCGCACTGACAAACCATTGCTTTAGAACCGGATCAAAGCAGCGATAACCTTTCTAGGTTCTAGAATATCCCAAAAAGATGCATTTAGTGGAGCGAGGATCAAGCTTTGTGATCCCTGGGCGTAACTTTTTGACAAAACAGGTACACCCAAAAATACGAGGAACAGAGAACAGTGGTGCATCAGGAAAAAGAATGGTGTAAGAGATACGATTTATAAGATAGCATGTCGTAGAAACTGTTTCAGGCCAGAACCTGTGAGGGACTTTATAATGAAGAAGAGTGTGAGCAACCTCCAACAAGTGGCAATTTTTTTGTTCAGCAACACCATTCTGTTGTGGAGTATAAGTACAAGTGGTTTGATGGATGGTGCCACGAACAGAACAAAAAGATGTGACAGGTTTTTGCATAAATTCTAGGGCATTATCGATACGGAAAATCTTAATGGATTATTGAAGTGGGTTTGTATTTCAGAAAAGAAGATACGAATATTGTCCAAAACAGTGTTGCGATCCTTGAGTAAAAAAGCCTAGTACGAGAATAATCATCAATAAAAGTCAGAAAATATTTAACACTAGAGTGACTAGGAACAGAACATGGACCCCAGATGCCCGCATGAACAATATCAAAAAGTGTCTTAGAATCAATTTCTATTTTAGCGGAAAATACAGACCGCGTTTGTTTTCCCAAAAGACAAGATGCACAAGAAAAAGTTTTTTCAGATAATGCGGGAAATAAATGTTTCAGCTTTGTTGCAGACGGATGACCAAGTCGGTAGTGCCACTGGAGTCATGTAAACGATGTAGATAGAAGAGCAGATGTTGCAGGCGGTCCATTTAAATAGTAGAGTCCGTCTGGTCCTTCATGGCCCAAACCAATCCTCGTCTTCATGCGGAGATCCTTCAAAACACAAACAGAAGGATCAAATTTAATAGAGCACTGAAGTTGTTTTACAGTTTTACTGACAGATAATAAATGAACAGGAAATTGTGGTATGTATAAAACAGATTGGAGATTCAACTTTCGAGACAGAGGAATAGTGTTGATGCCATGAGCAGGAGTCTTAGAGCCATTTGCAACAGTGACATACGGAATATTGGTGGTTTTAGTTAGAGCAGAAAATATGTCGACAGCCATATGGACAGACGCACCAAAATCAATACACCATTTATTGTTACCAGCAGAAGGAGAGGCGAGCATGGCAGAGGAACCCACAGTAGATGTTGAAGGTCGCTGAGTCATGCGCTCCTGGAAAAACTTCTCAAACCCCGAGCGAAGCCATTCAGTAGACGGCGAAGCAGATTGTTGGTCGGATGCAGTATCAGTTGAGGTTTTTGTAGATGCTTGGTTAGTCCAGGCTGGTTTACCATGCTTGATCGAATATCACACCAGTTGCAGAAGCGAGGCCCAGTAGCTTGTCCTCGACCAGGAGCAGTAGAGGAGCCGCGTTCACAAGTAGGAGGTAGACGTCCGTCACGGCCACGGCCTCGACCGCAGCCACGTTTAGAGTCAATAGTACGAAAAGCTAGAGCAGGATGTTCAATAACAGGACTGGAGGTCATCGACAGAAGTCTTTGAACTCGCTTAAGAACATCGCAAAGAGTCGGTAGGGGGTCGCTAGATAGAATCTGATCGACCACGCCAGAGAAAGAAGCAGGAAGAGCAGCCAGAAACTGGACCAGTTGTTTTTCATTGCGCTGCTTCTGGGCTTCTTTGATGTCGGCCGTCAAGGGATGGTAGATTTCGTACTCATTCCATAGAGCAGAGCACTGGTTGTAGAAGTCCTCGATAGAAGTGTTAGAAAAAAACTCTTTTTTGGCCAAGTTTTTGAAATTTTCAAAAACATGTTTAGGATTATGCTGATGGGAATGGACATGGGAGAGTTGGTCCCACGTCGCCTTAGCATCATGAAGGCATAACAAGGACTGACTGATCCACGGCTCGGTGCTATTAAGAAGCCAGGACAGAACACCAGAGTCGTCTTTAGACCATTGTGCATAGGTTTGTTTGCTCTTTTCATCCGCAGTAGCAGCAGGAGCGGTAGGAGGATCAGTAGTAAGATGTGAGTAAAGGCCTTATGCCTTGACATAGAGGACAAAGGATGCCGACTAAAGATGGTAGTTGGAGCCATCGAGCTTGACGGTGGTAACACACAGAGAACGAGGCGGCTCAACAGAAGCCATGATGAGCATAGACGGAGCATCAGTGAATTAGGCGGTGCAGAAGCAGCAATCAGTAGATAAGGAACCCGCTAAGGGGCAGTAGCAGCACCAGAGATCTAACGCATCAGATCAGAAGAGACCCGTGTTGGGCAAATAGACTGATAAAGTAACCTACTCCGTCATGAGGAAGATCAAGATTCCGTCATGAGGCGCAGGCAGAGAAACCCAGAGAGACGAGAGACTCTCAATGTGCAGGAGTTGTGGCTGTCCGGAAGATTGCACGTACGGAAATGAGTGGGAGGAAGCATGTGAGGGGGCGAAACTAGGGCATAGGGGCAGGGTGAAGATTTGCAAAGCGGGGAACCGGACCTGCTCTTGATACCATATAAAGAGAATAGAAATTGTGTATTTGATGATTTAACAGGTGTACAATACAGTCTCTTATGTAACAGAAGAGAGTAGAGAATAAAGCAGAGACAAGCAATATGGGACTAAACTACTGAAGTAAAAATATAAGTGAGGCACATGCTAGGCACATGACACTCAACAAAACACAACATATCTCTATAGACCACAAATGCACCCACCAAATGAGATATTAATTAAATCAGAACAAAATGGACCAGGGACAGAAAAGCAAACTTTATGGCAAAGATTCAGACTTTTTCTTCAAGAAATTAGACCAATGGACAATAGAAGACCTTAAATCTGACTTTTGCACACTTTGTAGAAGCCGAGGACCTTGAAATAGGACTGTTTGGCCTTGAAAACAGAACTTTGCAAAGTCTATAGCAGTTTTGCTACAGTACTCCACGGCTACAATACCTAGGGAGACTACCAAAGCTCCCTCCTCGGATAACCAATGCCTATGACCTTCTAGGGCAAGGTAGTAGGATCAAGGACAACCCTTATAGACCAATTTTGAGTGAGGAAAACAGCCCTTAAATCCTTTTGTTGAAGCCAAACTTCTTGCTGCAATAGAAGGTTGTTGACAGCAGCCCAATACAAGCTGATTTGGAGAAGCACGAAGGGGAGTAACAGTCAACCACCGCCACTGTGAAGCAGCTAAGACCAAGGGGATACAACACCCAAAAGGACTGATCTGAAATTCAAGCAAAGCAGGAGCAGAAGCCACTCCAAGGTCGTCGTGCTACAGTATGGTACTGTAGCGACGATACTGTAGCGAGCAGAAAAGCTTGGAATGTTGTTGATTTAGATGACTGAAGACCTTAAGTTGGGAATGACAACTTCCTTGGAGAGATTGACGACTCTCCTAGGGTTTTCCCTGTTTCTCTGATACCATGTGAAAACTAGAGCAGAAAGTGGGAGAATCCATCAACCTATTCTCACAGTTGGGGTGCTTTTATATTTACATACGAGAGACTTTACACATAGTTCCCTGACTTTTATCACACTTACAAGTAGGTCCCCATGCACACATATTAACATATAATTTCATCATCATCATTATCATCATCATCGTCGTCGTCGTCGTCGTCGTCATCGTCATCATCTAAGCCTCAGTCCCAACTATGTTGGGGTCGGCTACATGGATCCTTTGTTTCTATTCAGCTCTACCATGGGCCATATTCTGGTTGAGATGTAGAGATTCAAAATCTCTCTTTATAAGCTCATCCCATGTTAATTTAGGTCTTCCTCTTCTTCTATCTAAGTGCTTGACTCAATAGCATTGCTTCATATAGTGCTTGACTCATCCCATGTTAATTTAGGCCTTCCTCTTCTTAAATTAACATATAATTTGCAATCATTTTTAGTAGTAAGCTAATTACTATACATATGTTCTTATTACTAGTATTATTTAGCATACAAAGGAAAAATTGTACTACTTTGCAAAACAGACATGGATAAATATGGTGACGAAGTATAGAATTTGTAATTTTCAATTCTTGTATCTGTTTATATATGACACTTGCTAGACATATCCCACAACATGAACATGATTGACATGGTAACCAAGTTCATATATCATCACATCCACACAACATGCATATAGTGCATATGATAATAATGGCTTTTATATTTATCCCGCTATTGTAATGATCCACGGAAGAATTCACTACCACATCAAGATCATGTGGTAATAACAATGGCGGAGAAAAAAAGGTGTCACATTAGTGATGCAGGCTAACTTTCTTCATAGTCGTGAAGTCAATTGCCAAAGTCAAATATTGACTTTGAAGAAGAGCAAGAGAAAGTCTGGTGTAGTTTCCTTAAGAATCTAATATGATGCATATAGACACATAGGCTTAGGTTTACAGAATTTTCATGGAATGAGAACAATATGTTTATCACATCAAGCAACCCTTGTTGGGCAAAAACTACCAAGAAGGAGAGGTCAACCATCACACCTACCATGCCATTAGACTTTTTCTTTCAGTGAAATTAACTAGCATCTAACAAATTGATGTACGTACTCTACTTGTATCTAGAGACTTGAAAATTCTAATAATAGTTCTACATGAACTCTACCTTCCTTCAGACTTGACATTTTATTTACTCAAAGATAATACATGAAGGACCCCCCTTGTATATTCAATATATGGTGTATCACATAAGTATATTTATATCAGTCACGGATTGTGCTAGAGAATTTTCACAGCACAATTCCTACATTTTTTTCATTGAAATCTCCAAGAAACATGACATGTTCCTTATCTCCCAACATGAAGGATCCTCCCCAATAATATTTCTACATAGAATTTTATTGCACAAAGTGATGCATTTAATAGTAAAGATTACACCTCATGATTTGAAACGTCTATTACGCGTCAAAACAGGCAAGATTGCATCTGTCAAAAAAAATTTGGCGTATCGGTAAATACCTATTTCCATACTGTTGAAATGACATCAACATCAGATACCCTGTTCCTTGATACGAACATAGACAGTGAAATGTGATATTGCGATTTTAGAAAATATAGGACACGAACTCGACTACGGTGATGGAACATGAATTCGACTTTGAGCCAACTTCCACAGGTGTGGACATGGAAGTTTGTAGAAAGGACGAGGAAACTTTTGAGGATTTTTACTACTAAACTACAACGCAACTTCGACAAAAAAAAGCTAAAAAATAGTCATTTTGTGATGAAAATCGATAGATTTCATCAGATCTAACTAAAAACACAATATATCTTTACATATAGCCATCCATATAGGTTTACATATGTAGAAAAATACAGGATTACATACGGTCGTCTCCAGACTATAGAGTTCTTCCATATATGAAGTTTATGACAATAAACAAACTACATAAAAATGGTGTAAATCTATGGTAGATCTAGCAGAGAGGGGGTCGATCATTAATATTAGATTAGAATAATTAAAAAAATCAATATTGCCTTACCTCAAGCTCCAACACTCTTCCCCCCTCACACATCAAACTCCACAAAACATTTGAAGAATGTCGCCAACTTCCACTGATGTCAAGGACATTGTGGAAATTTTTACTGTAACTGGGCCAACTTCGTCGACATATGAGGAAATGTCGACAACTTCGATGAAATGTCGAGGATATTGCGGAATGTGGATGTTTACGTGGATTTGACATTGCCATCTGTCAACATTGACAAAATCGAAGAAATTTCACCAAATGTCAACTGATCCGTGTCTGGAAAGTGTCCACCACGTATCCAACTAAAAAAGACCTTGTTGGAAACGGCTGGGGAAGTGTCCAATATATATTTAGGTGTGTCCAATGAGTACGAATATCCAATATGTGTCCAGTATGGGTGCACCACCTATTTTGAAGTGTCTGTGTTTCCTAGCTCTAGAGCTCCAATTTTCATTTATTCGGAAGATTGTTGCTTGCCCATGCACCCCAATAAGTAACAAATAAGTAGTCTGATGTGATACTGATCAAATTTCATTACTGGATTGTATCGGTTGAGTTGGTTCCCAATCAACCCTCGTGATTCTTTGGTCCATGACGAACACGCAGGAAATTTCATTTTCCTCATGACAAATAAACAAAAGATTATTGATTATTATGTGAAGAGATGAAATGTGCCGTATAACAGCTGGTATTTTACATTGTGGAAAATACTGATGCAAATAAATTAAATATAGCTAAAACTTAGGGGAAAGTTTTCCAGTAGACAAGGTGATCAAGGATAAAAGAAAGGTAGGTGACTTTACAAGCTAAAGGAAGTTTGAGAGGATTGTCTGCATATTGTGTGGGCAGTAAATTAATGGGGTGTCTTGTTCTGAAGCCCTTCTTACTTTCATGCATCACTTAACAAGTTCGTTGATACTATCTAGGAGAGTTTGTTTCAACCGTTTATAAGTTATTTCAACCCCAATCTTCTATTTACCAAATAATCCAATAATCCAACTAAAATGAATGGATAAAACAGTGATCAGTGAATGTAACAGCACTTAAGCTATCTTATGCAACTACAAATAATATAGACGAGTTATCTCATATACAGAAGTATTTGAGGCTAAGAACTTGGAAAACCCATGTCTATTTCCTACCATTGCACGACGTGATCGTCAGGTACTTGAAAAGACCTATAGCATCTTTAAGTATTTCTTCATGATCTTTAGAAGAGGTTTTCTCGTGTGTAGAATAGAAATGCTCAATGGTTTCACAGGTACTCACCTCAACAAAAGTCCCATTTGTAGCCAACTGCTTTGGAGGCTTAAGAAAAAGTCTTACAGAGGGAAATAAAACATGTTGGATGTTCCATTCACGTTGTGCCCATGACCTCTCCGCTTCTGAAAGCAAGTTGTCAATAACATTTTCTTTATCTGAAAGACAAAAACGGAACAGATGACACATGCTATATCGGAAATCAACTTTCTCTGTTACTGAACATAAATGCTGGCATAATCGGATTACAGTAATTTTAACATCTTAGCGTCCAAATTACAAACGTGCGAAGGGACTATCCAGGGCGACACTGAAGCTATACAAAAGAAGGAACTGACAAGTTGGATGTTCATAAGGGGGACAAAAGATTTGGAGGCCAGAAATGATTGAAAAGTTAAGAGAAACATGATGGAGAAGAGACGATGACATGAAACCCAGACCATAGCCTACGTACCCAGTTTCTCTTCATAAATGTCATTTCTTCATTACTGATATGAAAAATAGGTACATTAACTGAACAAGACATCCAAATCAAGTATCTTGCACCTATAATTGCAAAAATATCATGGATATACCCACGGGGATGTAGAACTTTGAAGATATATAGAAAAACAGAGCAGAAAAAGTTGGGCTTTCATTAAAAAAAAAAAATTGCTAAGAAATAAGGATGATTAAAAAGCTGAAAGAAGCATATTGGACTAGAGGATTAAATGAGATTTTTTATCGGCATTTTTTAGTATAACTTGAGATTGGAAACTGATTATGTCCCTGATGATATAGGACTTTTGTTAGTATGACATGAAAATGAAGAGTGATTCTGTCCTGATGAAATGGGAAAGATAGGTGGCTCATGCAGGTGTCTAAGAACATACCATGGTTGTATAGGCGGCCGGGCGGCCAGGCATTCCATATGGACACCCAGGCAGCCTAGGCGCCCAGGCGGAGGCCCAGGCATTTTTATATATATCTTGTTTTAATATATATATATATATATATATATATATAGAGAGAGAGAGAGAGAGAGTCAGGCTAGTGTACACTCGAGTGTACCGGAGGCACCGTACACCTCAGTTCTTTTTAAAAGATCCAGCAACTTTATGAAAATTCTAAACCGTTGATCTTCTTAAATATCTTAAAAACATACTATATAATAAATTTTAGCTCATTTGGATACTTATAGGTCGTGCATCTAACGAGGCAAGAATCATGCATTTCAAATTAGTTTTGTGCGTCGATTTTGTTGTCCTTGAATGAGTGACTTACACTCATCCAAATGAGCTCAAATTTTGTATGTGGCCTATTATTATTATAACCAAGAAGATCAATGAATTGGATTTTAGAAAGATAAGGTCTAGATAGGCAAACACCATTGAGGTGTACGGCGTAATCTATACACTCGAGTGTATTCTAGCCTCTCTCTCTCTCTCTCTCTCTCTATATATATATATATATATATATATATATATATATATATATATATATAATTTCTTATATAGTAGAAATTGTACATTAAAAAAATTGAATTTGTAGTACTTTTTAGGAGATATTTGCCATTTTCATTTATTGGGCTTTTGTAAAGCCAATTTGAGTTAATCACAAAATTGATTACTCATAAATTCAAAATCAGAAATGTTAACTATATTTGTATTTCTATTCATGAGGTGGTACATTTAAAAAACAAAACAGTAGATTAATAAACTCAAATAGTTGACAAGTTAAAAGTTAAAACAGTACATTAATACTGATCAGTAGATAAATTAATAAAAAACAGTAGATAATAAATACAAATCAGTAGATAAGTAAATACTAATCAGTAGATAAATAAATACAAATCAATAGATAAATAAATACAAATCAGTAGATAAAAAAATTCAAAACATTAGATAAATAAATACAAATCAGTACATAAATAAATACAAAGCATTAGATAAGTAAAAACAAATCAGTACATTAAAAAAATTCAAAGGTTAGATAAGTAAACTCAAAGCATTAGATCAAATCAGTAGATAAAAAAATTCAAAACGTTAGATAAGTAAACTCAAAGCATTAGATAAATAAATACTAATCAGTAGATAAACAAATACAAAGGATTAGATAAAAAAAAAAGTACAACTCAGTTGATAAACAATTATAAATCAGTATATGATTAAATAATTTTAAAAAGTAGATCCACAAATACAAAGCCCTAAATTTAAATAATGTGATGAATCAAAAATCATTAGATGAACAAATCAGTAGATAAGTAAATACAAATCAATAGATAAATACATATAAATCAGTAGATAAGTATGAGGACCAAAAAATCAGTAGATAAGTAAAACAAATCAGTAGATAAGTAAAACAAATCAGTAGATAAGTAAATACAAATCAGCAGATAAGTAAATACAAATCAGTAGATAAGTAAATATAAATCAGTAGATACATAAATTCAAATCAGTAGATAAGTAAATTCAAATCAGTAGATAAGTAAATACAAATCAGTAGATAAGTAAATACAAATCAGTAGATACCTAAATACAAATCAGTAGATAAGTAAATACAAATCAGTAGATACCTAAATACAAATCAGTGGATAAGTAAATACAAATCAGTAGATAAGTAAATACAAATCAGTAGATATGTAAATACAAATCAATAGATAAGTAAATACTAATCAGTTGATAGAAATCAGTAATATAAAAAACTTTGATACATGTATTACTTCTGGGCGCCCAGGTTGAGGCGGGGCTTGGGCCGCCTAGGCGCCGCCTGGGCGCCCGCCTGTACAACACAGGAACATACCCTTCCGCTTTTCAACACACATCCCAACCAAAATAACATGTGTTAAAGTGAAAACTCTCTTATTGATTTCTTGTAGAACAAAGTGATCGAAACATGTTTGTATATAGACTTTGGAAAGTGTAAGAGACCCAACTATACAAGGTGGGACATAATGTCATTTATGAGTGAATTTGCAAATAAGGTTCAGAGAAGAGATAATATTAACTATATTCTCAACATTCACTCACAAGCTGGTGTGTATACATCATACATCTCGAAGACTCAGCTTACTACTACTGTGCTGGAACATAGATAGAGCCAAAACCACAAAGGTTTAGTAAGAACCTAGGCAGCACAGACACTACCCGGAGGCCGCCACATCCGTGTCTAACACGTGTCTAACATGGACGGGCCTTGGACACGCTTGGACACATGGTGGACACTCCTCAGGCATATCCACTTCAATTCTTTTATTATTGCGATGCGGACATGCCTTGGACATTCCGCGGACACATCCAGTACACGCTATCCCAACCCACTTAAGCGTAAGCGTATGAAAAAAAAACCATGCCTTCTCCAAATCTCCGCCTCATGTCCTCCACAAGGACCATAACCCTTGCCCTACTAACATCAAGTGGTTAAGCTTCAGCTGCTATAGGCAGGCCATCGACGCCTTTCTTTAGCAACTGTAGTAGCCAATATCAGCAGTAGTATCTCCACCAATTGTTGCAGCATTCAGAGTCTGCCACATCAACCATGAGGAGGAAAGTGTAATGACCCATTTTCATCTTAGTCATCTTAGGGTCGACTTGGATGATTACATGCTTAGCTAGATTGATCATTATTGAATCTTGATTAACGATAGTAGAAAAAATTAATGATGTTTTTAACTTAATGACAAACTGTAACCATACTTTTATTTTGAATAATTAGGGTTGGATAAGTGTAAACCCTGGTCGCTCAAAATTGGGGTTTTTGTAGCTTATGAATACAGAATTTGATAAACATAGTGGCATAGTCAATGATTTTTAGTATTTTATCTATAACTCGAATTTCTTTAAAATTTGGATATAGTTTATTAACTCAAATATAAGCATTGCTGCAAAATATCAAAAAATTTATCGGTTCACATGAAGACGACTGGTTCAACACTTGAATCGATCTGTTCACTATGTTTATATTAGCAATCATATTAGCTTTTAATATTTAATTAATGCACAACATGACGTCAGCATTAATCCTTGATCCAGTCTTTACTGATCTCCCAACTGGTCGGTACACAACCTAAACTGGTCGGTTCATACTTTTAAATTGCTCGGTCCACTTCCTGAACCGGTCATTTCAGATTTCTGACAGCCAAACTTGTTAAAATTGAATATCTAACACTTTCGTAATCAAGTTTAAACCAAATTCATGAGTAAACTCCTATTCCAGATAAATTCTATGTGTGATCCTATAGGTCCTAAGTTATGTTGGCAGTGAATGTCCATAACCAATTTATGACATCACAAGCAATGAGCGGTATTTAGCAACACATCATTGCTACCCAAGTAATTGGAGAGCAACTTCAACCTACAATCTATGATTAGTGTTACAGTGGTCGTATAGTTCCTTTGTCTCTGATATCCAAATTGAACTCGAGGCATTGAATCGTCATCCTCTTCAATGTTCAATCTATGTTCCTTGAACTAGAGCTATCTGTCAGAGATACATGTGAGCTCACATATCATATATTGATTCACATTAGTATGGCCATACATTTCTCGTTCTCGCTTATCAAGTAGTCAGAATATCAACTCCAATAGGAAGGACAAATCTCATCTACATCACTCACAATCATTATCCATGTGTCACAACGTATTCGAGCATCACCTTTATGGTAACCTTTATTCAAGGTCACATTAGATGATGTCAAAGTACATCAAACGACATGTGATGAGTGTAGTGATTTCAGGTTTAAGAACCAAATCACCACCATCACTGTGAGAGTTGATTCTGACTACCATTCAATGATTTCCATTCATCACTCTCAAGGTGGATCTGTCCGATACACTGTTCTATAACAAGTACCTATGTGTTTGGTTTGGTATCACATATGAAGACTAATGAGATTCCATCATCAACCAACACACACTCTAGTCTTATGTGTTGTTGTCTATCAGCTTCCACAAAAACAACCGATTAGGGACATAACAAGAATATATGTACTCTTATCATTCATAAATCTCACAGTTTAGGTCCTCAACCTGAAAACATACACCATTGAGCAACATCATTCTTTAGACATCTATCATGGTATACCATTATCTCATAACTGAACAAACATAAAGATAAAAATTGCCTTTATTATTAAAAAAATCGTTTACAAGATACGCCATTACAATCATCATATGATTGGCTCTCTGGGCATACATACCAACATTATTTCCCTCTTAAACACTGTAATCATGTTGAAAGCATGCTTCCATCTAGCTAAAAAATCAAGATCCTTATTTGTATTTATATGTGATTGACTAATCAATCTAGAAGAATTTAGGGAATAGGATGCTAATGATTTAGATTATTTCTCATTGATTTGTATTTGTTTAGTTCTTGATATATTGATTCAAGTTCTATGAAAAAATCCAATGGATAGAGAAACCTATTCATTTTATATGAATATTGCCTAAAATCAGTCGAATGAATTTTATGCTTGAAAATTGAGTTGACATGTATAAAATTATTTTTAAACTTAATCAGAATGAGTTCTCGATTGTAGTTTTCAGATATTTGTTAGAATTACATATGACATGTACAGAAGGGTTAGTAAGAGGGTTTGAAATGCATCCATCCCCAAAATTTCCCTAATTTTTAATAAATGCATTTCAAGTGTAGTCCCTATAGAATAGACAAGACTTTATTTGATGTGTCTAGAACAAATACAATGCTTTCTTTTTTATAGGATAAGAAAGTAAGTAAGAAACAGAACTAGGCAATATGGGATAAAAGAAAAGCTAAAGACAAGACAAGTCTAAAGCACATAACAAAACATGCAACATAACATAACTCATAACACAACATCTAACTAAAGAGACAATAACAGAAATAAGGAATATATATCAACACTCCCCCTTAAGCTGGAGCATAGATATCAATCATGCCCAGCTTGTCCACTATGGTAGTGAATTTGGCATTGGGAAGAAGCTTTGTGAAGATGTCTGCTACTTGATCAGAAGTATGAGCATGGAACTAAACTTCCCCGAAGTTTCCAACTTCCACCCCAAGCGATGTCGAAACACCACTATGTCGACTTGGTCTCAACTTCGGACCGAAGTTTCCCCCTTGTCGACAAAGTTGGATTTTTATAGTGTATTTTCATCCCAACATCCTCAAAGTTGTCGATGTTCCCCCAAAGATGGCAATGTTGGGGTGAAGTTGATACGGCCCATAACATTTGTCCTAGGACCGAAGTTTCCCCCTTGTCGACAAAGTTGGATTTTTATAGTGTATTTTCGTCCCAACATCCTCAAAGTTGTCGATGTTCCCCCAAAGATGGCAATGTTGGGGTGAAGTTGATACGGCCCATAACATTTGCCCTAACTAGTGCCTTAAAGGCCATATAAGGCATAAGTGGCACCTCCAACCATCTTTACAACTAATATCAATTCCTATGTTTATTGGCTGCCACTATTTGTTGGAGAAGATGTTGTAACTACTATTTGACTCCATATTGTATGGAGGGCATATGGTGGGATATATTTCTATATTTGTATTACGCATTTAAAACCTTGCAACTATAAGTGCACATTGCATTATCAACCTACGTAGGGTTATAGAGTCATGAATCATATTTTTGTGTTAAATTGACATACGTAAGATAGAGTATAGCATAAGTAGAAGTTTTTAATCGAAGTTTTCATCAAATTCACATCATTTTCTTTTAAAAAATGGCATCAAAGTTCATCGAAGTTTGTGTCTAAACTTCCTAGAAAAACTTTCACTTCCACACCTTGCGAAGTCGACACGAAGTCGAAGTCCTGCAACATGAATATATGAACTAGAGATGTTGAAAGATAAGACAGCTTCTCGGACAAAATGGCAATCCACCTCAATTTGCTTGGTGCATTCATGAAACGTTGGATAGCTAACTATGAATATAGTTGTTTTATTGTCACAATACTTAGGAATAGGATCAGGATCAGAAATGCCAAACTCCTTCAAAAAACCATGAACCCATAACAGTTCACAAGTAGTATGAGCCATAGCTTGATACTCAGCTTCAGTACTAGAACGGACAACCACAATCTATTTCTTGTTGCGCCAGGTAATAAGATTACCTGCCACAAAGGTAGAGTAACCATATGTAGATTTACGATCTAACATGTTGCATGCATAATCAGAATCAAAATATCATATCATTTTACAATGCCCATGCCTTCTGTAGAATAAGCCTTTTCTAAGAAAAAAAATCAGATATTCAAAATATATGACAACATCCCAATGGAATTGTTTGGGTTTATCCAAATATCTACTGACTAATCCAACTGCAGAAGATATATAAGCCCTTGTAACAGTCAGATATATAAGTTTACGAACTAATCTACGATATTGTTGGTTATCTGGGTATGGAGGAGAAGAGTCATCATCCCAGTTGGTATTAGCATCTAAGGGAGTACTAGTAGGTTTTGCTCCAAGCATGCTTGTTTCCACCAAAAGATCCAGAACATATTTCCTTTGTGATAAACAAATACCTGAAGAAGAGCGGGAAACTTCAATACCCAGAAAATATTTCAATTTTTCCAGGTCTTTAGTGATAAAGTGTTTTTCCAGGAATTCATTAGTAGTCTAGGTGCCTACTTAATCACTCCCAGATAAAATCATATATCAACATAGACAATCAGAATTACAAGACCAGTGGAAGTTTTCTTAATAAAAATTGAGTGATCAGAACGAGAGCGGCGGAAGCTAAATTTCTGAAGAATGTGACTCAATTTGTCAAACCAGGCACGTGGACTTTGTTTCACTCCATATATAGCTTTGTGCAACCTGCATACTTTAGAACACTCCCCCTGAGCAACGAACCCAAGTGGTTGCTCCATTTATACCTCCTCGTGCATGTCACCATATAAGAAGGCATTTTTGACATCCAATTGAAATAAGGGCCAATCACAGTTCACAGCCACAGAGATAAGGACACATAGAATTCAGACGTGCAACAGGAGATAAAGTCTCAAAATAATCAACTTCGTATGTTTGGGTATAGCCTTTGGTGACAAGACGAGCTTTTAATCTTTCAATTGTGCCATTCGGATGATACTTTATGGTAAAAATCCAACAACATCCTACAGGAGAGAAATCGGCAAGAGCATCAACCAAGTCCCACGTATGTCGATCAGTAAGGGCCTGCATTTCAATCTCCATAGCCTAGTGCCATGCAGGATGTTGTAAAGCCTGAGCAACATTCTTAGGAATAGAGACAGCTGATAAAGTAGGGGTAAAATTGGCAAAGTTAGTACCCAGATTAGCAGTAGAACAATAATTTCCAATAGGATGCAGAGTGCAAGACCTTGTCCCTATACGTAGACCAATCAGAACATCTAAATCAGAAAATACCTAAGGTTGAGGGGGATCTGCCGACGAGGATGTTGGAATTGGTGAAGGAGGGGCCATGAAGGGAGTTGTAGCTTTTGGTCTTCGTTGAAACACTTTTAGAGGCTGAGATGTTGCAACATCAGTAGGAGGCAAGTCAGTTTCAACGGACGCACTCAGTGGTGTATCAACCAATAGATCTGATGACAAAGTAGATCCTGCTGCAGAGTAGAATGGCATATGCTCAAAGAAGACCACATCGGCACTGACAAATCATTTCTTTGTAGAAGGATCATAGCATTTGTACCCTTTTTGAGTCTGAGAGTAGTCGAAGAAAACACATTTTGTAGAGTGTGGGTCAAACTTAGTTAAACCAGGACATAAGTTCTTGACAAACCAAGTGCTTCCGAAAATCCGAGGAGGCACAACAAAAAGGGGGGCATCAAGGTACAAGATTCGATAAGGCACCTGATTGCCAAGAACAAAGGAGGGCATGCGGTTAATGATAGTTTCAGGCCAGAAAGTTTTGGGCACATTATAGTAAAAAAGAAGGGTGCGGACAACTTGTAGAAGGTGACAATTCTTGCACTCAGCAACCCCATTTTGTTGGGGGTGTACGAACAGGAAGTTTGATGAATAGTTACCAACTTGCGGCAAAACTGGCTAACGGAGGATTGCACAAACTCTAAGGCATTATCAATGCAAAAAACCTTAATTGGTGTGTCAAACTGAGTACAAATTTCAGCAAAGAAGGTGGTTATAGTATCTAGCGTATGATATCGGTCTTTCAAGATAAACAGCCATGTAGTTTAGAAAAGTCGTGAATAAAGCTCATAAAGTACTGAAATCCATATGTACTTGGAATAGAACATGGACTCCAAACATCAGCATCCACAATATCAAAAGGTTTTTTTGAACCAATACAGGGTTTATTTGAAAACAAGCACGAGTTTGCTTGCCCGGCTAGCAAGTTTCAAAATGAAAAACTGAATATGAAATAGCAAGAATTAAAATGATTCAATTTTGCAATAGATGGATGGCCCAGTTGATAATGCCATTGTAAACCTGTCACAGACGCAGTCAACAAAGTAGTAGTTTTTGGTGTATCCAAGTAGTACAATCTTTCTGGTCCCTCAGGGCCCGAACCAATCCTCATCCTCGTGTGGAGAACCTAAATACACAACCATTCGGGTCAAAAGTAATAGGGCACTGAAGGCTCTTCACAGTTGGACTAACATATAACAAATTCAACGGAAATTTGGGAACATAAAGAGCTGAGTGCAATAAGAGATTGCCAAGATTACAGATATAGGGATATATCAGAAACAGGAATCTAATAACCATCAGCAAGAGTAATAGTGGAACAGTAGAAGTTTTATGAAGTTCAGAAAAAAAATACAAAAATTGCCAAAAATATGGGAGGTGGCGCCAGAATCAATCACCGGTTTATTTTTACCATAAGATGCAAATGAGGCAAGGAGACCAGAACCTTCATCAGCAGAGGCATCACTAGTGGAGAAAGTGAGACGAGACTGAAGCATGTTTTCAAACTCAGCGTGAATCCAATACACAGATGATTGGGGCGATGAGGATGGTGCAGAATCAGGTTGATCTGTAGTGACCTCATTAGCCCATGTAGGCTTAGCATGGTTATTTCAACAACGATCTTCAATATGGTTTGTGTGTTTACAGAAATGACAGTATTGTTGTTCAGGAGAGGATAGGTCTTGACCAGATGATGAAGAACCACGACCAGGATCGACAGTAGAGCGGCCACGACCACGAACCCGGTCACGACCACGGGAGGAGTCTCCTGAGCAGACAGTTAGAGCGGCAGTATCGGAGTGGTCGGGTGACAAAGGGGAGTTAGATGGGAGTTGTTGGACCCATTTTAGGACATCACGTAGTTTAGGCAACAGGTCGTTGGACCGGATCTGATCTACCATTTCAGAGAATGAGTGTAGCAAGCATGCAAGAAATTGCACTAGTTGAAGTTCATTGCGCTGACGTATTTTAGTGATATCAGCAGAGGGGGTGATATACTTCAAACTCGTCCCAAAGATCGCAATATTGATTGTAGTAATCTTCCACGGATTCAGTAGTAGAATACTCCTTTTTGTCCAGGTGTATGAAAATTTCAAACACTTTCTTCAGGTTTTGCTGATGAGAGTAAACATGTGAGAGATGGTGCCACATGGCTTTGAGAGTCTAGAGATAAAGAAGCGACTGGATGATCTTGGGCTCAACACTATTGGCCATCCAGGTCGTCACGTCAAAGTCCTCCTCGGTCCACAGATTGTAGGCTTGTTTAGTTTTATCATCACCATTATGAGAAGGTATGGTCGGAGCATCAAAAGTGAGATGCGAGTAAAGACTGTGAGCTTTGGCATAGAGCTCGAAGGCTGCAAACCAAGTGTGATAGTTGGAGCCATCCAACTTCACAGTAGTGACCAGTGTTTAGGAAATCAGTCTGTGCGGCCGCATATGATTCGGAGAGGGGACCGCCCTGCATATGTCAAAGTGGAGCAATAATCAGACCAGGCCCGATTATGCGGTCGATTACCCGCTTATGCGGCTGCTTAATCACTGCTTTTCCAAACTGAAAGGAACAGAATATGTATATGGTATTGTTGCTGTCTCATATTTATTTTTTATACAATATTACTGCTCCCTTGCTTCTTATTTTCATTTTTTGTATGATATTGTTGTTGTCTTTTATTTCTTTGTTCACAAATTCCCTTTCTTCTTCTATTACCCCTTCCATTTTCTTTCTTATATGTTGTAATAGCAAACAAATCATTTCCATTTCCCCTTTTCTTATTAAGTCCAGCATGTTGCTCTTGTCATTTCCTTGCTCTTATTTTCTCTTCTTCATACTGTCCGTTGAATTCCTCTAATGATATTGAACTGTTCTTCATTTATTCTCTCATTTTCTTCATTCTCTTTTATAACAGCAACATGTTTCTTCTCCAATCTTATTTCCCTTCTCATCTTCATTCTCAAAATTATTACAATTTCAATTCTTTTCCATACATTCGTCTTCTTGTTCTTCCAATTCTTATTGACTAGTTAATTTTTAATGTGTTTAAAGTATACCATACTAATCTATGAAATTTCTTGGCACTATCATCATTTTATATTGCAATTTGATAGTTGCATGGTGCATATAATATAATTACTTTATAGTTTCCTCTGTTTTTTTATTGATGTTTATTGATTATGGCAAACTTTACATTTCACAACATCAAATTGATGTCATGCCATGCTTTGCCAACACTCCAAATGAAATTTTGCTTCTTGTTGTCCTCATATGTAACTGTTCAATGTAAAATATAATTATATATGATTAACATATAAATTTATATAGATATATAATTAATTTATTAAAAAAAATTCAAAACCACATATACTCCCGCATACCGCATATACTCTATTCAGTACCCCGTCCGCCCGTACACCGAATACCGCTTTTTTGAACACTGGTAGTGACACATATCGTCCGAAAGAACTCAGTAGATTTCATCAGAAAGATATGTAGGATGACACATATGTCAGCAAAAAGTAGTAGCAGGGAAAAGGACCCAACTCAGGGACAGCAGCAGTAGCATAAGAAGTAACCCAACTCATGGGCAGTAGTAGGAACAGGGAGAGACCCAATACATGGGCAGCAGTAGATATGGATCAATAAATCCAAACAAACCCGCGATGGGGCAGTAGGCAGCAACAACAGATTTAGATCATCAGATTTGAGAAACTCGCATAGGACCAGAAGAGGAGAAGAAACTACGCCATTACACGGAGAGAGTTACTCCACCATGGGGGTTGGTGGCGGAAAAGGAGGGTGGGGTGTCGACAGCGGCGGGAGGGGAGGTAGAAGGGGTGGGTGGCGGTAGGGTGGGACAATAGGGAGGGAAGGGGGTGGAGGCGGCGGCTAGCAGCAGGGTGCGGCGGCGGGTAGAAGGGGGGTGAGGGGAGAAGAGAAGGGTGGTGGCAAGGGTGAGAAAAGACTGGAAAGCATTTGGGTTGGAGGAAGAATTAAGGTGGACTTAGTCGTCTAATACCATATAGAATAGAAAAGTCTTTATTTGATGCGTCTAAAACAAATACAATGTTCTCTCTTTTATAGGATAAGAGAGTAAGAAACAGAAATGGGCAAAATGGGATAAAAGAAAAACTAAAGACAAGGCAAGTCTAAAGCACATAACAAAACATACATAACGCATAACACAACATCTAACTAAAGAGACAATAACAGAAATAAGGAATATGTATCAAGTTCCCCCTCTTAACAACACCCCCAACCTTTAGCCGCAATACCTAAAGATGGATGGGCCAAAATTATTTGGAGATGGCAAGCATAGGCCTCCTCTAAGTTGGGTATTTTTTCAGTCGCCAAGATCTCTCAGAAGTCAAAAGGGGCAAACTCAAAATGTCAACTAATTGAAACATTGTTATCAATCCCTCTCTTTCATTAGTCTGCTTTTTGATGTCCAAGTTTGATAGTAATGCAACTATTGGAAACTATGAAGCATAATTACTTCAGTCTTCAACCCCATACTAGAGTGTATTAGACAGTGATGCTTCTTGGGAACTCTTGGAAATATTTTGGATACTTCTTAGTTATATTCAACATTTTTTGGATGTTGAATACATATTGTCCCTTCTAGAGTCATATGAATCTTGTCCCTTGTTTCTTTTCCTTTGTAGTGGGAAGGTCATGACAATAAGGTGAATAGATAGGGAATGTAGAGGAAACCCAATGGTCTCTCAATACCTCAATTAGGCAATTATTGGATGTTGCTCTTAGTGCTTCAGGAGGACACAACTTTCTCCTCCCCTTTTGTTGCAGGTTTAATTCTTTACCGAAAGAGAAGAGATAGATGGCCTGGAGGGGAGATGCAACTAGAAGGGATGCACGTCTTGGGGCATTTGCTTCATGGGTGAGCATGGAGTACACTTCAAGGAAAGATACAACTCTAAAGTAATTGTGGTTCTCTCTTTTGTAGGTATTGCCACTTTTCAATCATGTTTTCATATTTTTCTTTTCCGTCTATCATGCTTATTCTCCTAGTTCTTGCACTTTTTTTACTTGACAATTGACGTGCTTTTCCATTTTAGACATCTTCACTAGTTGTGGATTTACTTGCATTCCCATAAGTTACATATAAAACAAGGAAAATGTAAATGTGTGATATTAAACATTTTTAATATAGCAAATGCATAATACCATTGCAACCTCCTCTGACTTGTTAAGCTTTATTTCAACATCTCACAATATATATCATGGGCGTGAAGTTTAAGGTGGATGATGCTATGTACATATATCAAGGACATAATGACAAACATTTTAATTGTTAATATACACGTGTTAAGCATTGTATCCATGTCTAGTATATATTCATCATCATCATCAACTAAGCCTCAATCCCAACTATGTTGGGGTCGGCTACATGGATCCTTCTTTTCCCTTCAGCTCTATCATGGGTCATATTCTGGTTGAGATGTAGAGACTCAAAATCTCTCTTTATAAGCTCTTCCCATGTTAATATAGGTCTTCCTCTTCTTCTATTAATTGTGCTTGCCTCAATAGTATTGCTTCATATAGGCGCATTAGTCGATCTGAGTTGGACATGTCCATACCATCTTAGTCGGCCCTCGCGCAACTTGTCCCCAATGCTCGCCACCCCCACTTTATTCCGGATATAATCATTTCTCAAGCGATCTTTTCTTGTCTTCCCACACATCCATCTCAGCATACGCATTTCAGCCACGTTCATCATGTTGAGTCTTTGTTTCTTCACCACCCAACATTCACTCCCATAGAGCATGGAGGGTCGTATAGCAGTTTTATAAAACTTGTTTTTTAGTCTGAGAGGGATCTTCCGATCACATAATACTCCAGTTGCACTCCTCCATTTCAACCATCCTACAGTGATCCTATGACAAATGTCATTTTGGACATCCCCGTCTATTTGAATGATAGAGCCCAAGTAATGAAATTTATCACATTTTCGTATATCTACTCCGTCCAACTAGGCTCCTCCATTCACATGGCGAGATTGGCTGAAATTGCAATGTGTATACTCAATTTTGCTCCTACTAATCATCAATCCATTTGATTCTGGTGCCTTTCTCCAAAGTTCAACTTTATCATTCAAACCATCTTTAGTTTCATCAATCAATACAATATCATCAGCAAATAACATACACCAAGGAACATCATCGTGAACATTCTTTGTCAACTCATCCATAACAAGAACAAACAGATATGGGCCGAGTGTGGATCCTTGGTGTACCCCAACTGTGATGGGAAATGTTGGTGTCTCTCCTCCAGGAGTCTTCACACTTGTTGTAGAGCTACCATACATGTCTTTAATCAAGTCAATGTATTGGATTGGCATACCCTTTTTCCTCAAAACCATCCACAACAATTCATTGGGTACTCGATCATAAGCCTTTTCCAAATCGATAAAAACCATGTGAAGATCTCTTTTTCTTTCCCTATACTTCTCCATAAGCCTCCTTATCAGAAAAATAGCATTTGTTGTTGATCTACCAGGCATGAAACCAAATTGGTTTTTTGATATTTGCATTATAAATCTTAGCCTCTGCTCAATAATCCTCTCATAAAGCTTCATTGTGTGACTCATCGACTTGATATCTCTGTAGTTTGTGCAGCTCTGAATATCACCTTTGTTCTTGTAGATGGGGACTATAGTACTATTTCTCCACTCATCCGGCATCTTCTTTGTCTTCATGATCTTGTTAAATAAATTTGTTCACCACATAACTCCATCCCCCATACTCTTCCATACATCAATGGGAATACCGTCCGGTCCGCATGCCTTTCTCATTTTCATCTTTTTTAAGGCATTCTTGACCTCAAAATGTGAAACTCGTCGTGTGTAAATGATATCTCTTGTATCCTTTTCACACGAGTCTCTAACATTATTTACAGTATCTCCATTGAAAAGCTTATGGAAGTAATTTCTCCATTGGTTCTTAATATCATCGTCCTTTACTAGCACTCTACCATCTTCATTCTTGATGCATTTTACTTGACTCAAGTCTCTTCCTTTCCTTTCTCTTATACGAGCCATTTTATATATATCTTTTTCCCCTTCTCTAGTGTCCAACTTCTTATAAATATCATCAAAGTATCTAGACCTTGCCTCCTGAACAACTTTGTTCGCTTCTTTCTTTGCTTGCTTGTATCTCTGGAATGTTGCATCATCTTGAGATTTGGGCAAGCTCCTATAGATCTCCCTTTTCAGTTTAATAGCCTTCTGTACTTCATCATTCCACCACTAAGTCTCTTTTTGTGGAGGCCTACAACCTTTGGACTCCCCCAAAACTTCTCCGGCAATTTTTGTTATGCTGGAGCTCATGTTATGCCACATAGTGTTGACATCAGAGTCTAAGTTCCAAGTTCCCTCCTTGATGAGTTTATCATGAAAGGTCGGTTTCTTTTCTCCTTTATGATTCCACCCAAGGAATAAGGTATCCGATTTCGATGTCGTTTCGACAACATGGAAACCGAAATTTACTAAAATTTCGACAAAAATTTTGATAAATGCAACAGTGCCTGTTTCAACGCCAAAAGCAATGAATTAAGCCATGAAATTTTACAGGCATGATCTTTACACCTAAATGCATCGATTTATGCAATAAAATTTGATATGGGGATAGGTAGGGGGGTCCTTCATGTGGGAGGAAAGGAGATTTTCCTACTCCCTGAGAAAATTTTGAATTTTAGGCAAAAAATTTCGACGATTTCGACATAGCGGTATGAATTATGATTGCATGGTTTCGTACCAGATGCCACCGAAATCGGTATTTTGGGGCGAAATTTTGCCAGTTTCGGCGAAACCTTATTCCTTGATTCCACCACTTGATCCTGCTATCTTGATTTTTGTTATGCTTGTCTTTATTGATCTTCATGTTAATATCCAAAACCACCAACCTATGTTGGGTCGTGAGTTCTTCGCCAAGAATCACTTTACAATCCTTGCATACTTTACGATCCTCCTGCCTTGTAAGGAGGTAATCAATTTGGCTACAATTGTGCCCACTCTTGAAAGTAATCTTATGAGATTCTCTTTTCTTAAAATGGGTGTTTGCCAAAATCATATCATATGCAACTGCAAAATCTAATATCCTCTCTCCTTCTCCGTTTCTGCTGCCATATCCAAAACCACCATGAACTCTCTCATATCCATCATTGCTACTCCCCACATGGCCATTTAAATCACTCCCAATAATGATCTTCTCCTCTGTCGGTATTCTTTGCATCAATTCATCCATGTTATCCTAAATTCCTTCTTAGCCTCCTCGTTAAGGCCAACTTCGGGGGCATAAGCGCTAATAATGTTAAAAAATCTTTCCCCTAAGAACGACCTTGATAGCTATGATTCTATCACTCATCCTAGTGATCTTGACAACATCATCCTTCAACATCTTATCAAGAATAATACCTACGCCATTTCTATGTTTATCAATGCCTGTATACCAGATTTTGTATCTTGTGTCTCCAATCTCTCTACAACGTTCCCCTGTCCACTTAGTTTCCTGCAAGCAAGCTATATCAATGTCTAGTATATATTAATTGTTACATATACACGTGATGAGAATTGTAACCATGTCCAATATTTTAAAGGACTCCTTGAATTAGAGGTTTGTGTTGACGAAAGTTGCTACATCAGTGTTGTCTCCCTTTACTCTAGCCATCACAACAGTTGTGAGAAGATTGACTAGGAGACCTAGATCTTCTCAGTGGATATGAGTGGCATTGGTATACGAAAGAGAGGCCAAGCCCTAAGCCAAATCTAGAGCACTACCAAACTAGAGCAAACGTAAGCGCAGCTTAATTTTAAGTGTTGACCCTGGAGGCGCCTACTCTAAGATTATTGGTAGCCCATGAAGGGTTTATACCCCTTATAGTGTAGGAGAGGAAGGGGAAACACCCCTACGAGGTTGATAGGGCATAGGCGGATCTCGAACAGCTAGTAGCTATAAGAAGGGATAGAGATAGGTCTTCAATGGCAGGCGTGTTATAGTGATGTATTGTATCAATTGTGAGGCAGCCAAACAAGGAACATGAGGATAAAAAGAAGGGCACGTCTAGGATTTTAGGAATAGGAAGTATGAGCAACGCTTTAATTGAGGTGAGAAGTTTCTTATTTATTTCTTAAATTAGAAAGTCTGGGAGACACATTTATTATCTTTGAAACAAAAGTCTCCAACTTTTACAAAAAAAATGACATTTTTTTTATTTTATAGGCTCCCAAATGTTCAGTACGATCAATATGTTGGTTGTTGATTTTCCACAACTTTTCACGATTTCCCCGATTTTCCACAATTTCTACGTTTTTCACGACTTTTGGCGACTGTTCATAATGTTTCACGGTTTTACTCACTTTTTTTTCTTTTCAAAACCATGTACAAAGAACTCTTGGTTTACACTAAACCCCCAATCCCCACTCTCCCAATGTTGTGTTTGCATCCTCGACTTAATATTCTTTTTCTCAACTAACAAACATGCAATACATTCTTAATTTTAATATCTTTTTTTATTTGCCTCTTATCTATCATTACCGTTACCACATATGCTTAATGTATCATCAATCATTCAGTTGTTTCACATGTTTCTCTCAAATTGTTATGTACATTGTTACTGTTCAACTTTTCTTTCATTCTTTCCTACTAATTTAATAAGATTGTATGTCTAGTGACCTTAATAGTGAGTGAGTGTGTGTGTGTGTGTGTGTGTATTCCAACTTATTGTCGATTATTTCCGAATACTTAACTGAACTTTGACAGAATATTATTGATTTTTCCCAAATTTCCTTAAACTTTTTTCCAATTTTTTATTTTTTTCAGCCACCCAAAAAATTGTTGAATACCAAATTTGTTACTATATTTTAATTGGCACAACACGAAAAAACCTAATCACACAAGGTGCGACAGGAAAAGTAAGCACGGCTTTGAGCCCTGACCCTGGAGGTGCCTACTCCAAGGTCATTGATAGCCAATGAAAGGTTTATACCCCTTAATAGTCTTGTAGAGGAAGTGGCAAGACCCAGGAGATCTTGAACAACTAGTAGCTCTAAGAAGGGGCAGAGATAGGTCCTCTATGGCCGGTGTGTTACAGTTATGTATTGTATCAACTATAAAGGCAGCCAAATCGAGAATAGGAGGATATAAAAAAGGTCCCTTCTAGGGATTTAGGAAGAGGAAGTATGAGCAACACTCTGATACCATGTTGAATGTGAGAAGTTCCTTATTTATTTCTTATATTAGAAAGTGAGGTAGACACACTTATTTATATTTGGCACAACGTAAAACCCTACTCACACAAGCTGGGACAAAACATTAATGGGTGATGAGGTCCAGGGAAGAGAAAAAATATAACTATGTTTCTCAAACATTATGCATGAGGGGCATTGATACTTGGTAGAAGTTAATCGCTATGGGTTAACATGCTGCCTTTGATTCAAATCACGGCCCATAAAAATGGAGATTTATAGAAATGTTGATGGTAATTTCAGATTTCTACAACTACTATTGAAATTTCAACAGAAATTCTGAGACACTATAAAAGTTGTGGATACTGGACCTGAATTCAATTGGCATATGAAAAAATAGAATAGGTGTATTTTACATAACACATAATTACCAAATGATGTTTATAAAATAACCGTGTTAGAAAGTGCTATTCGCCTATTTATTTAAGAAGTTTGTTTGTTTGTTTATGGCCTTAAAGTGTCCCGGCCCATATAGATGTACTTGAGTCACAAGTCTGTAATGTCCCCCCCCCCCCCTTTCCTATATATAGGACATGGGTATGCCGTCGAATGTTAACACAGGTAAGTTTCCCTCACACTTTTCAACAAACTGCTTAGAAGAATACGAATGACACCTTAAATGGTCTTCTAAAGAATGAAGCAGTGTGTAGGTGGTGTTACAAGTATGCATATAATTGTCAGGCCATTAGGAAAATATAACCCTTTAGTGAATACAAATCGAATGAGGGGGGAGAGAACTTGTAATTTTGAGCATTACCGTATATATATCAAGGTAGCATTTCATTATAGGTAAAATGTGCTTGGTTTCATAATAAATGATTGGAAGTTTGGATGAAAAAGAATTACAATTGGGTATTAAGGTAATCCACAGATATAGATCTAGCAAGATGCAAAGCATGGTTTGAAAATGAAACATATCTTGTTGTTTTTCACAAAATCCCATTTCAAAATCATATACTAGCAAAAACTCCAAAATTTAGGGATTTTCCACCTCTGAACTGTCTCTGCATTGCTTGTCTTTATCGGAGAGGGTATATCTAGTATATTCAAGTTTTGTTATAAAAATAAACTAAATATGCATAATAGAGCAGCATACTCTAGTAGTTTTGTAAACCCTCTGTAAATTCCGTTGAAATATTCAACTTGTTGATCAACAAACTAAGAAAATTAATGCAAAAATTGTCAAAGTAGTTGAAATGTTGAATTCGATTAAAGTTATATTTTTTAAAAACAAAATTTAGGATGCACATGGGACCAAATATCTTTGATTTATCGTTTGTGCAAATCATAATTGGCCAGCTAGTTATGCAATGGTCTCTAGGACTACAACATTCAGCGCCCTCACTGCCTCAAGAGTTTTTATTATCATACATGTTTTGTAATTAACATATAATGTTAGATATGTTAAACATGTAAATCTTATGAAGTTTATGTTAACAGTATAATATTGTATATGAATATATGGAACAACGATCCAATTACAGTCAGATCTTGGTGAGAGCGTGGGAGGCATTTGAATAACTTATCCCGGGGTTCGATTTACATGAACCGGCCATATTGATTAAAAAGTATATCATTCCATTTACACCTAATAAAATTCATTACAATCAGACTTGTACATCATGCACAGGATGAGATACTTTTCTGGTTGACCATAGGATGCAGAAAAGATATATTGTATAGATAAATGAACACAATGTCATAATCCAGTGACTTTTATGTCAACATAAATTATTCAATTCTCTTTGCATCCACATGGTCGGATTTTAGAAATAAGCTCTAACATTGAAGTAATTTAAATGTCTCTCGTGTCTCACCGTAACATTGCTATCACTGGATAGCTACCCTATATATGTATGCATATACATGCCTTATATAAACATCCTCGATCTGAAATTTACATAAATCACACCTAACATGACAAACAAGATTTATAACCAATATAATACTACATCACGCTAAAGAAAAACTAAATAAACGTAATTCAGCCCTAACTTGATGTAAACTAGGCCTAAAAGGCCCTAAGCACCACCCATTTCTATTAAGGTTCCTAGGTTGGGAGTTGGAACACCTACAACACCTAGACTGCATAGCATGCCTACGTGATTTCTTAAATGATAACTACAGTGGAAACCAACTTGTGAACATTTTGACCATTTTGACAACTTTAATCCAAATCAATCACTATAAGATTATAATTACAAAATAGTTAAAAATGTCTAGGTTTTGAGTGCTCTGCTTTTAAATTTATTGGTTCACCAATGTATAAGAAGTAACAAGATTGAATTTACAACGTTATATATCTGCCAACAGCTAATATAAGGTTTCAAAGATACAAGTAGTTGACAAAGGAAAAAAATATCTATCATGAGGGTTGTGTTTACGATAACACTAGAAAACATTGAGCTCTTACCACTATTGTTTTAATATATACCTTAAATAATACTACATAGACCTAACAAGAACTAAATGGACCAAATTCAGCCCTAACATGACATAAATTTACCTATTGACACCTGAGGTACCTAATTCAACCTAAATTGATGTAAACCAGGCCTAAAAGGCCCTATGCACCACCCAATCCCCTTAAGGTCCCTAGGTTGGGAGTTGGAACACCTGCAACGCTACATAGAATGCCTAGGTGACAGCCTAAATGATAACTACGGCGGAAACCAAATTGTGAAAATTTTGACCATATTGACAATTTTAATCTAAATTTGAATCACTCTATAAAACTATAAGTTACAGAATAGATAACAATGTCTACGTTTGGAACGTTCTCCCTTTAGATATATGGGTTCAACAATAAATAAAAAGTAACTCGAGTGACTATACAATGCTAGCGATCTGCCAACAGCTAATATATGGTTTCAAAGATACAATCAGCTGACAAAGAAACAATTATCTATCATGAGTGTTGTCGTTACAATAACACTGGAAAACATTGAGCTCTTACCACTATTCTCTTTCCCCTTTTCTTCATTCTGATTAATATTATGTGAGGCATTCTGTTTGTACAATTGATAGCCATCACCCGAGGGGTTAGGAAGTATAGGAGGATGCATAGCATAGAAGTTTCCTATCGCAGCAGAAATAGTTTGAAAGCATTTTTTCTCACTGTCCCATTCAATCTGCAAAACAGCAAGTTGCACCATCAATATTTGAGCAGAGCATATTATCAATAACCATTTAAATTTAGAACATCAATTAAATAGTTAAGTGTAGGTGGCAATCAAGAGACCCGCGCAATTTGTGCAGCCACCGGAAAATAGTTCTTCCAGTTATTGATTTTCATACCAAGACAAATCCTAGAATGTTAGGCATCTCGCCGAACTAGGTACTAGTTCCTGTTCAGTAAATCCATTGTCACAACTGTTAATATAGTGAACAAGAAGCTTCTTGTAATATGTAGATTAGTGCGGATCTACCTGTAACTGAGTATTATTGATTTCCTCTATATATACAAGTCACAAGAGCGACCCTCGATTTAGGTCGTCTCCTTCCCCCAATACCATTATTTACATGATATGAGAGCTTCAAGGAACCTCTAGCAAAACTAGTCAGAGAGGAGGTGGTTGTCATCCCCTCTTCTCTCTACCCTATTTCTAGGTAAGTGTAGCAGCAAGCTCTTTGATATTGCCATACTTTGGCGTGTGCAGTACGTTACTGTAGCACGACGGCCACAAAGGAGGAAATTGCTCCCTCAAGGGCTTTTTCTAGGGACCTTCACCCCCAAGTCTCTCTTCTACAAAGTCAAAGCAGCCTCTAGGTACTGGTGGCTGGGTCTACATCTCTTTGGAGAATCTCCTACATTCTTTGTCTAGGCAGGTGGCAGTCAGTGTTGTCCATAAAGATTGCCTCATAAGGAGGTTGTTCACGTAACCTTTTGCCTCAATTCCAGGCCTATAGATGGCACCCAGACATCTTCTCTCTCCTGGATTTTACTCCATCCAATTCCAATCCTTTTGGAGGGGGTTGGAGCTTCTTCCCCAAGTGGTCTGACCGCTGTTACTGTAGCAGTGTGGCAAACAGCACTGTTTCAGCCACAGTTGTTGTCAGTTTGTCCTTTCTTGAGGTTATTTGTAACCGACTGGCTTGTTAACAGTTGTGAGGTCTCAAAATGAGAATACTCTCCAACAATCTATTGTTACGTCCCAAACCGTTTGATCTACTGTTGTTGTTGCTGTTGACTGTATCATGTTGTTGTTGTTGATCACTGATTGTTGTCTGGTAATTATTGAAGAACTATTGTTTGGGACTATTAAGCTACTTATGGATATGGTATACTAAGTCAGATTGACAAGGGACGAATACCTACATTTGACATAGTTTTGTGCTTTGACCACATCAAATCGTCTAGCTCAGAAGATGGAATTGTCAGCATGTGTTTCTCCGCCCCTCCGAGCAACATCGTCATCTTGGGTTTTGGATTCAGGCACCACGGACCACATAACCAGTACGCCTCAGTTGATATCCACCCATCCCACCAAAATGCCATTACCCAATGTCACTATTGTTGGTCGATCCAAAATTGTTGTTCAGGGTACCGGAACAATAAATCTCTTACCAAATATATCTCTTAATCCAGCCATGCATATCCCAAAGTTCCCTTTCCATCTAGTATTCATAAATCGTCTCACCCGTTCACTTCGAGCTGTTGCTACCTTTCTGTCTGATTGTTGTTTTATACAAGATCTGAAGACGCAGAAGACCATTAGCAGAGGGTATGAGCATGCTGGTCTTTACTACTTGGTGAGCCTCCAAAAGGGTCATCTCCCCTGCATATTCATAGTCATTTCAGTCATATGGCATTAGACAAACTAAAATTGGTCCCTAATTTGTCCAATTTGGATAAACTAGATTGTGAGTCATGTCGGCTAGGAAAACACCAACAATTCCCATTCAGGTTATGGAATAAGAAAATCTTTCTTTGATGTGTCTAAAACAGATACAAGGCACTCACTTTTACAGGATAAGAGAGTAAGGAGATATAGAGTTAAGTAATATGGGATAGAAGAAAAGCTAAAGACAAGACAAGTTTAAAGCACACAATAAAATATAAAGCATAAAGCATATAATAAACTAATACCCACCCTAAGCTGGAGCATAGATGTCAAACATGTCCATCTTGTCCATGTTCAGCCGTGTAGCAAAGCAAGTCTTGGAAAGCATCTTGGTAAAGATGTTTGCAACCTAATCTTCAGTCCGGAGATAAGGAGTGCAAATGCGACCAGAGAGAACAAATTCTCGCACAAAGTGGCAATCTACCCGATATGCTTGGTGCGCTCATGAAAAGTGAGATTGTTGGCAATAAAAATGGAGGCTTTAGTTTCGCAGTGTATCAAATTCCTTGAGTCCTTGGACCCACATTAATTCACAAGTAGTATGAGTCATAGCCCTTTATTCTGCTTCAGTACTAGACCGAGCAACCACGGTCTGCTTCTTACTGCGCCATGTAACTAGATTCCCTCCAACAAAAGTGTAGTAGCCAGAGGTAAATTTCCTTTCACATCTATGACCAACTAATTAGAATCAGAATATGCAGTGAGTTTGCAGTGCCCATGTCTACGATATAGTAATCCTTTTCCTGGATAATTTTTCAGATATATATGACAGACAACATCCTAATGACATTGTTTAGGTTTATCCAGACACCTACTGACAAGTCCAACAACATCAGTAATATCAGCTCTAGTCACAGTGAGATAAAGCTTACCAACCAATCTTCTGTATTAGTGGTAATTAAGATAGGGTGGTGAAGAATCATCATCCCAATTGGTATTAGGATCTAGAGTGCTAGCAGGTTTAGTACCAAGCATGCATGTTTCTGTTAGAAGATCTAGAACACATTTGCACTGTGAAATACAGACACCAAAAGAAGATATGGATACCCCAATTCCCAAGAAGTACTTGAGTTTTCCAAGATCTTTTGTAACAAAGTATTTTTCTAGATATCTTTTAGTAGTTGAAATACCATTAGTATCACTACAAGACATGATTAAATCGTCCACATAGACAATAGAATAACAAGCCCGGAACTGGTTTTTCTAATGAAAACAAGATGATCCAAATGTGAGTGTTAAAATTGAAACTTTAGAAGAATTTGGCTCAATTTATCAAATCATGCTCTTTGTTTTAGGCCATAAATTGTTTTCCTGAGTCTAAATACTTTGGAACACTCCCCCTGAGTAACAAAACCAAGCGATTGCTCCATGTAGACTTTTTCATGCAAGTCATCATATAGGAAGTCCTTTTTTACATCTCTAGAAGTTGTGGCTAATAATCCTATTATTGAGATGATTAAAAAAGGAGTACAGGGTTCTCTTTTATAAGACAAGAGAAGACCACAGGATTTAGAGATAATCCATGTGGGATAAAACAAAACACAAGAATAACACAGTAAAGAGAAAAATAGACTAAGTAAAAAACACAGGAAAGTCTATATACTAATACTCCCCCTCAAGCTGGAGCGTAGATGTCTATCATGCCCAGCTTGGATGTCATAGCAGTGAACCTTGTCTTTGGTAGAATCTTTGTGAAGATGTCAGCCACCTGATCAGTCGTATGAATGTAGGGAGTAGAGACCTGGCTAGAGAGAACAGCTTCGCGGATAAAATGACAATCCACCTCAATGTGCTTGGTCCGCTCATGGAAAGTAGGGTTACTGGCAATGAATGTAGCTGCTTTGTTGTCACAATACATTGGAATAGGAGACGAGTCAGAGATACCAAAGTCCTTCAGTAAGCTCCTAATCCAGAACAATTCACAGGTAGTGTGCGCCATGGCACGATATTCAGCTTCAGCACTTGAGCGAGCAACTACAGACTGCTTCTTGCTTCGCCAAGTGACAAGGTTGCCTCCCACAAACGTGCAGTAGCCAGAAGTAGAGCGACGGTCAACCTTGCTGCTAGCGTAATCAGAATCAGAATAGCCAAGAAGTTTGCAGTGGCCATGTTTCTTGTAAAGCAGGCCTTTTCCAGGAGAACTTTTTAGATATTTCAGAATATGACAGACAGCGTCCCAATGACATTGTCGAGGCTTATCTAGGTAACGACTAACCAATCCAACAGCAGCAGTAATATCGGCCCGTGTAACAGTAAGATAGATGAGTTTACCGACCATTCTTCGATATTGATGATTGTCAAGATAGGCAGGAGAATTCTCATCATCCCAGTCGGTGTTCGGATCCAGAGGTGTGCTAGCAGGCTTAGCACCTAGAAGTCCAGTTTTAGATAGTAGATCTAGAACATACTTGCGCTGAGATAAGCAGAGGCCAGAAGAAGACCGGGACACCTCTATCCCAAGAAAATACTGAAGAGATCCAAGATCTTTAGTAACGAAATGTTTTTCCAGATAGTGCTTGGTGGACTGAATACCAGCAGGATCACTTCCTGAGAGGATAATATCATCAACATAAACAATGAGAATAATAATGCCAGCAGGAGTATTCTTGACAAAGACTGAGTGATCAGACTGGGAGCGCTTGAATGAAAAAATCTGAAGAATAGTGCTTAATTTATCGAACCAAGCTCTGGGACTCTGTTTCAAGCCATAGATCGCCTTTTTCAGTCTGCATACTTTAGAGGACTCCCCCTGAGCAACAAAACCAGGGGGTTGTGACATGTAGACTTCTTCATGAAGGTCACCATACAGGAAAGCATTCTTGACATCAAGTTGATACAGAGGCCAGTCAGAATTAATAGCAACAGAAATAAGAATTCTGCCACCGGAGAGAAAGTCTCAAAATAGTCGACCCCATAGATCTGTGTATAGCCTTTAGCCACTAGTCTCGCCTTAAGTCGTTCAACAGTTCCATCCGGTTGATACTTGACCGTGAAGACCCAGCGACAACCAACAGGAGAGCAATCAGCAGGTGGATCAACAAGTTGCCATGTATTGCACTCAGTGAGCGCCTGCATTTCGATTTCCATAGCCTGACGCCATGCAGGACTTTTAATGGCCTGAGCAGCAGTTTTAGGTACAGATATAGCAGAAAGGGTCGTAGTAAAATTAGCAAAATTAGCACCAAGATTATCAGTAGAACAAAAATTCCCAATGGGATGCTGAGTACAAGTTTGTGTCCCTTTTCTCAGGCTAATAGGGAGATCAAGGTCAGAAAATACCTGCGGAGGTGTTTGATCTAGCACAGAGGAAGAAGACGATGGAGAGGCCATAGAGGGAGCTGTCGGCTTCTGTCTTCTGTGATACACTTTCAGAGGTGGCTTTTCAGGTGGGGAGGCAGTATCAGAATTATCAGGCAAATCATCCACAACCGGTAAAGGCGTATCAACCAGTACATCCGATGTGAGTGCAGAACCAGCCGGAGAATAGAAAGGCATGTGCTCAAAGAATACTACATCCGCAGAGACAAACCACTTTTTAGAAACAGGATTTTAGCATCGATACCCTTTTTGAGTGCGAGAGTATCCCAAGAAAACACACTTAGTTGCTCTAGGATCCAATTTGGTAAGGCCAGGTCAGAGATTTTTAACAAAACACGTGCTCCCAAAGATATGAGGAGGCATAGAGAAAAGAGGTGCGTCAGGAAACAAGACCTGATATGGAATCTTATTGTCGAGCACAGTGGATGGCATACGATTAATGAGGTAGTAAGCAGTAGATATTGCCTCGGGCCAAAAAGACTGAGGAACATGGTAGTGAAAAAGAAGGGTACGCGCAACTTCAAGGAGATGACGGTTTTTGCGTTCAGCGACACCGTTTTGTTGCGGGATATAGGCACAGGAAGTTTGGTGGATGGTGCCCTGGCGACGACAAAAACTACTAACAGAGGCTTGCATAAACTCCAAAGCATTGTCAGTGCGCAAAATTTTAATGGGCTTAGCAAACTGGGTACGGATTTCAGCAAAGAAGTCAGTAATTTTCTCAAGAATGGTAGATCTATCTTTCAGTAAAAACAGCCAGGATGCTCTAGAGAAATCATCAATGAAGCTCAGAAAATATTTAAAACCAGAGGTACTCGTCACAGCACATGGACCCCAAACATCAGCATGTATAATATCGAAGATAGCTTTAGAACTAATGCAAAATTTTGGTGAAAAAGTAGCACGAGTTTGCTTGCCAAGTTGGCATGTCTCACAATGAAAAACAGAACTAACTACATCAGGTAATAAAGCTTTTAATTTTGCAGCAGAGGGATGTCCCAATCTATAATGCCACCGCATGTCGGCCACGGATGATGTCAAATATGCAGCTGGCTTCGGATCGTCCAAGTAGTAGAGTCCATCCGGTCCCTCATGGCCTGAACCAATCGTCATCCTCGTGCGCAGATCCTGAAATAGAACACCATCCGGATCAAACTTAATGGAGCAACGAAGGCTCTTTACAGCTTTACTGACAGATAGTAAATTAAGGGGAAACTTAGGGACATAAAGAGCGGACTGCAATGGCAGACTACCAGTAGAACTTATATCACCAATTCCAGTAACCGGCGATTTAGAGCCATCAGCTAAAGTAACAGGCGGTATAAAAGATGTCTTGTGCAATTTAGAGAATAAAGTAGGATTGCCAGAAATATGAGAGGTCGCACCAGAGTCAATCACCCATGAAGATTTACCAGTCTGGGTCAGAAGGGAGGCGTTGCCATCATTTGAAGCATCAATAGAGGAAGCCAGGCGAGCTTGAAGCAGTTTTTCAAATTCCGAGCGGATCCAGTCAGCTGTTGGTGGAGCAGGTTCAGTCTGGTCAGAAGTCACTTTATTGGCCCAGTCAGGTTTGCCGTATTTGATCCAGCAACGATCTTCAGTATGGTTGGTGCGCTTGTAGTGAGTGCAGTAACGGGACTCAACAGGATCAGCTCCAGAGCCACGGCCAGGAGCAGAAGAACGTCCTCCGCGGCCACGACCTCTGCCACGACCGCGACCACGAAAGGAATCACCACAGCGGACAGCGAGGGCTGCCCCATCAGAAGAGTCAGGCACGGACTGGGACACAGAAGGTAAGCGCTGGACCCTTTTGAGCACATCGCGGAGAGTGGGTAAAGGGTCGCTGGAGAGAATTTGGTCCACAACACCAGTAAAGGAAGCAGGTAGGCCCGCGACGAACAGAGCTAACATAAGTTCGTTTCGTTGTCGATTAAGTTCATAAATGTCAGTAGAAAGAGGATGATACACCTGGAACTCATCCCAGAGGGCACAGCAGGAGTTGTAGTAATCCTCGACGGAGTCAGTAGCAGAATACTCCTGTTTGGCAAGTTGTATGAAGATCTCAAAGACCTTCTTAGGATTTTGTTGGTGCGAGTAAACATGGGAGAGTTGCTCCCACATTTCTTTGGCAGTATGAAGACAGAGTAGGGACTGGTTGATCTTGGCTTCAGCGTTGTTGACCATCCATGTCATGACCCCATAGTCCTCCTTGGACCAGAGATCATAGGCTTGTTTCGTCTTCTCGTCAGCATCAGGAGCAGGTAGAGACAGGCCTTTTGTAGTCAGATGAGAGTAGCGACCTTGGGATTTAACATACAACTCAAAGGAGGCAGCCCATAGATGATAGTTGGAACTGTCTAACTTCACCGTAGTAACACAGAGAGTGCGCGGGAGATCTGGAGTCGCCATCAGACCAGAGCAGAACAGTAGCACGGGCACAGCAAGGATCAGCAGTAGCAGTAGCAGTAGTCAGTAGCAGGAGTCCACCACATGGACTAGTAGACGTAGTAAGTAGGAGATCCACATGGACCTCAGAAGACCCTCACGGGGCAGATAAAGATGTAAGAAACCTACGCCACCATGGAGAAAGGATCACTCCACCATGAGGCGTAGGCAGGCAAAAGCGAAAGGTCGGTTTACGCCTTCAACGTGCCAGAACTGGAAAAGACACGGGTTGTACGTAAGCTTCTTCGGAAGAGCGTACGGAGACGAGCGGAAGCCTGTAGCCGAACTAGATGGTGAGCGAAGAACTAGAGAAGAGAAACAAGAGAGAAGAGAGGATGAGGGTGGTTGTGGCTGCGGGAGATGGTAGTGGTGGGTGTGGGGTGGCGGCGGGCAGCAGGGGGGTTGGGGGGGGCGACGGTGGAAGAGGGGGGGGGGGGGCTGCGGTGGAGAAGGGAGGGAGGGAGGTGGGCGGCAAGGGAGAGAGGTAGGGGAGGTGGGTGACGGCGGCTGGAGGGTTGGTCGGCGGCTGCAGGATGGGGAGGGGGGGGCAGGGTGGGCGGCGACGGCTTGGGAGAAGGGAAAGGGGTGGCGGCTGAGGTTGATGGAAAGGGATCAGGGTTAGGGAGGATCGGGAGCCTCTGATACCATCTAGAAGTTGGGGCTAATAATCCTATTATTGAGATGGTTAAAAAAGGAGTACAGGGTTCTCTTTTATAAGACAAGAGAAGACCACAGGATTTAGAGATAATCCATGTGGGATAAAACAAAACACAAGAATAACACAGTAAAGAGAAAAATAGACTAAGTAAAAAACACAGGATAGTCTATATACTAATAACGTCAAGTTGAAAAAGAGGCCAATCATTGTTCACAGCAACAGATATAAGAACATGTGCAGAATTAAGTCTGGAAAATATTTCAAAATAGTCAACCCCATAGGTCTAAGTATAACCTTTTGCTACTAGACGAGCCTTCAGCCATTGAATCGAACCATCTGGTTGGTATTTAATAGTTAAAATCCAACGACAGTCAACAATATGGTAGTTTTCAGGGCAATCAACTAGATCCCAAGTCTTGCAATCGTGAGCAGAAGCCATTTCAATTTCAAGAGCTTGATGTCAGGCAAGATGCTTAAGAGTTTGTGTAGCAGACTTAGGTATAGAAACAACATAGATAGCAGCAGTAAAACAGGAAAAACTAGCACTAAGATTAGTTGTAGAGAAGAAATTACTAATCAGATGTTGAGTGCAAGAACAAACACCTTTCACCTGACTAATGGGAAGATGTAGATCAGAAGTTACCTGAGAGGTGTTGTGATCTACCGACAAAGGTAGAGTTGGTTTTTGAGGCGCCATGGAGGGGACTGTAACCTTGGATCTTCTAATGTACACCTTTAGAAGAGGAGGAAGAGCTCCAGTTACTTTAGTGGGATCATTTTCTACCACTTGAGGCAGGGGAGTGGGATCCAATAGATCACTCGATAAAGTAAACCCCTAATCAGAGTAGTACTTGCAAGGAAGAAAATGTCCGATTTCGACGCTGTTTCGGTAGCCACAGAAACAGAAATTTCGACAAATTTCGACGGAAATTTCGACAAATGCATTCCTAGCGTTTCGACGACCAAATCATCGAATTATTTAGCAAAATTTTACCAGAACAATCTACCAGTGTAGATCTACTCAAATATGCAATAATATTTCATATTGGATATGTGAGGGGGTGGGGCTCCTCATGTGTGAGTGAAAGAAGCTAAACAATTTCGATGGGCATTTCGATGGAGATTTTGAGGTCAATTGAATGGCAAAATGAATGAATTAAGTCATCATAGTTCACAAGCACAATATATAGACTTAAAGACACAAATGTATGCAAACATAGCATGATCTAGGATGGTAGGACCTCTCAGTAGGATGACAGGACGTAGTACAGAAACAATGTTGCAGTGGTATGTGAGTATTGAGGAAGCATGAGACAACTATGGTTTATGCATCTAGTTGAACCATGATGGTTGTCATCCTCCTTGTTGATTATACCTATCAACATATTGGCTCCTGTTTATTTTGTTTTATACAAGCATAGATGTGTCTCACTGTTAATCTCCATATGCTTTCAAGTGATAAAATGCATACTAATGGATTAACTTAAGCTTTGTTCTTGGTCATGTGCTTTTGTAGCGAGAGCCTATAGGAGGCAACCATGTAGTTAGAGGTGTGATTGATAATGGCATACATACAAAATATCTCGATAGTCATGCTACTTTTGCGCACTATAACATAAATCATGTGACCTCAAAAATGAAAGTTAGTGGGCCATCATAGTCATAGATATCACTCCCACACATATTTTTTAAATATTTCCTTTGTAGATATTTATAGAAGTGAGAGAAATAGGAGAGAGGTAGAATTAGGCTAGGAAGAGAAGAAACATAACTTAGATTGCCCCTAACAAGCCCAAGGGATCACATAGTAAAATCTGCAGACATCGTACCCCATTTCTCGAAATAATAGATGTGTTTCTTGAAATTTCGTCGAAATGCGGACGAAATGGGCCTTTTTTCATTGAAATTTACCTAATTTCGTCGAAATTCGAAATAATAATCGAAATTTAAATTTTTTCTGGCGAAATTCCCTACGTACAGACATGTAAGGCCATTTCAATGTCCGATCATTGGCGGCATTGAAATATTTAGCAAAATTTCGCCAATTTCGACGAAATTTTGAACATTGAGTACATGTGTTCAAAAAAGACAACATCCTCACTAACAAACATTGTTTTTTGACAGGATCATAATATCGATATCCTTTTTCAGTTCTTGAATATCCCAGAAAAACACACTTAGTGGAGTGGCGGTCAAGTTCAGGTATCCCAGGGTGGAGATTCTTAACAAAACAAGTGCTACCAAAGATGCACAGCGGTACAGAATACAATGGTGCGTCATGATACGGAAGAGAGAAAGAGACTTGATTTTGCAATACAGAAGAAAGTGTATGGTTAATTAAATAGCACGCAGTAGAAACAACTTCAGGCCAAAACATTGTAGGAACATGATAGTCAAGAAGAATAGTGTGTCCTACTTCAAGAAGATGGTGATTCCTCCTCTGCCATACCATTTTGTTGTGGTGTGTAAGAGCAAGAAGTCCAATGAATGGAACCCCGAGAAGTACAAAACGGATCTACTAATTTTTTCATAATTTCTAAGGCATTATCAGTTCTAAAAATTTTGATAGCAGTATTGAATTGGGCTTGGATCTCAATGAAAAAAGTGGTGGTAGTGTTCAAAATACTACTATGATCCTTTAAGAGAAACAACCAAGTTGCCCTACAATAGTCATCAAATAAAAGTCATAAAATTGCAAAATCCGGACAGGCTAGTAACAGAACAAGATCCCCAGATATCAACATGAACAATACCATACAGATTTTTAAAATTAAACTCTCTTTTCTGATGAAACATAGCCTGACTTTGTTTTCCAAATTGGCATGATTCAAACAAAAATTGTTTATGGTAAATTTCAGGAAATAGGCATCGCAATTTAGCAGCAGAAGGATGTCCTAGACGGTAGTGCCATTACAGACCAGTCACATAAGATGATAGCAAAGCAGCAGTAGATTGCAGTACAGTTCGTCAGGTCCCTCATGGCCCGAACCAATCCTCATCTTCGTGCGACATGCAAAGATCCTAAAACACACAACCCTTGGTATCAAAAGTGATTGAGCATTGAAGGCTCGTAACATTTCTACTGACAGATAACATATTAAGTGGAAATCTTAGAACATATAAAACATTTTAATGGCATATTTTTAGATAGAGATATAGTTCCAATTCTATATACTACAGACTGAGTCCCATCAGCCATTATTATAGGAGGGACCCAAGCCGGTTTAGATAAGGCAGTAAAAAGATCAAAGTAGCCAAAGATATGAGATTATGCTCCTGAGTCGATGACCCATTTATGTTTACCATAAGTAGCAAGAGATGCAAGTAAAGCAGAAGAATCTTCATCTGGAGCAGGCGTTTGCAAGGATAGACGAGCCTAAAGAAGTTTTTCAAACTCCAAGTAAATCCACTCCACCGGGGGCTGAGTAGAATTGGAGGCAGTAGCAGTTGAATCTCCATAAGCATCAGAGGCAAGGAAGAAAATGTCTGATTTTGATGTCGTTTCGCTGGCCACGGAAATAAAAATTTACCGAAATTTCTATGGAAATTTCGACAAATGTGTTCCTAATGTTTCGACAGCAAAATAAACGAATAAATTTATGAAATTTTTCCAAAATTAACTACTAGTGTAGATCCACATAAATATGCAATAATATTTCATACTAGATATGTGGGGATGGGGGTCTCCTCATGTATGAGTGAAGGACCCTGAACTGTTTCAATGGGGATTTCGATGGAGAATTTTGATGTCATTTTCCATTGGTGAAATCAATGAAATAAGTCATTATAGTTTGCAAGCACAATGTATAAACTTAAAGACAAAAACTGTGCAAAAAAATTATGCTCAGGCAATCCATAGTACATGAAAAAGAAGGAAAAATTTCGATGGACAGTGCATTTCGACAGTGCATTTCGATGTCCGATGGCCATCGGTATGGAAATAATTGTGGAAATTTCGACAATTTTGTGGAAATTTTAAACTATAATCAGAGGTGTCCCGGTTCGCCCATGCAGGTGCACCGTGTTTTCCCAACAATGGTCCTCATTGTGGTTCGTGCGCCCACAGAAGTTACAGAAGTGGTTGGCAGTAGGAGGTTGTCCTCGCCCAGATCCAGGAGGACCACGTCTAGGAGCACCAGAAGCACGACCATCGCGACTGCGGCCAATCCACATCCTCAACTAGAGTCATTGGAGGGGACCACAAGGACCGAGTGATCAGAAGAAGTAGAAGGTAAAGAAGATATAGAAGGAAGTCGTTGAATGCGCTTGAGAACAACCCTCAGTGTCGGTAAGGGACCATTGGATAAATTTGGTTGACAACACCAGAGAAAGAATGAGGAAGTTCAGACAGGAACTGAACCAACTAAAATTCATTTTATTGCCACTAAACTTCTTTGATGTCAGAAGAGAGGGTGGTATACTTTGTATTTATTCGAACGTGTCGAGCATTGGTTGTAATAGTCTTCGACAGATCCATCAGTTGAATACTCCTTTTTCGCCAGATTCTTGAAGGCTCGAAGACCTTCAGATTCTGTTCGTGACGGTACACATGGGATAGTTGATCCTACATGGCTTTGACATTCTGAAGGCGAATGAGAGAACGACTGATCTTCGGTTTGACATTGTTCGTCATCCACGTCATAACTCCAGAATCATCTTTAAACCAATGAGTGTAGGCTTGCTTGGCTTTTACATCAGCCACAGCATCAGGAAGGATTTTAGCATCAGTAGAGATAGGAGAATAACGCCCTTAGGCTTTGATATAGAGTTCAAAATACTCCAACCAAAGATGACAGTTTGATCTGTCAAGCTTCACGGTCGTAACACACAAAGACCAAGGAGGGTCTATAGTCGCCATAGGAAACAAAGTGATGACGTGGACAGAAAAGAATAAGCAGTAGTAGCAGATCTGGATCAATAGATTCGAGAAATCCACAAAGGGGTAGCAGAAAGTAGTAGTAGATTGGAAAGAGCCGCATAGAAGCAATAGAGAGTAGTAGCAGATATGGATCAGCAGAACTGAGAAACCCGTATAGAGGCAGCTGAGAGGAAAAAAGGACCTACACGACCACGGTGTGAGAGTTACTCCACCATGTGGCTTAGAAAGGCAACAAAGACGGTACTTTTAGATCTTCAACGTGCTATTTTAGAAAGTGTCGAGAGACGAAAGGGAGGAAGAAAGGAAGATGTGGAGACTAATTGGTGGAGGAGAGGTGGTGGGTGGTTGATGGTGGAAGGGGGTGCCGACTGTTGGTGGTGGCAGCAAGGAGTGGTGGGTGGCGGCGGCTTGGAGGGAGGGTGTTGTTGTTGGGTGGGTGGAGGGTGTTGGCGGCGTCGGCAGGGAGAGGGGAGGGTAGGCGGCGGTGGGGGGAAGAGGGTAACAACGGCGGGGGCCTAGGGTAGGCCTGGCGGCGACGGGGTGGGGGTAGGGGAGGGTGGCGGCTAGGGCGAGAGAGGGGTAGGGATGGCGGCTAGGGTGAGTGAGGGGTGGGAAGCATTAGGGTTGGGGTGTGGAGAGGTTAAGGTGGGTCATAGCCGTCTAATACCATATAGAATAAGAAAACCTTTATTTGATGTGTTTAAAACATATACAAGGCACTCTCTTTTATAGGATAAAAGAGTAAGTGAGAAATAGAATTAGGTAATATGGGATAAAAGAAAAGCTAAAGATAAGACAAGTCTAAAGCACACAATAAAACATAAAGCATATATACTAATACAGGTCTAGAACCCAAAGTACAGTCGAGTTGTCTTTACATATTCTTGAGTTTGTTGTATCTGTATTTTTATAAAGAGAACAATTACATATAGGTCCATGTAGAATAGAAAAATAACAAGTGAATATAAAGAACTAAATAAAACGCTATTTAACACTCCCCCTCAAGTTGGAGCATAGATATCAATCATGCCCAACTTGTCCACAAGAGAGTTGAAATGTTTCTTGGCCAGCAGCTATGTGAAGATATCAGCAACTTGATCCTCTGATACGATCAGTCAGAATAGCTTCTCTGATGAAGTGAGAGTCAACTTCAATGTGCTAGGTCCACTCATGAAAAACAGGATTATTTGCAATAAAGATAGTTGCTTTATTATCACAATGCATGGGAATAGGAGCAGAAGACCCACTCTAAATTCTTTTAGAAGAGACTATACCCACAGAAGTTCACAAGTTGTGTGAGCCATGGCTCGGTACTCGGCCTCAGCACTAGATCTAGCAACAACATTCTGTTGCTCTTCCAAGTTACAAGATTTCCACCAACAAAGGTATAGTAACCAGAAGTAGATTTTATGTCTATCTTACTTCCAGCATAGTCAGTTCAAAGTAGCCTTCAAGAGAACAATGACCATATTTTCTATAGATAAGGCCTTTACCAGAGGATTTCTTCAAATACCTCATAATATGACACAGTGCTTCCCAGTGACATTGTCTAGGCTTGTCAAGATACTTGTTAACAAGGCCAACAACAGTAGAAATATCAGCTCTAGTAACAGTTAAATAAATTAGTTTGCTAACCAGTCTCCTATATGTTTTACAGTCAGGATAGATGGGAGAGCCATCATCATCCCAATTTACATTAGGATCTAGCGGAGTATCAGTAGCCCGAGCTCCAAGCATCCCAATTTCCTGTAGAAGATCTAGAACATACTTCCTTTGAGATAAAACAAGAGCATTAGCAGTCCTGGAAACTTCAATTCCCAAAAAGTATCTCAGTTTTCCCAAATCTTTTGTGACAAAGTGCTTGCATAAGTAGGCCTTAGTAGCATGAATTTCAGAAAGATCATTGCCAGATAAAATAATATCATCAACATACACAACCAGAACAACAATACCAGAGGAAGTCTTCTTAATAAAGAGATAGTGATCAACATGAGATCTGAGGAAGCATAAGTAGACAAAATCTTGCTCAATTTATCAAACCAGGCACGTGGACTCTGCTTGAGTCTGTAAATAGACTTTTTGAGGCGACAGACTTTGTGTGACTCCCCCTGAGCAACAAACCCAGGTGGTTGCCCCATATAGACTTCCTCTTGAAGATCACCATAAAGAAAAGCATTCTTGACATCTAGCTATATAAGGGGCCAATCCAGATTGATTGCCACATAAAGAAGAACTCATACAGAATTTAGCCTAGCAACAGGACAAAAAGTTTCAAAGTAATCAATATCATATGTTTGAGTGTACCCTTTGGCCACTAGGCGGGCCTTCATGCATTCAACAATCCCATCGGGATGATACTTTACAGTGTACACCCAACGACATCCAACAGGCTTGCAATCAGATGGAGGATCAACCAAATCCCAGGTAGCTCTGTCAGTAAGAGCAGTCATCACCTCAGTCATGGCATGTGTCCAGGCCGTACTTTGTAAAACATCACGAACATTTTTGGGAACAGATCAGCAGAAAATGCAGCAACAAAATTACTAACATGGACACTAAGGTGTGCAGTAGAAACATAGTTAGCAATACTATGAGAAGTATATGAGCGAGTGCCCTTCCTGGGAGCAATAGGTATATCCAGATCAGAAGTTACCTCGGTGGGTGCAGGACCTTCTGAAGAAGAAGATTGGTTTCTGTTGCGGGGGGGGGTCTTGGCAGGAGTAGACTCCGGCGGGCAATTCCTGCGTTGGCAAACAATAAGAGGAGAAGACGGAGTCTCAGCAGGCTGCAAAGCAGAAGACGAATCGCTGATAACATGTAGAGGTGTTGAAATTACATCTGAACTCAAGGTGTTCCCTTTAGTAGAGTAGTACGGAGTCTCCTCAAAGAAAAACACATCACTGCTCGTGAATCACTTCTCAGTAATAGGATTATAGCAACGATATCCTTTTTGAGTATGTGAATATCCCAGAAAAATACATTAAAACTGAGGTAAACCATTTCTATTTCTGGTTATATACAAGTGTTAGTCTCTTTATATAATTAACATTTATGAAAAAGAAATTGTATTGCATATAAAAACAACCGTTCATTACTAAGTGTATGTATGCTTCCAATGATAATGTCATTGTCCTTTATTTCAGAGTTGGATTATCACATTCCTCAACTAGTGTGGAAAGGCCACGCAACCAAAGACCAAATATTGTTTGTAAATCTCTTATATGATTTTCTATTGGTTAATAACTTATAAACGGTAGGAGTTTTGGCCGACCAAAAAAAAAAATAACTTATAAACGGTTTTCTATTTTTCGAGTCCAGGCTATTGTAGAAAAAGTTGGACATTGTCTAGAACATGTTCTTTGATCAACATGTGTGAATACAGATAGCAAGAACCACGCGTCTAAATTATTCCACAACCTTTTAATTGAAATGGCTGTAAAACTAAGGTAAACATTTCTATATCCGGTTATAGACAAGTGTTTATATCAGTATATAATAAAACATATGGAAAAGACATTGTGTTCCATATAGAAACAATTGTTTATAATCAAGTACATGTATGCTTCCAATGATAACGTCAATGTTTTATATCAAAATTACTATGTCCATTGTCCATGTCCAAAATCATGTCCATCACTAGGAGAGCCAGGATCAATATTTTAAAAAATGTAAGCAGTAAGCGTGCAGAGTGCAGACAACACCTTGTAACTGCTTAAGAGCTAAGCAGGCATTTTTTGGAAAAGCGGGTTTTAGTTTGCTATAAAATATTATGCAGAATTACATACATATGTATATAAATACTATTTCTTTCGGAACTTTTATACATAGCTAAACACTCTACACAACAATATAAAACACCCAAATAGTATATAACACAACCAATAAAACAATGATTATAGATATATAATATAGTAATCCATATACTTGTCATAGATAAAGCACCCAAAATTACTATAAGATAATAAGTGTATACATGATACAATAACAATTGTGTATCACATGTTTACAAAGCTAAACAGTAAACAATAGACTTATCACAGATTCCTTACAACTTATTGTTACATCAGCAAATCATCAATTAGTCACACGTTACAGCAGTACAGTTAATCAAAGTATGCATGCTAAATTAGATAATAGTTACATATAATTTACTTGGATATATTACAGCAGTACCCTATTATTACGGATTAGATACAAAGTATGCATTCTAAATTAGAACTAGGGCTTATCATAGAACATTTAACTTATATAATTTTAATATATTATAGTCAATAGTACTTGGATCATATAATTGAATTAATGTTACAGGCTTATAGCAGTATGTTTAAAAAAAAAAAGGGCAAAAAGCGGGTGAAGCGGGCAAAAAGTGGTTGATTGTCTTCAATCCGCTTAATTGGCGCGTAGGGGCTGATTCAAGCAGCTGAGGGGCTGGGATGATTAACCGGCCGCTCAGAATGACTTTTAATACACTGGCAAGATTGAATTTGTAACTCTTGCTTTTAGACTAGTGTTCTAGTTTGTAGTGTTATCAAAGTAGGGCTGCCTAAGCAAATTGCCTAACCATTAGCGGTTAGGAGTAATTGGTCTGAACTTGGCAATACACTCAAATACTTAACACCACCACCAACCTATTGAGCTCCTTATCCATCATCTTTGTGTCATCACCTCCGTAGATGCTTAGCTTTCACATTTAAAAGTTCATATATACTCTAGGGAAACATGCTACTTTAAGAAACAATAGTTTGCAAGGAAAAATAGATAATATATCGGGCTACAAATTAAGCCTTATTTTTTATTAGCAAAAAGTCACTTAATTAAGCACCCAGCTATAGAAGGTCATTTGACTGATTAAACAACTACGTTTTAAACGTCTAACAGAAAACACCAAGATGGTTAGACACTCGGTTTGTTAGTGAGAGGTCCTAGGATCGAGCCCAGGCCACGGGATGAATAGAATGACCAATTAAAAAAAAAAACTACGTTTTAAACATAATGACTTTGAACACCTACAGTTAGCATTCACAGCAGCGTATTCAGTGTTTTATAAAGCGATCGGAGTGTCCACTCAAGAGGCAGCAGGGCCTGGCCGCTCCAAACAGCACTGAAGTGGCTGTTCAGGTGGATTGCATTAGCCGGCCGCTTGGAGCCTGCTTCACCCGCTCGAGCGCCCGCCTGAAGGTTACTTCTGACCGGCCGTTTGGACCCGCTTTTGTACTGGGCGGCCAAAGTCAGGCCCAATTTTTTTTTTGTGCTTTTCTCATTTTCTGGTATTGTTTCTATGCTCTATTCCGTTTTATTTTCTGACATCAGTATGTTTAATGATACTATACTAGTATATTAGTAAATTACATTGTTGCTGTAGCATAATATAATACATTTTTTTTGTACATATACTGTATGATAGGTGATTCTATAATACATAACATACATTAGTATGTTATATGTTAATTGTATACTGTATTTTTTGTACCTAATGAATATTAGTATATTTTGATACATTATACATAAATTATTTGGTTTTTTTTTTTTTGCTTTTTCTCATTTGCTGGCATTGTTGCTATACTCTATTTCGTTTTTTAAGAATTATTTGCTGACATCAGTATGTTCAATAATACTATACTAGTATATACATTACATTACTGCTGCAGCATAATTAACACGTTTTTGTTGAACATATATTGTATGATAAATGATTCTATAACACATAACATACATTAGTACATTATATGTTAATTGCATATTTTATTTTTGTACCTAATGTACATTAGCATATTTAGATGCATCCTACAAAACATAGTTTTAAAAAGCGGTATGTGTTATGCGTGCGGAGAGGTCACCTTACAGAGTATATGCGGTATGCGGGAATATATACGGAAGTATATGCGGTTTTTATTTTTCTAATAATTAATTAGTATATATTAAATAATCACACAATTGCATATACAATGTGTACATTACATATTTAGACCCTAAAATTTGAGATAGATTTAAATATAAAATTTCAATTAAAAGTAAAGCACCATTTAGAATGCATTCTAGAATTATTTAACCATAAACTCTAATGAAGCATGCACAAAATGGTTCAACACAAGTACATAACAATCAATACTAACAAATCATACAAAAGATGCCCGCATATCCTAGTTCCAAAATAACAACGCATTAAATAAGCATGTGTCTTGTGTACAAAACATACAACAAAACAGTACATGAAGAGAATCTTATCAATAAAAATATAATCTAGTTTGGACCGAGATAACAAATGTCCATCTAAAAATCGCTGACTAATCGGCCATATAAGCGGGTAAGCATATGTGGGACGCTTATGCGGTCCGTGCGGCCTTTTTTTGAAACACTGATACATAAACTATTCGGGTGTTTTATTATATCGTGTTAGGTGTTCAGATATGTGTTAAAGTTCCCTAAAATATATTATTGATATATAAATATGTGTAATTTTCTATAAAATTATATTCTAACTTTGGCACCCACTTTCAAAAAGGGCCCGCTTGAGCGCCAGGCCACAAGGTGTTGTCCACACGCCTCCCGCTTACCGCTTTTTAAAACATTGGGTGTATTAAATAGGATAAGTAGCTACTTGTTATACAAACCCCCTCCCTTCTTCTTCCCTCCCTCCCTCCCTTCTTCCTCCCTCAGTGTGTGTGTGTCATTTGTGTATATCCTTTGATTTCCACAACGATTTTCCAAGTAGTATTACACTTACTTTTACCCTTTATACATGAATTCTGAAATTTTCAGCTCAACTAAATGTATCCTGAATATCAAATGTATGACTCTCCGCTCCTCTTTAATCTGCTTAAGAATAGAGCAAACTACTACAAAAATGTTAGAAGCATTTCTCATTTTCTCGAGTGCTGAGGCAGCTACTTTGGCACCTGGAAGCCAGAAAAGTTGCCTAGCCACCTTATGGGTGTGCTCTGCTAGAAACCTTGTAATGTGATTCTGACTGGATTTTAATTTCAGCAAAGAAAAGCTTAATAGTAGGCAAGACTTGTGACCTGTCTTTCATCAAAAACAACCAAGTAGCACGAGAATAATCATCAATCAACAAAGTAAAGTATTTATTGCCTGACAAACTTGGAACATGACAAGGACCCCATACATCAGCATGAACTAAATCAAAAATGTTTTTACTACCAATCTGAGATTTTTTGGGAAAGATAAATCTGGATTGTTTTCCTAACTGACATGACTCGCACTGAAAACTGTGTGTTCCTATACCAAAAATAACATGTTTTATTTTATCAACCGATGGATGCCCACGTCTATAGTGCCACTGTAATGCAGAAACAGAAGTAGACAATGCTGAAGCTAGAGTTGTAGTGTCAATCCGTTTCAAATCATCCAGATAGTAGAGTCCATCAGGTCCTTCATGCCCCCCACCAATCTTCATCCTCGTGCGAAGGTCCTGAAAAATACAAGTACCCGGTACAAAGGTCAGATTGCAGTTCAGGTTACGTACAATTTTACTAACAGATTACAGATTTCGCGGAAAATTTGGCACATATAGAGCGAATCTCAGAAGAACTTGAGCATAAATATCACCAATCCCAGACACAGCAAATTAGGATCCGTCAGCAAGCATAATAGAAGATTTAGGATAGGGTTTAGATAATTTAGAAAAAAGAGAACGATTGCCAGAGATATGTGAAGAAGCTCCAGAGTCAATCACCCATTTGGTATTACTAGCACTAGAAGGAGCACTCAGAAAGGTAGAATCATAACCGGTGTAAGTGGCAGCATGAGCTCCAGAGTCAGCAGCAGAAGAAGATGAAGCATCGGTTTTCTCTAGCAGGAGGTGTTCCACTTATGAGCGTAAGAACTCAGCAGTGGAGGAACTCGAGGAAGCAGCAATAGGAGTTTGAGAAGCACCCTCAGACGCAGCATTGGCCCAGCATGTGTGCCATGTTTCTTCCAGCACCAGTCTTTAGTGTGGTTGGTCCGACCACAAAAGTTACAACACCGCTGAGCGGCGGTACCTCCAAAGACATCAGCAGATGAACCACGGCCAAGGGATCCACGTCCTCTAGGTCGACCTCGACCCCTACCACAGCCTCGGCCGACCATGGCAGCAAGAGCAGTGGTGTCGCCAATGTCAGAAGTCGGGTCAGATGAAGAAGTCGACAGGCGTTGAAGACGCTGAAATGCACTCTCCAACGTCGGCAGTGGATCAGTGGCAAGTATCTGATCAACCACTCCAGCGTATGAGTCAGGAAGTCCGCATAAGAAATGAACCTAAAGTTCTTGTCGTTGTCACTGCATAGTGGTTAGGTCAGTAAAAAGGGGATGGAGGTTTTCAAGTTCCGCCCAGAAGCCTTTAAAAGACGAAAAATAGTCAGCAATATCAGACCCAGAAAAATGCAGACAGATGAGTTGTTTGTTCAAGTCAAACACCTTCTTCTGATTCTTGCTGCTCAGTTGATCCCACGTCTCCTTGGCAGTCGGGAGACGAATAAGAGTAACACTAATGCGAGTTTCATTGTTGTTCAGAATCCACATCATCACAGTAGTCATCATTTTATCCTTGGACTCGACATTACTGGGTGGAGCAGGAGGCGGATCTTGAGTCAGATGAGAGTGCTTGCCTTGGGATTTTGCAAAAATCACCATGGAGCAGACCCAGTGTTGATAGTTACGCCCATCCAACTTCAAGGTAGCCACTTGACGACGGAAATCATCATGGGAGGAAGCCATGACCGAAACCGAGTCCAATAGCAGAAAACAGCAGCCAAGAAGAAAGAACCACATAGATCCTCCTTCTAGGCGGCAGCAGACAACAAGGAACTGGAAGGACCAATTTACATGAAGACTACGCCGAGGCGCAGCTGGTAACCCGACGACTCAAGGGCCAACGCGGGAAGAGGTGAAGACGACTCCGAAGACCCTCAAGACAGATGGTCGACGGCGGCAGGCAGTAGTGCTAGTTGCGACGAGCAACCCAGCAGCCGCACCGGTAGGGGCCGCCGGCGGTAGCAGCAGCAACCAGCCGCAGCAACTGCGTGGAGAGGGCGGGCGGCGGTGGGCGAGCGCTGGGAGGGGCGCTGGGGGGGGAGAAAGGCGAGGGAGGGAGGTGGGCGACAACGCAGGGGTGGGCGGCAGCTAAACTTGCTCTGATACCATCTTGAGTTTGTTGTAAGGGTTAGGGTACGCAATGTGTGTGCCCCGTATATTTATAAAGAGAACAATTACATATAGGTCCATGTAAAATAGGAAAATAACAAGTGAATATAAAGAACTAAATAAAACACTATTTAACATATAACATACACTCAGGCATATGGGGTCCTAGTCGGGTTCCATCAAAACTTGGATACAAGTACTTTACCACCTTTATAGATGATCACTCATAAGTGACATTATTAAACCCGATGAAGGACATCAGAAAAAAAATTCCATCTCTTTTTCATCATATTCCACATTTTCTTCATTAAATCAGGATCATCTCCCTTAATTTCTTTCACATGCCATGTTGATTTTTCATTAACACATTCTTACACACATAGGTTGGTCTGAGATTAACTCAGGTTCCACCTTATTTCTTTGTCATTGTTCCCATTCATCTTCTCATTTTGTACTTGTTATAGGAGTTCTCTCTATCTTATGTGGATTTCATACCTTGATTCACTTTATAAGCATAGACTTGTTTGTCTTTTACTTTATTATCTTCTTGAATCACATCTTCAAGAACTCCACTTTTTCTTATTTGTATTCAGATTTAGATTTTATGGTGTTGTGTCTTCTTTTTAGCTACCAAACATTCAAGTTTTGATAGATTATGATGCAATTCTCATCTTCTTTAAGGTAGGATTGAGATATTCACACCATTATTTCTTATTCGTTATGCTTTTTAGATTGTCTCAAAATGACTACTTAATCAGAGTAATCAGAAAGATAACAATCTAATATTCCATACTTACCTTTTCTTCAATAATTGAATATCTGGCCAGGGCACCCAAATACTAAGATTAGACAGTATGCACCATATTTTTATGTCATATTCCTAACTTAGACATCATCCTAGTCCTAAGTCCTAGTGTCCATGTAGACTCAGTGAACCTAAAGTTCTGATACCAACTTGTGAGAACCCGTTACACTAAACGAGATTATTCAAAGCATAAAACACAATCAATCACTAATTAATCACATACCTAAAAATATGGGTAAAATAAAACCGATTTCAGCGTCAGCACCCACTCAAAAATATTTGCATAAAAGCCCAACATCTTTCTTATATCCATACTATGTCAAGAATTTGATACAAATTGTTTTATCGTCTTAGCCACCACATATATACACAGGAGAACAATATTCGTATATGCCACACAAATAAGCATTAATATGCTAACAAAAGTCTGATTCGTTTGAAACACCATATACAAACTTTTTCTCGCCCGGACCTGAGAGTACAGGGACGACTCTAGGACACATTAGACATCTAATCAACTTTATGAAAGATTCATTACTATAGCTCCTCTTTGCTGCCACATGTTTGTTTTCGTCACTTCTGATTATCTAAAAAAAATGTGGCGAACCACAAGGGTGAGACCCATGTCCCAGCAAGAGATATAACCTCCACCAACGCTTATTGATTACAACATTTTAGGTAATGAGACAGTTTAAGCAGTTTAATCATATATAGCAAATAGGCTCAGCAACACTGATGATTAACGAAATACATAAAGGAGCTGATAACAATTATCATCATCAAGTTGACTATCATCATTTTCCTTATTAAACACATAAGAGATTCAATAGCATATGCATAACTAGCATAAGCAAGTCTAGTAGCATATTATCTCTATTAACATGAATAAGTCTAGCATCATAAGCATATCTAACAAAATTAGCATGTCTAACAGTTTGAACAGATCAATATCATAAGCAGAGCTATCAACATAAGCACGAGTATTTGCATAAGCATGATTAGCAGTATATGCATTTCTAATTATAGAGGCATGGCTAGCATGCTAAACATAACTAACAACATGATATAGCTAGCATCCTAATTATAATCAGCAGTAGCAGTATAGATATCAACATAAGCATGACTACTGTATGTACACATTTACAATCTTATGCATATCCACAACATAAGTATAATTACTATCTCTTAATTGTACTAAGCATCATCTTTATGTAAAGAAAACAAACAAGGGTTATCATCCAATGTGAAGCGTCGTGTATAACCCTAAACAGATATGCTATACGAATGTATTACATCTTTTATTATGCCCTGGGGAATTTGAATCGTACCATTCAAAGTCCAAACGACCCCTGCGAAGGGCTATTCGGTTCCGTACAAGATCTAGGAGTGTCTGTATCCTAAGATCTCTTCCCCTCGGTCAGTACGAGTAAAAAGGCAGTGGCATATCAGTCAAAGTTGCCACCACAGCGACATATAGTCAAGCTACTAACCACTAGTCCGCCCTTGGTACAGGTCACGGCACTAGAAATCAGGGGTATACAAACATAATCACTGAGGTACAACCGCAGTTGTCCTCTAATCACATCATGTTATAATCACTGAGACACGACCGCAGTCGTTCTCAAACACATCAGATGTATGAGGCATGACCATAGCCAACCTCACAATCTGCATTGTGGATGACAAGGATATATCCTCAACCTGCCACCCCAACATACTCAACAGTATGCGCTCCGAGTTTCCCTTAGGGATACTCGTTTCACTATCCAGCAAGTTCTGACACTGAAGATGGTTCTACGGCACAGGGCACTACATGATTAGAGTTGCACTTGATTAGTTATGCCAATTGGGTGAAACGAGTATTCCTAAGGGAAACTCGGACATACAAACCCTAATTTACTTCTAGCAAGCATATAAATATCACAACTTTGAAAAGATATAAAATGTGTGAAACATAATTTCTCATCTCATCATCACATGGTACTATTCACTTGCCATTCATGAGACCACACTAGTCATCATACTATCACAAGATATAAATCCTTTTCACAATATCACAGGGTATCAACCCTTATCAACATAAGAGGATTGCACCTCATTCAGGGCTCAACCATGCCCAAAAGTCATTAAGACCATCATTCTATTCCCTGCAAGATCATCATTATCTTTGCATGCCTTATAACAAGGCTCAACAACATCACTTACATATAATACACCAAATCAGCACAATATTGCATTAATGAGCTAGGAGATATTCATAAACAATCATAGTAGGGTTATATTAACATTAAGAACATTCATTTATTACATCAACATGCAAGGAATCTAGATATGATTAACCCTCATCATATTCATAATGCACATGTTTCGCATAAGCAAGTATCAACCATGTGGCTATGACAACCACCAATTAACACATTAAGGTTATGATCATGTTAAGGAGGTTATTTCACCATCATGCCATCATATAAGAATGTTAAACATGAATACTCATCTTTATGTATTTCATCGAAACACTAATCATTCAATCAAAAATCATCAAACCACCAGTCATACAATCAGCGATGATTTAATCACAAGTCAGTCAATCCCCTATCCTACAATCACCAATCTTGGAAGTTAGCTCGCTTAAATGTCGACCCATTACGTAAGTCTGCACATGTCAAAAGGAGAATCTTATTTCGGGTTTTGCGAAGGATAACGCATGTCTCAATCCTTCTATAATAGTCAATAAGTTAGATAATCCGATAAAAACAAACAATCTAGTAGACTTGCCTATTGCCTAACGCAAAGGAATCGTGTACCACTCATCCCATCTTTAGGGTTATCCCTTATGCTCATCATTCACCATCATATTATGCATTCCTATCCTCTTTGTCTTCTATTTCCATACCCTCGTCTATCTCAGAGGCACTGAATCACACTAGATGGCATGTTGCAATGATGGAAGAAATGTCTTCTTTACAAAGTAACACATGGTCATTAGGTCATTGTCCCTTTAGAAAATCAGTATTTGGTTGCATATGGGTATTCACAGTGAAGATTGGGCCTGATGGTACTGTAGATAGGTTTAAGGCACGATTAGTGGCTAAGGGATTCACACAGATTTATGGTGCAGACTACTTAGAGGCATTCTCTCATGTGGCCAAAATGACCTATGTTTGTCTCTTCATGTCTCTTGCATCTACACATTCATGAACTTTGCACCAATTTGATATCGAATGCTTATTTGCATGGTGATCTGAATGAAGAGATCTACATGGAGCAACCACCATGATTTGATGATCAAGGGGAGCCTAGTATTGTTTGTGGACTCCATAAATTGCTTTATGGTCTAAAGCAGTCGCCTCGTGCTTAGTTTGGTTGGGTCCAGTTCTGTTCTTTCGGAGTTTGGTCTTCACATATGCATCATGGACCACTATGTTTTCTATCGAGAATGTGATTTTGGATGTATTTCTCTAATAGTTTATGTTGATAATCTTGTGATCATTGGTAATCATAGACAAGGTATTGAGCAACTCAAGCGCTTTCTTCAAGATTGGTTGCAAACCAAAGACTTGGGCGATTTTAAATATTTTCTTGGAATTGAAGTTGCCAAGTCAAAGGCTGGAATCATCATTTCACAGCGGTAGTATGTTATGGATCTTCTCACAGAGACATGTATGCTTGGAGCTAAGGCAACAGAGACTCCAATAGACCCTAAGGTTCATTTGTCTGTCGAACAAGGGGAGCCACTTGATGACCCTTAGCGCTACAGAAGACTTTTTGGAAATTGAATTATTTGATTGTTGCCATACCTAAAATTGCCTATGCCACTAGTTTTGTTAGTCAATTCACAGAGAAGCCATGTATAGGTCATTAGGAGGCTATTATGCGCACTCTGAGATACTTGAAGAAGTCCCCTAGGAAAGGATTATTGTATCAGAATCATAACTACATGAGAGTTCATGGTTTTACTTATGCAGATTGGGCAGGCTCCAGGATTAATAGAATGACTATTTCTGGCTATTGTGTCTTTGTAGGAGGAAATCTTGTCTTGGAAAAGTAAGAAGTAGACATTTGTTGCTAGATCTAGTGTTGAATCATAGTATGGAGCTATGGCTTTAGCCAACTATGAACTATTATGGTTCCTACATCTATAGAGGAGTTGGGTTTCACTTCGAGTAGTCACATGGAGTTGAAATGTGGCAATCAACTTGTTGTCCACATTGCCCAAAATCATGTCTTACATGAAAGAACAAAGCATATAGAATTTGAGTGTCATTTCCTTAGCAAAAATATACACGCGGTCCTAATTTAATTGTCTCCAGTCATGTTTGAAGATCAATTAGCTGATTTATTCACCAAGTCCCTGAATGGGTGTCGCATTTAGTTCTTATGTAACAAGTTGGGAGCATATGATATACATGCTCTAGCTTGAGGGGAGTGTTAATATAGTGAACATGACCTTATTGTAATATGAAGATAAATATGAATCTGCCTGCAAATGTGTATTATTGATTTCCTCTATATATACAAGTCACAAGAGAGACCATCGATTTGGGTCGTCTCCTTCATATACATGTCTTAGGCAACCATTCGGGGATTGAAGTTGCCAAGTTAAAGGCTGGAATCGTCATTTCACAGTGGAAGTATGTTATGGATCTTCTCAGAAAGACATGTATGCTTCGAGTTTAAGCCAACGGAGACTTCAATGGATCCTAAGGTTCGATTGTCTGTGGAACAGTGGGAGCCACTTGATGACCCTTGGCGCTATAGAGACTTATTGGGAAATTGGATTATTTGATTGCCACCATGCCTGACATTGCATTTGCTACTAGTGTTGTTAGTCAATCCATGGATAAACCCCGTACAGGTCATTGGGAGACTATTATGCGCATTCTGGGATACTTGAAGAAGCCCCCTAGGAAAGGATTATTGTACCAAAATCATAACCAAATCAGAGTTCGGAGTTTTTCTGATGCAGATTGGGCATGATCTCATATTAACAGAATGTCTATTTCCCGCTATTGTGTCTCTGTGGGAGGAAATCTTGTGTCTTGGAAAAGTAAGATGCAGACATTTGTTGCTAGATCCATTGTTGAATCAGAGTATAGAGCTATCGCTTTAGCCAATTGGGAACTATTATGGTTCAGACATTTGTTAGAGTTGGGTTTCGCTCACTGTAATCACATGGAGTTGAAGTGTGAGAATCAAGTTGTTGTCCACATTGCCCAAAATCATGTCTTTCATGAAAGAACAAAGCATTGTCATTTCCTCAGAAAATATGATATAAGAGGGTCTAACCCAATTGTCACCGGTTAGGTCTGAAGATCATCAGTTAGTTGATTTATTCACCAAGTCCAAGAACGGTTGTCGCGTTCAGTTCTTATGTAACAAGCTAGGAGCATATGATATACATGCTCCAGCTTGAGGGGAGTGTTAATATAGTGAACAAGTATGAGTCTACCTCAATATACAAGTCACAAGAGTGACCATCGATTTAGGTTGTCTCTTTCTCTCAATACCATTGTTCACAACAACGTTAACCATATGGATAAGCATCAGAACTCATCAAGTGAGGCTCTATATATTACTATTACCTTTTAAGGCTAGGAAGTGCACAGACAACTGTTTCAGTCACGTATCAAACACAGACACACCTAGGGTACTCAAACCTGTCAAATTATGTGGGAGTGATAAAAGTTGAGAACAATGATACTCCTTGCATATCATTTACCAAATTCTCATCCAAACCACTAGCTAGAGCTAAGAAAATATGGTGTAAAACACAAAATTGAATTGGATTAACATATTACTCAACCATAATGGGAAGGCCACACAAGCAAAGATCAACTATTGTTTGTATTACTGATTTTCTATAGTCAATAACTTATAAAACTTTTTTGTTTTCTGGGTCCGGGCTATTGTAGGAAAAGTTGGATATTATCGAGAACATGACCATTGGTTACAAGTACGAATAAAGATAGCAAGCACCACATTTCTACATTATTCCACAACTTTTTAGTGGCATTGGCTGTAAAACTGAGGTAAACCATTTCTATTTCTGGTTATATACAAGTGTTAGTCTCTTTATATAATTAACATTTATGAAAAAGAAATTGTATTGCATATAAAAACAACCGTTCATTACTAAGTGTATGTATGCTTCCAATGATAATGTCATTGTCCTTTATTTCAGAGTTGGATTATCACATTCCTCAACTAGTGTGGAAAGGCCACGCAACCAAAGACCAAATATTGTTTGTAAATCTCTTATATGATTTTCTATTGGTTAATAACTTATAAACGGTAGGAGTTTTGGCCGACCAAAAAAAAAAATAACTTATAAACGGTTTTCTATTTTTCGAGTCCAGGCTATTGTAGAAAAAGTTGGACATTGTCTAGAACATGTTCTTTGATCAACATGTGTGAATACAGATAGCAAGAACCACGCGTCTAAATTATTCCACAACCTTTTAATTGAAATGGCTGTAAAACTAAGGTAAACATTTCTATATCCGGTTATAGACAAGTGTTTATATCAGTATATAATAAAACATATGGAAAAGACATTGTGTTCCATATAGAAACAATTGTTTATAATCAAGTACATGTATGCTTCCAATGATAACGTCAATGTTTTATATCAAAATTACTATGTCCATTGTCCATGTCCAAAATCATGTCCATCACTAGGAGAGCCAGGTTCAATATTTTAAAAAATGTAAGCAGTAAGCGTGCAGACAACACCTTGTAACTGCTTAAGAGCTAAGCAGGCATTTTTTGGAAAAGCGGGTTTTAGTTTGCTATAAAATATTATGCAGAATTACATACATATGTATATAAATACTATTTCTTTCGGAACTTTTATACATAGCTAAACACTCTACACAACAATATAAAACACCCAAATAGTATATAACACAACCAATAAAACAATGATTATAGATATATAATATAGTAATCCATATACTTGTCATAGATAAAGCACCCAAAATTACTATAAGATAATAAGTGTATACATGATACAATAAAAATTGTGTATCACATGTTTACAAAGCTAAACAGTAAACAATAGACTTATCACAGATTCCTTACAACTTATTGTTACATCAGCAAATCATCAATTAGTCACACGTTACAGCAGTACAGTTAATCAAAGTATGCATGCTAAATTAGATAATAGTTACATATAATTTACTTGGATATATTACAGCAGTACCCTATTATTACGGATTAGATACAAAGTATGCATTCTAAATTAGAACTAGGGCTTATCGTAGAACATTTAACTTATATAATTTTAATATATTATAGTCAATAGTACTTGGATCATATAATTGAATTAATGTTACAGGCTTATAGCAGTATGTTTAAAAAAAAAAAGGGCAAAAAGCGGGTGAAGCGGGCAAAAAGTGGTTGATTGTCTTCAATCCGCTTAATTGGCGCGTAGGGGCTGATTCAAGCAGCTGAGGGGCTGGGATGATTAACCGGCCGCTCAGAATGACTTTTAATACACTGGCAAGATTGAATTTGTAACTCTTGCTTTTAGACTAGTGTTCTAGTTTGTAGTGTTATCAAAGTAGGGCTGCCTAAGCAAATTGCCTAACCATTAGCGGTTAGGAGTAATTGGTCTGAACTTGGCAATACACTCAAATACTTAACACCACCACCAACCTATTGAGCTCCTTATCCATCATCTTTGTGTCATCACCTCCGTAGATGCTTAGCTTTCACATTTAAAAGTTCATATATACTCTAGGGAAACATGCTACTTTAAGAAACAATAGTTTGCAAGGAAAAATAGATAATATATCGGGCTACAAATTAAGCCTTATTTTTTATTAGCAAAAAGTCACTTAATTAAGCACCCAGCTATAGAAGGTCATTTGACTGATTAAACAACTACGTTTTAAACGTCTAACAGAAAACACCAAGATGGTTAGACACTCGGTTTGTTAGTGAAAGGTCCTAGGATCGAGCCCAGGCCACGGGATGAATAGAATGACCAATTAAAAAAAAAAAACTACGTTTTAAACATAATGACTTTGAACACCTACAGTTAGCATTCACAGCAGCGTATTCAGTGCTTTATAAAGCGATCGGAATGTCCGCTCAAGAGGCAGCAGGGCCTGGCCGCTCCAAACAGCACTGAAGTGGCTGTTCAGGTGGATTGCATTAACCGGCCGCTTGGAGCCTGCTTCACCCGCTCGAGCGCCCGCCTGAAGGTTAGTTCTGACCGGCCGCTTGGACCCGCTTTTGTACTGGGCGGCCAAAGTCAGGCCCAATTTTTTTTTTGTGCTTTTCTCATTTTCTGGTATTGTTTCTATGCTCTATTCCATTTTATTTTCTGACATCAGTATGATTAATAATACTATACTAGTATATTAGTAAATTACATTGTTGCTGTAGCATAATATAATACATTTTTTTGTACATATACTGTATGATAGGTGATTCTATAATACATAACATACATTAGTATGTTATATGTTAATTGTATACTGTATTTTTTGTACCTAATGAATATTAGTATATTTTGATACATTATACATAAATTATTTGGTTTTTTTTTTGGTTGCTTTTTCTCATTTGCTGGCATTGTTGCTATACTCTATTTCGTTTTTTAAGAATTATTTGCTGACATCAGTATGTTCAATTATACTATACTAGTATATTAGTACATTACATTACTGCTGCAGCATAATTAACACGTTTTTGTTGAATATATATTGTATGATAAATGATTCTATAATACATAACATACATTAGTACATTATATATTAATTGCATATTTTATTTTTGTACCTAATGTACATTAGCATATTTAGATGCATTATACATAACATAGTTTTAAAAAGCGGTATGTGTTATGCGTGCGGAGAGGTCACCTTACAGAGATTATGCAGTATGCGGGAATATATACGGAAGTATATGCGGTTTTTAGTTTTCTAATAATTAATTAGTATATATTAAATAATCACACAATTGCATATTCAATGTGTACATTACATATTTAGACCCTAAAATTTAAGATAGATTTAAATATAAAGTTTCAATTAAAAGTAAAGCACCATTTAGAATGCATTCTAGAATCATTTAACCATAAACTCTAATGAAGCATGCACAAAATGGTTCAACACAAGTACATAACAATCAATACTAACAAATCATGCAAAAGATGCCCGCATCTCCTAGTTCCAAACTAACAACACATTAAATAAGCATGTGTCTTGTGTACAAAACATACAACAAAACAGTAGAGAATCTTATCAATAAAAATATAATCTAGTTTGGACCGAGATAACAAATGTCTATCTAAAAATCGCTGACTAATCGGCCATATAAGCGGGTAAATATATGTGGGACGCTTATGCGGTCCGTGCGGCCTTTTTTTGAAACACTGATACATAAACTATTCGGGAGTTTTATTATGTCGTGTTAGGTGTTCAGATATGTGTTAAAGTTCCCTAAAATATATTATTGATATATAAATATGTGTAATTTTCTATAAAATTATATACTAACTTTGGCACCCACTTTCAAAAAGGGCCCGCTTGAGCGCCAGGCCACAAGGTGTTGTCCACACGCCTCCCGCTTACCGCTTTTTAAAACATTGGGAGTATTAAATAGGACAAGAAGCTACTTGTTATACAAACCCCCTCCCTTCTTCTTCCCTCCCTCCCTTCTTCCTCCCTCAGTGTGTGTGTGTCATATGTGTATATCCTTTGATTTCCACAATGATTTTCCAAGTAGTATTACACTTACTTTTACCCTTTATACATGAATTCTTAAATTTTCAGCTCAACTAAATGTATCCTGAATATCAAATGTATGACTCTCCGCTCCTCTTTAATCTGCTTAAGAATAGAGCAAACTACTACAAAAATGTTAGAAGCATTTCTCATTTTCTCGAGTGCCGAGGCAGCTATTTTGGCACCTGGAAGCCAGAAAAGTTGCCTAGCCACCTTATGGGCGTGCTCTGCTAGAAACCTTGTAATGTGATTCTAACTAAGGATCTACTTTATAAAGGAGAAGAAAACCATATCTAACTCAACTAATCAATTAATAGAACGATTCTACACAACCAGAAAAAAATGAAAACTGAATGTGGCATACATCATTGCCCAAACTGAGTAGAAATTCTGGGACACGGTCCATGTCAGGGGTATATTGGTCAAGCACAACGGGAAGCCTCAAAAGATTCCCCCGTTGGTCGATGTGTATACAGAAATATTCCTCTAGCATTTCAGCCTTTTGCTTCAGCAGTTCTGCATTCATCTGAAAAAACAACACTAAGAACATTGAACAAAGAGGAAGAAATCATAGCGACAAGGTATCACATGTTCATTTTGAAACCTATACGGTATTCTTTGGCATCTATTCCATAAACAGAAAGAGCAGTCAGTGCTGAGATTTGTAAATAGTCAGCTCCAATATGATTTTTTTGAAGATTATTTGAGCAGAAATTAGACTTTGTCTAAATCTAATAGGAACCAAGTGGATATCAACCCGTAGCTTGCTAGAAAACAGAGGTTGCCTTAGCACTACAATTAGCTAGGTAGGGAGGAAAGTTCTTGTATGATATATCCTGGATAAAGAACTAGAGTTTATTATGCAGATGTATCATGTATGAATATAAATAGAACGGATTACTGATTAGTTATAGAAGAACCAAGCCAGAGCTCATAAACAAATACATCTAAAAGGTGACTCACTTCTGCAATCTTCTTCCTTAGATCATCATTTTCACTGGCATCACAATCTAATTCTTCCTCTTTCAGTGCCATCATTAACAATTCTGGAAGTGGAGCAGGATCGCTAAGTTGTATCGCATTGAAATGAGCAAAACGGCGCAGAGCTTGCTGGTACATGAGCTCTTTGCTGACAAAAAGATACATAAGGTGCTAGTTATTGTAATGGTAACGATGTGTTTGCGAGCAGCAGAATCAAATGCAGATATATCCAAAAAGAAAAACCCTCATAGGGCCGGCGTCTGTGTATGTTTCGTGTGTGTTCAGATTTTGAGCCTTTTGTCAATTATATGTGCCAGAGGTCTCAGTTTGTGTCTGTGAGCCAAAGAAAATTATATCTCTAACACCCCCTCAACCTCAAGCTGGAGAATCGTGACCCCCCATAACCAGCTTGTATTTACAGTGCACTCATATCCTAACAAGACAAAGAAGAAAAAAAAAAGGCACTCCCTTTGAAACAATATATCCTTGTCATAGGCAGAAAAGTGTACATAAATGACATTACCATGAGACATTATCTCTGGATCTGGAAGTGATGGTACTGAAGACATCCAGCAGCAGTGCACTAGGCGAGTCAAACTAGATGCCAACTTAGGGGGCATGGTTTTGTACAACGCCTTTTACTGGAGTGACTCGAGGACTACTAGACGAGCATGGATGGAATGTGACCATGGGAAAAAAGGTGCACCCGAGGCGTACGCCTCGAAGCAAGGCAGCCTCCGGTGCACCTCCAGGCATGCACCTGACTGTCCCAATGAGAGAGGCGTGCGCCTCATTTTGGCTAGGCATAAAAAAGGTGCAGAGGCGTGGAGTTCAGACCTCAATCTAAGCCTCATATAGACATGTATACTCTATATATAAGTTTTTATCCATGTATACGTTTCTAAACTGTAGTATATAAGTATTTGTGAATGTACCTATATATGTATATGTACATGCATGCACCTGACTGTCCCAATGAGAGAGGCGTGCGCCTCATTTTGGCTAGGCATAAAAAAGGTGCAGAGGCGTGGAGTTCAGACCTCAATCTAAGCCTCATATAGACATGTATACTCTATATATGAGTTTTTATCCATGTATACGTTTCTAAACTGTAGTATATAAGTATTTGTGAATGTACCTATATATGTATATGTACATGCACGTAATGACACACGTTGTATACATTCACATGTATATATTTGTGCATGTCTATGTGCATATGTATATAATTGTGAGTACAAAAATATTTACATGTATTTATTTGTATAATGCATATAAATAAGTACGTCTTTGTATGTGTAGATGTGTAGATGTGAAATGTACGTATGTGTACGTAAATATTTACATGTATAAACATATATATGTGTATGCTTTTGTATAACGTGTGTTCTTGTATGTGTGTATGTTATGTATGTACATGTATATAAATATCGGCATGCATATACATCCATATGTGTGTGTGTTTTAAAATATGTATACTTGTGTACATTAATTTTGACATGCATTATGCATAAATAAATAAATAAATATATGTATATATATATATATATATTATATATGTATGTATACTTACTAACAGTAGTGTGTGTATATATATATACACACACGCGCGCGCGTGCGCGCACCTTGTACTTTTCTGAGGCTTATGCCTCGACGCGCCTCACACCTTTTTCAACCTTAAATGTGACAATGAGGAAGCTAGAGACAATTGTAGTGCCAAATACACCTAAAGACAAACAACTCATAGAAAATACTACTATAAAGATGTGTCATACATAGAAATGTTTCCAACCTGATGATGTCGCAACGTGCCATATATCACCGTCATTATCTAAGCCTGAATCCCAACCAATGTGGGGTCAACTACACGGATCCTTGTTTTCCAACCAGCTATGTTAAGGGCTAGGAAGCACGGACACTTTCCAGAGGTTGTTGTGGCCGTCCTAAACATGTGGCCAACTTGGACACGCTCGGACACGTGATGGACATACGGAAAACATGTATGTACCAGACACATTATCAGGATTGCCACAACAACCTCCCATAAGTGTCCTTGTTTTACCTCCCTTCTCCGGTTGCATCCTCTTTCGCCGTCGCATCAGGACAACCATTCGAGGTACTCTTCACCGGGAAGTTGGTCCTCCACCATTCCGTCAAGGCACGGTGGCTGCTTGGAGAGAGGAGGAGAACCCCTCATTCTATCCCAAAGAGAGGAGTACTTTTCTTCTCATCCTCTTTCCTCTCCACGTAGTCCACATACGTGGATGAGTGCCCACATCTCTCGGGGTTGCTGATGCGTCAGTTTCGCATCATCAATTGACTTGTGACGGCGTTATTTCCCGTCACCTCTCCCTGGTGCGTCTTCTCGGGGTCATCCTCTCCCCGTCTTCTCGGGGCCATCCTCTCTCCGGTGCGTCTTCCCATAGTCGATTTTCACCTTCTGACGGAGCCAGTTCTCGTCAACATATACGTCTTCTGCCACTAACACGATGTGTATCCCAGGCGACACGGCGTGTTGCCGCCCAAGTATTTCTGTTCTGACGGCACTGTTCACAGAAGACACGGCGTGTCCTAGTCTGTGAAAGTTACGCCTTCTAAACCGAACACGGCGTGTCCTCTAGCAACACGGCTTGTGAAATTCCGTCAGGAGTCTCTGGCAACTCACACGGCGAGTGGAAAATCAAAACGGCGTGTTGATCACTTTGGTCAGGAGTCTCTGACAACTCACACGGCGTGTGGAAAATTAGACACGGCGTGTTGAGTACTAGGAGTGTGTTTCTGTCAAATCTTATATTGTTGGAGTTGTTAGCCAGTTCATGAGTGCGCCTAAGATGTCACATTGGATGGCAGTCACCCGGATTCTTCGGTATATTAAAGGATCTCCAGGGAAGGGCCTTACTTTATAGGGCAAAATCTCACACATACGTCCTTGAAACTCACAAGGTTCACTGTGTTGATTAGGCTGGTGATGTTGGAGATAGACGCTCTACTTCTGGATATTGTGTGTTTCTTGGGTCACATTTGGTGACTTGGAGGAGCAAGAAACAAAATGTGGTAGCATGATCCAGCACAAAAGTCAAATATCGAGCCATGGCACATGCTTGTTGTGAGTCACAATGGGTTGTGTCTGTTTTATTAGAAATGGGAGTGTTTGTTGAGACCCCTATTTCTTTCATGTGTGATAACCAGGCAGCTATTCATATTGCTAGCAATCTGGTGTTTCATGAGAGGACCAAGCATATAGAAGGGGACTGCCACTTCGTTCGTGATTTAGTGCTCTCCAAGAAGATTCAGACTCCTCATGTTCGGACTGGTCAGCAAGTGACAAATATCTTCACCAAACCACTTCCATCTTCAGCTTTCAAGCATGACTTCCAAGTTGGGCATGCATGATGTGTATGCTCCAGCTTGAGGGGGTGTGTTAGAAAACAACTTTCTTATTTATGTATCTCTTTACTATTTCCTTTTCTTGTTGGGTCTATTATGTAAATAGTCTTTCTCTATATAATAAAGGAGAGCACACCCTAATCGGGTATTGCTTTTGATCCAAATCCTTTCATAGGCATTATCGTCTCGGCCATCCTTCTATTGCAAGGATGAAGTGTTTGTTTCCTACCATCTTTGATAAAGTTTTTCATTGTGAGACATGTCAATTTGGCAAACAGACTCGGCTAGTTTTTCCTAGAAAAAAAAACCATTAGTTCTAAAAATTTATTTGATGTGGTGCATGTTGATATCCAGGTTCCCTGTTCAGTAACCAATCTCTCAAGGTTTAGAAACTCTGACATTTATATATGACTATTCTAGAGCAACATGTTGTTTGTATTGAAAGATCCACTCATGTCCTGGATATTATTACCACTTTTTTTTTAAATTAAAACCCAATTTGATAAACCAATTAAAATCTTTCACATAATATTGCCTTAGAGATCATGCAAAAGTAGGTCTGCCAATTTGGTAGAAATTTGGGCAGTGTTCATCAAACTTCTTGCTCCAACACACCACAGTGAAACGGTGTTGCGAAGAGGAAAAATTGTCACCTCCTGGAAGTTTCTCGCACCATCCTTCTTCACTATCATGTCCCAAAAATATTTAGGCCCGAGGTTGTCTCTACTGCCTACCAATTAATCAATCGGATACCTTTGGCAGTATTTAAAAGTCAAGTGCCATATACCCTTCTATATCCCGATGTCCCTCTCTTTGTTCCTCTCACATTTTTGGCAGTCATTATTATGTAAGAAATCTTTGCCCTTGGTTAACAAAGCTAGACCCAAAGTCTACTAAGTACAGTTTTTTGGGATACTCGGTACTCCAGAACTCAGGAAAGGTATCGATGTTATTATCTGTCTACCATGTAGTGGTTTGTGAGTGCTGATGTAGTCTTTTTGAATATATGATGTACTATTCTGAGAGCGGATCTTCTTCATCTCATGATCTTCTAGATAATACTCTGCTACCCCAGACTGTAGAAGATGACTCACATGAGGATACAACTATTCACACACCAGCTCTCAAAGTATACAAACAAAGACCCAAGGCTACAATTCCCTCTAGAGCCCCTCGACCGCCCAATCCTCCTTCACTGGTGAATCACGTCACTTCCCAGGTAACTCCTATTTTGGACCTTCTGATTAGTTTATGGAAAGGTGTTTGTTCATGTACTATGGATCCTATCAGTAATTTCTACTCTACTGCTAATCTTAGTAAGCTTTGCATGCATTATTTCTACCATCTCTGCTCTTTTTGTTCCTACAAAATGTTATCCAAGCACTACAACATCCTACCTGGCGCCGAGCTACGGAAGTTGAAATGCATGTGCTTCGTGATTAACGTACATGGGATCTTGTTGATCTTTATCCTGACTGCTCTATTGTGGGATATCGTTCGATATTTATAGTTTAGTATCAGCCAAATGGTACAATTGAACGACTAAAAAGCTTGTCTAGTTGCCAAAGGGTAATACTCAGACTTATGGTTTTGACTATTTTGAAACCTTCTCTCTTGTCGTTGGGCTGAATTCGGTTCGGGTACTCATCTCTTCTGTTTTCAATAATGATTGGCCTCTCTTTTAGCTTGATGTGAAGAATGCATTCTTATATGGAGACTTGCACGAAGAAGTATATATGGAGCGACCTCGTGGTTTGTTCCACAGGGGGGTGTTCTAAAGTTTGCAAGCTTCGCAAGGGTATCTATTGTCTGAAGCAAAGCCCGATAGGCATGGTTTGACAAATTAAGCCACAATCTTATTAAATTATGCTTCATATGCTCTCATTCTGATCACTCTTTTTCATAAAGAAGACTACTTCTGGTCTTATCCACGTGATTGTATATGTAGATGACATTATTCTATCTAAAGTGACAAGGGTATTCCAACTACTAAAGAACATCTTGAACAACATTTTGTTACCAAAGATCTAGGGAAACTTATATATCTTTTAGGTATTGAGGTTTCTCATTCCTCTTTTAGTTTCTATCTCTCATAACACAAGTATGTCCTTGATCGCATTTTGTGGAGTATTTAGGCATATGACTATGATTATAATGTATATTATAAGATAATGTAGTAGATATATGATCACATACAAGTAGGCATCTAAAGAAGTAGATTGGGTGATTTGTGCCAATTTAGGATTATTTTGGATGAACTTATATTTTAATTAAGATATAGATGACGTATACCTTGGATTAGGCTCATTTTATCCCCAATTGGCGGCATCCCCATTCCTCCCCCTTCTCTCAAACAACAAAAACATGCTCACACACTAAAACTAATATTTATGTCGGTTTACTAGTAAATTTTGTCAAAATTTGGCGGTATTTTGCAAAATCTAGGGGTATTTGCAATCCTATATATACACTCGCAGAATATCGTATCTGATGGATGTCAAAATCAAAACTTCAACCAAAAAAATTCCAATTTTGAAAAAATTTTGTCCTTGCTTATAGGTGTGATTATGTTGTGGAGGAAAATCAAAATGTTGAAGGATAAATCACTTGAGATGATTCACACAGAGGGTAAATAAAAAACATTTTTCTTCATTTTAAAATTTGAGTAAGGCACAAGTATCAATAGAATCACATGATGTTGCTCTTTAGTACTTCCTGATGTGGCCTAACTTGCAGAAACAATTTATATCTTTTCAAGGCATGCCCAATGTTTTATCGGTTTGTTTTCAACAATATTACATGATAAAGTTTTTACAAAAACTTAGTCTGCAGTAGGAATGTTTGCATGCATTGTTACGATTCGGGCCGTGGACTACATGAGTAAAGTGGGAGCAAGAAAGTAGGAAAAAGATAATAAGAGAATTTTGGGGGAGAAATTCAAAGGGGGAGTACTTATGCATTAGAATAGGGCCTAGGATAAATTGGGAAATTTAATATAAGAAATAGAAATTTTTTATTTAAAATGAGTCCAATATATCTTATAAAGCCAAACGCAAATAATATTTGAACGAAAATGGGATACAATGGTAGAAATACCCATATCACATGAACATATTGAATGCTAAACCATAAGTGAAGATTGCATTTGCTCTTGGTCATCATTGCCCCGTTGTGCATGTAGTTAGCTTTGTACACTCCTCCCAGTTGACCACCACTTAGAACAATGACAGAGACATATTAACTACTAGGACATTGTGTCTCTGCAGTGCTATCGTGTTATATATGTCTAGACAGAGTTGCAGTGGTATCTTAACTAAGACTGTGTCCCTCGTCAATGTTGGCATTGTGAGTGTAATACTTTGTATGGTTGTTCTTCTTCACAACAATATTAGCGACCATGCTGACCTAGTTACTTCTTCACCATTATGTAGATCTCATACAACCATTCATTGTTTTACATGCACTCAAACCTCTCCAAAAGTGCACTGATTTTATGTCGAAGGAGTTGTTTAAATATGGAGAGTGCCAATTTTAAGAATGTTTATTTGAGATTATCAGGGGTTGTGTTCAATTTCTGCCTCTTTTAATTCAACCTCACATGCCCAAGATGGACATGTGTCTGTCATGTTCTAGCTTAAGGGCGGAGTTCATCTTGGAGATTATTTATTTGTGCATGTCCTATGCATGGTCTTGGTTTATCACTCGTTATTAAAAACGGGGGTATATTATACTTCGATCATTTTAGGAAAAGCAAGATTACTTGCAAACACAATGGACATATACCTCTTAAATTTGTTATCAATATGAATTGTGAATCATCTCCACAATCATGCTTTCCTCTTTTTTAATCATCTAGATTCTCCTCTTTCTTAAAGGTTTTTTTGTAAACAAGTGGCATTTTGACAAAATTAAGAAAAGGAACCAAGGGAGGGTGAAAACCTTTTGTCCTTCTCATTTGCATGACTGCATGGGAGATAAGATAATAGACACTTCTTTACGCATGTAATTGCAAGTCGGCTCCTCGGTCACTTCTATAATCAATTAAATGATTCTGAGTTAAAAAATTCTTAGCCTAACTTCACTGTTGGTCATGTAAATGTGGGAAAACGATATGTTGGGGAATTCCCCTTTCATGTAGTTTTTTTATTTGTAGAAGGGCAGCCCCCCTTTCCTATAAATAGGATGAGGGGGAAGCATACGGACATAAGACAAACCGTTATGAGCCAATACACAATTGGGCCCATATTACAAATAGACTAAACAACTTAAGTAAATAGATTCTCTAACAATCCCATCTCAAGCTGGAGTTGGGGAGAATCCCAAGTCAGCCTGCAGACAAACATACTAAATATCAAAAAAAAAAAAATTAACCAATCTCATACAAGAATTTCTCCCCCTCAATGTTACAATAAATCACCAAAGCACTCAAATACTCCCCCTCAAGCAGATAATCCAAAAGCAAGAGGAATTCCCTTCAATGCTCTGATACCATGTGGGAAAACGATATTTTGCGGAATTCCCCTTTCGTGTAGTTTTTCTTATTGATAGAAGAGCAGCCCCCCTTTCTATAAATAGGATAAGGGGGAAGCATACGGACACAAGATGAACCCTAATGGGCCATTACACAATTGAGCCCATATTACAAATAGACTAAAGAACTTAAGTAAAGACTCTCTAACATAACATTTTCTGGAGTTGTAGCAAACAGACTAAGCAACTTAAGTAAACTTAAGTCGCATGTGCAGGTCGCAAACAGATAACAGAAGCTTCTTGATTAAAAAGATGTGGCATGTGTAGTAGTAGTAAACAGCAACAAGGTGTCAAGGTCTTCATCACATTTGCTATCGTCACAGTCCAGAGAGTGCTAGTTCACAATAGAAAACTCCAGAGAGTGTTGGTTCACAGAGTCCAGAGAATGATGGTTGACAGTAAAAAAGTCCAGACGGTGATGGTTCACAAGTCAAAGAATGTTGGTTCACGAGTCAAGAGAGTGATGGTTCACAGTTCAGTGAGTCAATGAACGCAAGGCACGGATAATGTCAACGTGCAAAGCACAGACAAAAAGTAGAAAGTAGAGTCGACGTAGCTGGATAGAAGACCATTAGCTTAAACAAGCAAACCTAGACATGAAATCTAGATAGTAAGTTCTCCAAGAAGCATATAACAGTAAAAAAATTTTGATTAAATCTCAATAGAAGTCCAAAATTTCTTCAAGTAGTGTATAAAGATCCACAAATATGTAGGGCAACGGAATATAATCTTCTTCTCCTCCATCTCTCCTCGATTTCTCCTCCTTTCACCAACCACGGAAAGAATCAAGAGAGTGGTTGGGGTGGAAAGTCACAAACACTACTAGAGGAAATTAATAAGTAGGCAAATATGTGGAGGATGTGGACCGATAACTTGAGTCAATGTGACACAATTAGACATATCCGGGTAAAAAAAATGGATCTTTGTGCAACCCAAAAAGACACATTTGTCCAGCCCTTAGGCCAATAAATGTAAGGGGTGTGTAGGGGTGAAGCCCCCACGGTATAGATTAGATCAAAAATCATATCCAAATATAGATCCAATTAGTATAGGCATAGTATACATGAGGGTTGTCTTCCTTCATTGCAACAATTTTGGCAGGCAACAAAAGGATAATAGCAACAACCTATTATCACACACACTATAGAATTTTTTTCCTTATACTGATGACAATACTAATTGTCGCTTTCTGTTTTTCTTTGTTATTGTTGCTTTACAATTATCGTTGCTTTGTAGTCGCAATCACCGAATCACATTTTCATAGCCATTTGTGGAGCACCAAAGAGGGACTGAACTGGACCAATAGTGTCGGAGAAACTCCAAATGTCACGGGATTTTTATCAGCAAGCATAGCAAAACTGTAGCATTTGCAACCATGTCGTGTCCAAACGGCATGGATTCACTTAACATACCATGTGCAAACCCCCCTCCTCTGCTATGCATAGTAGAGTTTCTGAATGAATTGGCTGCATTGGCACAAATATGAAAAGGGTAAATCCCTTCGGCCTCCATGGAGGATGATCAAAACCAGTGGTCCTTCAACCTCGCCATAACGTGAGAAGTCCAAAAAGTCGGTTGCCATCCATGACGGAAGGAATGTTTCCAACCTATCTTCCTTGCAAGTTTGTTAGACGGAGGAGTCTGCTACCGGTGATGGAGGTGTTGTTCTCAGGGAGGGTGTAGGTACGGGAATCGCTAGATTGAACGGAAGGGATTTGTCGGGAGGGGATTTGTGAGGGAGGGGTTTATAGGGGACTGGTTTGACCAGCGAGTGGGTAGGCATTAAGAAATTGGGTTTGCGGCAGGTGTGTTGGGTGGCGGTGACCCAACTACAACTTTTTGGGGTCAGCAGAATCAGGCGCAGAGTATCAGCTTACGGAAGGAAAGGCGGCAGGGGAATCGTACAAACAATGGTATTTTAGGGCCGGTTTGTGTCTGCCGTTTGGAGTGCTAATAGCAAGGGGTGTGCCTCGGGCAGGAGAGGCAGGGCAGTTAGCAAGCAGGGGAGTAAGGGAGGAGGTGTGGCGGGTGGAGGAATAGCGGGTTGAATGGGGAGTTGGGTTATTGCGGCAGTGGGATTACGCGGGCATAGTTCAGAGAGGCGGGATTCAAAAAGAGGTCATAATCACCAGACAAAACATCTGGCGAGCGGTCAAGCCAAGAAGGGTTGTCGCCTGCAAGCACTGAAAATTATTTCCTTTCTTATTCTAGGTCTAGGGTTGGATCATTGCTCTGATACCATGTTGTAAAGTAAAAGAAGGCTATGCGGGTGTATTGATAAGAGGAATCGCCCTCCTTTATATAGGAGAAGGGGGAGCACACAGACTTTACTAAACCCTAATGAACCAAGACACTTGCGCCCATATATAAATAGACTAATCCATTTAAGTAAATAGACTCTCTAACAGTAAATAATAAGCTCAAGCGCCCCCTCAAACATATTTAATTCCACGTTGTTGGACAAATGAGCCACATGCCTCCATGCTTGCAAACTTCGTCTTTAAGAAATTATGATGCTCATTTTAAAAGTTCAAAAGAATGAAGAAAACATACATAACAGATGTTTGATTGCATGTTGAGCAAATTCTAGTAGAAAAATTGAACAAGTTTATGAGGATAATTGATATCTCAAAAATTAAAAAGAAGTTTTGATAAACATGACGAATCGGGTAAGCATTTAGAGAGCCTTTTGAAGCTTGAAGTTGTAATGGGTAAGACTCATAGTAAACTTGAGAAATGTATTGGATGTGACCTAACTAATTTGTTGGTCGTAAGGGTGTATGAGAAAACATGATCGAGTTATGTGCCATGTTCATGAAGAAATATCTATTGATGCACAATTCTGAATTTTATTAGAGTCGTCGATGAAGCTAAAACATTAGTCATATACTTGCATTTCACAGTCCTACCTACTTGATGCCAGATTTTTAATTAATATCCACTAGAAACATGAACTATGCTGAAAATTTTGCATTCAATTTGTTGATTTTGGCATAGAAGTTAGTATGAAATTAGTTCGGATTTATTTTTTTATCTCAATTTATCGTATTCCTTTTACAAGGTTTCTTTTGTCGGTTATTCTCTAGTCTGTAATAAAAAGCACGTCTAGGGGTGTGCCTACGCATGAAATTAAATGATGATGAAGCATTGAACCACCACAAGAATGTCCTACTCCCTCCTTTATCTAGTTGTTCTTCAATGAAACTAGAATGAGGCCCAAAGTTGAGTGCCTACTTCACTTTAATATGAAATGCTTGCTTTGCATATGCTCAATCCATGCATAAGTTGCCTACTTAGCAATTAATGTTGATGATGGATTTGAACAGATGCTCAAGTACTACCATGAATCCACATTCCTTTTCTAAATCGTCGTAGTGTCTAGTTTTCGGGCATTATTTGTGAAAATATTATGATTTTTGTGTTCAACACCTAACATTTGAAGGGCTAAAAAAGGCTGTCTCGTACCAGACTCTTTATATCAGTTTTCCACAAGATGTAGTTGGGGTATGATGTATGTTAAATATAAAAAAGTTTGGTAACAAACAAATAAAATATATCAACAAAAAGGAACATGATTATGCATTTTTCAATGAGATTGTTGTAAACATAATATATTCACCTTAAATTCACTACATTCACAAGATACAACTGGGTGGCATGCTGAACTAATGCAAACACATCATCGGCCATTCCCACATATGTGCAATCTTTAACAAGTTCAAGCAACCCTAAAACAAAAAATGCAATCAAAAAGGTGAAATTTTGGAGTGTTTTAAGCTTAAAATGTGTGAAGTTAAAATCCGAATTCACCTGAATGGGTATTACAATCAATCTCATTTAGAAGTTCATGAATGCTTGTTAGATCAGATGATTCCTTGGGATTCCTTCGCTGCCGAACAGCATCTCTGAGTGTGAAAGTAGAAAGCCCGATTTACAAGTATGTGTGATTTCCCAAAGATTCAAATGTGATGATATTTGGAAAGAAAGAAAGAAAGAAGATTTAACCAAACTTTCTGCAGATGCAACAAGAAATACATAAACCTAAAACAAATTTTGGAAACAGATTAATAGAAAAGTACCCAACAACTTGCACAAGAAAACTCAAAGCTTTTGATTTGTGTTTTGTTTCTACAAATATATAGGAATTGTTAGAAACTACTATTTTGCTGAATCTGGCTTCCGGTGAATTCAACACAGAAAAACATTTGTCAAATATAATCCATGCACTCTCTCCTGTTGATATTATTCTGACACCCCGAAAACTGGACAGTCGCAACAGACTTGTTAATCTTAAAGGCAAGAAACTTTCAAATAGCATAAGAACTTTTACTCTTATCTAGATGATTGAATTTGGCTTCATTCCCCATGTCTCCATCCCAAAAAGGCAAACCAACGATCTATAAATAAGTCATACATATGCCAAGAAAGAATTCAAGAAGACGAAAAATTCTAAACTCTATCTAGGGATTATTTGCTAAATTCATAATTAGGAAAATGTCATCATATATACCTTAAATTTCTACATATATGCATATTTCAACAAACCGTCAGTGTTTTCAGAAAGACCTCAATCTGGGTACTCTTCCCTGCTGCAATCTATGTTCCGGGGTATCAACATTGAAACAGTAAACATGTACACAGAATACTTTAGTAGAAAATTGATTTTATATTGAATTTCATCACATTATCACTACTTTTAGCTTTGTTTGTGTCGAAGTTTCATTTGGCAACTGCCTTAAAGTAACCCAAAATTTCCACATCCATGCCTCCAGAAAGTTGCAAAGTCGATTAGTATACCTTACTTCACAACAATACAAACAATCAAATTGTGGTAAAAGTATATAACTTAATATAGGAAATTTATAGTAGTATTATGTAAACGATTCTCCATTTTCATTTATGAAGTAAAAATCCTGAGACATAGTACCAGTTAGAAATGGGTGGCAAAAGATACTGACAATACCTAACAGAAGACAAGTCTGGCCTTTTGTCAGTCTGCGACTGAGGTTTATCTTGCAAGTACACATGAAGCCTACCTGCAGGATCCCTTGAATCGGTCCTAACCATTTTGTTAACAGGGACCTTCTGAGATTTCGACCCTACAACAAATATGTAACGAGAGCTCACCAACTGTAAAGGGACTAAAATAAGATTTCATTCGTTATAAGAAAGAATTAAGGCTACAATTGAAGAGTTATACGTCTATAAATCTGGAATTTGACGTGCATACTAAACCAAAATAGCAACATAAGAAAGTATATCTTTGTACCTGAGGGTGGGTCATTGAGTGTATCTTCTAGGCATGAACTAGTAAATGTAGGTGCAGATGCGTGCAACACCTGCCATGCATAGTACAACTCAAATGATATTCATATATAAAACCTTAAATTTTTATTCTATCTATTGCCTCATTCTAGGCACAAGTTATAAAGAATAAAGATTGTGTAAAGGTAACTTTGAAAAATCGATCAGTAATACATGATTTATGTCAAGGACTTCCTGGCTGCGAGGAAATAGCAAATTCTATATGTCAATTTATAAATATAGGAGCCTATATGTAATTATATAAAGCCTTAGCGACCTATATGATAAGTTAGTACAAACTTTTAGTATAAATATACACGCACCCGAAGCCTGAGCTAGAAGGGGTCTGGGTTTGTCCTATATCTAGTGTCTCTGACATGGAATCAGAGAACGCAAAAAATGGAAGCCCTAAGTGATAAAGTCTCAAGTAGAGAGAAAGTCGATCTCGGCTAATTAAAATGCTGCCACAATAGGTCAATCATGACGGGAGGTAATACTCCCTGCCCAATGCTTGTCGATCATCAATGTCTCAACTCTCAACCCTAGTCATCACCAAGAGCCATATGTTGGTTGGCCCTAAGCCGTAGGACCCCCCCCCCTGCCCTTTAGTCTCCCCTTCTTTGGCCGCTTACGACGACAGCCATTGGTACCCCTTGCGGCGGGGTGGGTTAAGGGGGATCAAGGGCATGTTTTTCTCCCATAGTCTCTGTCCCCGGAGCGCCTACTCCCAAGTCCAAACTGTAAAGGGAAGGATCACCTCCTTCATCCAAATCAAGAGGGTTAGAATAATCCATATTCTCAATCGACATACGGAATACTCTGTACAGTTTAGTGCATGTCGGTCTGCTACTGGTCCAAAATTTGTCTAAGTGAACTCCAGAAAGCAAATAGAGCACTTGAATTCCTCTAAATCCATGTTAAGTGTCCAAAATCCAAAGTCTATCACTCAATCCCCCTTATACAACCATGTCAAAAAAGGAAACATTGGCCTCTACTTCCCAACCCACAATCACAATTCAAAATCATGTCATTACCACCCCGAAGTTGAAGGAGAAGAATTATGGACAGTGGAGCTGCACCATCAATGTCTTCTTCAAGGGCCAAGGACGAATAAAGTATCTCATCGGGGAGCCTTCAAAAGATCATGCCGTGTTGGAACAACCGGAACAGCAAAAAGTGAATCAGTTAATTACGTTATGGAACAGTACGGAGCCACAAATAGCAGACACGACAAACCATTTTGAGAGATGCAAGACACTGTGAGATCATCTCCAAGTTATGTACTCCAACAACCAAGGAAGAAAATGTCCGACTCGACATTGTTTCGGTGGCCACAGAAGCAGAAATTTCAACAAATTTCGACGGAAATTTTGACAAATACATCCTAGCAGTTCAAAGGTCAAGTCAATGAAATAATTAATGAAACTAAGATCCCACCCGGCACTCAAAACTGTTTTCTTAGGATTATTTTCAAGTTTAGAAAGGTTACAAGTGCCTTGATCTGATTGGTAATTGATTTTATATTTCCACATATGCCACCTTTCATGAGGATGACCTCTCGTTTTCCACTGTCGTCTCATGGTTCCCACTTCTTCACCACCACAATATGTTTCTCTTCCTCTAGATATCAACCCATTTCCAGTTCTGTAGGAATTCGATAGACGTATCGTCAGCGACGGTATTTGATCCCCGAGCAGCTGTTCTATCATCATCCTACATTTCAATAGGATTTGAAGGCTGAATAGCTCTTCAAAAGGTAAATGTGCTTGTACAATCAAGCATCCTATTTCTACAAATCATTGCCTTGCCCGGCTTTCTTCCTCAGGACAGCTCTTGCTACTACACTTGACAATACCACCATATCTAAATGTTATAAGGATTCCCCACGGCAAACAGGATTCAAAGCTGCAATGATGGATGAGATGGAGGCATTACGGGCAAATCATCAATGCGATCTGGTCAATCTTCCCCCACTGCAAGAACTTTTTTGGTTTGTCACTGAGTTTTCACGATCAAACATCGATTTGTTGGCTCCATCGACCCTTAAAGGCATGTCTAGTCACCAAAGATACACTCAAACATTCGGCTTTGACTTCTCGGAGACATTCTTGTCATTCACCCAAACCGCTTCGGTTTGCATCTACTATTGCTTATTACACATTTGGGTAGACCTCTCTATCAACTGGATATCAAGAATGCATTTCGACATGGCGACTTATCTGAAGAAGTATATATGCATCAACCTTCCAGCTTCTTTGCTAAGGGAGAGTGTTCTACTAAAGTATGTTGCCTTCTCCGCTCCTTTTACAGCAAAATTAGTCTCATTATGTTTGGTTCAACAAGCTCAATATGGTTCTTGACAGTCTAGAATTCAAGATATCTTCCAACGACAATTCTCTATTCCCGCTCATTTGCTTCGAGCTCATGTCCTTGTTGTCTATGCAAACGACATTGTAATCACCAGAAGTGATGCCCAAGGGATCTTTGACTTAAAGAAAACTCTCGAATCTCACTTTATTACCAAAGATCTCGAGAACCTTTGATAGATGATCTAAGATCTATGTTAAGGATCAATCTCTCTATGTGGTGCTATGTTGTGGAGCTATTGAAAGAAATAGGGATGAACGATGAAAACATTTATTAGAATTTTAATGAAACAGGTGAACTTTCAATAGAACATAGGTACAGAATACCAAAATGCATTAACCATTGGAGATATACATACTTATTTCTTAATGTCTTATTACGTAGTAGTCTAGTACCTAGACATAATTTGTTTGCATATGTTCGTGTCTTAAAATATATCTATTATGCTTGCAATATGATTGTAATCATTCATTTCATTTTCACCATTAAAATGGGCATCCAAATCCCCATCAAAACCATTCCCTTCCTTCACGCATACATGTAAGAGACCATCCCTCCCCCCACATATCTGAAATGCCATATTATTGCATATAGGTGTGTGTATTTATAGTGGTAGATCGGTCTACTAAACTTCAAGCAATTAACTTTTTTCATTTTGGTGTTGAAATGTCAAGAAAGCATAAATTTCCATCAAAAATTATGTACCTTTTGATTTTTGCGGCCATCGAAACAAAATTAAAATCAGACAATTCTATTCTATGATTAATACTAAATGTCTAAAACTCTCAATGAATTGACATGTCGCTAATGAGAGTCGAGGGGCGAGATGTGAGGGGTGAAATGATGTTAGATCTACATCAAAGCTTTTATAGCTTATGTTAGATGTAGCAGTGGTGGGGTAGATCTACGACTTTCCATCTCAAAATCAAAAAAGAAAAGAAAAATGGTTACTACAAGCTTAAGAACTGTTTACCTACAGTATCCCAACCCTATAAAATGTGTGCAGTAGCAGCAGTGGACTTGTCAAAATTGTTGGATGATGACTAACTTTTGTTGACATATGGTTTTTTGAATTTGTTTGGGCCCATATTGTCAACATTTGGGTTATAGTTTGTCGTCTGGGTCAGTAGGTGGGTGACAAGGTGGAACATGGAGCCATAAAAATCGGTGTCTACATTCATGGATCACCATGCGAAACTTCATAATGAGAACCTATTTCTTGAACTTCAATAATATCGACGTGTTGTCAACAACGACAGCAAGCTAATCTATCTGAAAATTACACGGCCTGACATTTCCTATGTTGTGTAGTTAGTCAACACATGAGGCCTCCCTTACATGCTCATTAGAGCAGCGTTCAGCGAATCTTAAGTTTCTCAAGAGTGATCTGTGATAAGTCTATTTTATGAATGGCCTCGGGAGAATACCAGCTAGGTATCTAGCTATGCAGATGAAGAATGGGCAGGTGGTCCTCAGAATCGGCACTCTACATCGGGCTTATGTATCCTACTAGGTAAACAACCCATGGAGCATGCATGTTGCAATCTACAATGGGTTTAGTCCAGACTCTTAGTATTTGGAATTCATGTCCGGCCCACAACCACACTTCGTTGTGACAAGCAATCAGCCACTATCGTGACTGATAATTTAGTCTTCCATGGGTGCACGAAGGGCATCAAGGTAGACTGCCACTTTGTATGTGATCCGGTCAATGCAAGGAAGATTGTGACACCATATGTAGAGATTGATGGTGGTGATCAAGTGGATATCCTTCCCAAGCCAACGTATGAGTACCAAGCTGGGACTACACTATGTACTCTCCAACTTTTGGATAGTATTAACATAATTAGCTACTGGTAATGGGCTCAGACCCGCTTAATTAATCTTTGTTATTTCTCTCCACTTAAGTGATGATCCATTTATCACTTAGGTATCCATGTGACTCCTTAGCTCCTATATATAGGTGTCCAAAGTAATCACTTTCAATGAATGAGCTTTACCTTCTATTCCATTCATGGATAACATAGGGATGTATCTCACCCTCACCCTCAGGCTGGAGCATAGATGTTAATCATGATCGACTTACTGCACAAGGCTTTGAAACACATTCATGTGAGGTCCTTCGTAAAGATATTAGCAATCATGCTCATTTGAAGATGAGTAGTAGAAGTTTTGAAGATGAGTAGTAGAAGTTTCATTGTTCATGATAGCATCACGAATAAAATGGTAGTCCACCTCAGTATGCTTTGTTGATTCTCTCATGGACATAATATTACTTACTAAATGTAGCAGCCCTGTTGTTACAAAACATAGAAATTGGATAGCAAATAGCACAACCAAAATCTGACAATAGTGCTTTCACCCATAATTACTCGCATGCAATTTAGGAGATTGCTATGTATTCAGCTTCAGCATTAGTCCTAGCAACCACGTTTTGCTTTTTACATTCCAACTCACCAGGTTCTCTCTAACAAAAGTACAGAACTTGGGTAGATCTCCTTACAGAAAGGTAGCTTTCACAAAAATCATAGGACATGACCAGGTGTACAAAATCATTAGTGGTTGTTCTTCGTACAAAAAGACCTTGACCAGGTGTACCTTTAAGATATCATAGGACATGATGGGCAATATCAAGAAGGCACTGGCCATGAATGTCTATAAAATGGCAGAAACCTCCAATAGCAAATAAAATATCTAGTCGCATAATGCTCTAGTATAGAAGCTTTCCCAACCAATAACCACTTGTGTCGAAAACAATTGCCATTGTTATATGTTACTAGATACACCATTTTCCTAGATATAGGAGGAAGGGAAACAAGGGAAGCGAGGAAAACCCTAATCCGCTAATTACACTTACATATTACAAGAAATTAAAGTAGAGACAAAATACTAATAAATAAATGCATAGTATATCACAATACTCCCCTCAAGCTGAAGCATAGATGTCAATCATGCCCAGCTTGTAGCATAAATCCCCAACTCTTCTTCTAAAGAAAGGCTTTGTGAAGATGTCTGCAGTTTGCTCTTTAGTAGGCAGAAAAGGAATGGTGATCTTCTTAGTCATCAATGCATCATGAAGGTAAGTGGCACTCCATTTCTAAATGTTTTGTCATTTCTACACGAGGTATGGTAACCCAGTATGTTTCTTGCTTCTCCAAGTAACCAACTCACCTCCCACAAAAATACAATCTTCAAAAGCAGACCTATCAGATTGTCTCCCTGCATAGTCAAGATCATGGTTTAAAATTTCGGTCGAAATTTTGGTTTCGACGGGTATGAGACATAGATCCAGGAACGTGCAAGTACAATTTCAAAATTTTGACAGAAATTTCGCCAAGGGGGCAAAATTTCAACAAAACACAGCAATTTTGGTGAGAAAAGCCCAGTTTGAGCATGTATTTTGTGAAACACGCCTGAAATGGGTTCACAATTTTTAGAAACAACTGCCCAAAGCCTGCTACACTTGGAGAGTTACTTCTTTGGTGATTTTTTGCATTCTCTTGCTCTTGAAGGCTTCCTTTTCAGATCTAATGTAAATTTACTCTCTCCCTCTCCTTCCTATCAATATCAATTTCTTCCTCTTCTAACACTTCTATCTGGATCTAAAAGATTACTCCAAAATTGCAAGTTAGATGTGATAGACTACAACGGAAACTTGTATATTAAGGAGATTAAGCTACAAATTAGTAAATTACATATATCTACAACTATTTTACAAATCTAACTTGGTATATATCCTATTTCTCTAAAATGCAAAAAAAAAAACATCATTCTAGAGTAGGCAGTTGTTTGTCTGCAAGATCTTTTTAGTTTGATAGTCTCATATCTTGGTGAAAACGATGCAAAGAACTGACACAGTTGTACCTCCTCTTGTTGCTTTTGCAGTTTAAACAGATGGGTCGTCGTACGATGGTAGGCCTTTGAGTTCTCCCCAAATCCCTTTAATATTGTCAAAATGTGAAGCAAAGCTTAGGTATCCTTCAATTTTAAGGACTTTTTTCATATAAAACAAAAAGTCTACATGCATTTTTCTTCCTACAATATACATATATGGTCGATGTGATCACAAGCCTCCTTAGCTGTCTTAGTAAAGATAAGATTTCTGGAGACACTAGGCTCACAATTGTTCTAGATCCACGATAGAACAAGAGAATCACGCTCTGTCCACTTCTTGTATAATCCCTTCTTTTTATCCATGGAAAAAAGGTGAATCCTGAGGTGCAAGAGACGCACACCTCAAGGCGGGGCACACTCAGGGGCGCCCTAAGGCTTACGCCCATGGAAAAAAAAGCGCGCCCTGAGGTGCTAGAGGCGCACCCAGGGACGCCCCGAGGCTTAAGCCTCAGTCACTTTTTCAGAGGCATAAAAAAGCACTGAGGCGTAAGCCTCTGCCTGCCACCTAAAACTGATGGTTTGTTGTAGTATTTAGACTGCTATTGGGCCCAGTCCAAGTGGTATTTATTCAAATAGAAGATCTCCACTTCCAGGCAACCGGGAAACATCAATCTTTGGGCTGCTCCAGCCTTTGCTGTTGGTCGTGATGGCTAATCCAGCTGCTGCTACACACGTCAGTGCTAAACTGTTTTGTGATTTGATGATTTAGTTATACATATATTACTTGTACATATAGGCATATATTATATATACATATATGATACATATATATATATATATATATATATATATGTCACAATATAGATAGATATGTATATACATGTATATATAATATAAATGTATATGTATATGTGTGTGTATATATATGTATATTTTTAAGGTGTGTATATATATATATATATATATATATATATATATATATATTCATATATTTATTCATACGCCTCGTTACGCCTCACGCTTTTTTCAGCCTTGCTTACGCCCCAACCATTGTTGAAGAGGTGAGTGTCTCATTTTGGTTGAGCCATTAAAAAGTGTCAAGGCGGTGAGGTGCAATTGAGGTGCTTGCCTCAGCCTGCCACCCTAAATAGGGGCCCTATTGGTCCATTTGGATTGCAAATGGGCCCCGCCCAAGAGGCCTTAAGTCAAAATAGTTAGAAAAAACACTAAACATATTCTATCGATGTTAAGAGTGTCTATTTACATAAGTGTTTTAGTCTTTTACTTAAGTTGACTTTAGTCTAATTGTAACATGGGCCCAATCGCGTATTGGCCCATTAGGGTTTGTCTAAGTGTATGTATGCTTCCCCCTTCTATTTATAGGAAAGGGTGGTTCCCTCCTATCAATCAAGCAATAACAAAAACCCTACACGAAAGGGGATCTTCCCCACTCATATCGATTTTCACAATCGGCATGAATCTATCGCTCATGTCGAAGGTTGTTCCGGAGAGCTTCTCTAAGGAGCACCACCACCTACAACAGGGACTCCGGAGAGAAGCGCCTTCAAATCTTGCTCCTCCACCACTAGCCAACCACCCCGCAGCCATCCTTCGTCTGCTCCAGCCTTTGTCGCGAGCGTGGTGGCTGATCTAGCTGCAGCTAGATGCGTCAGTGAGCAGAGCCAAGCTACTATTGCTCCCTTGATCATTTTGGCAGCTCCGGAGGCCACCAAACGTGTTGCCCCTTCTTCTTTCATCTATTGGACTGAAACATAGGCATTATGCCGTCTTGGGTGATTTCCACATCATAGAGTGGGAAAAAGAAATTTTTTTACTGCTTTTTCTGAAATTTCGGATCTTTTGATCCTCTCCTCGCAAGTTTGAGTATATATTTTGTTTGGTAATTTTGATTTGCTATCCTATAGGAATTTGTTTCCCAATCAGATATGCCAAGGAAATGTGCACCCTCAAAAGCTAGAAGTTACCTGGGATGGAAGTATTGCGAGGAGGTAAAGGGAATTGAAGACAAGTGTTACCTACATGTGAGGTGTAATTCTTTGTCGGAAGAAGTAAGGAGGTTGAAAGTTCATTTAGCTAAAACTCATAAGAATGTCGGTGATTGTGAGTTGTGACAAAGTTCCAATATGAACAAGAGATGAAGCCATAGTTGGGTGCACAAGTGGCGAAGAAGAAGAGGCAAATGGATGAAAAGAAAGATATTTGTCATGCTGCAGCATACAACACAACACTTGATCCTTCATCAGTACACAAGAAATTCTCAAGCTACTGGTGCAAGTGAGTGAAGAGAGTGTTGCTTGTAGAGAAACAAACTAGAGGTCCGATGGATGCTTTTGTAACCAATGCAAATACATATGGTTATGTGCAGCCTAGTGTGAAAGATGCTTGGAGGAAGGAGCAAAGAAATCAAGCTTGCTTGTCCATTGGCAGATTTTCTTTGAAATGATATTGCTTTTAATGTTGCCAATAGTCCATCTTACAGGAATATGCTACAATCTGTTGGGAACTATGGTAGGAACTTGAAGCCTCCAACTGGGTATGAGTTATGGACTTGGATTCTGAATAAAGAAGTTCAAACTATAAAAACCATGGTTGATGAAGTTATCTCTTTAAGGGCTATTGGGTGTAGCATTATATTTGATGGATGGACAGATGTGAAAGGCCGATCTTTGGTAAATTTCTTTGTCAACAATCCTCAAGGTACATGGTTTTCAAAATCGGTTGTGTATTTGATAAAGTAAAAGATGCAAAATTGATGTTTGAGTTTTTAGAAGACATTGTTGAAGTAGGAGAGGAAAATGTGGCGCAACTGATCACAGACAATGCACTAAACTACAAGCTTGCAGGCTCAAAAAATTTCGTCCAGCATAAAAATTTTGTTGAAGTGGGTTCTTGTTAGTGTGCAAAAATACATAAAGGGAGACATCATTTGCCCTGCATTGACAACGTTTGCAACTGCTTTTCTAACTTTTCAGAGTTTGCTATCTGTAGAAGGACCACTTGAGTCCTTAGCTTCTCGTACTTTGACACATAGCCCGTATGCATCGTTGGGAAGCTATGTAGGAGGACTATATTGAAAAGCAAATCTTTTTGGCATGATTTATCATACTCAGTGAGAACATTGCAACCTTTAGTTATTGTCTTGAGGATGGTTGATTCTGATAAATATCCTCCTATGGGGTTCATGTATGAAGCCCTCAATAGTGCAAAAGAAGATATTGCCAAAGGTCTAAACAATGATACGAACAAATACCAAATCATATGGGACATAGTAGACAAAAGGTGGGACAAGCAGTTGCACACACATCTACATTCGACAGCATATTTTCTAAATCCCCAATTTCAGTATGATCCTACTTTGCTGAGACATGCAAAAGCATAGTTGTCAAGGCGGCTAGGTGGTCAGCATGCCCCAAGGGGTGCCTAGGCTGTTCTGGACATTTTTTTGTTTTTGTATTTTTTTCAGTATGTCAATTTGCTTCTTATTATATATATATACTACATATAATACCATATAGGAAACATAAAAAGAGGGCAGAATGAGGCTATGACAGCAGTAGCAGGAGATGGTAGTAGGAAGAAAAAAGGGAAGCAATATCAACAAGCCTGCAACAACAATGGGAGCAGGAGATATAGAAAAGAAATAAAAGAAAACAGGAAAAAAAAGGGTGGAAAGAGGTTGTAACTCAATAGGGAGGAAATGGAGGATGGGAAAGAAAAGAAAAGAAATATTAACATCAGCAGCAACATCATGAGGAACAGGTGATGTAAATTGTAAAAGAGGAAAATAGAAAGTACAACATCAGCAACATTACGAAGCATAGGTGATGTAAAAGAGGATTGGATGAAAACAGAATTTATAAAAAAAAACAGTAGTAGGATTTAAGAGGGGATATAGGAGGAATAACTCTCAAAAAAAACACAGCAGCCGTAAATTTTAGGAATAAAATGCAGGAGAAAGGATAAAAAAAGGAGAGAAAAAGAAGCAAGAACAACAGACATATAAGATAGTAAATTTTTCTTAACAAACAAGCTATGATGACTTACCAATTTGACCCTGTTACAATACCTGTTTTATATGTTCTGTTAATTGTTTTGTTATTTCCATATTACTTGTGGACCTCTCTGTAATTGTTCCAATGTTATATATATGAGGGTGCACACATTGTGCAACCCTACGCTTCCCAAACTTGTTTTGTCTTTCACATGGTACCAGAGCAGTAGATCCAGGCGGCCGTCTCCCTCCCTTCCCTTCCCTCTCTCTCTCTCTCTCTCTCTCTCCGGGCGCCGCCCCCCCCCTCCCCCCCCCCCCCGCGCGCGGCACCGCAGCCGCCGGCCAGCAGCAGCCGGGCCGCCGCCGCCGGCCAGCAGCAGGGCCGCCGCCGGCCCCGCAGCAGCAGCAGCCGGCCGGGCAGGCCAGCCGCCGCCGCCGCCGGCCGGGCAGCAGGCGCGGGCCAGCCACCCAGGGCCGGTCCTCTTCTCCGCCGCCGGGGCCTAATACGCCTCCGCGGCCCGTTGCCACTGGGCTGTTGGCTACGTAAAGGTCCGGTGGCTTGAACTGACGTAGAAGTTTTTTTCCAGTTCCGTGCCTGCCTGCCCGTGTAGACCCTTGTGTCGCCGGGCTTTGATCTGCGCTTAGACGTAGATCGTATGTGAGAGGTCTTCTCTGTGTTTGTTGTGCCTGCTGTGCCTGTCTGACGGCATAGACCGTCTCCTGCTTGTTCGTGCCTGTTCCTGCTGTGCCTACTGCTACCATGGCGTCTTCGCATGATGACTTCCGCCGTCAAGTTACTACTGTGAAGCTTGATGGGCGTAACTACCCACACTGGGTCTGCTCCATGACGATCTATGCTAGATCTCAGGGCAAGTACTCACACCTTATCCGTGCGGGTCCAGACGCACCTGCCGCAGACGCTGATGCTAAAGATGTGAAGGCGTATGACGACTGGGTTCGTGATGACTCCACCGTGATGACCTAGATTCTCAACAGCAGCATCGAGAAGATCAGTGTCACACTTCTTCACCTGCCTACGGCGAAGCAGATGTGGGATCAGCTCGTCGGGACTTACTCGCATAGTCAGAACCCCAAGAAGGTGTTTGACATCACCAAGCAGCTGGGACGTCTACAGTTCACGGGGACAGATATTTCTGACTACTTCTCTGACTTCACTGGATTATGGGGGGAGCTGGAATCCTATCATCCTCTCTCCACGGACCTGGCTACTATGCAGCGTCAGCGCCAGGAACTTCAGTTGGTTCAGTTTCTCTGTGGCTTGCCCGAGTCATATGCTGGAGTTGTGGACCAAATCCTTGCTAGTGACCCTCTGCCGTCACTACAGAGTGCCTACAAACGCCTTCAGCGTTTGCCTTCGTCGTCTGCCTCTCTGACTCCTGATGTTGGAGATTCTTCGGCCCTTGCTGCTTCTTCTGGTCGTGGTCGCGGTCGTGGCCGTGGTCGCTTTGCTGAGAGCCGTCCTCCCCTGGGTGGAGGACGAGGACGGGCTGCTCCGGGTCGTGGAGCCTCTTCTACTGCACCTACTACTGGTGCGCGTCCTCAGTCGGGACAGCGCCTTTGTACCTTCTGTGGCCGGTCCAACCATATTGAAGAAAAATGCTGGGAGAAATATGGTAAGCCGGCGTGGGCCAATGCCGCTGCGGACTCCACTACTACTGCTTCAGAAGGGACGACTCAGGCTACTGACTCTGCTTCCTCGAGTGCGACTGCTGATTACATCCGTGCTGAGGTGGAGCGCCTCCTTCTTGAGCGCGCCGGTGCGTCGTCTCAAGCTTCGACTAGTGGAGCTCATGCTGCCACCTACTCTGGTTATGATACTGCCTTTCTGAGTTCTTCCTCTACCCCTGGTAATACTAAATGGGTCATAGACTCTGGTGCCTCTTCGCATATTTCTGGAAATAAATCATTGTTTCGAAAATTATTTACACCTGCTAGACCCTCTTCTGTCATGTTGGCCGATGGTTCTAAGTCTGCAGTGGTTGGAGTAGGGGATATTTCTTCTGATTTTCTGCTGAAATCTGCCTTATATGTGCCGCGATTTCCTTTGAATCTGTTGTCTGTTAGCAAGATATTGCGGAGCTTACAGTGTAGTCTGACTTTTATTCCTGGATCTTGTGTTTTTCAGGACCTTCGCACGAGGTTGAAGATTGGTGGGGGGTATGAAGGTGCTGATGGACTCTTCTATCTGGATCAGTTACCTAAAGCTGCTAAAGCATCTGTGACGTCTGCTTTATCTACATCTGTTTCTGCATTACAGTGGCACTACCGGCTGGGCCATCCCTCATCTGAGAAGCTTAGATATTTGGTGTCTGATATTGGTGTTTGTCGTTTTCAGTGCGAGTCATGTCAACTTGGAAAGCAAACTCGTGCTGTTTATCCTAGACGCAGTCAAATTAGCAGTAAAAATATATTTGATATAGTGCATTCTGATGTATGGGGACCTTGTCATGTGCCTAGTTTATCTGGTCATAAGTATTTTATTCTGTTTATTGATGACTTCTCTCGGACTACTTGGTTATTTATGATGAAAAGTAGGTCCGAAGTTTTGTCTGTTATCAAATTCTTCTTTGCTGAAATAAAAACTCAATATGGCATGCCTGTTAAAAATTTTCGTACTGATAATGCACTGGAATTTGTTAAAAAGGATGTGGATGTTTTTTGTAAATCTGTGGGTACGATACATCAGACCTCTTGTGCTTATACACCCCAGCAAAATGGTGTGGCTGAGCGTAAAAATAGACATGTGTTAGAAGTTGCTAGAACTATTATGATGCATGCACATGTTCCTCGCTCGTTTTGGCCTGAGGCCATATTGACTGCTTGCTTTCTGATAAATCGTATGCCATCATCTGTGATTGGGAACCAAATACCTATTCAGGTGCTCCAACCCGATATTCCGCTGTTTACTGTGCCTCCTAGGATTTTTGGATGTACCTGTTTTGTCCGGTTAGTTGGACCTACTTCTGATAAATTGTCTCCTCGTGCTGAGAAGTGCATTTTTTTGGGGTACTCCCGTACCCAGAAGGGATATCGGTGCTACAGCCCTACTGCAAGGAAATGGTTTACTAGCAGTGATGTAGTTTTCTTTGAAGATACTCCTTATTATTCGGCTAGTGGTGACAGTTTACAGTCTGATCTCATTGCTTCGCCTCTACCTGTTGTTTCTGAATGTGTGCCTGACATTACTGATAAAGTCACTACTGAGGCTGATAAGCCTCCTCTGATAGTTTATCAACGCAGGAACAGAGTGCCTTCTACTCAAGAAACCCCCCATGAAAACCAATCTTCATCTCCAGAAGGTTCTGCTACACCTGAGGTACCCTCTGATCTTCACTTACCCATTGCTCTTAGAAAGGGTACTCGTTCCTGCACATCACACAGTATTGCTCAGTTTGTTTCTACTGACCATCTGAATATCCATTCTAGCAATTTTGTTTATGCCTTATCTGCTGTTGCTGTACCAAAGAATATCCAGGATGCTTTACAGAGTACTGGTTGGGTGTCTGCTATGAAGGAGGAGATGTTAGCTCTTGCTGAACGTGATACTTGGGAGTTGGTGGATCCACCTCCTCAGTGCAAACCGGTCGGTTGCAGATGGGTGTATGCTGTGAAATATCAACCTGATGGCACTGTTGAGAGGCTCAAGGCACGCTTAGTTGCTAAAGGCTACACCCAGACGTATGGTATTGACTATTTTGAGACATTCTCTCCTGTTGCTCGCCTTAATTCTGTTAGAATTCTTCTGTCTGTTGCTGTTAATCTTGACTGGCCTTTGTTGCAACTTGATGTCAAAAATGCCTTCTTGTATGGTGACTTGCAAGAAGACGTCTATATGGAGCAACCTCCTGGGTTTGTTGCTCAGGGGGAGTCTCACAAAGTTTGCAGATTAAAGAAGTCTATTTATGGGCTTAAGCAGAGTCCCCGGGCTTGGTTTGATAAATTGAGCAAAATTATGATTGATTTTGGGTTTCTGCGGTCTCAGGTGGATCATTCTGTTTTTACCAAGACGACTTCAGCTGGTATTATTATTCTGATTGTCTATGTTGATGATATTATCATATCTGGCAGTGATTCTCTTGGTATTCAGGCTACTAAATCTCATCTGGGCAAACATTTTGCTACTAAAGATCTGGGCAAGCTTCGATACTTTCTGGGCATAGAAGTTTCTAGAAATTCTAATGCCCTTGTGCTGTCTCAGAGAAAATATGTCCTAGACATACTGCAGGAGACTGGTATGCTGGGGGCGAGACCCGCTGATATTCCTCTAGATCCCAATGTAAATTGGGATGATGATTCTTCTCCTCTGTTTGCTGATCATAAAAAGTACAGGAGGCTGATTGGTAAACTTATTTATTTGACTGTCACCAGAGCTGACATTTCTACTGCAGTGGGTCTTCTTAGCAGATATCTTGATAAGCCCAGACAGTGTCACTGGGATGCTCTTTGTCAGATCCTACGATATTTGAAAAAGTCTCCTGGCAAGGGACTTCACTACAGGAAGCATGGACACTGTTCTCTTACAGGGTACTCTGATTCTGATTATGCAGGTAGCAGAGTTGACAGAAAATCCACTTCTGGGTATTGTACATATGTTGGAGGAAATCTGGTTACCTGGCGCAGTAAAAAACAAAATGTTGTGGCCAGGTCAAGTGCTGAAGCTGAATATAGGGCCATGGCCCATACTGCCTGTGAATTGCTGTGGGTGCGCTCTCTGTTAAGAGAGTTTGGAGTTGACTCTTCTTCTTCTGCTATACCTATGCACTGTGATAATAAAGCTGCTATTTTCATTGCAAATAATCCAGTCTATCATGAGCGCACTAAACATATTGAGGTAGACTGTCATTTTATTCGGGAATCTATTCTGACTGGCAAGATCTGCACTCCCTTCACTCGTTCTGAAGACCCAAGTTGTTGACATCTTCACCAAGCTGCTGGCGAAGAAGCAATTCTGCATTTTGATGGACAAGTTGGGCATGATTGATATCTATGCTCCAACTTGAGGGGGAGTGTTACAATACCTGTTTTATATGTTCTGTTAATTGTTTTGTTATTTCCATATTACTTGTGGACCTCTCTGTAATTGTTCCAATGTTATATATATGAGGGTGCACACATTGTTCCAATGTTATATATATTTCACAGACCCAAATCATTCCCCTAATTTTCCAAAATTGGACCTGATTTTGCCTAAATCGACCTATTTCAACCATAAATTGACTCAAGATTACCTAATTTGACCAAATCCAGACTTGATCCATGCTAATTTGCACTTTAAATGGCTTAAATTGGCCCTAAAAGGCCTTAGAAGCCCACATAATGCACGTAATAGGTTGGGCGCCTAGTTTGGGGCGCCTTGCCTAGCGCCTAAGGCGCCTAGGCGAGCGCCTTGATAACTAAGTGCAAAAGTGAAAGTAGATTTGTATAATTGCACAGATAATGTTACTCACTCCTAATGACAACTCTAAGGTTGATTTGCAACTAGATGCATTTGTTAATGCACGTGGCCTATTTGGTAGACACAATGCAACCTATACAAGGCAGTTGAGAACTCCTGGTAAGATTTAACAAATTTAAGTTTCTATTAGGAATGTCTTCTTATTGATAATGTATGTTCTAAGTCTTTATTCTTTAATGTCATGTAGCCAATTGGTGGAATGCATTTGGTGACAAGAGTCTAGATTCGACTAGGTTTGCTTGTGGAGTTCTTATCTTGACTTGTAGTGCATTTGGATGTAAACGTAATTGGAATTCGTTGAACCAGGTAAAAACTTAAGAACCAATTTCTACATGTAACTAATTAGCTTAATTCTTATCCAACCTTTTTTCGTTATCTTTTAGTCCACACTAAAAGAAGGAATTGTTTGGCACAAGAAAGTATGAACAAACTGGTCTATGTTGTGTATAACTTGAAATTGAAGCAAAGAGGAGTGCGGAAGAAACAGTGGAGGATCCTTGTGTTGGAGTTTGCATATTCTAACAATAGATTGGATAGTTGAGTTTGAAGGCAATGAAGTTTTCCAAGATCTGGATGCAAATGTTGTGCTTGAGGATGATGTATCGTAAGATGAAGGACGTGAAGAAAGACCTCAAAGGAGGAGGGATGCAGGTAGCTTCAATGTTTTATATTTTCTCAGACACTGATGGTTGCTAATTGCTATTATATACCTAATGTTACTAATATATGGGTTCATTTAAAATATGAAAACAACATGTCAGCAAGGAAGAGGAGATAGAGATTATTGAAGGTGGAGTTGGGTGATGCTGAAATTCCTTAAATTGATGATTTTTTATGGTCTAATTAGTAGCTCCAGTGATATTGATTTGATTGATGAACCCACGTCATGTGAAAGATGATTGATGACTCATGATGATGAAATCACGACTTTTCTAGTTACTTTAGTTGTATTTTTTTATGAACTACGGAACTACCATTTTTGAGTTGTTGGATTCTCATTTTCTAGTATATTATTTGTGTGGGATTTTATCTTGTGACTTGTGTTTGTGAGTCTGCCTTGTCAATTGTGAGTTGTGACTTAAGATATGAACTTGAGAACATGAGTTTGATGTATCATGCCATGTATCTCTTTGTGATCTTGTGAAATGTCCAACTTGTGCTTCAATTGAATTATAATTAGCCAATGTTGTGATTTGATTATCAAGTTGTCTATCTGTATATATATATATATATATATATATATATATATATATATAAGCCTCAGCATATTTGAGGCTCTGCCTCGCCGAGACAATAAAGCATTGTTACGCCTCAGCATTTTTCAACGTTGTTTTTATCTAAAGCTTCATGATTAGCGGGTGACTGGTTCAATAAGATGATCAATTTTCCTAGAGTCATATATATTTGAAAACAATGCACACATAATATATAGTTGTAGTCATCTAACTTGATAGACGTCACACACGTTGAGTCTTGAGTGTGTGTCAGAGACCTCAATGGATGAAGACAAGGCAATGATATCTAAGAAAATAAGTCCATCAGAAGAAAATAATCAACTGGCCCAACAACAACGAAAGGATACATTGCGTCTCTAGAGGGACATGTTGTGTCAATCTGAACATTTCGTGTCGTGGTATTAACATGGAGTGTCAAAACTTGGACTTCAGCAGCGCAACAGTAGCAAGAAGAGACACCGTTGTTCAGAAGGAACAGGTTGTGTCGAAGGCAACACGCCGTGTCCAAAGACTGCCATGGGGTGCCATAGATCAGACTTCACTAGGTGTGGTAGCAATAACTCGACACACCACGTCTCAGAAGGAACATGTGGTGTTGCAGCAAACACAACGTGTCGGAAGGTGACACGTCATGTTGGTCAGTTAGCGAAAGTTGAGGCACTAGGGGCAAGACATGCCGTATTGGAAAGTGACATGATGTGTCCCACAACGTAGCGATAGCAACAAAAGTGCCTTAAACAGCACTAGACCAGCAGCAAAACAAAGGAGAATGAATGTGGATTTCCAATATGGTAGAAAATGTCAGATATGCCTGAATCAAAACTAGGGTTGATAGAGTTCTATAACAAGTGGTCATGGGAAACCACAAATGATAAGCCATTCGACTTTCCGAAGAACAGTCTTCAGTGCATAAGAACTGTTGAAAAGGCCATTGGCTACCCCAGTAGATCCTCTTGGAGAAGAGAAGCAGGCTACAATAGGAGTTCTCCCCAGTTGCTCCTCTGTTGGCGTGAGTGGCACCTGTCATGATGAATTTGTGCTTGGAAAATGATGAATGCTGGGAGAGAAATTGACAAAGATAGAGACTAGGCATCCTGCTCTGACACAATGTTGAAAACAATTATCAGTATTCTATGTTACTAAAACCCGTTCTACATATAGGACAGGAAGAGAAACAAGGGAAGCGGACAAAACCCTAATCGGACGAACACATTTAAACTAAAATAGAGGCAAAATACTATTAAATAAATACATGGTATATCTCAATAACTTGTAGCAAAGCATGTCTACTAATAAGGCAAATGAGTCGGAATGTAGATCATGTGTTTGTTCCATTTGTGAGACAGCAAGCTGACAATCAAGCATTCAAGTTTTCTCCAAAAGATCCCACATGTACTTTAGTCGAGATAAGGGCAACTCGTTTTTGTTGTAGCCTATAGGTCACCTCTACTCTTGTGTCCATCAAGAGGCACCTTTAGTTCTCAACCTTCTTGATGGTCAAAAACCATACACATCAGTGAGCATAGAAACTGAAAAGAGGTGCAGATTGTCAAGGCACCTCATTTTTCTACTTCCATCACAACACAATGTTGATGAGAGAGGCTGTCTTCATGATAATAGAGACCAACATAAAGTCACGAATAGAACATGCTTTATTAACTGCATGGGTTGAGAAAAACACCAACCATGCCACAAGACCAAGGACACATAATAAATTGAAAATTCTGGTAAGGGATACTCAAACGAAATTACAGAGAAGAATATAGGGTTATTGTTACCATACTCATCACGTGTGTGACCCCTGGCTGGTTCCCTGTCCCAACCCATTCTTCATCAAATGAGTCAGAAAAGCCATTTCATGTAAGGTGGCCCAGGGCTGGGAGGGGTTCAAGTACACAGGTTTATTAGCCATCTTAGGTACATAAAATACCACAACCAACTCATAACATCATAGTATTTTAGCACAAAACTCTCATTAACTTCAATGGTAGCCATTTAGAACAGACTGATTATAATTATTGACCTGGGATGCACACATTACACATGGAAGTGTTTATTTTAATGCAAGCAGCAGTCTTTCATAAGTAAAAAGGGAATTTAAATAATAGCTAGTACACCTATAGATAATAGCAATCCATTAAAAGAACCTGAGTGTTAAATGTTCTGGTACTGTTACAGTTCATCAGCTTGGACTCTACAGCTTCTTGAATGGTACTGATGATAGTTTCCTGATTCAGTAAACTCACCTGCAAACAGGAAAGTCCTATAGTAACAGCTAGAACAAGAGCACATCTCTTCTCGAAGTTAAAAAAACAGCATGCTTTGACAATAAAACCCTTTACAAGACCAGAAACTTCTTCACATATAGAAACCAAAACAAGTAACATTGTCAATAAAAAGAAGTTATGCAATACAAGTCAACGATACCTCTTTCTTTGTAGGATGTATATTTACATCAACATGTTCAGATGGAAGATTGACAGACATATATATGAAAGGCTTAGATGCTTTGGGGAGTGTTGCTGCATAAACAACTTCTATAGCTCTCTTCAGGGCTGTGCACTCAACCAATCTGTCTAAAATATTCTGTTCTAAATTAGTGAAATATATTGGGAATGAAATCTGCTAAAAACGAAAAGTTAATATATATATGTGTTGCAACTGTGATCTCCACAAAGAAGTAGAGAATAAGAAGTTTCCGGAATTGTCACTAGTATATAAAACAAGGTTGACGGTATGAAGTCAATTGATGATGCAATAGACAAGGAGTTATACGAATTGACCTCAGATAAGAACAGGTCACCTGCAAACAGGAAGGCCTGTTACGAGCGCAAGTCATGTTGCCCAATGGTTCTCATACCCATTTCTGGTTTAGGGTACTTCTGATATGCATTTAATATGGCATATAGCAAAACAAAGATGGACAGCTTGGTTCAAAGTAACATTACCCTATCTATCTTGATAGTTATCCAAGAAAATTTGTTGTCTATGACGCTCTCTCTACGCCTCAAATAATCCCCGGGCTTGGTTTAACAAACTAACCATATTCCTTGAGAATCTTGGGTTTGAGAAATCAGCAAGTGGCCACTCCTTGTTTCGCTCCAAACCACAAGAGGTCATGCCATTCTTGTAGTCTATGTTGTCAACAGCAGCAGCGACAATAAGGGCATCGCCAACCCAAATAAGGTACTCCAATAAGACTTGCACAGAGAAGGTTTGGGGGCACTTCTGTGACGAACAGAAACTCCATATACTTCTTTCTCTCTCTTTACTCTGTTGTGTATATGCTAATTATGATTTGCTAGATTTTCAAAACTTTGATGTAATTTTTGCCGGAAACTTTTTCCTAACATGATATGTATATCAGGAGAAATTAAACCCTAGTTTGTGCATCAGTATATCTGGTTGAACAATTAGATATCTAATTAAGTAGTATATTTGGTTGAAATACACATCGTTGGTTGTATGCCCTATAATAAGGATACATTATATATGATTTGATTATCAATAAATAGGCAATTCCACTTATTATCATAATAATGTCCTAAGAATGTTTTCACTCGATGACATATGGTTAAGGTTAAGGACCTGAACATGAGATCGTATGTATACTCAACAGTATTCATTCTTGTTATGTCCCCATCCAATTATTTTTGTGGATTATTGATATATATGCTTTACTTGTATTTTTATTTTTTTTGTTTTAGACTTGTCTTTGTCTTTAGCCAGTCTTTTATCCCATATCTACTAATTCTGTTTTCCACTTACGCTCGTCCTATAAAAGAGAGTATCTTGTATTTGTTTTAGATACATCAAATAAAAGTTATTGGATTCTATTTGGTATCAGACGGTTATGATCTACCTTAACCTCTCCCTTCTCCAACTCTAACGCTTCCCATCCCCATCTAACTGTAGCTCCAGACAGAAGATCAAGTTGTTGACATTTTCACCAAGCTCCTTCCAAAGACTCATATACGGTCACTAGTAGGACCGTAAATCGCATTGCAGGCCAAATTATGGTTCAACTGGACCGTATACGGTCTAGCCTAGACCGTAAATGTTTCTTCTACTGCTCTTGCCCAAACATTGTCCATGGGGATCGTATATGGTCAGTTGTTGATTGTAAATCCATATGTAGATGCCCAAAATGCATCCCGACGATGTTGAGGCTCAACGTAGACGCCCAGTTTCATCAAAGAAGCTTTTCTAGAGAGTTTAAGACACTCTCTCAACAGGTTTGGTGAGGATTATTCTTAAGGCTAAGAAGCTAGTCACTCCATGTGTGAAGACGAGAGAACAAAATGCAAATATCCTCACCAACCTATTGAGAGAGTGTCTTAAACTCTCTAGAAAAGCATCTTTGATGAAATCAGACCTCTACATCGAGCCTCGACATGGCCAGGACGCATTTTGGGCATCTATGTATGGACTTACAATCAGCCAACTTACCATATATAGTCCACATGGACCATATATGGGCAAGAGCAGAAGCAACATTTGCGGTCTAGGCCAGACCGTATATGGTCCAGCTGGACTATAATTTGGCATGCGTGCGATTTACGGTCCAGCTAGTGACCGCATACGGTCCAACCAGACCATAATCACAGCCTGGACAGAACCAGAAGACTTTGAGACTTTGGTCACAGTATTAGAAAGCGGGAAGCGGGAGGCGTGCGAACGGCACCCTGTAACCGATTAAGCGGTAGGCGGGCGATTAAACGGGCGATTTTTGAAAAAGCGGGTGTCTAAATTTTATATATTTTTATACAAAATTACATGTATGTGTATATAAAAAATATATTTATAAGGAACTTCTATACATATCTAATCAGCAAATCAGTAATTAACTAAGTATTCATCAATACTTACTATCAATCAGCATCTCTAATCACTAAAATCGGCAAGCAGATCAGTAATTGTATATAACAAACTATGAATTATTGAATTAAAGTAATCACTAAAGTAATACTAACCAGCAGTACCAATCATTAATCACTGAAAGCAGCAAGGAAATCAGTAAAACTAATCATGCATTACTAGTATAATAGAGCAATAGGATATTTACTTAGATGCATTACAGCAGTACCCAATTATTACAGCTTACACACAAAGTATGCATTCTAAATTAGGACTAGCTATATCATAGAACATTTAATGTATACAAGTTTCGTATATTATAGTCAACACTACTTGGCTATGTAATTAATTAATGTTAGATGCTTACATTAGGATTTTTAAACAAAAGCGGGAAAAAAGCGGGAAAAAAACGGGAAAAAGCGGGTGAGGCGGGCAAAAAGCGGGCGATTAATGGCAAAATTAAGCGGCTGGGGGTCATGGGCACTTAAGTGGGCGCTTAAGCGGCCCGCCTGGCCGTTTTTTATTTCACTGGTCACATGTCCTATTCTATAAATGGACCCCCTTAAATCATCCCAAACATGAAGAGAAACACATAGACATCAAGAGACATCAATATTTTTCAAAGACCTAAAGCCACAGACAGAGCTAGGGCTTCCCATAAGGTTTCAACTGTCTAAAAGCTCCACTCCAAGCAACTGTCTTCTTCCATGGTCGGCTTTCGAGTGTAGAAGTTTGGGTTCTTCTCCCTTCTGTAATCATCCTCTCTGCAATTCTCTACATCAATAATATCATCTTCGTCGGCGTATGTAGGCTCCCACATTGAGAATTTGTCGAACTACTATAAATCTTAGTGTTCTCATATGCCCCGTACAAGGCCGCAAAAGTGGTCGTGTATGTATTTCGTCGACCTCTCTGAACTATATGTGATGCATATGCGGTCGCATTCTATATAGAGACTATATATGTGCATTTTTTCATTATCAATTACCTTGTTTAATTATTCATTAAACTACTTGATCCCACAAACACCCACCCACATATACATATATAATAACATACATGTATATTTATATGTTTACATTAATATATGTAGTTACGGTAGTTTATAGTCTAAAATCTAAATACATAACTCCATGCTCATATATAATTAATTTACATAAACAATCCAAAACTGCATTAGCCATGCATATGTGCCCGCATTCTGCATATACTCCACGTAGTACCTTGGTTGAACCTATATTGCGCACCGCTTTTAATAACATTGATGAATCTTGCCTTTTTGGTTGCTTGCTTGCTCCATCATTGATCTTCCTCTCATAGTTTAAAATGTTAATTTTGACGTCATTTCCGAAGGTCCAGAAACAGAAATTTATAGAAATTTTGACGTAACTTTCGATATTTTCGCTCATTTCGACACAGGACTGCGACACAAATTTTAACGACTTTGATCACCAAATAGAGGAAAGTCATAAAATTTTACCACGATGATATACATACATAAATACACCTAATTACGTAATAATATCATATGTTGGTATAGGGAGGGAGCTCCTACATTTTTGAGTGAATATATACAAAACTCTCTCGAGCAGGATTTCGATCATGCAATGTGTTCATACATATATTTTTATGCAATAACATGTTACATCTTATCATCCGGATTCAATTAAGTGAGAAGGGTCTCCCAAATTTTTTAAGGATTTTTTAGATTTTTTTTCTATTTAATTTAATGAAATTAGAAATCGGAAATTACGACAATTTGGCATGTCCATTTCGGGTACCGGTTGAAACTAAAATTTTGGTTAAATTTTGCAAGTTTGACCGGATTATAATTTTAATCCATGCTTCCTCATACGTATTCGGATCGGATTGCTCGATCTCACGCTTCCGCATCCCGAAACAAGCTCATTGGGCCTTGTTGATCCTGTCTCCCGTCACCACAATATCCCAACAAAACCTCTACCTGCTATCTTTACTTTCTTATAGGAGTAGTTGACTTGAGTACCAAGTTGGATCTACGAGATGTGTATTCTCCATCTTGAGGGGGTTGTTAGAGTAATAGCGTAAATGAGCCTAATGGGCTTATGTATCCTTTATATTGTTTAAATATCCTATTGTTTTTGCTTTGATTATCATAGTTTCTATTAGTCCCACATTGGTGAGTATCACCTTTGTGTTTGATTTCTGCTTGATATCACGAAGGCTTTGTACTCATCTTTTATCATTGAATTAAGTGGTCCACTTAATAACATAGTATCAGAGCTATATGTGGCTCTTTTTCCTCCGTGAGTTTGATCATGGGTACAAGCATCGATGCCTTCTTCTCAAGCCATCGCCGCTCTCTTCTATCTTTAACGTTGTCGCTCTCTTATCCGATGTTGCCTCTAGCCATTGTTGTTGTCACCATCTCCTCCATCTACATCTCTTTTCATCGTCTCTCCTTCTCCCTTCTCTGTTGTTGCTAAACCCCAGCCGCCCCTTCATTCCCCTCATTGTCTTCGCCCCACCCCTCTTCTCCATGATGCCACGTCAACCCAACCACCTTGCACCACCCTTTCTCTCCTCCATGTTGTTGTCGTCAACCCAACTACCCCTTCAATGTTACCGCCCATCCCCACCCCTCCCAGATACATTGTTGAAGCGCTTCCTTCAACCCCAACCCACCTCCCCCTACTACACTTGCTATCACCGCCCACCCATCTTCTACTTCTTTGCTATCATTGTTGCCCCCATACCCCACCACCCCTACCACTTCCCTATGCATAATGTTAGTCTAATAAGTATTTAACTATTTATTATTCATTATTCTTTATTCTATTCCTTTGTATATATGGGATTAGTCCCATACTATATAATTGGGTTATTAGCCACCACCCAAGTCCAAATATATAGGTGTGCCCTATTAATACAAACACAAGTTGCTCTGCCACATAATCTTTCTGTTAACATGATATCAGAGCTGGCGGTACCCTAATTCCCTACAGAGAAAAGACAATTGGGCGGCTTCATCATCAACGGTGTTTCCCATCGCCCCGTCTGTCTTCTTCTCTGCGGCAAGGTTGTAAATTACATGATGCTTAACGAGCCGTTGTTGTCTTAAGTGGGGCAAGGCGTAAGCCTCGAGGCATTTGAGGAGTAAGCCTTAGAATATGTATGAGGCGGTCATAATAAATAAATTTATACATGTATTTACATAATATATGTTATGTGTATGCATGTGTATAACAGAATTAGGTATATACAAGCACAGCCAACTGAAATAGAAATTAATTGTTAAACTTACTAATGATAATAGAGACTAAAGACCCACCAAAATACTAAATAAATATTTAGAAAAAAGGACACATCAATTCTTCATACTATTAGAATAAAGCATGTCATCAATAGAAAAACTGAAGGAGATAGAATTTGGTATTAATAGAAACAAGGAACCCAAGTTAATTAACAATGATATGAGATTCACCGACATAATGAATAAGAAGGTAGCAAACAAAGATAAATTTAACAATGAAGATTGAAAGATGTCACTTAGAAAATGATAATTAAATGTCCATTAATAGAAAATAGCAATGAACTACATGAACTCTGATTATTTGAATTAAGTGTTTGTAACGATCTTAAGAGTAGACAATTTGGTGGTTAACATAAAAAGTTATCATCTATAATTGATGTGTGCACCAGGCAACAATGTGATTCATATGTTCTAGGCCTAGCTATAGAAGAAGTAAGTGAAAGATATTAGAAATCGAAGTAGAGGTCTAGTCAGGAGAGATAAGTTTAAATAAGGATTAGGGTCAGAAGCCTAGATGGTTTTGGACTTTTATGTTAACTTTAAAAATTGTATATAGAATGCTCTCTCTTTCCAAAACGTATGTGACATGGGACACAAGCTTATGGGATTTTATAGAGAGAATGATATATATTATCATGCTTGTCTTGTCCTTTTGAATGCATGTGGTATGGCGCATGTGCACGAGGGAATTGTTGAGATAAGTGTTATAAGACGTCACTTTTGAATATATGACCGGACAGCATGTACCCAAAGGCGACAAAGAAAATAGGAGCTTGCACTAAAAGTTTGAGACATACAACCACCTAAAGCTAATTAGATAGGTAGTAAAAAGAAGCATGCGAACGAAGGGTAGATAATTTGACATAGATAAGTGAGAAAATTACGCACATGCTAATAAGCAATGTTTTCTAAGTTTTATGATTATGTGTTCACCATGTATCACTGCCATGCTAATGGATTGTGGAAATTATGAAAATCATGTCTAAGATTAAGAAATCAGGTTATGTCGTTATAGTCCTCTCAATCATGTTATGTCATATGTGAGCCTTAATCAGTCTTATGTGAGCATTAATCGGCCTTATGTGTACCTTAACCATCCTTATGAGCATTGTGGGTGCATTCAAGAGAGTGACTATTATTAGTATATATATTTTACTGTGTTGTGTTGTTTCTTACTTAGTGTATTTTTGGCTTTTGGCTTTGTAAGCCTCTTGTACTTTTATCCCATATTGCCTGGCTCTATTCTATGTCTTACTCTCGTCTTATAAAAGAGAGGGTCATGTATTCGTTTTATTCACTCAATAAGAAATAATCTTTACCCTATTCTAGATGGTATCAGAGCCTCCTGATCCTCCGTAACCCCCCCCCTCAACCCTGCTGTCGTCGGCCCTCCCCTCCTTCCCTACTGTTGCCGCCAACCCTCTCCACCCCACCAGCCTCTCCCCGCTATCCCAACTCCACCACAAACCGCCGCCACCACGCCTCCTCCCTACCACCAGCCCGCCGCCCACCCCCCTGCCTCCCTTGCTGTCGCCGCCGCCACCCTTATTCCCACAGCCCACCCTCTTCTCCACAGCCCACCACCGTCTTCCTAACTCTCTGTCTCCACCTCCTCCTTCATCCCTTATTCCTATTTTATCCCGTTGATCATCCCATCCACCCATCTTCTTCCCGTTGGTCTCCGGACAGCTTCGGAAACTTTCCAGTTCTGGCACGTTGAAGACGTAAAATCAGTTCCGCTCTCTGACTGCCTACGCCTCATGGTGGAGTGATTTTTCCTCCATGTTGGCGTAGGTTCTTTTATATTCCTTGCTGCCCCTACGTGGGTTTCTGAGATTCGATGCTTGGATCTCCTATCTTCTATCTATAGATCTGCCCATGTGTTGGGCTTCTGCTACTGTCTGCCTCTGTTGACTGCTACGTCAACCTTCTGCTTGCTACTGCTGTCTGGGCCCTTGATTCACGCTGCTTGCTGTCATTATGGCGACTACAGACGTTCCCCGCAACATGTGCGTCACCACTGTCAAACTGGATGGATCCAACTATCACTTATGGGCAGCCTCCTTTGAACTCTACGTCAAGGCTCAAGGACGCTTCTCGCATCTGTCTACCAAAGGTCCAGCGATTCCTGCTACAGATGCTGATGACAAGACAAAACAAGCCTACGATCTTTGGTCTAAAGAAGATTATGGCGTCATGACGTGGTTGGTCAATAGTGCAGAGCCCAAAATCAGCCAGTCTTTGCTCCGCCTGAAGACGGCCAAGGAGATGTGGGATCAGCTTTCCCACGTGTATTCTCACCAGCAGAATCTGAAGAAGGTGTTCGAGATCTTCAAAAACTTGGCCAAACTGGAGTACTCGGCTACCGATTCTGTGGAGGACGACTATAATCAATGTTCTGCGCTTTGGCATGAGTTCGAGGTCTATCACCCCCTATCATCCGATATTACTGAGATCCAGCGCCAGAGCAATGAGTTACAGTTAGTTCAGTTTTTGCTGGCATGTCGTCGTCCTTTACGGGGGTAGTCGATCAAATCCTTTCTAGCGATCCTCTTCCTACCCTCCGCGATGTTCTAAAATGTGTGCAGCGTCTTCCCTCTGTCTCTCAAGCACTTCCTGATGTCTCTGACGGGTCAGCCCTCGTTAGGACTGGTGACTCCTTCCGTGGGCGTGGGCATGGGCGTGGGCGTGGCCGCGGTCGAGGACGCGGTCGTGGACGGTCCTCTACTGGTCAAGGACGGGGGTCCTCCTCTACTGCTGATGCTACTGAACAACACTATTGCAACTTCTGCAAACGGACTAATCATAATGAAGACCGTTGCTGGATCAAACATGGGAAACTTGCATGGGTAAATCAAGTCACGTCTGAGCAACCAAGCACTACTGCCTCCTCTTCTGCTCCATCTGCCGATTGGATCAGATCGGAATTTGAGAAACTGCTTTAAGCGCGTTTGGTCTCGTCTACGGAGACTTCCACTGATGGAAGTACTGCTCTCCTAACCCAGTTTGGTAAAAACACGTGGATGATCGACTCTGGTGCGACCTCTTACATTACTGGCAATCCTACCTTATTTTCTATTTTGCATAAAACTACTGCTATTACTCTGGTTACTCTTGCTGATGGTTCACAAACACCTGTATCTGGTTTTGGCAATATCTGTACTTCTGGCCGCCTACCTTTGCACTCTGCATTATATGTTACTAAATTTCCAATTAATTTATTATCTGTCAGTCGGACTATTAAGAGTCTGCGTTGTTCTATAACATTTGATCCGGATGGTGTTATCTTTCAGGATCTGCGTACGAGGACGAAGATTGGTTTGGGCCATGAGGGACCAGACGGCTTATACTATCTGGATGTACCGAAGACTGCTGTGCTTCTGACCTCTTCTGTGACGGGCATCCAATGACACTATCGGTTGGGACATCCGTCGGCGGTCAAGTTGAAGCACATTTTACCTGATATTTCTGATTCTGTTTTTCATTGTGAAACTTGCCAGTTAGGCAAACAGACTAGGTCTACTTTTTCAAAAAAACTATGTATTGGCTCAAAATAGCTTTTTGATATAATGCATGTTGATATTTGGGGTCCATGTTCTGTTCCCAGTGTCTCTGGCTTTCGATATTTTATGAGTTTTATTGATGATTTCTCTAGAACCACCTGGATATTCCTGTTGAAAGATCGGTCAAATATTCTTGATACTAATACTGCCTTTTTTCTGAAATAAGTACCCAGTTCAATAAACCTATGAAAATCTTTCGCACTGACAATGCCCTCGAATTCATGCAAGCCTCAGTCAGTTCTTTTTGTCGCAAACTGGGTACTATTCACCAAACCTCATGCGCTTATACTCCGCAACAGAATGGAGTTTCCGAATGCAAAAATCGGCATCTTCTTGAAGTTGCTCGTACTCTTCTGTTCCACTATCATGTTCCCCACTGTTTTTGGCCCAAAGTTATTTCTACTACATGTTATCTTATCAATCGCATACCATCTTCTATTCTTCAAAATCAAATTCCATATCAAATTCTATATCCTTATGCTCCGTTGTTTTCTGTCCCTCCTCGGATTTTTGGAAGCACCTGCTTTGTTAAAAATCTTCGTCCTGGATTAACTAAACTTGATCCCTGAGCCATCAAATGTGTCTTCTTAGGGTACTCTAGGACTCAAAAAGGGTACCGCTGCTATGATCCTGTTGGAAAGAAATGGTTGGTCTCATCTGATGTCGTCTTCTTTGAACATATGTCGTTTTATTCTTCTGTTGGTTCTGCCGTAACATCGGATTTATTTGCGGATACACCTTTACCGTTGATTGATGATTCTGACTCATCGGATACCAGTCCAGTTGCTGCTCCTACATTGAAAGTTTATCAAAGAAGACCGAAGGCTCCAACTCCCTCCATGGCCCATCCAGATCCTTCATCCTCGATGGAAGATCCACCTCCATCCCAGGTATTTTCTGACTTAGATATACCTATCAGCTTACACAAAGGTACTCGGACTTGTACACAACATCCCATTGGGAATTTCTGTACCACTGATCACTTGGGAACTAATTTTGCAAATTTCACATTTGTTCTTTCTGTTGTATCTATTCCTAAGAATGCTTCTCAGGCTCTTAAGCATCCAGCTTGGCGTCAGGCCATGGAATCTGAAATGCAGGCGCTTACTGAACGCAACACTTGGCAGTTAGTTGATCCTCCTACTGATTGTTCTCCGGTTGGATGTCGATGGGTCTTTACGATCAAATATCAGCCTAATGGGACTATTGAACGTCTCAAAGCTCGCCTTGTTGCCAAAGGCTATACTCAGACATATGGCGTGGATTACTTTGAGACCTTCTCACCTGTTGCCCGTCTAAACTCGGTTCGTGTACTCATTTTTGTAGCAGTTAATTCTGACTGGCCTTTATTTCAGCTCGATGTCAAGAATGCTTTTCTACATGGTGATCTGCATGAGGTATACATGGAACAACCTCCTGGTTTTATGATTCAGGGGGAGTCCTCAAAAGTGTGTCGTCTGCGCAAAGCAATTTACGGACGAAAGCAAAGCCCCCGTGCCTGGTTTGATAAGTTGAGCTCTATTCTTCAAAATTTTCAATTTCGTCGTTCTCAGTCTAATCATTCTGTATTTATCAAACACACCTCTGGGCTTGTTATCTTGATTGTTTATGTTGATGACATCATATTATCTGGGAGTGACCTTGTAGGTATTCAGGCTACTAAACGCTACTTGGAATCTCATTTTCTCAGTAAAGATTTAGGTACTCTGCGATACTTTCTTGGGATTGAAGTGTCTCGATCATCTTCTGGTCTGTGCCTATCTCCGCGCAAATATGTTCTGGATCTTCTATCTGAAACAGGTTTTCTTGGAGCCAAGCCTACTAGTACCACGTTGGATCCGAACACTAATTGGGATGACGAGACGTCTCCTCCTTATCTTGATCATCATCAGTATCGTCGCATGGTCGGGAAGCTTATTTATCTTACTGTCACTCGAGCAGATATCACATCTGCAGTTGGACTTGTTAGCAGGTATCTCGATAAGCCGAGACAATGTCACTGGGATGTTGTCTGCCATATTTTAAAATATTTAAAAAGTTCTCCTGGGAAAGGTCTTCTGTATAAGAAACATGGCCAATGTAATCTTGTGGGGTACTCTGACTCTGACTATGCTGGGAGCAAATAGATCTCCGATCTACTTCTGGGTACTGCACGTTTGTAGGTGGTAACGTGGTCACCTGGCACAGCAAGAAACAAACAGTTGTTGCTCATTCTAGTGCTGAAGCAGAATATCGAGCCATGGCTCATACTACCTGTGAACTTTTCTGGGTCCGTGGCCTTCTGAAAGATTTTAGTTACTCTCATTCCGATTCTATTCCTATGTACTGTGACAACAAGGCTGCAATCTTTATTGCAAGTAATCCTACTTTTCATGAACGCACTAAGCACATCGAAGTTGATTGTCATTTTGTACGAGATGTCTTATCTGGTCAAATATCTACGCCTTATGCACATACATCTGATCAAGTTGCATATATCTTCACCAAGATTCTTACTAAGACTCGATTCACTGCTCCGATTGACAAGCTGGGCATGATTGATATCTATGCTCCAGCTAGAGGGGGAGTATTAGTATATATATTTTACTGTGTTGTGTTGTTTCTTACTTGGTGTATTTTTGGCTTTTGTCTTTGTAAGCCTCTTGTACTTTTATCCCATATTGCCTGGCTCTACTCTATGTCTTACTCTCTTGTCTTATAAAAGAGAGGGTCATGTATTCATTTTATTCACTCAATAAGAAATAATCTTTACCCTATTCTAGAACTATATTAACTCAAGTAAAGATTCAGTCTAATATGAGATCATGTCAAGCTAATTAGGTTCTCATGTGATTGTGTTAAGCATGAATAGGTCATATCTTAAGTATGCTAATGAGACTTTAAGTTAACATAAGAGAGTTCAGATTCATAAAACAAGTAAAACCCCAAGGTGTGTAGTCTTATGAAATTTTAAGGACGAAATTTAATAAAGATGAGTAGAATTGTAACATCCCAAATTTGGATCTAAACAAATTTAGGGTTTTTAATGAAATTTTCCACTAATTGAATTCAAAGTTTGGACCTCAATGTAAATAAATCGTGTAAATCAAAACTTCCCTTTGAGTATTATAAAAAAGATGAGTAACATAATTTTTCCCCTCTTCTTTGATAGTATATTGAAATATGTTGAAATGAGTCAAAATTATAATATAATGCATCTTTCTCTCTCCTTAATATAGTCTCATCACCATTATATACATATGAACCCCAGTTGGCCTAATTTTGTTCAAAGGACTCAATAAAGTCAAAGATAGCCTCAAGTGACCATAAATGGAAAGTTACATCAATCGGGGATCAATCATAAGATAGATGATAATAATTACATTATAGTAATAATACAAATTTGATCATCAAATTTGGAAAATAACTAAGAGTGTTTTATGTTTTCGATCACACCTATGGTTCAAATTTGAGGCCAATGTGACCTTATATGACCCCTCTAATGAAATTAGAAAGTTTATATATGGTTTGAACCCTAAATAACCCACTATATGAATTAATTGAATCAGTTTAATTAGATATGCTTTTTATTTCTTTGTCACGCATATATCTGTCACGTGTTAAGAGTGAACCCTGTCTGTCAGACTCTGAGTTGCGGACTCATCCGTAGGTTGGGACTCTATCTTCTTGACCCGATTCCCTGGCGCCCTGGGACGTTGTTGTCCCGCGTCTTCCTCTCCCTTTCTGATCCTTGTCTCCCTGATCTTTTGAAACTCGAACTCTCCTGCTCTCTAGCATGTCCCCGGACCCAGCTATATATGTAGTCTCTCGCCATTTCCACTGGACAGCGGTCCTCAGCTCCGTCAGCATTGCCGACCACGATTGTAACGTACCCGATTCAACCACCTGATTTTCTTCCTTCGAAAATCAAGTAGCTAAATCTGAGCCGTTAATATGGCACCAAGAATCAAAGCACAGGAGTGAGATAAGCAATATTTTATTTCAAAACATTACACCCTTACAAAAGGTATTTTTACATTATCTCCTGTATACATGAGTTTAAAATTAAGCTTGATCCGCCTTTGATTCTTGACGCCCTTCAGGATCTTTTCAAGATGAGTCTTCCACAAGGAAAGGTCCTATAAATAATATAATCTGCAACATGGAAGAATATGTCGCAGCCCAAGTGGGAGAGTATGGGTTAGACAAATGTCTAAGTATGGAAAAATAGAGATAAGTAGCAAGACACTATTAATATAATTGTACTCTTAATGTATTACCAAAGTATCAAAAGTCCAAACCAAAATTATTGACCATCTACTAGCATGAAGCATAACGAATGTGTATGTATGTATATTCATAAAACATTTATCATATGACAACTCTATCAAAATGTTAGACCAATACTGTGGAGCATAATCATGATTATTGTTTTAAGGATAACAAAAAGGGAGACCTTATTCCATAAATGAGTTTAACTACAACTCTCAGAGAAGGTGTCAATTCACCTTGGGCAACTGGCCTGCAACCACAAAAACTTGCTTAGCCAAGACTTTAGTCCATTAGGGTCACCAAAACACCTGTAAGTACCCTGGCACACCCCCGGCCACTCGTGCACACTGCATGCTCTATTCAATGAATCAGATTACCACATGCAGCCACTGGTCGCCTTTCCAAGACCAGAAGAGGGTGCTCCTTGCACAAAATGCCACTTGAATAATCATTAGTTAGCATGCTTAATCTTTGCAGGAGATTATTCCCCATTACTAACTTGATCATGCCTGACTCTACATGACCAACCCAAGTGTGGGCCTGAGTATGGTAGAGCATTATACTCATCCATCCTTGACTCCAAAGGACTTAGATCCGGATCCCAAATGTATCAATCCCCGGCCAAGACATGTCGACTCTGTTACCAACACATCTCCCAATATGAATTTTAGAATCAAAAGGACATCATCAATGATATACAACTATTTGATGGATATTCGGAGTTGGAGAGATCAAAAGGTAGTCAAGTAAATGAATCACTGATTATTATTTCACTATGACACATAAAATGTAAACTTGTGGGATTGGGGTTTTGAATCAGACAAGTTATGGCCAGGAGCGTGCAAGAGGTTAGGGAGTCCCCCCGTGCGAACACGGAACCAATTAAATGACCTTTCCTCTTTACTGGCTACAAACATCAATGAAACAGGCTCCTAGTCACCTTAGAAGTGTCTGATAGAATTCCACTTTCCAACAATATCACATGACACAATTAATAGAGAGAAATAAAGGAAAAGGGAACCAAAAGACAATAGGACTGGAATTCAAAGAAATGATTGATTATCATCTAAAGCCTTTAAACTCAATTTTAAAGGATAATATGGATGAATATATGGAAGTCATACCAAGCTTATTAATAAAGAGGTTGTGTATAGTTGATCACTTATTCATTCTTTAGGAAAGTATATGAAGTATACTATACTCTTACTGCATATAATACCAAACCATTCTATACCATACCTTTTATTGATGTTGATATAATAGATTACAATAGGAATTGAATATCATATTAAACAATAATAAACCGTACTTTTTGGATGATGAAATGTGGGAACCATACCTTTATATGTCCTTAATACATGTTTCCACAAGAAGACCATAGCATCATTAAATATATCCAATCTTGATATATTTGGGCAGCATTACGTTGCATTTTGCCATCACCTCGATCCTCATCCCGAACTAGAACAACTTCTAGGGTTTCTCTCACTAGAGTAGAAGAGAGATGGCTTAAAGCATCATGACATATGTGGAAGATATAGTATTTGGATTATCTTACTACAATGGAGGAGGGAGGTAGTAGGTTTCTATATACATAGGGTTTGTTGGGAAGTGGTTCCATTCACTAATATAGAGGAAGAGAGAGTTGTTTGCTAATCTAGACATAGATTGGAGGTTTATGGTGAAGGAGATGGGAAAGGAGGGAGAAGGGACGTTCACCTTTGCTTTGGGATGAAGAGGAGAGAACTTGTGCTTATGGTGGGGTGGATGGGGGCTCTTTATATAGGAATGGTGAAGGGTAGCATGGTCTTAATAGCAAAAAGTGTGTGGATGACACATGGGTGCAAGGTGTCATCTTTAGGTGGATGTTTACTAGTTAGGTTACACATGGATGGTTAGGTGTCATCTCAAGAATTGCTAGATGACACATGGAAGCATATGTGTCATCTCAAGATAGCTATTAAAGGGTGGTTGACACATGGAAGGATAGGTGTCAACTTTTGGTGGTGCTAGGTGTCAAGGAAAGGAGTGTGCCACTCACCTTCTTGCTTCACCAACTAATGTGCTTGCTTAAACTACCTACTTGCTATCCAGCTATATGCTTGCCTCCATAAGCAACTTGCTTGCCACCCAGCTACCTGCTTGTGTGCTTACCCACCAATATATATTTTTCCAAAATTTGGCAAAAGTACCGCAATTATATTTTCAATATATAAAAGCTTTTAAATTAATCAAAATGGATTATTTTAATATTAAAATTGATTTTACAAAAAAAATCCTCAAAGAAGCTTATTTTTGTGAATAACTCTAATAAGGAGTTTTAATTTGGGTACCGCAATTATATTTTCAATATATAAAAGCTTTTAAATTAATCAAAATGGATTATTTTAATATTAAAATTGATTTTATAAAAAAATCCTCAAAGAAGCTTATTTTTGTGAATAACACTAATAAGGAGTTTTAATTTGGGCTAGAGATTAGGATGTTACAACGATTGAGTTCATCATCAGTCACGGGATCTCTACAAAATCCGTTGGAACTAGGACGGACTTCGCGATGGTGTCAAGAAGCTTGAGCTAGAGTTCTTTTGGCCCACGAACCGGTAATTCATAAACCCAATTCACTAGTGTTTTTCTATCATGAGTACCCACATCCAAGTTCATATGTGTCACACCTTGGTTTCGCATCCCAGTTGTATGAGCAGCGTTAATTTTCCTTCCAGGATTGATGGGTTTTTCGCTGGTTCCGCTACATTTAATTAGTGATGTTTTACTCTTTCGTCTTCTTCCTACCAAAACAGAAGAAGGAACTTGCTCTCCGACCTTCATTGTCGGGCTTGCACCGGCCATACCCTGGCTATAAGGTTGATCCCTTGACTCCGGATGACCATCGTGTGCCCTCGTGAGCCTGGTTTCTCATTTTGATTGAGCTTCATCGTTGTTTCATTGCTGCTCGGTGCTTCTTACAACTCTCAGGAAAGAGATGCTAGTATAGCAATGAAGCCCCTCAATGCCAACCTCTTTGGCTTTCCAGGTTTGGTCAGACTCAAAGAGGTACCCAACACCTCATTTTTTCAATGACATGAATGAGAGCTAAGCTTTAGATCTCCAAATCATGTTGTTCTTCTCAATGTTCTTCATCTTCGGTTCGAGAACGAAGACCCCAAGCGCTAATGTATCTGTTTTGCCTCGCTCTGGCTCAGTTTTTGGATTTGCACATGATGGGCAATTTGGTAATTTTGCTAAGGCGGATCCATTAGCGCAATCCCCTGTATTGTTTGGGGACCCTAACCAAGCGGCAACCATAATTGGGCCAGCTAGGCAAGGCCCACCGGCACTAGGGAAAAGATGATTTCCTACGGGGATTTTCTTTAAATTTCAATTGGACAGTTCTTCAAAAAATCGTAGTAAATTATCCACTGATCAGAAATTTATGCAAAAATACTCGTTGGAAAGATAATGAAATAAGGAACAATAGTATGAAGGTTTTGAAGTCTTATTTGACTCCGTTTTCCCCTGATTTATTAAAGAACCATGAAACCCTAGAAATCAACTTAAGGATTAATCATTGATGAATGATTATTGAATGAACATGGTAATTACTAATTAGGGTTTCTTAACCCCAAGAGGGCCATTAGGGTTCATCAACCTAAGAAGAGCAACTAGGTTTTCTTCAAGAAAGGTAAGTGATCCATGCACTTTGAACATAATTATTGGTTGATTTCAAGTATATATGTACAATGAATGTTGTGAATGTATTATTTACTATGAGTGTTAGAATAATAAGTATTTATTATTCATTATTCTTGTATTCTATTCCTTTGTATTATATGGGATTAGTCTCATACTGTGTAATTGGGTTATTAGCCACCACCCAAGTCCATATATATATAGGAGTGCCCTGTTAATACAAGCTTAAGTTGTTTTGCCTCATAATCTTTCTGTTAACACATAACACCCCTACTCAATGGAGGACTCTCTTCAACCTCTCTCTATTCTAATTCCTAAGTCTTAAAATAATCTAAAGGTCACTGAAGTTTCCAAACCCTCGCCAAGGAGGTTATTGCAAAGAGTTTTGTGGATGATTCCTACGATCGGTGTAACGCAGTGTGGGATGAGTTTGAGATTTACCACCCCCTCGCAATTAATATTGTTGAGATACAACACCAGCATAATGTATTCCACCTTGTGCAATTCCTTGTTGGCTTTCTACCTTCCTTTACTAGATTGGTTGACTAGATCCTTGCTAATGATCCTCTTCCCTCTCTCTGAGATGTTCTTACAAAAGTTTAGTGTGTCTCTTCTATTACTTCCTGAAGGAGAATTCGGACTTATGCTCTTGTTGTTTTCCTTGTTGATTGTGGAAGTAGCCATGGTCATGGTCGTTCTTCGGGAAGCGTTTGGCATGGCAGAGGTCAACCTACTACTGGTCCACGACATTGCAACTTCTGTGGCCGCAATTATCACATAGAAAAATTGTTGTTGGGCTAAGCACGGGACCCTTAAATGGGCTAATCAGGTAATGGTAGACTTCACTATCTCTGACATAGTTTAATTTCTGATTTTGACATTGTTTCTGATGGTCCAGAACAGAAACTTACTGAAATCTCGACAGGAAATTCATAGAAATTTCAACAAATGTGTTCATATCGATACAAGATTTTGACACACGATTTCGACAACTAAACAAAGGAATTAACTCATAAAATTCTACCAGAATAATTTGCATTCAAAAATACAATGATTTATGCAACAAAATTATATCTTGATATATGAGGGGGCGATGAGGCAGCTACATGTGTGAATTTTCCAGTCTTTTTTATGGGAGTTGCAATGATCATTTCGGTAACATAATGAAGGAATTAGTGTATTGAATTTTTCAACAATCTATTACAACTTAGTCGTTAAAGCATCGTTCCCCCTACAAAGTCGTGAAGCTCCACAATCACTATCACCTGAAGATGCTATCTCTTGAGATTTTTTTTTTAAAAAGCAACAATGGTCACCGCCTCAATAATCAATTTCAATTGATACTGTGATAGTTTATGGTATCGATCATCAAAGAGTGAAATTATTAAATTATTCTCAATTTGGTTCACAAAACCTGTACAATTTACTATATTTAGCTAATACTAATAATCTAATATATTGTATATATCAACTAAATACATTGAAGTTCATACATAACATAACATTCTAGCTGATATATTGTTTCCACCAATAATTGAAATTTGATGTATATAACTTATTAACACCATACATAACATTCTAATTATTTTTCAACTTTTTTCAATTTAAGATCTGAATGTTATATATTAATTAGTTTAATATTTGAAATCGTATATATTTATAACTTATTTTAACTTAAATTTTCCTACATACTATATTTTAATATAATGTAAGCATTTTTTAAGTATTATATAATATATATGAACATTACTTCAAAAAAACTTCAAGAAGCTCAATTTGAAAATATTTTATCCATCATCTTGAGATAGGATACAAATTAAGTTATAATTATATAGATTTATGCATTTATAGCATAATTTCATAAATCTACAAGTTTTGGTTGTAGTCTATCCTTACAACTTGCAATTATTGGAGTACATTTTTTAGAACTAGATAGAAGAGTTTAGAGGTGGAAGAAATACATATAGATGGGAGGGAGGGAGTAAACTTACTTGGTCTAAAGAAGAAAGCCTCCAAGAGCAAGAGAATGCAAAAAAAGACAAGAAGCAACACTCCAAGAGTAGCAGGCATTAGGCAGTTATTTCTCAAAACCCATTTGGGTGTGTTTCATGAGATGCAGACCCAAAATGGCTCCTTGCACTGAATTTGCTGCATTTTGGAAAATTTCTCCCCCCTTGGCAAAATTTCGAAGAAACTTTTGAAATTTTACTTGCCCATCCCTGGGGAGGTGCATTTCTATGTCTGATCCTGGTGGAAACCAAAATTTTAAGATTTCGACTGATATATTGAACATGGCCTCTGATACTACTCCTTAAGATCTTTCCACCTCTACTACTACTTCTAATTGGATTCATATTGAGTTTGTGAAACCCTACATGAAAACACCACAAGTTCAAACTGTTGTTGCTCCCCACAGAGGAGGTTCTGCATTTCTTACTTCTTCTGCCTGCTTCATATGATCACAATAAATGGGAGATTGATTCCGGTGCCTTATCATGCATTTTAGGAAATCCCCACCTTTTTTTGCTCTTACAAAAAAAAGCACTACTCCCCTACTTATGCTGATTGTTAGACTCGCTCTGCGATAAAAGGATAGGCACTATAACTGGTTAAGAATTATCTTTAAAATATGCTCTCTATGTGCCTTGTTTTCCTTTATATCTAAAAATCTTAACTATTCCATCAAATACTTCTTTTTTAGCTTGTATGGTTTACATTATTTTATCACATTCATTGTTGACTGTTCTCGAGCAACTTGGTTATTTGTACTGAAGGATTCATCTTAAGTTCTGGATACCATCAAATACTTACTTAAAGAGATACACACTCAAATATCCAAGTTCTTGAAGGTTCCCAGAACGGACAATGTATTAGAGTACATGCAAACTACAGCAATGTGCAGATCTTAGGGCACGATTCATCGAATATCCTGCTCATATACCCCACAACATAACGGCATCACTGAACAAAAGAACCAACATCTCCTTGAAGTTGCTCAACTCTTCTAAGACACTATAGGGTTCCCAACCAACGTTGGCATGAGTTCTCTCCGACTCTCAAGGGCATGTTTCTTAATTAATATTGTGCCCTCATCCGTCCTCTAGTATTAGATTTCCTATGAAATTATGTACCCCACCACTGACCTTAGTTATCAAGGCGCCTGCCTAAGTGCGCCCTAGGCGCCCAGCCTACTAAGTGCATTAAGTGGACATCTAAGGCCTTTTAGACCCAAATTAAGCCATTTAAAGGCTAAATTAGCATGAATTCAATCTAGATTTGGTCAAACTAAACCACCTTGAGTCATTTTATGGTTGAAATAGCCCTGATTTAGACCAAATCAGGTCAAATTTTGGCAAATTAGGTCTGATCTGGGGGAAAACAGGTCTGATTTGGGGAAATGAGGTCTGATTTGGGCCAAATTGGTAAGTCCTCATAGTGTTGTTTGTTAAAAAAAAAATCTACTTCCTCATATGTTTGTTGTTCTTGCTTCTTTTTCTTTTCTTTTTTTATCCTTTCTCCTGCATTTTATTCATTAATCCTACTGCTGCTGTGTTTTTTTGTGAGTTATTCCACCTATATTCCCTCCTACTACTATGTGAGCATGTGCATGTTTTATTTCAAACTTGTCATATATTTCCTGCTACCAAATCTACTACTACTATTGGCATATATTTGTTCTTCTTTTTCTGGTTTCTTCCTCCTAAATCTCCTCTCACAGCTACTGTTGTATGCATGTTTCCATTTATATTCACTGACTTATTCATCCTTCCTCTGTATTTTCTATTTCAGCACTTTCTACTGTTGTTTTTTTATTTTATTTTGTTGATTTTTTCCTCCTCTTTCAATCTCCTTTTACTGCCCTTGTGTTTGTCTTATTGTGACTTCTTCCTGCACAACTCCTACCATTTGCACATTTCTTTTTATACCATTAGCCAATTCCTATTTATCTTCCTCTTCCTGTTGTTTCTTTTTCTTCATGTTTTTATACCATTTGCCAATTCCTATTTATCTTCCTCTTCCTGTTGTTTCTTTTTTTTCATGTTACTTGCCCCTGATTCTTCTATAGTTATCAATTTAAATTAAACTTAGAATAATATTTAATGAATAAAAATTACATTATCAAATATACTATCATGTGTTCAAACATTTAAATATGTAACTGAAAAAACTAAAAAAAAAACACCCATAAAAGCCTAGGCGCCCCGCTTAGCTTAAACCCACCGCCTAGGCGCCTTGAGAACCATGCTGCTGACATCAGAGTTGTTGAGGCGACAGGTTCTAGGCGTTTCTTAGGGAGGCACATAATTCGGCGCCCAGGCGTTTTGACTTTTTTTACAAATAATGCTATTTTTTATGATTAAATTCATAATTTTAGATGTGTAAATATTAAATAATGACAAAATCACATAGTATTACATAGAATTTAGGCTACATCACACCTAACATGACCTAAACTAGAACTGGTTGGCCCTCATTTGAACAAAATTTGATCTAATTTGAGCTAGTTTGCCCTAATTTGGCCTAAATCAAACCCAATTTGTATAACATCACCCCGTCATCGTCATCATCTAAGCCTCAATCCCAACGATGTTCGGGTCGGCTACATGGATCCTTCTTTTCCAATCAGCTCTGTTATGGGTCATACTCTGATCAAGATGTAAAGATTCAAAATCTCTTTTTATAAGCTCTTCCGAAGTTAAGTTAGGTTTGTCTCTGCTTTTTTTAATTGTGCTCGACTCAATAACCTTGTTTAGGTGCATTTGTCGGTCTATGTTGCACATGTACAAACAATCCTAGACCACCTTGTCGCAACTTGTCCTCGATGCTCACCACCCCCACTTTGTTCCTGATATAGTCATTCCTCAAACAATCTTTTCTTGTCTTCCCACACATCCATCTCAGCATACGCATGTTGGCCACATTCATCTTGTGGAAACCTTGTTTCTTCACTGCCCAACATTCACTCCCATGGAGCATGGTGTGTTGTATAGTTGTATTATAAAACTTGCTTTTTGATCTGAGAGGGATCTTCTGGTCACATACTATTGTTGCACTCCTCCACTTCAAGCATCTTATCGTGATCATGTGACAAACATCATCTTGAACCTCATCCTCCCTTTCAATAATAGAACCCAAGTAACTAAACTTATCACATATTGCTACATCCATTCCATCCAACTTGACTATTCACAATTCTAGATTGGCTGAAATTGCAATGCATACATTCAGTCTTGCTTCTACTAATCATAATCAATGAAATTCCAATACATTTTTCCAAAGTACAACTTTATCATTCCAATCCATGAGATTCCATGAAACCTTGTATAACATGACCTAATCAGATCCAATTTCCCTAAATTTTCCCTATATTGACCTAAAGAGATCAAAATTTGGCCAAATCAGACATAATCTTCCCAGGTTAGAACTATTTCCCCAATCATACTTGTATTCCCCAAATCAAACCTAATTTGCCTAAATTTGACATGATTTCGCCGAAATGAAACCTAATTTTGCATAATATGACCCAATTAGACCTAACTTTACCAACTTTTCCCTATATTGACCTAACAAGACCTAATTTGGCCAAATCAGACTCATTTCCCTCAAATCAGACTTGATTTCACCAAATCAGAGCTAATCTGCCCAAATTTGACATAATTTGACCTAAAATCAAACCTAATTTGCATAACATGACCTAATCAAACTTAGCTACCCTTAATTTGCCCTAAATTGACCTAAATGAGGCTTAACATGGTCAAATCAGACCTAATTTTCCCAAATTAGACCTATTCCCGCCCCAAATTAGGCATGTTTTCCTCATATCAGACCTATTTTACCCTAATTTGACCTGATTAGGAATAAATCAGACCCATTTTAACCATAAAATGACTCAATGTGATCAAATCCAAACTTGACTTATGCTAAATTAGCCTGTAAGTGGCTTAATTTGGGCCTCAAAGGCCTTATGCGGCCACTTAGGTCACCTAAGGGGCTAGGCGCCTAATTTGAAGTGGACTATCTAGAGCCTAGGGCACTTAGGTGTAGTCTTTTAAAAAGCAGTATGCGTTATGCGTTCGGAGAGGTCACCTTGTAGAGTATATGTGGTATACGGGAGTATATGCGGAAGTATATGCGGTTTTGGATTTTTTTTAATTAATTATTATATGTATATATAATAATGTATATTAATCATGAATTACATACTTAATTTGTGCAATTGTGTATCTAAATAGTACAATTACAAGAATAATGGATGCAATTATGCAAATATGCAATCATCACAACTTAAATAAATACAAACATGCACTATAATCTAAATTTAAACAAACATAGATGAATGTAAATGTATAAAAGAAGAAATCAGAATATGTCTAACTAGAAATCGAGGTTTAATCGGCCTTGTATGCGGCCGTACAACCGATTATGCGGCCTGGTCCGCTTTTTGGAGGGATTTCCAGTATACGGTTTTGTTGGAGGTCCGCACATTGTATGCGGCCGCACAGACCGATTTTTAAAACACTGCTTAGGCGGGAGCCCTGATAACTAAGGCTGACATATTCAATGTATTGCCTAGGATCATTAGAAGTACATGCTTTTTATGGCATCTTCTTCCTAGACATAATAAATTGGATCTCATATATGTAATCTTGGGGTACTCTAGAAGACATAATGGTACAATTGCTATGATCCGGTGAATAAACATTGGCTTGTTAGTGCTAACCTCGTTTTCTTTGAAAATTACACCTATTTCTTCAATAATGGTTCAGCCTCGACTACAAACATTGCATACAAATCTCTGCTACCTTTGTCGGTCTCTACTACCTATAACAACCATCTCATTTTGGAAAGTCACAATTTTTTACGAAGTTTTAGCCATGCAAATATTCATCTCGAATACAATGCAGGTGAACGAGATTTCACGACTTTTGAGACATGACGATTTTAACGAACTTATGAATTTCACGAATTTGACCATTTCTCATGGTTTTTATGCAAAACATTTTTCAAAGTTGGACTACATGTTTGATAGCCCTCTTATGACAAGTCCTAACCGAATCCAACATCACGGAACCCCCTCTCCTCTCCTAAACCATAATAGTGGAGCTTGTATGCTATGCACACACTTACATCTATATGTGTTTGCATACACATATATCATATATTTGTATATGTGCATGCATGTATATCATATATGTTCATATGTATCTCTATATAAGCATATGTAAATACATAGAAACAATGTGTATGCCCGACTTGATGTCAGTTTTTCCCGATAGTAGACCAAACTTAGACCGAATTTTAACATTTTTTACTTGATTTTTCCCAAATAAACTTGAATTAAGACCCTTTCTAGCAAGCCAAAAATTGTTGAATCCCAAATTTGAATTACCTGCAACATGATGGAAGTTTCCTCGTGCAGAAGATCCTAACAACATCAAACCCAATAAAATCCAATATTAGCTAAAAATATGAGCTAGTATGAACATTAAAAACAAGCGGAAATTCGGCATTGGCCATGTGTTCTGCGAATTTCACTTTGTACGTCATGATTAGTCGACGTCTAGAGATCCACCATTGCATCAATAATTATATAAAAAGTTCCTTGAATGACAACTAGTTTGAACCAAGGAATGAGGTTTTGGTGAAATTGGCGAAATTTCGCCAAATTTCGATTTCAATGGGATCTGGTACCGAAACGTGCGACTATGTCGATTTCAATGAATTTCGCCAAATTTCGATGATTTCGATGAATTTCGCCAAATTTCAATGAAAATTTTGTTAATTACAATTCCTGTTGTTATTGTTGTTTTTTGAAGTGGAGCAAAGGGGGATTGGGGTTATTTCACCATTTAGTACTCATACATAGTATATACTTATAGTATATCATAATTGCATTGCATTTCCCTAATATTCGCTATTCAAATTATTAAATACTTATGCAATGCATGTTTTTTTAGTTTCTGCAATGTGGACGACAAGTATCCTAGTGGTGGTTTATTAGACAATGAGGGTGCTAGGAAGCCAACCACACCAACAAATAATGATTTAGCTTGGCAACATTGCACTAGTGTTCTTGGGACCAATGAAATGATTGATTATTGAGTCAATATCAACAACAAACTATCAACCCAAGTAAAATGTGTGGGGATACCCTACATATCCAATATTCGATATTATAACACAAATAAGTACATGCATGTATGATAGGTCATACTTGCAAAATTGCATAACTTAATTCCTACATTTTCTCATCCAAACCCTTCATCGAAATCCTCAAGAAACAAGACAGTTCCCTTACCCCCCCACATGAAGGACCACCCGCCCCCCCAACCTACCCCCACATTAAATTTTATTGCATAAAACAATGCATTTAGGTGTAGAGATCACACCTGTAAAACTTCATAAATTAATTCGTTCATTTCGGCATCGAAACGGACACGGTTGCATCTATGGAAATTTTCGTCAAAATTTCAAAATTTTCAGTTTCCATGTTGTCGAAATGGCAACGAAATCGGATACCTCGTTCCTTGGTTTGAACCCACCATTGGGTCTTCAGATGGAGACAATAGGTGTTTCCTACTTTTGACATAAAAGAGATGTGGATACACGGGTGGTAGGCTAATTGCAATTCTATTTGTGATAACTCTGAAGAAGTAAAGGAAAAAAAAGGGATCCTTCACAGGGTAGATCACTCTATTCAATTTGTAGCTTCATCATCATTTTTAAGCTAAAAAGTGTGAAGGCCCTGGCAGGATAAAGCATGTGGTAGCTAGACATGTCAAACTATCATATTTGAGGTCCATGGAGTGGTCACTTTTACAAGGTATCTACCTTCCTCATTGTGCGATTTCTTATTTTACAATTGAAATGAACCTAGATCCTTTAAAAGGTAAGGAAGTCAAAGCAGTAGCTAAGCTTGTTGATGGTTTCATCATTTTACTTGCAGCATGAAATTGCATTATGGAAATCAGATGATTAGATCAATCCTCTTGTTATTGAAGTGGTCTCCTATATATAGGAGTACAAAGGAATTACATGGATCCCTAATTTATAAATGAATCATTATTGAAGTGAAACTAGAAACAAGAACATAAGGGCAAATACGTAGGTCAGGCCCATAAACTAAATAACCACTTATGCTAAGACCCCCTCAAGCTAGAAAGTATGCAGTATGCACCGTGTAGTCCCAACTTATCACTCATCTAATGGAATAGAGCACGAGGAAATGGTTTAGTAAGGATATCAGCCACTTGATCTCCAGTCTTCAAATGTTGGGTTACGATCTTCTTGACTTTGTCTAGTCACATACAAAGTGTAGTCCCCTTTGATGCGCTTAGCACACTTGTAGAAGATGAGATTGTTGGTGATGTGAATGGCAACTTGATTGTCACAATGGCATGTACTTTTGGGTTGGATAGGAATCCCAAACTCAAAAAAGGCGGACTGAACACATTGTAGATCACAACAAGCATGAGCCACAGCTATATACTCTGCTTTTGTGCTTAATCGAGCAACAACAACTTGCTTGGTGCTCCTCCAAGCAACCATATGTTTTCCTAGTATGATGCATAAAACTCGATGTAGATTACCGGCCTTAGGAGTCACCTACGCAATATGCATCTGCATAGGCAGTGACAGAGTCTTCGCCTGAGGTTATTCATAAAATAAGTTTTTCCAATTTTGCATCATACTGCTCCTGTGAGACATTAGAGGAGAGCACATGTGCTAACTGACAACCAAGTGACCAACCGCATAGGAAATGTCATGTTATATTATTGTCAGTTTTCTTACAACCCACCAGTATTTTTCAAGATCAGGAAAGAGCTCCCGCACTTACTAAAGTTTTTGCATGATAGTCTGTAGAGGTAGAAATAGGTTTTGCATCAGTCATCCTTGTTTTCAATATATCCTAGACATGTCTCCACTTGGAGAGATTGATCCAGACTAGGATTTAAATACCTCTATGGCAAGAAAATATCAAATATTTCCCAGATTAGCATACAAGTGATATTAGAGAGCTTTCAAGGCAGGCTAAAGCATGTGGTAGTTACACATGTCAAACTATCATATTTGAGGTCCATGGAGTGGTCACCTTTACAAGGCCTCTACCTTCGTCATTGTGCAATTTCTTATTTTACAATGAAATGAACCTAGATCCCTTAAAAGGTAAGAAAGTCAGAACAGTAACTAAGCTTGTTGATGGTTTCATCAGTTTACTTGCAGCATGAAATTACATTATGGAAATCAGAGTGATTACATTAATCCTCTTGTTATTGAAGCGGTCTCCTACATATAGGAGTACAAAGGAATTACATGGATCCCTAATTTATAAATGAATCATTATTGAAGTGAAACTAGAAACAAGAACATAAGGGCAGAATACGGAGGTCGGGCCCATAAACTAAATAACCACTTATACTAAGACCCCCACAAGCGAGAAAGTAAGCAGCGTGCAGCAAGGAAGAAAATGTCAAATTTTGATGTTGTTTCGATGGTGACTGTTACAATATATGTTTTCTATATTCTGTTATTTATTTTGTTATTTGTTTATTCTGTATGGACCTCTCTGTAATTGTCACAGTGTTATATATATGAGGGTGCACACTTTGTGCAACCCTATGCTCTCTGAAACCCTGATTATCTACATGGTATCAGAGCAGGTCCAGACCTAGGGCCTCTCTCTCTCTCCCTCCCTCCCTCTCCGGCGCCCCCCCCCCCCCCCGCCCACAGCCGCCGGCCCAGGCAGCCGCAGGAGCCGCCGCCGCCGGGGGCAGCAGCAGCAGGCGCCGCCGCCGCCGGGGGCAGCAGCAGCAGCTGCCGCCGCCGCCGGGGCTGCAGCGGTAGCCCGCCGCCGCCGCCGCCGAGGCAGGTCCAGCCCGCCGGCCGGCCGCCTCCCTGGCCTAGTCTACCGTCTCCCGCCAGCTCCCGGTCCGTCTACTCTCCTGGCTTGGTGCTCCGCTAGTGCTTGAGCAACCGTTGGTGTTGTTCGCACAGCAGGTGCGCTGCCGGGTTGATAGATCTGGCATAGTTTAGTCTTCCGGGGGAGATCGGTACGTTGTTCGGCTAGGGCCTTCGTCGGTTCGTGTTGTTTGTACCTGCCTGCCCGTGTAGGCTTCGGCCTCCGGGTCTTCTACTACACCTTGGTGTAGTCTGTATGTGAGAGGTCCCGTGTGATCGTTTACCTGCCTGTCTTGCCTGCCTGCTGTGCTTGCCTTTCTGATGGCGTCCTCGACTGATGATCTGCGTCGTCAAGTTACTACGGTCAAACTTGACGGACGCAACTACCAGCTGTGGGTCTGTTCCTTTGTGATATATGCTAAATCACAAGGGAAATATTCCCATCTCATTCGTGCCGGTCCACCACAGCCTGCTGAAGATGCTGATTTGAAGGACGTCAAAGCCTATGATGATTGGGTCCGTGATGACTCAACAGTGATGACCTGGATTCTCAACAGCTCGGTTGAGAAAATTAGTGTGACTCTTCTCCGATTACCTACGGCAAAGAAGATGTGGGATGAACTTGCTGGCACCTTCTCCCACAGCCAGAATCCGAAGAAAGTGTTTGATATCAACAAACAGCTTAGTCGTCTCACCTTCACTGGTACTGATATCGCCGATTACTTCTCTACGTTCACCGGGTTGTGGGGTGAACTGGAGACGTATCATCCCTTGTCCACGGATCTGGCGACTATGCGCAAACAGCGTGATGAGCTACAGCTGATTCAGTTTTTGAGTGGCTTGCCTGACTCCTATGCTGGAGTTGTGGATCAGATTCTGGCGGGTGATCCACTGCCTTCCCTTCGGAGTGCCTACCAGCGACTTCTGCGTCTTTCCTCCCCGACACCAGATGTTGGGGACTCTACTGCCTTAGCTGCCTGGGGTGGTCGTGGCCGTGGTCGCGGTCGTGGTCGTGGCCGCTCTTCTGATGGACGTCCTCCCCTTGGTGCGGGGCGTGGTCGTTCTCCTACTGCTGGGCGTGGGGCCCCTCCTGCTACTACTACTACTGCGCGACCTTCGCCTGGATCCCGTTTGTGTTCTTACTGTGGTCGGACGAACCACATTGAAGAAAAATGTTGGGAGAAGTATGGAAAACCTGAATGGGCAAACACTGTTGCTGACTCTTCCACTGCTGCTTCTGAGGGTGCTGCACATCCTTCTACACCAGACACTGCGGACACTACTACTGCTGACTACATCCGGGCTGAGGTCGAACGTCTTCTTTTGGAGCGTGGTGGTTCCTCTTCTGACGCATCCACGAGTGGAGCTCATGCTGCCCTTACTGGTTATGATACTGCTTTTTTGAGTTCACATTTGCCTCCTCCATCTGGTAATAATAAATGGGTGATTGACTCTGGTGCATCCTCCCATATTTCTGGAAATCGGGCTTTGTTTAAGTTTATCTCTACACCTGCTCATAAATCTACAGTTATGGTTGCTGATGGATCTAGATCTTCTGTTTCTGGCATTGGGGACATTATGTCTCAGTCTTTTATCAAATCTGCCTTATATGTGCCTAACTTTCCTATGAATTTATTATCTGTGAGCAAACTTGTAAGGAATTTAAACTGTAGCCTGACATTCCGTCCTGGCTCTTGCATTTTTCAGGACCTTCTCACGAGGATGAAGATTGGTGGGGGGTATGAAGGTGCTGATGGTCTCTACTACTTGGACGAGATGCCAAAGTCTACTGAAGTTTCAGCTCTATCTGCATCAGTCTCTACTTTACAGTGGCATTACCGGCTGGGACATCCTTCTTCTGACAAACTGCGCCATTTATTTCCTGATATGAGTAGCTGTAGTCTCCAGTGTGAGTCTTGCCAATTGGGTAAACAGACTAGATCGGTATATCCGCGGCGCAGTTCTATGAGCAGCAGGCATACTTTTGATATAGTACATTCTGATGTGTGGGGACCATGTAATGTACCAAGTGTGTCTGGTTATAGATACTTTATTTTGTTCATTGATGATTTTTCGCGGACTACTTGGCTATTTCTGTTGAAAAGTAGATCCGAAGTGCTATCTACAATAAAGTTCTTTTTTGCTGAAATTAAAACTCAGTTTGGTGTGCCTATTAAAATTTTTAGAACTGATAATGCTTTGGAGTTTGTTCAAAAAGATGTGGAATGTTTTTGTAAAACTGTTGGAACTTTACATCAAACCTCTTGTGCCTATACACCACAACAGAATGGTGTTGCAGAAAGGAAGAATCGTCATTTATTAGAAGTGGCCCGCACTATCATGTTACATTCACATGTTCCTCGTTCTTATTGGCCAGAAGCGGTTCTGACTGCTTGTTTTCTTATTAATCGTATGCCCTCATCGGTTATTGGTAACAAAATCCCGTTTCAAGTTTTACATCCGGAGGCACCCTTGTTTTCTGTTCCTCCACGGATTTTTGGTTGCACGTGTTTTGTCCGTCTTCTTGGCCCGTCTTCTGATAAACTCTCGCCTCGTGCAACTAAATGTATTTTCTTGGGATATTCGAGGACTCAAAAAGGCTATCGCTGTTATAATCCTGCTACGAGAAAGTGGTTGACTAGTAGTGATGTGGTATTTTTTGAGGACACTCCTTTTTATTCATCTGGGGGAGACAAATTGCAACCAGATCTCATTGCACCACCCTTGCCGATTCTGTCTGATTGTGTACCTGAGACAGTTGATACTGAGATGCCAGTTCGTCCTCAGCTTCGTGTTTATCAGCGCAGGAACAAAGCACCTTCTTCTCATGTACCCCCCCCAGCCGACCAATCTTCACCTCCAGAAGGTTCTGCTTCTCCTGAGGTACAATCTGATTTACATATTCCTATTGCTCTTCGCAAAGGAACTCGTTCCTGCACGTCTCATAGTATTGCTCATTTTGTATCTACTGATCATCTCACTGCTCCGGCGCGTGATTTTGTACATGCCTTATCTGCTGTTACTGTTCCTAAGTCTATTCAGGATGCTCTGCGGAGTACAGCATGGACTTCTGCTATGCAGGATGAGATGACAGCTTTGACTGATAGAGACACTTGGGAGCTGGTGGATCCTCCTCCTCAGTGCAAGCCTGTTGGTTGTCGCTGGGTTTACACTGTCAAATATCAACCGGACGGTACAGTTGAACGGTTGAAAGCTCGATTGGTTGCCAAAGGATATACTCAGACCTACGGCATTGACTATTTTGAGACTTTTTCCCCTGTTGCTCGCTTGAATTCTGTTAGAATATTGTTATCTGTAGCTGTAAATTCTGACTGGCCCCTTCTACAGCTTGACGTGAAGAATGCTTTCTTATATGGTGATCTGCAGGAAGAGGTTTACATGGAGCAACCTCCTGGGTTTGTTGCTCAGGGGGAGTCTCATAAAGTTTGTCGGCTTAAAAAATCTATTTATGGGCTTAAGCAAAGTCCACGTGCCTGGTTTGATAAATTAAGCAGGATTCTTTCTGATTTTGGCTTTCTACGGTCTCAAGTGGATCATTCTGTCTTCACGAAGAAAACGTCTGCAGGGATTATTATTCTGATTGTCTATGTAGATGATATCATTATTTCAGGCAGTGATTCTGCAGGTATTCAGGCCACAAAAACTCATTTGGGTAAGCATTTTGCTACCAAAGACTTGGGCAGATTACGATACTTTCTGGGTATAGAGGTTTCCAGGAACTCTAGTGCTCTTGTATTGTCCCAACGGAAATATGTACTTGATATCTTGCAGGAAACTGGTATGATGGGAGCAAGACCTTCAGATACTCCTATGGATCCCAACGTTGATTGGGACGATGATACCTCACCTATGTTTTCTGAGCCAAAGAAATACAGGAGACTTATTGGGAAATTGATTTATCTGACTGTTACTCGTCCTGATATTACTACTGCTGTTGGTCTTCTGAGCAGGTACTTGGACAAGCCTAGACAGTGTCATTGGGATGCTGTATGTCACATTCTGAGATACTTAAAAAGGGCACCTGGCAAAGGTTTGCATTACAAGAAATCTGGACACTGTAAACTTGAAGGCTATTCTGATTCAGATTATGCGGGCAGCAGGATTGACAGGAAATCCACCTCTGGCTACTGTACCTATGTAGGGGGTAACTTGGTGACTTGGAGGAGCAAGAAACAAAATGTTGTAGCTCGCTCCAGTGCTGAAGCTGAATACAGGGCTATGGCCCATACTGCCTGTGAACTTCTCTGGGTGCGCTCTCTTTTGCATGAACTTGGGATTGAATCTTCTTATGCGATTCCTATGCACTGTGACAATCGAGCTGCTATTTTCATTGCCAATAATCCTGTTTATCATGAGCGCACCAAGCATATTGAGGTGGATTGCCATTTTATTCGAGAGTCTGTTCTGGCTGGTAAAATTTGCACTCCTTTCACGAGATCTGAAGATCAAGTTGCTGATGTCTTCACGAAACTTCTGGCTAAGAAGCATTTCTGCACACTGGTGGACAAGTTGGGCATGATTGATATCTATGCTCCAACTTGAGGGGGAGTGTTACAATATATGTTTTCTATATTCTGTTATTTATTTTGTTATTTGTTTATTCTGTATGGACCTCTCTGTAATTGTCACAGTGTTATATATATGAGGGTGCACACTTTGTGCAACCCTATGCTCTCTGAAACCCTGATTATCTACAGTGACAGAAACAGAAATTCTGACAAATTTCGACAGAAATTTCGATAAATGTGTTCCTGGCATTTTGACGGCAAAATAAACGAATTAATTTATAAAATTTTACCAGAATGATCTACTAGTGTAAATCTACTCAAATATGTAATAATATTTCATATTGGATATTTGGGGGGTGGGGTCTCGTCATTTTTTAGTGAATGACCCTAAACTGTTTCGATGGGCATTTTGATGGGGATTTTTTATGTCAATTTTCAATCGTGAAATCAATAAATTAAGTCATTATAGTTTGCAGGCACAATATATAGACTTAAAGACATAAAACTGTGCAAAAAAAATGCTCTCGGTAGTACATAGTGTATGAAAAAGTAGAAAAGAAATCGATGATCTGCCTGTTTCGAGAGTTTCGTCAGTCAATTTCAATGTCCGATTGCCACCGAAACAGAAATTTCGACCATTTCGTCGAAATTTTGAACATTGTCGTGTAGTCCCACTCCCCAACTTATTACTCGTCTAATGAAATAGAGCACGAGGAAATGATTTAGTAAGTATACCACTTGATCTCCAGTCTTCAAATGTTGGGTTACGATCTTCTTGGCTTTGACTAGTCACATACAAAGTGTAGTCCCCCTTGATGCGCTTAGCACACTTGTGGAAGATGAGATTGTTGGAGATGTGAATGGCAACTTGATTGTCACAATGGCATGTACTTTTAGGTTGGATAGGAATCCCAAACTCAAAAAGGGCGGACTAAACCCATTGTAGATCACAAGAAGCATGAGCCGCAGCTATATACTCCGCTTTTATGCTTGATCGAGCAACAACAGCTTGCTTGTTGCTCCTCCAAGCAACCATAGTTTTCCTAGTAGGATGCAAAAACTCGATGTAGATTACCGGCCTTAGGAGTCACCTACCCAATATGCATCTGCATATAACAAAGAGTGTTCGCCTGGGTTGTGCATAAAATAAGTTATTCCAAGTTTGCATCATACTACTCCTGTGAGACCGAGAGCACAAGTGCTAACTCACAACCAAGTGACCAACCACATAGGAAATGTCATGTTGTATTATTGTCATTTTTTTACAACCACCAGTATTTTTCAAGATCAAGAAAGAGCTCCCGCTCTTACTAAAGCTTTTGCAGGATAGTCTGTAGAGGTAGAAATAGGTTTTGCATCAGTCATCCTTGCTTTCAATATATCCTAGACATATAGCCACTTGGAGAGATTAATCCCAGACTAGGATTTAAATACCTCAATGCCAAGACAATATCAAATTTTTCCCAGATATTTAGCATACAAGTGATATTGGAGAGCTTTCAAGTAAAAGATCCCATGTGCATCATTGCCAATGATCAAGATGATGTCGACATAGAGAGAAGTAGAATAGGTTCTCAACAAGAATGATATGAGAAGAGATAGTGATTAGTAGCGGATTTTTTTAATCTCAAACATTCAAAAGCCATACGGAGCTCGTTGAACCAGGCACGGGGAGATTGCTTCAGGATGTATAGAGATTGATGAAGACAAACTTGGGTAGAATTTCCCCCCTAGCAACAAAGTCAGGCAATTGTGGCTTGTAAACTCCATCCAACAGTTCAACATGGAGAAAAGCATTCTTACTTTCTAGCTGATATAAAGCTAGTCGAGATGCACAGTGAGCGAGATCACAGTGCGGACAGAGGTAATCCTAGTGGCAGGAGAGAATGTTTTATAGTCAATTGCCAAATGCCTGAGTATAGCCTTTGGCGACGAGATGGGTCTTCAGGTGTCCAACCGAGCCATCAGACTAATGATTTACAAAGATAACTCAATGGTAGTTGTTAACATATATTCCTGTTTTATATATTATGTTAGTTGTTTTGTTATTTCCATATTATATGTGGACCTCTCTGTAAATGTTTCAATGTTATATATATGAGGGTGCACACATTGTGCAACCCTACGCTTCCCAAAACTGCTTTGTCTTTCACATGGTATCAGAGCAGTAGATCCAGCCGCCACCCTCCCACCCTTCTCTCTCTTCTCCATCCGGTCGCCCCCCCCCTCTCCCGCCCGCGCCGCCCAGCAGCCACCCGCCGCCGGCCACCGGCCGCCGCCCAGCCGGGCCGCAGCAGGCCGCGCCGGCAGCAGCCGCCAGGCTAGCCGTCGGGGGCCGGTGCGCCTCCGCGGTCCTAGCCGTCGGTCCGTTGGCTCCGTGAAGTCCTACAGCGATCCGGTGGCTTGAAGACGTAGACCGTTTTTTTTTCGGTCTCCTGCCTGCCTGCCCGTGTAGGCCGTTGTGCCACCGGGTTCTGTTCTGCGCTTCGGCGTAGACCGTATGTGAGAGGTCTTCTCCGTGTTCTTTGTGCCTGTTGTGCCTGTTTGACGGCGTAGCCCGTCTCCTGCCTGATCGTGCATGTTCCTGCTGTGCCTACTGCTTCCATGGCGTCCTCGCATGATGACTTCCGCCGTCAGGTTACCACCGTGAAGCTTGATGGGCGCAACTATCCGCATTGGGTCTGCTCCATGACGATCTATGCCAGATCCCAGGGCAAGTACTCACATCTTACCCGTGCGGGTCCGGCAGCACCCGCAGAGGACGCTGATGCTAAAGATGTGAAGGCGTATGACGACTGGGTTCGTGATGACTCCACTGTGATGACCTGGATTCTCAACAGCAGCATTGAGAAGATTAGCGTCACACTTCTTCACCTACCTACGGCGAAGCAGATGTGGGATCAGCTCGCCGGTACTTACTCGCATAGTCAGAACCCCAAGAAGGTGTTTGACATCACCAAGCAGCTGGGACGTCTACAGTTCACGGGGACGGACATTGCGGATTACTTCTCTGACTTCACTGGATTATGGGGTGAACTGGAATCCTATCACCCTCTCTCCACGGACCTGGCTACTATGCAGCGTCAGCGCCAGGAGCTTCAGTTGGTCCAGTTTCTCTGTGGATTGCCCGAGTCATATGCTGGAGTTGTGGACCAGATCTTAGCCAGTGACCCTCTGCCGTCACTACAGAGTGCCTACAAACGCCTTCAGCGTTTGCCTTCGTCTTCCTCGTCTCTGACTACTGATGTTGGAGACTCTTCGGCCCTTGTTGTAGCTTCTGGTCGTGGCCGGGGTCGTGGCCGTGGTCGCTTTACTGAGAGCCGTCCTCCCCTGGGTGGAGGACGAGGACGTGCTGCTCCTGGTCGTGGAGCCTCTTCTACTGCCCCTACTGCTGGTGCGCGTCCTCAGTCAGGACAGCGCCTTTGTACCTTTTGTGGCCGGTCCAACCATATTGAAGAAAAATGCTGGGAGAAATATGGTAAGCCGGCGTGGGCCAATGCAGTTGCTGACTCCACTACTACTGCATCAGAAGGAACGACTCAGCCTACTGACTCTGCCTCCTCGGGTGCGACTGCTGACTACATCCGTGCTGAGGTGGAGCGTCTTCTTCTTGAGCGAGCTGGTGCGTCGTCTCAAGCTTCGACTAGTGGAGCTCATGCCGCCACTTATTCTGGTTATGACACTGCCTTCCTGAGCTCTTCTTCTACTCCTGGTAATACTAAGTGGGTCATCGACTCCGGTGCCTCTTCACATATTTCTGGAAATAGATCTTTGTTTCACAAATTATTTAAACCTGCTAGACCCTCATCTGTTATGTTGGCTGATGGCTCCAAGTCTGCGGTGTCTGGAGTAGGGGATATTGTTTCTGACTTTCTGTTGAAATCTGCCTTATATGTGCCGAGATTTCCTTTGAATCTGTTGTCTGTCAGCAAGATATTGCGAAGCCTACAGTGTAGTCTGACTTTTATTCCTGGTTCATGTGTTTTTCAGGACCTTCGCACGAGGATGAAGATTGGTGGGGGGTATGAAGGTGCTGATGGACTCTTCTATCTGGATCATTTGCCGAAAGCAGCTAAAGCATCTGTGTCTCCTGCATTATCTGCCTCAGTTTCTGCATTACAGTGGTACTACCGGCTGGGCCATCCATCATCTGAAAAGCTCCAACATTTAGTGTCTGATCTTGGCAGTTGTAGTTTTCAGTGCGAGTCATGTCAACTTGGAAAGCAGACTAGAGTTGTTTATCCTAGACGCAGTCAGATTAGCAGTAAAAATATGTTTGATATAGTGCATTCTGATGTATGGGGACCCTGTCATGTGCCGAGTCTATCTGGTCATAAGTATTTTATTCTGTTTATTGATGACTTTTCACGGACTACTTGGTTGTTTATGATGAAAAGTAGGTCCGAAGTTTTGTCTGTTATCAAGTTCTTTTTTGCTGAAATAAAAACTCAATATGGTATGCCTGTCAAAATTTTTCGTACTGATAATGCACTGGAATTTGTTAAAAAAGATGTGGATGTTTTTTGTAAATCTGTGGGTACAATACATCAGACCTCCTGTGCTTATACACCTCAGCAAAATGGTGTGGCTGAGCGTAAAAATAGACATGTGTTAGAGGTTGCTAGAACTATTATGATGCATGCACATGTTCCTCGCTCGTTTTGGCCTGAGGCTATATTGACTGCTTGTTTTCTGATAAATCGAATGCCATCATCTTTGATTGGAAACAAAATAGCTATTCAAGTTCTTCAACCCGATAGTCCGTTATTTACTGTGCCTCCTCGGATCTTTGGATGTACCTGTTTTGTACGGTTAGTTGGACCTACTTCTGATAAACTGTCTCCTCGTGCTGAGAAGTGCATTTTTTTGGGATATTCTCGTACTCAGAAGGGATATCGGTGTTACAGTCCTACTGCAAGAAAATGGTATACTAGCAGTGATGTAGTTTTCTTTGAGGATACTCCTTACTATTCGACTCGTGGTGACAGTTTACAGTCTGATCTTATTGCCTCACCTCTACCTGTTACTTCTGATTGTGTGTCTGATACTACTGACAAAGTCACTACTGAGGCTGATAAGCCTCCTCTTATAGTTTATCAACGCAGGAACAGAGCACCTTCTACTCAAGAAACCCCCCCTGAAAACCAATCTTCGCCTCCAGAAGGTTCTACTACACCTGAGGTACATTCTGATCTTGATTTACCCATTGCTCTTAGAAAGGGTACTCGTTCCTGCACATCACACAGTATTGCTCAGTTTGTTTCTACTGACCATCTGAATGTTCATTCTAGCAATTTTGTATATGCCTTATCTGTTGTTGTTGTTCCAAAGAATATCCAGGATGCTCTACAGAGTACTGGATGGTTGTCTGCTATGAAGGAGGAGATGTTGGCTCTTGCTGAACGAGATACTTGGGAGCTGGTGGATCCACCTCCTCAGTGTAAACCTGTAGGTTGCAGATGGGTGTATGCTGTGAAATATCAACCTGACGGCACTGTTGAAAGGCTGAAGGCACGGTTAGTTGCTAAAGGCTACACCCAAACTTATGGTATTGACTATTTTGAGACTTTCTCTCCTGTTGCTCGTCTTAATTCTGTCAGAATTCTTCTGTCTGTTGCTGTTAATCTTGACTGGCCACTATTGCAACTAGATGTGAAAAATGCCTTCTTGTATGGCGATTTACAAGAAGAAGTCTATATGGAGCAACCTCCTGGGTTTGTTGCTCAGGGGGAGTCTCACAAAGTTTGCAGGTTAAAGAAGTCTATTTATGGGCTTAAGCAGAGTCCCCGGGCTTGGTTTGATAAATTGAGCAAAATTATGATTGATTTTGGGTTTCTGCGATCTCAGGTGGATCATTCTGTTTTTACCAAGAAGACTTCAGCTGGTATTATTATTCTGATTGTCTATGTTGATGATATTATCATATCTGGCAGTGATTCTCTTGGTATTCAGGCTACTAAATCTCATCTGGGCAAGCACTTTGCTACCAAAGACTTGGGCAAACTCAGATATTTTCTGGGCATAGAAGTTTCTAGAAATTCTAATACTCTTGTGTTGTCTCAGAGAAAATATGTCCTAGACATACTACAGGAGACTGGTATGCTGGGGGCGAGACCTGCTGATATTCCTCTAGATCCTAATGTAAATTGGGATGATGATTCTTCTCCTCTGTTTGCTGATCATAAAAAGTACAGGAGGCTGATTGGTAAACTCATTTATTTGACTGTATCCAGAGCTGACATTTCTACTGCAGTGGGTCTTCTTAGCAGGTACCTTGATAAACCCAGACAGTGTCACTGGGATGCTCTTTGTCAGATTCTACGATATTTGAAGAAGTCTCCTGGCAAGGGACTTCACTACAGGAAGCATGGACACTGTTCTCTTGCAGGGTACTCTGATTCTGATTATGCAGGTAGCAGAGTTGACAGAAAATCTACTTCTGGGTATTGTACGTATGTTGGAGGCAATCTTGTTACCTGGAGGAGTAAAAAACAAAATGTTGTGGCCAGGTCCAGTGCTGAAGCTGAATATAGGGCCATGGCCCATACTGCCTGTGAATTGTTGTGGGTGCGCTCTCTGTTAAAAGAGTTCGGGGTTGACTCTTCTTCTGCTATACCTATGCACTGTGATAATAAAGCTGCTATCTTCATTGCGAATAATCCAGTTTATCATGAGCGCACTAAACATATTGAAGTAGATTGTCATTTTATTCGGGAATCCATTTTGACTGGCAAGATCTGCACTCCCTTCACTCGTTCTGAAGACCAAGTTGCTGACATCTTCACCAAGCTGCTGGCGAAGAAGCAATTCTGCACACTGACGGACAAGTTGGGCATGATTGATATCTATGCTCCAACTTGAGGGGGAGTGTTAACATATATTCCTGTTTTATATATTCTGTTAGTTGTTTTGTTATTTCCATATTATATGTGGACCTCTCTGTAAATGTTTCAATGTTATATATATGAGGGTGCACACATTGTGCAACCCTACACTTCCCAAAACTGCTTTATCTTTCACAGTAGCCAACAACATTCTTGTTGTGGGGTGGATCGACCATTTCCCTTGGGTGATTTTCCCACAAAGCCTCCATCTCATCCACCACAGAAGCTTTGGGTGTCGAATGGCATCTTCATAATGCTTGTAAATATTAGTGATGTCTAGGGAAGTGGTAAGGGCATGGGCAGAGAAAGAAAGACAAACAAGGCAACAGGTTTTAATGAGAGAATTCTTAACTATATAAGAGCATTTACCTTTGTAAAGGGCTATGGCTCCTTCACTTTTTGTTCGCGCACATGCTAACTGCGGGGTTGTTGCTTGAGGATCTACATCTTTTCTCTATTGATATACCTTAGGATAGAAATGAGGTGGAGGTGAATTAGGAGGTAGTTTTGCATGATATGCCCAGTTGGAATGTGATTCGCTCAAGATACAAGGGAAAAGAAACTAACTGAGGCAGTGAAGTGAAAAGGACATCAACTTAGACAAAAAAGAGTCCATCTTCATGAAAGGTTACGTCGGCAAAAATATACATGCATTTGACGATAGGAACAAAGCGTGTGTAACCTTTTTGAACTTAGGTTCAACCTAAGAAAATAGTTTGAACTGTTAGGGGGACAATTTCACAATCTTTGCATCAAATTTATGCACAAAGGGGATACATATGGAAAACCGAGGTGATAGAGAGTAGCTTTTACCTATGTCAATAACAAAGAAGGGGCTTCCTTTTAAGAAGCGTCGAAATTGGACTTTAATCAGAAAACAAGTAGTTAACATCGCTCTGGAACAAAAGGTTTTAGGAAAACTGACATGAATGTTGAGCATCGAGTAATATTGAGAAGATGGCGATTTTTCCTTTCAAGAATGTCATTTTGTTGTGGAGTATGCACACATGACCGTTGGTGGATTGTACCTACTGCTCAAAAAATGAGACAATGGTTGGACATACATAAGGTTATTATCCTAAGAAGAATTTTTATAGACTAATGATATTGAGCTGATACATTTTGTGGAAGGCTAAAATGAGCTTACAATTCTCTTCTCAATTTTTAAGCGAGTAAACACATGTCAAGCGAGAAAAATCATTAATACCAAATATATACCCAGTATAATATGTGATGCATAAGGGACCAGAATAACACTATAATAAGATCAAAAGTTTTATAGATTATTTTTGGCATGGTGCAGGACTTCAACTTTTTGTCGATTTCACCAGGTGTGGAAGTGGAAGTTTCTGGAAACATCGAGGAAGTTTTGAGGAAGTTGAGATGCAAACTTCGATAAACATCGATAAAGCTTTGATACCATTTTGAAAGAAAATGATGCAATTTCAAAGAGAACGTCAAAGGAAAACTTGTAATCATTGTTAGAACTTTGAGCTCTACCTTAAATATGTCAAGAATAACATAAAATCATGAGTTCACAACACCCACACAAGATTCACAAGTCACAAAGTAGATAATAGAAAGGTAGAGAGTAGATTAATTACTTAATAGTAGGCCAGCAGCTTTCTTCTTCATATCCAAGCATAAGGGGTGCCTCCTCGAAGCTCCTACACTCAAAAGAATCAAAACACCAAGTTCCTAGCACACACCACTCCTCAATTCACTAAGGAGTGAAGAGGGAGGTCAATTCAAGCACTCCTCTTGCTTAAATAAAATTCAAACAGGATACTGGAGTGGGCTGATAGTGGACGTCTAAATGTCGGCTTGTTGTCGCCAACATCGGGGATTAATCGACAACATCGACGACATTGCGACGGCTATGAACAGGGAAAAGCCAACATCATCAATGTTAGGGGAAAATTGGGTCGACATTGTGACCAAGTCGATATCAAGGTTTTTACTTCGCCGCCCGTTGATGTCAAAAACATTGGAGAAACATCGTCCAACATCGCCATTTTTAGATCCATGGCTTGTGTGTCAGAGTGAGAAAGGATCCATGATAGTAATTTTCTAGTTGATAAGCGTCATAAGAAAGAGAGCAGAGAAAAGAGATGGATGATTGTTAAAGTTTTAATTTCCCCAGAGATGGATGGCCATATCGAAGATGTTGATGCAACAGTGATCTGGTGGTAAAGGCAGTGGATAGAGGTGTATTTGCATGTGTCACAATGTACCTAAGCATCACCTTTATAGCAACCCTTATTCAAGGTCGCGTTGGATGTTATAAAATACATTGAACAGCATGTGATGAGTGTAGTGACTTCAGGTCTAAGGATCATAATCATCACTATCACATCGAGATGTGATTATGATTGTTATCCATGTATCATTTTTAGTGTGGGTTTGTCTAGTACACTGTTATATATATATGACCATAACAAGCTTTTCGATCGACCATCATCAAGTTTTTCAAATCTTTAAAAACAAAAGCATGGGGACCAAATGTTATTGGACTTTGGAGAGAATCATTAAGCATGGCAACGGAAAGCAAATTGTAAGGAACATAGTGGCAGAATTTAAGTTCATGAGGAAGGATAAAGGAACAACGCTATATTTTTCACCAATTTTAATAGATCCATCTACCAAAGTGAATGAGGAATGTGGAATGTGTAGCGGAGGTGCAAACAAGTGTTGTACACCCATCATAAATTGGGTGGCGTCGAATTCTACAATCCAACTAGAGTGTGTAGCAAACATTAAAGAGCCACATTACCTTGGTCAACAACTGTAAGATACGGTGAGTTAGAGGTCGATTGCGAGTAAACTAGGGTATCTCCAATCGTCCAGTCAGAGTATGTTGAAGGAGGAGCCGGTTGAAATGGAGTTGTAAGTTTTTGAATTTATGTGGTGGTTAAAGGAGCCAATCATATTCTTTACTTATGAGAGTGACATGAGAAGGGGTGATCGTCCTTGAGTCAAGTGGGCTACCCCTCGGCCACAACCACAACTATAGTTTGATTGAAAGTGCCAGGTACGACATACATCTTTAGTGTGGTTGAACTTGTGCAATAGGTGCACTTGGGGCAGTGCCCCCTTCCACGTCCTCAACGTCATGTTGTAGCGACAAAAAATATCTAATTCTCAAATGGCTCGGTATGAGTGATGTGGGCTTCATGTATATCATATTGGAACAACCTCTCATATGCATCAAAAATGGAAGGCAATTGATCAACTCCCAACAACAGTTGTCGGATGGTTGCATAGCTCAAGTGTAAGTCTATTCAAAAACCTGCCAAACAATATGGAGTCTTGCTCTTTGATGACGTTGGTTGATGTAGTTGGAGAAAAGTTTAGTAGGTTCACAACATCCTTCATGGCAGCCTGACGGCATCATACGATTCGAGGGATCAATGAGTTGATGCTCAAGGAACATCTTCTCTTACAAGTAGTATTGATTTATCTCCTCCCAAATCACATCAGCATAGCGATGGAACACGTATTCCCCGCAATGTGGGGTCTTATGAAAACCCAAAGCCAAAGGATAGCTAGGCTATTACCAAGCACTCATGTTAGGTCACTTCAAGTTTGGCGGGTGGATCTTGGGTGATAACATATTCATTCACTCCATTAACGTAAAAACTGTGTACATCACAAAAGATAATTGTTTCCATTAAGTTTGATGACTAAGATGTGAGGCGTGTCATTTTAGATGTTATGGGGGGCTTATAGGTCTTATCCTCAGCCATATTAGAACGGATAACTCATACATGTATGTAGCGCGGTAAACTATTAGAGAGTCTGGTTAATTTAGTTAATTAAGTTATTTGAGTCTAATTGTATATGGGACCAACTATGTCTTGGCCCATTAGGGTTTAGTCTAAAGTATGTACGCTTCCCCCTTCTCATATATAAAGGAGGGTGATTTCTCTTATCAATAGATCGAATAGCCGTCATTTACTTTTTAATATGGTATACGAGCAGTGATCCAACCTAACCCTAGAAAGGACAACAAAATTCTTCCTCCTGCGGGCGGCAGCCGTCTTTCATGGCTTGGTTGTCGACTGGGCATCTATCGAGCCTCAATGGCTTGGCTTCTCATCTATGTTTCTTAGTCCTCTGATTAGTTGATGTCTTATTTATTCTTTAAGAAAAAATTTCGCCAAGCTAATGCCCCTACCCCCAGCAATGTGGTCTTCTTGCCTACTGCTCGTGCCCCTACGTCGTCATCTACCTTTGTCCATACTATAGTCATCCGCCATTTCTATGTGTGGTCATTCCGTTTCCGCATGCTAGCCCAACAACCTCCTGGTCGTTGTCGCTTATTGTCTTGCCGCCCCCCGGCCGTTATTTCTATTCCTCCATGAAAAGATGGCGCCTTTTCCATTAAGAGCGCCCTTTCCTGATTCATGTCGCAGGCGCAAGGGTTAAGAAGCATGCCTATCGTCTTCTGCAGGCTTACATGTTTTACAATGGAAGACGCATGTCTATTTTTGTAATATGGAAAGTGTCTTCGGCACCATTGTACCAAGGAGAATACAAAGACCACGAACTTTGAGTGTGGCATGTGGCCATTCAGCTTCTGATCAGCTTCACCCATTTCGTATCTCAGTCCTGATTCACTGGCCGCCACATAAGGATAAACCCTAATGGCATATTTGCCGACTGGACCAAATGTCAAGTGTCTCCTTAATGACCGTGCTTTTTTAAAAGTTTTTTATTTAGATGCATATTTCCAGCCAGCCAGGCTATATGTGTAACTGAAGACTGCGACCCCACACAGACAGCCATTAGACTTGAATTTGGAAAGACCGAAGTGTATCCACCCAGGCCATGGGATTTCACATAAGAACTGATCAGATGGTTGTCATGAATCATGATCTTCGTGTGGCCACCTCGTCATCCTATATCATGCACGCAGCCAGGCACTCGTTCTTTCATTGAAGGAAATAGCTTTGTCCCTTTATTCTAAAGTACGTGATCTACTTATGTAGAAGTCCATGTGGGCGGCAAGCACATGTGAAATCAAAGACAACACAACTATTTGGCTTAATTACAAATATATTACACATGCACTTTCGTTCTCCAACTGCCTCGCCAAATTTGACCTTATTCCGGACACACAAAGATCTATTTTTTTTCTACCCCATCTGTTTAATTCGGTCATAAAGTATATTGACTCGAGTTATCAATTACACTCCTAATTGAAGGACTCACACCCCCCAAACCCCCTGGCAGTGCTCTGCCTATTTTTCCCAGGGTATTTCTTTATCATTGTCCACAGAGGAAAGATGAGATAAAGAAGAGGAAGATTATATTTTGTTGTCCTATATGTTTGTGGATTTTTACACACTTCTTGTTGAATTTGTGGGCTTCTACAATTGATGCTTACTGTTATATGCTTCTCGGAGAGCTTACTATCTGGAGTTTCATGTCTACTGCTTACTTTTTCAAGTTGATGGTCTTCTATCCGGCTACATCAACCTTACTTTCTACTTTTTGTTTGTGCTTTATTTGTGCGTTGACATTGTCCATGCTTTGCGCATGTTGACTCTTTACTTGTCTATGCTTCTCTGCACGTTGACTACTACTACTATTGTGAACCAGCACTCTCTAACTCGTGAACCAACACTGTCTGGACTTTGTGAACCAGCACTCTCTGGACTTTGTGAACCAACATTGTCTGGGCTTTTCTACTGTGAACCAGCACTCTCTGGACTACGACGATAGCGACTGTGATGAAGACTCTGACACCTTGCTAGTGTTTACTACTACTCCAGATGCCACATCCTTTTGATCAAGAAGCTTCTGCTACCTGTTTGCGACCTGCACCTACGACTGGTGACTGTTAATGTATAGGGTCTTGTATGTAAATGACATGGTCTTATATATTAAGGTCAGGGGTCTATTTGTAAATGTTGTAATACTTTCTTCTTATATATATGATATGTGAGACAGGCCGTAAGCTTTTAGGTCGTCTCCTTCTCCCACATTACAAGCTTCATGGTATCAGAGCCTAGGGTTTGCATCCCTACTTGGTCCAGGAAGCAAGCTGTCCCCTTGTTTCCTCTTCTTTCACGTTTTCTATAGTACTGCTACAGTGCATCACTGTAGCTACGCGACCACGGGAAGGGCTGCTGTGTCTCCATCCGCTGGATTTCGACTAAGTTGCTTATTGCGTTGGCTGTCCCCCAACCCCAGCAACCTCAAGGATCAAGTCGATCGTTGATTAATCTTTGTCTGGGCCTTCTGAAGTTGTTGATCTTCCTGGAGCAAAAACTGTTGTAGCTGCAGCCTGCTTACGGGCTCTCTTGAGGAGAAACGGATCGGCTCCATCTCTTCTTTTCCTGTCCTTGAAGGGCGCCCCTACGTCTGCTACCTTGCCCCAGAAGGTCAAGGGCACAGGAGCACCGAGGAGGGAGCAGTCCTCTTCCTCCTTCAGTCTATATCCCGTCGTTACTGTAGCTGCACAGTGCAGCCTTATTACTAAGTCTGTTTTTGGGTTATCTTGAAGGATCTTTAGGTGCATTTGAAGAAGTATATTTTATTACAAAGTTCTTCCTTCCTACAAGGGCATCCAAACTAAAATATTCCTGCTACAAAGCTTGATTTGAAGTTTACAAAGTCTGAAATTAAGCCTGCAAAGTCTGATTTTAAGGTCCTTTACAATTGATTCGGTCTGATATGAAGTTCCTAAAGTGTTGATTTAGTATATGCCAGTCGACATGGATGATAAGAAGAATACTCAAGAGGAGGCTCCATATCTTATTTCATTGTCTGAAGAAGAATATGTTCATTTGATGCGTTTCCGAGCTTCACATCAAGCCACATCTTCAGTTGTCTACATTGCACAAATTGCCAGCCCTTCAACATGTATCTCTCAAGCTTCCAAGGAATCAGGGTCCAAGTCAGATTGGGTTCTTGATTCAGGTGCAACTGATCATATCACAGGGGAACCTAAGATGTTTACCACCTATACTAGTAAGCCGGACCTACCCGGTGTTACCCTTGCAGATGGTTCTACTGTATCTGTCATGGGAACTGGAGTAGTGTCACCGACTCCACATATCTCCCTTCCTTCCACCTTGTTCATCCCACAATTCCCTTTTAATTTATTATCTATCAGCAAATTAACCCGTTGTCTTCAAGCCTCAGTCACTTTCTTACCTGATACTTGTGTTATACAAGACTTGAAGACGAGGAAGACAATTTGTGAAGGGTATGAACTGGCTGGACTTTACTACTTGAGTAGGTCTCCCACAACTTGTATCGCAGCTTCCCCTTTGGTGGTACACAGTCGTCTTGGTCATGCATCATTGGATAAGCTCAAAGTTTTGGTCCCAAGTCTGTCCCACCTAGATGTGTTGCAGTGTGAGTCATGTCAGTTAGGGAAGCATACAAGGTCTATATTTCGGTCCAAAAAAGAGTCAAAGAGCAGAGTCTTTGTTTGAGTTAGTTCACTCAGATGTATGGGGTCCGAGTCGTGTAACCTCTAAGCTTGGTTATAAGTATTTTGTTATCTTTGTTGATGATTATTCACGTGCTACATGGCTTTATTTGATGAAGGAAAGATCTGAACTTTTGTCCATCTTTAAATCTTTTTGTGCGGAAGTGGAAACCCAATTCAAAAAGAAAGTTTGTACTCTCCGTTCTGATAATGCCAGAGAATACTTCAGCCATGATTTCAACCATTTCACCTCCACCCATGGCATCATCCACCAATCCTCTTGTCCATACACACCACAACAGAACGGAGTGGCTGAAAGAAAGATTCGACATATTGTAGAGACTACACGTACCTTTCTTCTTCACATGCATGTCCCAAGAGAATTCTGGGGTGATGCAGTTCTCACCGCCACTTACCTCATAAACCGTATGCCATCATCTGTAATCCAAAATCGTATACCTGTTCAGATTCTTCATCCTATGAAGCCATTGTACCATGTCCCACCAAAGGTGTTTGGATGTGTTTGTTTTGTTCATTGCCTAGGTCCTGGCAAGGACAAGTTGAGTCCAAGGTCAACCGAGTGTGTTTTCTTAGGTTATTCTCGAGCTCAGAAGGGGTACAAGTGCTATAGTCCTACCTTACATCGCTTTTTTGTCTCAGCCGATGTCACCTTTTTTGAAGACACATCATTCTTTGACGACAGTTCGTCAATGACACCCGTAGTTGTGGAAGAACTCTTGCCTCTTCCAATTGTTGTTGAGTCTATTCCCACTTGTTCGGGTAATGATGGTCCTCATGATAGTGTACCACCCATTTCTACTAGACCTCCTATCACGCAGGTGTATACTCGTCGTCCACGTACAAGTATTACAGAGACTCCTTCCAGTTCAGCTCCTCCAGTTGCTCCCTTGTCTGAAAGTCAAGTAGATACAAGTATTGATAACCTTCCTATTGCTTTAAGGAAAGGCACTCGGTCTTCCACTCTTCATCCCATTTCTAATTTTGTTTCATACAGCAATGTATCACCTTCATTTCATGCCTTCTTATCCTCCATGTCCTCTGTCTCCATACCCTCTTCTCCTGCAGTTGCCTTGGATCACCCTGGCTGGCGTCATGCAATGGAAGAAGAGATGGCAGCACTAGTCCAGAACCATACATGGTCTCTTGTTCAGCGCCCATCGAGTAAGTCTGTGGTTGGATGTCGTTGGGTTTTTAATGTTAAAGTTGGTGCGAATGGATTAGTTGATCGGCTTAAGGCACGGTTAGTAGCCAAAGGATACACTCAAGTTTATGGTGAGGATTATTTAGAGACCTTCTCTCCTGTTGCGAAGATGGCATCTATTCGCATCTTCTTGTCTCTTGCTGCCATACATTCATGGACTCTACATCAGCTTGATATCAAGAATGCATTCTTACACGGTGACTTGGATGAGGAAATTTATATGGAGCAACCACCGGGGTTTGTTGCTCAGGGGGAGTGTGATCTAGTGTGTCGTCTGCATAAGTCTCTGTATGGTCTAAAACAATCACCTCGTGCTTGGTTTGGTAAACTCAGCAGTTCTCTTACTGAGTTTAGGCTCCAGAGATGTACTATGGATCATTCTGTTTTCTACAGGCGACAAAGTTCGGGATGTATATTTCTTGTGGTATATGTTGACGACATTGTGATTACTGGTGATGATAGTCAGGGCATTGCACAATTGAAGGCTTTTCTGCATGGACAATTTCATACAAAGGACCTAGGAAATCTTAAATATTTTCTGGGAATTGAAGTTGCCAAGTCAAAATCTGGGATAGTAATTTCACAGCGGAAGTATGTCCTTGATTTGCTCACAGAGACAGGGATGCTTGGGACCAGACCCAGTGACACTCCAATGGACCCTAAAGTCAAATTGTCCATGGAGCAGGGGGAGTTACTTGATGATCCTTGGAGATATAGACGACTCGTAGGAAAGTTGAATTATTTGACAGTCACTAGACCTGACATTGCATTTGCTACTAGTGTTGTGAGCCAGTTTATGGAGAAGCCATGTACAGGTCACTTGGAGGCTGTAATGCACATCTTGAGGTATTTGAAAAAGTCCCCTGGAAGGGGAATCTTATATCAAAATCATGGTCACCTAAAAGTACAAGGGTATTCAGATGCTGATTGGGCAGGATGTAGCATTGATAGAAGATCTATTTCTGGCTATTGTGTGTTTGTGGGAGGAAATCTAGTATCATGGAGGAGCAAGAAGCAAACAGTTGTAGCCAGATCGAGTGCAGAGTCTGAATATAGAGCTATGGCCTTAGCAACATGTGAGTTGCTATGGATTCGACATTTGTTAGAGGAACTTGGATTTGCCCAAGATGCTCCTATGGATATGAAATGTGATAACGAAGCTGCTGTCCACATTGCTCATAACCCAATTTTTCATGAAAGAACTAAACACATTGAGGTTGATTGTCATTTTCTAAGAGAGAAAATCCAGAAGGGATTGATTCAGTTGTCACCTGTCAAGTCTGAAGACCAGTTAGCTGATCTATTCACAAAGTCCCTGAATGGTTGTCGGGTTCGCTTCTTATGTACCAAGCTGGGCATGTATGATATGTATGCTCCAGCTTGAGGGGGAGTGTTAATGTATAGGGTCTTGTATGTAAATGACATGGTCTTATATATTAAGGTCAGGGGTCTATTTGTAAATGTTGTAATACTTTCTTCTTATATATATGATATGTGAGACAGGTCGTAAGCTTTTAGGTCGTCTCCTTCTCCCACATTACAAGCTTCAGTGACATACTTCATATTTGACCTACTTGCACACCAGGTTTAGGTTATCTACTTGAGGGGGAATATTTGAGGGATGAGTGTTTTATTGTAATATTGAAGGGGAGAAATACTCATGTATGGGCCTTCCTTGTCTTTGTCTCTGCTTCTTAGTTTCTTAGTTTGTCTCTCTATTTGCAAGCTGACTTTTTTTTTGCAAGCTGACTTGGGATTCTCCCAAGCTTCAGCTTGAGGGGAAGTATTAGAGAGTCTGATTAATTTAGTTAAATAAGTTATTTGAGTCTAATTGTATATGGGCCCAAGTGTGTCTTGGCCCATTAGGGTTTAGTCTAAAGTTTGTACACTCCCCCCTTCACCTACATAAAGGAGGGGGATTCCTCTTATCAATAGATCGAAGAATCGTCATTTACTTTTTAACATAAACAAAAAGCAGAATTCTGGTATTCAGGCACGGTAGGGAAAGATAAAGAACTATGCATTGCCAAAAGTAAGCATGATGGGTAATAGAAAAAGAGGCAGTTTTATTGGATTATTGCACGGTAGGAACAATAACTGTAGGATACATTGTGATGTAATATCATGACAGCCCCCAAAACAGAAAACAAGCACTCAATCATGCATTTAGGGAATCCGAATGGGGAGAAAAGAAGCAATGTATCTATGGGGACTGTTCTAGCAAGAAGAGATTAGGAAGATGTGGACCCTCTCCTAAGTGGCCCAGTGGAGGTGCAAGGAAGGAGGAGCAACCCCTATGATGGCCGGTGGCATGGGATAGTGGGAGCCGTTGAGTGTCGCGCAGGGGCAGTGGTGGCCTTCGCTCCTTATGCGGCTTTCTGGCGTTGGCCGCAAAAGATCCCACTCCTTATATTGATGTGGTAGTTGGCAGCAGGCGAGAGTTGTGACATCCGTATTTGTCATTGTTAAAGTCGCTTACCTGCGGTGGCAGTTCCTTTTTTCGTTGTCAGTAGTGTCTAGGAAAGGGAAAGGAGAGACCAAAAGAGTGTATGAGAGAGAGGAAGGGAGGGGGCAGCCGATACTTGGGTTTAGGTTAGAATCAGTGCTCTGGTACCATGTGGAGGTCAGACGGTTAAAACAGTCCTCTTGTTATTGTGCAAGCACATTTCTCCTATATATAGGAGCACAGTGGAATTACATGGACTCCAAGGTGATAAATGGATCATCAATTAAGTGAAATAAGAAATAACAATATAGAGTGGTTTAAGTGGGTCGGCCCAATAAACTAAAGAACCACTTATGCGAACATGTACAAATTAAACCGCATTTTTTATGGACAGGGAGGGGCATTGTCCATATGTTGTTAGGGGCAGTCTTCTGATGTTATAACCTTGAAATAGATATTTTTTTTATTTCGAAGCTACAAACAAACATACATTTTTTTCCTAAAACTGTTAGAGAACCTCATGCAGCTGACAGTTCTATTTCCCCTATGGCTAAACCGGAATGAGAAATAAGAGGATAATTAACGGGTCCTTGCTCCCTATGCTTGATATTGTTGTGATGGCACTGGCCGACTGTTTCCCATGGGTCCTAGGAAGTAGGAAGGGATAATAATTTGTCAAGCGACAATGTCTTCAGCCCATCTTTCCATTACCATTTTTCTCTTGTAAGTTTTTGTAGTTTATTTGCTTCTATTGCATGTCCATGCTAGTAAACTATAATTCAACAAAACAACAGGAACACGGATTTAATCTAGTTATATATGTCTAAAAGCTGTTACATCTTAACTACTTACATAGGTGTTCTCCTTTTCTAATTTAAATGTGTTATATCAAATTTATTCACATACCATAATCATACTGGCATGTCATATTTATTGTCCCAAACAAAAATAATAATAAATCGAAAACAATGGACAAAGAAAACACCAGTTAAATATTATGAATCGCTGAAATTGCTGAAGAGCAACTTACCATTAATGAATAAGACCATGGTAGTTTTCTTTGCAGTGTAATTTGCATTTGAAATAAAGCCTTCCATTTTAAACACACAACAAGCAGGATTGTCATCTGATGCAGCTATATCTAGTAAATCACGAGCAACACTAATACCATAGACAGATTTGATAGCATCCAGTCTTGAAGATGAAGCATTGGTTTGAACATCAGACCTAGTTGCAGCATGCTGTATGGAATATCGAAACGTTAAAATTAGGGAAAATGCACAAAGAAGAAAAGTATAAAAGCACTGCAACTACAAGACAGTCCAGGTCACATCAGGCTATGAGAAGGCTACTGGTTGAAGTAGAGCTGACCTTTCTACATGAGAAACCAACATGTGTATTATGGACAGCAAACCTACTTATCAAGTCCACAATCTTTGCGTAATCATCATTTGAGTTCTGCAAAGTTTTCCTTCGAGCTAGCATATTGTAAAACAGATTTTCAATCTGAAACAATAATTCAAAATATTTTTATGTTTTTCAGAGAGGAGGCTGCAACTGAATAGTGAAGTTCTATTAAGAAATAGTGTATATGGTTTTCAATTGATGGAAGGATAGCAAAAAAATCTAACCATTATTTGAGTTCCTTTTACTGCAGCACAAGGCCTGGGTTCATGCTCCATCTTTCCATCTCTGTAAGAAACCCTGAAATGATTTTCAAGATACACATGATCCAGACTTCCAGAGATTGTTTTAAAAAAATATTGTCTGCCAACATGATCTGATGTCTTTCTTTGCTTGTAGCATGCACCTGTAACCATGTAGCTGGCCTTCTGTAATGGTTGTCACTGTGACATGACCTACATAAGTCATGCTGGCTAGTGCCTCGCCTCTAAAGCCCATAGATTTAATTGTCAGCAGATCTTCATAAGCAGATAGCTTAGAGGTAGTGTGGCGTTCACACAGTATTGGCAAGTCTTCATACTGGCATGCAATAAATAGCAAGAAATGGTAAATACAAAATGCATCGGAAGTTATAAGCAACGAAGAGCATAATAAGTAACAAGCATTCTCTTGCAGTATATGCCACAAAAAAAGGACATAGCTTTCTGTTTGTCTATAGTAAGCAATCCCGACAAGTTTATCTAATCTAAATCTACTGAACTAATACTAAACGCTGCTGAAATAACTGAATGGAATAAGTCCCATTCATCAAGTGTGTCTAAACAAAGACGCGATAGAGCCTTTGTATTGCCTTTTAAAAGAAAAACTAGATGGGCGGTAGCCAATGTGGGACTAAACCACTTGACTGTTCAAAAGCCCAAAACAAGGAAAAGACATAATAAGATAACATAAGCCAGTAAACCCTAACTAACGGCACGGAGGTTTAAAAATGCTTTTTATTAGAGATGTAAATCATACCTTCCTATTGGGCCTAATGGAACAGAGAATACAATCAACAATGTGACTGTAACGACCCCGACTCCCGGTAACCCCCAATTAAGGGAGACCGAAAGGTCAGAGCCGTTAACCAATAACCCGGATCAAAGGTTCGGCAATTAACCAAGAACAATTATTAAATTTTAACAGACTAAACTGAAAAGTTGTAAGACAATAAACTTTTGCATACCTTTTTTTTTTAAACTTAGATCTCTAAACTTCTATCCACTTAAGGATTCTACTCTAACTAATCCTCCTTGTATTTTACTTCATGTATTTCCCATTATGACGATTTACTGTTTGTTCTTTTGGCTTGTACCTAAAACGTCGGTCAGCCGAAGCTGGTATGTGGGGGAAACACTAATCATGCAATTATTCTTAACAAAGTAATCATTCAATTAATCATTTAACAACCAAGATTACGCTTTAAGCCATACTACTCAATCCTTACCTATCCCCTAACTTTGTGCTATCCCTGCGGTGGACTTGTATGCTACCTCTCTTTAGGTAGATTCTTACCACCATGGTCCTACCTTATGGGTAGCCAATACATAGGGTAATAGAGTCGCATGGCACTACCCGAAGGTAGCCCAATATCTAACTCAATGTGACTTGATGGACCTACCCCATTGGTAGCCATGTACTAAGTCATCCAATGACCTGATGGTCCTACCCCGTAGGTAGCCATGTACTAGGTCACTATTAAGCCACAGAGGGGACCAGGATCTGAGCTAGTAGGCACATATCTTATGTGATAGTCATATCCACATTATAGTTTGCATGAATTAAAATCATCCAACAATTAATTCACGACATCGATGAAAACTTCGGTAAACCTCGGAAAACTAACTCGAGATATTCATAAGCGTAACCACATACCTGATTTGATGATTTCACAAGCATTACGTAAACCCAGCCAAGAATGAAATCCAAGCAAGCAATTCAATCATCACATAATTCCTGAAAAGAATATGCACTCTATTTATAACACACTTTATCAAGAATCTACTTTATTGACTTGGATTCACTTTCTAGGGTTTTTGTATCCATTTTAGGGTTTCATTAATCTTCATTAGGGTTTCTTAGATCAATTTCTCAAACTTTATCCCTTTTAGGTCAACAAACCCTAAAATACTCTTTTCTACTTATATGAACCTTAATTGCTCAACTATCCATTTTAATAGTCTTTCATACCCAAATTGACTTAGGATCATCATATCCCTATTTATTCATGGATTTGAACAATTAAACCAATTAAAAGACATATTCTCCTAAATTAGGGTCTTCAAGCTCATTAATGCATAATCATGCACAAAACCCTAAATTAAGCCAATTATATAAAAAGATCATCTTTTTAAATCCTATTTTCTCTTTTATTAACAACAGGTTAATATCAGCTTGAATTATCCATCTATCATCAAATCTAAGGGTTTTTCCTTAATTAAATCATTAAAGATGATAACTTTATGTACTTTTCACATTTCAAGCATATTTATGCACATAATCTCTAAATTAAACTAATTATGTGCAAAGATCATCCTTTTCGATCTTAAAGTACCTTTTTACAATTAACAGGTTATTATCAACTTTAATGATCCATTAAACCCTATTAAACACATTAATCATATCAAAATAGGGTTTCTTAATCTTTAATTCATTAAAGATAATAATTTACACTACTTTTCGCATAGCAAGAGGAATTAGCTTCTAAACATATTTTTATTGAATTCCCCTCGTTCTGAGGATCAATTTTCATATAAGATTTGTCTCAATCCGAGCTACGAATAATTATCTATGAATTTTGCAAAACTCACTTACGTTGGGCCAATTAGGAGATGCCACGTCACCCTACTCCCATGCAAGGCGCTTTGCTGGTCTCGGAAACATGACGAATTTACCGCGCTACCCTCGTTAAGTCAGCCCGCGCTTCAGCCCACAAAGGGGCATAACCGTCCAACGGGCCTTCCTTCTTCTTCCTCCTCGCGCAGCTCCGCTGCGTTGCCCTAGCCGCGGGTTGCGTGGCTTCTTCTCCATCATCTGGACCCCGGCGGCCACCAATACCAGTTCCTCCAGGTCTGACGGCCTCCATAGCACCCTCAGGGCCTTCAAGCCGCAGCCGAGGTGGCGAGGTTGGAAGTGGGTCAGGCCTGCAAATCTGCCGCCTCATGCAGTTGCGCTGCTGCTACCCCGCCCAGCCAAGGTGAGGGGATGCTCACCCAAGCTCCTCAGGAGGTCGTGGAACCGACAGGCCTTCCTCGCAGACTCTCCCCAGCCCCCCGTTTGATCCATAGTTGTTTTACCCTCACGTTTAGGGTTTTGGACGAAAAAGGAAGGAGGAGAGGAAAGGGTTCAGGGGATCGTCCAGGATTCGACTCTGGGCTCTACCCCTTTATATAGGGGTGGTAACCAAAGTCCCAAAGTGTGCAATCTATGAGGACTCAAGTCCTTCCCCAAAAGGAAACTTAATTTCCTTAGATAAAAGCAATATTCTCTCTCTTCATCATCTCCTTGCTATTCCTTTTCCTTTAAATTCTAGGATTTCGAAAATCCTTTTTCTTAGTCTCTCTTATGCTTGACATTTACTCCATAAGCACAAAATTATAGTTTCCTTTAGTAGAAAATATCACCCTTTTTATAATACCATGAAATTCATTCATTAAACACCACATTATCCTCTTATTTGACTTTATTGGTATTTTCTCTTTCCTCTTTCTTCATTGGGACTCCTTGGATCCCAAGGCACTCTATTATTTCGAAATCCTTTTTATTGGACACTCATTATCCTTCTAGATGCATCTAAATGCATTATTCTTCATTATCTTGTTTTATTCTTATTAAAATATTTTCCTTTTGAGGATTTCTCTTTATTTCTCTTTTATTTTCCTCATTGGTATTCCTTTTATCATTAGGAATCCTTGGGATACGAAATTCCACCAAGGATAACCCCATTGTACCTCTTTTCACTTATTTTCCACATTTCATCATTGTTTTCAATTTATTTCTTAATAAAGAAATTCTTAATTAATCTTTTCTTTTCTTATTGCACTCTTTATGCAACTTTGGACTCCTTGGAACCCAAGGAACCCAAGAGGCACGAAATCCCTCTTTGGATTTGCCTTCTAGAGGTTTCTACATTTTCCTTTGCTCAAATATTCAATTATTCATTCATTAATTGAATTTTCTTGTTATTTGGGCCCAATAGCCAATAAAGCCCACAACACAAACATCAAGGCTATTGTAAACAAAATCCATGTATTCAAAACAAATTATACCATTCTTTGTTCAATTATCTTTAATATGAGAAATTACATTTCTCACCAGATGAACCCAAAAAATTGGGGTTGTAACAGTGACTTAGGAGTACCTCCAACCCCAGACCTTATAACACTCCTATATAAAAGGATAGCATTGTATTCTAAATTGACTTTCAAAGTAGACTTCTTTGAAACCTTCTCACATGTTACATGATGTAGGACATATTAGGCTTTATTCTACTTGTTTTTACTTTGTTTTAATATTTAGGGACCTAAGCACAAATTATCTAGTTTGTGTGCTTAGTCGTAAATGTTTTATGCTTTTCTTTATTTCAGGTTTTATTTAATTTCGGATTTTATTAAATAAGACTTTATTTCCATTGCTTGTGGGTCAAGTCATGTAGTGTTATAAAAGCCAGCCTTGGGGCCTTTGTCCAGGTAGTTGAATATGAATTGAATTTTGAGAATTTGTCGTTGAAAAGATCGCTTGAGAAGGTAGTTGAATATTTTCTTTTCTTGTCTTTCCCCAAAAAATAGATCGAGACTGTCCGCAATCAAGACAATGGGAAATTGCCATGTATATTTTTTTTTATAGATGAGCAAACTCCTTTCCTATAACCTATATATAGGAGAAGATACACGGAAGTGGATAGGCCGTGATGGACTAAGAGCCCAAACACTAATAGGCCTAACAGACTTGAGCCCGTCATCATCATCATCATCATCATCATCATCATCATCTAAGCATCAGTCCCAACTATGTTGGGGTCGGCTACATGGATCCTTCGTTTCCATTCAGCTCTATCATGGGCCATATTTTGGTTGAGATGTAGAGATTCAAAATCTCTCTTTATAAGCTCATCCCATGTTAATTTAGGTCTTCCTCTTCTTCTATTTTTGTGCTTGACTCAATAGCATTGCTTCGTATAGGTGCATTAGTTGGTATGTGTTGCACATGTCCATACCATCTGAGTCGGCCCTCGTGCAACTTGTCCTTAATGCTCGCCACCCACACCCTATTCCTGATATAGTCATTTCTCAAGCGATCTTTTCTTGTCTTCCCACACATTCATCTCAGCATACGCATTTCAGCCACGTTCATCTTGTTGAGACCTTGTTTCCTCAGCGCTCACATTAACTCCCATAGAGCATGGTTGGTCGTATAGCTGTTTTATAAAACTTACTTTTTAGCCTAAGAGGGATCTTCTGATCACATAGTCTCCTCCATTTCAACCATCCTGCAGTGATCCTGTGACAAACATCATTTTGGACATCCCCATCTATTTGAATAATAGAACCCAAGTAACGAAATTTATCACATTTTGGTATATCTACTCTGTCCAACTTGGCCCCATTATTCGCACTACGAGATTGGCTGAAATTGCAATGCAGTTTTGCTCCTGCTAATCATCAATCCATTTGATTCCAATGCATTTCTCCAGCGTTCAACTTTATCATTCAACCCATCTTTAGTTTCGTCAATCAAAACAATATCATCAGCAAACAACATACATCAAGGAGTATCACCCTGAACATTCTTTGTCAGCTCATCAATAACAAGAACGAACATATATGGGCTGAGTGTGGATCCTTGGTGTACCCCAACTGTGATAGGAAAAGTTGGTGTCTCTCCTCCAGGAGTCTTCACACTTGCAGTAGAGCTAGCATACATGTCCTTGATCAAGTCAATGTATCGGATTGGCACCCCCTTTTTCTTCAAAACCATCCACAACACTTCTCTAGATACTCGATCAAGTGACGGCGCTAATTCCCGTCACCCCTTGATGCTAATTCCCGAGGTTGTGATCTCCTGGACGGCGCAAATTCCCATCCAGATTGTGCACCAGCCGCCACCAACACGGATTGCCAACCAATACGGCGTGTTGCGCTCCAGAATTCTTCCTAATGGCACAAAAATTTGTCCATATTGCAACCGACACGGTGTGTTCTTCAACCAACACGGCATGTTGCATTCCAAAAATATTCATGACGGCACAGATCGTATCATACACAGCGTGTTGACGGAAGCCAGTAAACGCCTCAAACATCCTATACGGCGTGTCATCTTCGAACATGGCGTGTTGACGAAGATTTATTTTACACCTCCGAGTCACATCTCCACAGGGCGTGTTGTTGGGAGTCTGTCACTTGTGACCAACAAAGTTACACGGCGTGTCAAGTTACAAACACGGCGCGTCAAAAGCAATCAGACTACATCTAATTCCAGTTATGACGTCCTCCAACGCTATATCTCCTCCAATACTTGATGATAATCGGATCCTGTTATTTTTTGACCTAGTCCAAAAAAAAATTGCGAGGCTCCACCCCCGCACCCCCACAATTTTGGGTCGAGAAAATATCCATTTAATTTCTCTATCTAGATCTTATTTATTTTGCATATTGTGATTTCGGTTATCAATTTTTCTACCGAGATCCATTCTGGTAGTGCCACTCCTTTTCCTACCGAGCCAGTAGTGTTCCTCCTCTTTCTACCGAGTTTCCATTCCGGTAATGTTCCTCCTCTTTCTACCAAGTTTTCATTCCGGTAATGTTCCTCCTCTTTCTACCGAGTTTCCATTCCGGTAGTATTTTTTATTTTATTCTTCTCTACATACTACACATCTCGTTTTACCTTTTTCTTTCCCACCCTCCCATCCATCATGTGTGCGTCTTCCATGTGTCGGGGGTCATATTTTCCTTTTCCACACCATCTACTGACTCTCGTCCTATTTAGTGTGCGGGGGAATAGAGGGGAGAGAGAGAGGAGGTTATGAGGAGAACATGAGAGAGAGCATATGAGGAGAGAAAAATAAGATGAGAGAGATGATATTTCAGGCTATATCATGGAGCTTCGTATTGTTCAGCACATCTGCTCACCACTTTCTGGCAACTTTGAAGGATCTCCGTTGCAGCATTGACACCAAGCTTCTCGCGTTAGTACATTACGTAAGCCAAGACAAGAGTTGTTGCGGCTAATTCCGACCTCTTGTTCCCTTTGGTGTTGATGACGTTCGAGTTGATCATCCAAAGTAGCGTTCTCAGGAGTCAGGATAAGAGGTGTTGCGGCTCATTCCGGCCTCTTGTTCCCTTTGGTGTTAATGGTGTTCCAGATGGTTGCTTCTTCATCAGATTTCTTCGAAGCTCGTTAATTTTTAGCATGCGCATTTTGTATCTGCAAGGATTCATCCAAAGTGATCTTCACCGAGCTACTTCGTCACGTCTTCTCCAAGTTGCATCCGCTACTTCTACGTGTGACGACGGCACCTCGTCTAGTATGTTCATGCCACGTTATGCGCGTATGTAGTCTTTTGCGCTAATTCCAGTTGGCTACACTTCTAAAATGATCTGAAAACACCATTATTGCTACATCGACGTTGACGTATCCGCGTTCGTGCCGCGTTATAAGTTGGGATGTACTGATGTGCGCTTATTCCACTCACACATTCCTTTCCAGTAAAGATGGCGTAGTCGTGGTATTTATGATTGGCTGCTTCATATATTCTTCATTCCAGATGCACTTCAAAAGAAAGATCTTCTCCAAAAGCTCGAGCATTTCCAACCTGCAGAACACATCTCAAAGAGGCGGCATCATATGTTTTTAGTTAGGAAGTATTGTTTAAGGGGGGTAATAATATTTGTATGGGGAGTGACATTTATTTCCAATAGTTTAATCGCGTCATGTAACTCCAAGCTTGGACATGTGTCCCACCCATGCCCAGCTTGAGGAGTGTTCGAAAGTATTTGCTTATTTAGTTAATAGGTTAATTAGTCTATTGTGTATAAGGGCATGTTTGCCCATGGCCCATTAGGGTTTAGTCTGCTTCCTTTGTAATTGCCTCCTCTCCTATATATATGGGACAGGGGTGTACATATCAATATAACAACAATAACTATTACAGTATCCCACACACTTGTCAACAAAGGTTTTGCTGAAAAAGATGTTGAAGAGTTAATGCAGTGACCAGAGGGTCGATGCCATCAACTTGGAGCCTAGTCAAACAGAGTCAATGCATTAACGACCCTCCTCGATAGCATAGACCATGGGTAATAGACATGCAAGTTTTATGCCGTCAATGCATCAACAATGGTAGTCGATGCATGCTCCCGGTGCGGCTAGATTATCTGATAATTAGTCGATTTATTCAACAATTGTGATCTATTATTGGAAAATAGATCACTTAAGACCTAACTTTGTGAAAACATCGAGCTATCTTATACCATACCTTGGTTGACAGACGTAGAGAAGAGAGGAGAGGAGATCGCAAAGCTTCATCATCCACATGTGCCAGGAGGCCAATCCAAACGGTGGAAATCACTCAAATTTGTTCTATAAGTTATTGATGGTGCCTATCACGGGGTTTCTTTGGAATTTCATTGTTCTCATGCATATTATCCTCATCTCCCTGTTGCATGGATATTATGTTCGTTATGAGAGACTAATCCTCCTTCCCTTAGGATCTAGGAGTAATCTGACATAAATATTTTTATTGACTTTTGATATTTATTAATATATGCATCGTTGTTCGGATCTATGAATAATTGTTTATTCCTTATGTCAATTATGATTGATCATCGTAGTTAATGTGTTAGATATGCGTTGTGGTTAGATAACACTTTGTTTATCAAACTTTATTCATAGATGTAAGTTCTAAGCACGACAGTAACTTTGGACTTGTGGGGTTTTATTGATGTGGAATTGAATTATTGATTTTTCTAAGATAAAATACCATGAAGTAGGATTTTAGCTTGGTTAAACACCATGATTTGGGAGGATGCATCTCTTCTATACAACACTCTTCTTAATTTACAACGATCATTTGTTAATAGATGGATTACTTAATAGTAATTGAATTATTGTGGTGAAATTCGGTATCCTGGGGATGTTGAAGTCTGAAATTTAAAAACTCTCATTTGTTTTCTAGTTTAATCATTTCGTTAAATAATCAACAACCCAGATCCAACTTTTCTTTGGGCTTACCTGTTTTGAACTAGTAACAGTTTCCAGTGGCCGACTCCCTAAGGCTCGACAACTCGGGGCTCAATTACCCTTTATTATTTGACAAGTGTACACTTGAGTTTACATGTGTAGTGCGTAAAATTTTTGGCTTCATTGTTGGGGGGTTGGTGAATAGAACCTCTAGCATTTTGAATGCTAGGAATGGCCACTCTAGGACACTTTTTGTGGGAATGGCCATGTTTTCTATATTCACAAAAGAGAAACCTCACTCCTATAAATAGGAGGTTATACAAGGAAGCGAACTAAAAACCCTAATGGGCCACTTTATACATGGGCCCATGTTACAGACTAAAGAAAGAACTTAAACAGAAATACATTTAAATAGGAAATGCAGTAATATCTCTCAATACTCCCCCTCAAGTTGGAGCATAGATGTCGATCTTGCCCAACTTGCAGCACAGTTCCTCAACTCGCTTGCCAGAGAGAGGCTTAGTGAATATGTTGGAAGTTTGCTCATGTGATGGCAGGAAAGGAGTAGTAATCTTCTTATCTAGTATGGCATCTCGAAGAAAATGGCAATCGATTTCAATATGCTTGGTCCTCTCATGGAATACAGGATTGCTAGCAATGAAGGTAGCAGCACGATTATCACAATACATCGGGATAGCGTAGGTGATAGGGAACCCAAAGACTGCAAGAATAGATTTAATCCATAACAGTTCACACTACATTTTGTTTCTTGCTCCTCCAAGTAACCAAATTACCTCCTACAAAGTTACAATAACCAGAAGTGGATTTCCTGCCAAACTTACATCCTGCATAGTCAGCATTAGAATATCCAAGAACATCAAGATGTCAGTTTCTTTTATAAAATAACCCTTGTCCAGGTGCGTCCTTTATATATTTCAGGACACGAGAGGCAGCCTCCCAATGACATTGTCAAGGGCAATCCATAAATTGACTAAGAACTCCTACAGCAAAGGATATATATGGTCTAGTGACGGTGAGATACAAAAGTTTGCCAACTAGTTGCTTGTAGCAATTTTTATCTTTTAAGAGAGGAGTGGACTCAGCCCATAGATCATGTGCCTAAACCATAGGTGAGACAGCAGGTCGACAACCTAACATTCCAGTTTCAGATAATAAGTCTAGAGTATACTTCCTTTGTGATAGAGAGACCCCATTTTTGTTATATGCTACCTCAACGTCAAGAAAGTACCGGAGACGTCCAAGGTCTTTGGTTACAAAGTGCTTCATAAGATATTTCTTTATATTAGCAATCCTTGTGGTATCACTACTAGACATAATGATATCATCCACACATAAGAATAATACTTCCAGAAGTGGTGGTCTTGATAAAAACAAAATGATCACATTGAGACCTTGTGTAGTCAAATTGTTGTAGTATAAGAGAGAATTTGTCAAACCATGCTCGAGGGCTCTGCTTAAGACCATAAATATTTTCTTAAGAAGACAAACTTTTCCAGAATACTTCCCCCAGCAACATAACCCGGCGGTTTGGACATGTAGACAGTTTCCTGCAAGTCGCCATATAGAAAGGCATTTTTGACATCTAGTTGATGCAGACGCCACCCTTGGTTGACAACAACAGAAATAAGAATACGCACAGAATTAAGACGAGCAACTGGGGAAAAAGTTTCAAAATAATCAATTCCAGATTCATGTGCATATCCTTTGGCAAGCAATCTAGCTTTTAAGCATTCAATCGTTCCATCTGACAAATATTTAACAATATATACCCAGTGACATCCAACAGGATTGCATCCTGGAGGAAGATCAACAAGGACCCACGTCCCACGGGATCGAAGAGCATCCATCTCCTCATCCATAGCCTTCTTCCATCCAGGATGGAGAAGTGCTTCCCGAACAGTCTTTGGAATAGATATAGCAGACATTGCAACAGTAAATTTTGCCATGGAAGCATTTTTATGATTTGTAGAAACATGTTTAGAAATGCAATACTTTGCACCAGATCGTTGTCCTTTCCGTAAGGCAATAGGCATGTCCAACTCAGAAACTTGACTAGAGTCAATAGAATTACCATGAACTGGTGGTGGATCATCAATCTCCGAAGAGGTCATAGCAAGGTATACTTCAGGTGGAGGTCTTTTGCTCCGCCACTCATATACTTTCAGAACAGGGGTGGAAGACTCGTTGACGGACTAGACGGTAGGAAGAGGTACATTAGGAAGTGGTACGGTAGGAGAAGGCACCAGTTGACTTCGTTGAACCTGAAAATAGCTACAATAAAAGGTTGTTGACAGCAGCCTAATGTGATGTTGATATGGAGAAGAAATGTGTGGTAGCGAGTCACAAGCACTGTATGGCCTCTAGGACCAAGAGGTAGGATGTCCCAAAAGGGCAAGACCCAATTCCAACCCCGGAGAGAGCAGCAGCCACTACTATGGCCATCGTTCTACCAATATCTTTAAAAAAAGGCTGCACATGTCGCATAAGCAGCCTGCATGTACTTAGTCGCTTATAAGGTCGATTCGTCGGCGATTTTTAGATGGACATTTGTTATCTCGGCCGAAACTAGATTATATTTATATTGATAACATTCTCTTGATGTACTATTGTGTTGTAGGCTCTGTATTGGAGTCGCATGTTTGTTTAATGTTTGTTGTTTTAGACCACTAGGACATGTTGGCATCTTTTTGTATGATTTGCTTAGTCTTCAGTGCTATGTACTTATGTCAAACCATTTTGTGTACGCTTCATTGGAGTTTATGCTTAAATGTTTGTAGACTGCATTCTAAATGTTTTTTACTTTTCAATGAAACTTTATATTTGAAACTAGTGTTATAAAAAACAGTATGCATTATGCATGCGGAGAGGTCATCTTATAGAGTATATGCGGTATGCGGGAGTATATGGAAGTATATGTGGTTTTCGATTTTTTAATAATATAATTATTCTATTTAAAGTACCACACAATTGCATATTTAATTTGAACAATCACATATTTAGACCCTAAAATTTGAGATAGTTTCAAATATAAAGTTTCACTGAAAAGTAAAGAACCATTTTGAATGCAGTCTAGAAATATTTAAGCATAAACTACGATGAAGCGCACACAAAATGGTAGTGCATACCAATGAAGACTAAGCAAATCGTACAAAAAGATGTCAGCATGTCCTAGAGGTCTAAAACAACAAATAGTAAACAACCATGCGACTCAAATATAAAGTCTACAACAAAATAGTACATCAAGAGAATGTTATTAATAAAAATATAATCTAGTTTCGGCCGAGATAAAAAATGTCCATCTAAAAATCGTTGACTTATTGGCCTTATAAACAGCTAAGTATATGCGGTCTTCTTTTCAAACATTGTTTGAAACTATCTCAATTTTAGGGTCTAAATGTATAATTGTACAAATTAAATATGCAATTGGGTGATACTTTAAATATGATTGTGAACAAGTGTATCCGTTCTTATATTGATATGTACACCCCTGTCCTATATATAGGAGAGGAAGCAATTACAAGGAAGCGGACTAAAATCCTAATTGGCCATGGGCAAACAGGCCCATGTACACAGATTAATTAACCTATTAACTAAATAGGCTAATACTCTCTAACAATCCCCCTCAAGTAGGAGCATGAGTGAACACGTGTTCAAACTTGGAGTTACATGACTTGATTAAAAGATACATGATAAATGAAAGATAGATATGTCACTCCCCATACAAAAATCGTTACTCCCCCTTAAACAATACTTCCTAACTGAACATATGATGACGCCTCTTTGAGATGTGTTCTGTAGGTTGGAGAAGCTCAAGCTTTAAAGGTCTTTCTTTTGAAGTGCACCTGGAATGAAGAACATTTAATGCAGACAATCATAAATACCACAACTACGCCATCTTAACTGGAGAGGAATGTGTGAGTGGAATAAGCTCACATCAACACATCCCACGTACATAACGCGGCACGAACGCGGAGCAATGTCGATGTAGCAGTAGAGGTATCTTCTAATCGTCTGAGAAGTATAGCCAATTGGAATTAGCGAATAAAACCACCGACGTGCATAACGTGGCTTGAACACGTTGGACGAGGTGTTGAAGTGTCAACACATAGTAACAGATGCAACTCAGAGAAGACGTGATGAAGTAGCTCGGTGAAGATCACTCTGGATGAATCCTTGTATATAGAAAATTTGCACAGGCTTGAAGAGGACGAGCTTCGGAGATGAAGAAGCCATTAACACCGGAGAGAACAAGAGGGAGGAATTACCCGCAACAGCTCTTATTGTGTCTCAAGAGAACGCAGCATGGATGATTAATTGGAACGTCATCAACACCAAAGGGGCAAGAGGTCGGAATTAGTCACAACAGCTCTTGTTTAGACGTACATAATGTGGTACGAACGCAAGAAGCTTGGTGTCAATGTTGTAATGGAGATCCTTCAAAACTGCCTGAAAACGGTGGGCAGATGTGTTAAACAATACAAAGCTCCATAAAGATAGCTTGGAATATATCATCTCATCTCATCTCTTGTCTCTCTTCTCCTATTCTCTCTCTCGTGTTCTCCTCATACCCTCCTCTCTATCTATCTCTCTCTCTCCTCTAGTCCCCCCGCGCAGAGCAAATACAACGAGAGTGAGTATATGGTGTTGAAAAGGGAAATAGAACCCCCCCCGCACGTGGAAGACGCACACATGATGGATGGGAGGGTGGGAAAGGGAAAAGGTAACACAATGATGAAGAGATGTAGTATGTAGAGAAGAACAAAAACAAAAATATTACTGAAATAGAAATTCGGTAGAAAGAGGAGCACTACCGGACATGGAACTCGGCAGGAAAAGAAGTGGCACTACCGGAATGGATCTCAATAGGATAACTGATAACCGGAGTGAATATGCAATTACCCGTTTATAAGATCCAGATAGAGAAATTAAATGGATCTTTTCTTGACCTGAAAAGACATTTATTCGGTCCTTAGGCCGGAAATTGTGGGGGTGCGGAGGCAGAGTCCTGCTAAATTTTTGGGCTAGGTCAAAAAATAACAGGATCTGGTCATCATTAGGTATTAGAGGAGAGATAGACCTTTGGAGGACGTCATAACGGAAACTGGAAGTGCACTGAGTGCTTCGAACACGTCGTGTTTGTAGCTGAACACGTCGTGTAACTTGTCAGGGGTGAAAGCCAGACTCCTGATGACACGTTGTGTGAGGTTGTTGACACGCCATGTAGCTCCTTTGCTCGAAAGTGACTGACTCCTTGTAACACGCCATGTGGTGATCCTACACGCCGTGTAGGATCGGAGACATAAACCAGATCTTGGTCGACATGTCGTGTTGGATGTCAACATACCATGTAACTTGTGATCTGGGCGAATTGGAGATGACAGACTTCCGCCGACATGTCGTGTTGGATGTGAACACGTCATGTGATTTGCGATCTGGATGGATCTTTGCACTGCCAAGTGAATTCTAGACTGCTACTAGTACTACACGTGTTGTTGGGCCAACACGTCGTGTGTGACGTCGTTGAAGCACGATCTGACAGAAATTTGCGTCGTCAAGGAGACGAAGAAGCCTGCAAAATAGCACCATGGTTCGATGGGAATCAGTGTCATCTTGTGTACTCCTTTGATCATGAAAAGTGGTGACTCCTTGCTTGGCCACAACCCGGATTTCGACAAGAATTTGCACCATCCAAGGTCCTGAGAAGAGGTATAGTGATGGAGAGATGGACATGCGTCGGTTGGGCAAAAGGCGATAAACATGGTGGCGGTTGCTGGAGACGATTGTTGGAGTAGAAGGCAGATCTGAGTTGGCGTAGTTGCTTCAACGGTGACGGTTGTGTTCGGAGCTACATGACGAACGAATCTCGGGGAAAGTGACGGTTGACAGATAGATCTGGATGGAAATTAGCGTCGTCCAGAGACTCAGATAGATTGAAAAGGATAGATGAAGACTTTCGGGAATGATAGCGTCGGTGCATAGATGTCTAAAAATTTTTAATAGAGACCGAAATGAGGGATTACCATTATGTCTAAATCTCAAAATTAGCTCCATTTTTCTAATTCTGCAAACCAAACATGAAATCGTACAAATGGATTCCATACAATCCAATACAACAAAATCCGGGTAACCAAACGTCCTCTTAAAGAAAGAAAGCGATCTTAAGTGGCATTGACTTATGCTTCCACAGAAGCTTGGAAATTTCACCTTGAGTCTTAACCATACAAAAACTTCGACTCTTAAGCTTTGTGTGCCTCTAGTTCTAGCGTTGTCATTTATTTGTAATTATATTTGGGTTTTAGAGCATGGGCCCTTCACTATTTTAAAATTGCAATTAACAAGGTATTAAGGTGACTTGGCCGTGGCACCCCCATGGTTCACAATTCTTTTCGGCACCTACTTTTTTTATATTTATATACATACATTCTTCATGGTTGATATGACTATGTCCCTTAATGGGAAAGTGTATTCCTTATGTCGTATTATGGAAACTGTAGTGCTAGCTCTCGGTCATTGGCACGGCCATAATGAGAAAGTCAGGATTCTTTAACATCAATTTTAATGATCCAAAATTCGGGAATTGTGCAGCAAATTCAATATCAGCGACAAACTTTTGTAATCAAATATTAGAGAGAGGGGGGGTCAAGAATATAGATCTAGGTCTCAAAACACACATTAGGGGCACCATGGCGCTAAACAATCCACTACCCCTCAAAAAAATGGTTAGGTGGTGTCAACGCACTAACCACCCCCTTGTAACCAAATGGTGCCTAAACATGAATCCTAACAACTAGGGTGAGAAATTTCGTTCTTTCACTTTGAATGGTGCAGCATTTTGGAAAAACAATTATGAACATTAGGGCAAAAACTCTATCGAGTGAGGTTTGGATCAATGGTAACAGTAACCATACTTGTGTGTGAAATTTGTCTCTGTCATGATTAATTGGCTGTGCAATCATCTAGTATGCAACTCAATACTTGGATCTAATAATTGACAGCTATGAAAACATATGAAAGAATTCGATTGCTCTACAACTATGCCAACAATGTCACACCCCTAACGAATTTGTTTCTGCTTAAGTTCTTTCATTCGGAAGGGTGCAGCCTCTTGAGTTTCAGATATTCATAATATTCGGTCATTAGCTTATCTGACTAATGACTTGAGTCAATGGTCAAGTCAAGTACCTTCCTAGTACGCAGCCTAGCACTCAAGCCAGTGATAGAACTCATTAGAGCCCACGCCCGTATTATGTTAACGTTGGCAACCAAATTCGAACGAAATAAATCACTTCTTAAAACTCTACTATTCGACTGGAACATGCAGATCAGAGCAGGTCATCTTAAATACTCGATGCTACTAGTATGCCTTCAACAACACTATGCAGCGGAGTTGAGAAAATTGAGCCGGCTAAACACCAGTCAGCGATCAACGAAGGAGCCAAAAGTGAGGAGGAGAGGGAGCTGACTTACTCTGATGCCGTGACCATTGTCGGAGACCTGGATAAGCTTTAGCCCCCCGTCTTTGACGACGACGGAGATGAAGGTAGAACCGGCGTCGAGGCTGTTCTCTACTAGCTCTTTCACAGCCGATGCTGGGCGCTGGACAACCTCCCCTGCGGCTATGCGGTTTACCACCGACTCGTCCAGGCGGATAATCTTTGGCGGCTCCTTCCGCACGGCCTCCTCGTTCTCCGTCTCCATGAGGTCGCTCGGACCTGGCTCCATTTTCCCGGCGAGTTGGCTCTGGCGAAATGGGCGGGACTTGGTTTCTGGTTTGGGGGTTACACTGACGCGGGATGATTAAGGTGCGTTTGGTATACAGTTCCAATAAGTTTAGTTGTCAGGGTAAATTAACCAATGGCACATTGGCATGTTAGCTTTGAGATAACTGTTGTTTGGGACAATGACAAATAAACTCGACGGTAAGTTAACGACTATTGTGCCCTATTGTTATATGTATAAAAAATCTGTTAGAGGGCCCCGTTGCAAATTAACCAGTTTTGTGCCGCAATCATTTGACGCGGCACATTATCCTGAAAATTTCTGGTTAGCTAATCATTGCGTCAAGTTAACTTTCTTCTAGACGTTATAACAAACAGCTATTAAATTGTCCCTCCTAATTTAGTTATCGTGTCGCCGCTCTACCAGAGAAACAAATTGGTATACCACAAGGGTCCGCTTGGTGAGTGCTCCGAGTTTATTTTTTATTTTTTATTTTCAAACACCATCTTGGATTCAGGTTATATTTTGAGCATGCTTGGTAGGACACCATATAAATTCCTATCTTTTACTTGTCACCAATTTCTCGATGTAAATCGTTTGGTAAATGATATAGTTCGATGTAATTTCAGAAATTGTGACAGTATTCATTTCCACAAAAAGTCTAAAATCATTTGTTCTGCATCTTTTTTTCGATATGGTCGGGTACAATTGCATCGTTGTGGCTATTATCTGAGACAAATTTTGTATAAGTCTATCTTGTACACAAAAAATACAAATGATTCACAGTTGTATACACTCACTGGCTTAGTTCATCCTTGGCCATGAGTTTTGGTCCATGGACAGCAAGTACCATTGCAGTATTTTTTTTTCTTTTAATCAAACTGAGCACATGAATGGAGCTATTGTTATTAAACGCTTGCAAGAAAAATCAATGGCTTCATACAACACCATACCAAACAAAATAGAAGTAGTATATTATACTAGATTATTATTGATCTGATTTATGATTCATCAAACTACACCCGAGAATGGTGTAGTTTGGTTTCAGTTTTATTCTAATATTGTATCGTTTGGCAACTTAATTAGCACTCAGACTGAAGTGGTCACATTTATTAATGTGAAGTGTGAAATAGAATATCATATAAGATAGAATTGAATTTGGATTAGGATAGAATATCATATAAGATAGGACTAAATTTGGATTAGGATAGTATATCATGTGAGATAGGACTGAATTTGGATTAGGATAGAATATCATATAAGATACAACTAAATTCAAATTAGGATAGAATATCATATAAGATAGGATTGAATTCAGATTAGGATAGAATATCATATAAGATAGGATTGAATTTGGATTAGGATTTGTATTTCTGCTCAAAATAGGAGTTTGTGGGTTTGGATTATAGGATTAGAGAATTTCAAACTGACCATGTTAGTCCAGATCTGCCAAATAACACATGATCATGACCGGTCCTAATTACGCTCACGTGGTGTTTTAGGTGGCATAAGAAGATAAACCTAAATTTAGATTGGATCATGTCCCAAACAAGCGTTGAAATTCTAGAAGCTCCAACCCCCCCCCACCCGTCGATAACTTTCAGTTAACAACCTAACGACATCAATTTTTATTTTTTTTCTCACCACATGACATGATGTTGTGCCAACATGTTTCCTTTTATTTCGAGTTCTTACTTTTTCCTTCACTTTAATAAAGGGATTTAGTATTATATCGAAGTAAGAACCGCATTAGTTGTGAGTTTCTATTAATGTCACATTCAAACAGGAGGAACTGGCCCGGTTTTTTCATATAGACCAAGTTCCATCTGGAACATCATCAATTTGGGTTGATTTTTTCTTTGGATGTTGATGGTTAAAATGAAAATCAGGTTGGTTCTAGGTATCTTCATATAAGGAACCATATACATGTAGGGTATCAAATTTCTAGATCCAGGGTTGATATCATATCAGAAAAAAATAGTGAATTTTTTTACAGTGATGTCCATAACTAATTCAGACCCCAATTTTAGTTAATAGTGTCCAATTCGGAACCACCTAGATTATTAAAATTCAAATCCAAAACTACGGTAGGTATGGATGTTGGGAAATATGACATCAAATAGGCAGTAAAGATAAAAATTATATGTCATGTTCCCCATTAACAGACGACTGTGTCAACAACTATGTAGTAGAAATGATGGTTTACGAGGTCATACCTGGTCCTGGAGTAAGTCCGGCGAATATTCCCTTGTTGTAATGTGCAGCTTTCTTCTAGTCGTACTAACACATTTGCAATAACTCATGGTTGATTACCACAGATACCAGCCTAATGTCACCCTCCTAGCGGGAAAATCTCCTCGTCTCTGCTATAGTCCACACGGACCACAAGGAACTCTTGTTTATCTAGTAGAACAATCAAGAAGGAGTTGTCCCTCTCTATTGATGTACTAGCACCAACTTGCTCTCCCACAATTATTCTCCCTTGCTATCCCTCCCTTTATCGAGTAGGACTTGCTCAATTTCTCTCCGTTACCACAACCAGAGAAGACAAACAATTGTGAGAGGCAATGGAGTTTTATTCTGAGAAGGCCCTAGTACCCCTCTGTTTTTAGGAGGATCAGGGTCAGGGTTCCCAGTCTGAGTGGGAGCGGAAGGGATCAAAATTTCACGAATTTTCATAACCTGAGAACGGCGAAATGATCGGTTCAACCCTTGAATTGTTCATTTCATCGTGTTTCCTAATCACAATTGTATTGGCAATTATAATCTGATTTAATGCACAACGTTACATTAACACAAATCCTTGAATCGATCGAATTGATCCACTAACCGCTCGGTTCACCACCTGAGCCGGTCGGTTCATCGACCTGAGCTGAGCAGTTCACTTCCTGAACTGGTCAATTCATTGTCTAAAATTGCCAAAGTTGGTTCAATTGACCTGACATACTGAAACGGTCGATTCAACACTTGAACTGATCGGTCCACTTTTCAGTTAGTCAATATTTTACTAATGTTGTTTAAATTAAATACCTAGCTCTTTAGAAGTCAAGTTTAAATCATATTCATGAATGAACTCCTATCCCAAGTGTATCCTATGTGTGTGACCCTATATGTTCCAAGTTATGTTGGCAGTGTATGGCCATAACCCATTTATGACATCACAAGCAAAGAGTGCATCTAGTAATACATCATTGCTACCCAAGTAATTGGAAAGTTGGAGAACAACTTCAACCTACAATATGTGATTGGTGTTATAGTGATTGTCTAATTCCTTTTTCTCTAATATCGGGATTGAACTTGAGGCATGGAATCGTCATCCTTTCAATGTTCAATCCATGTTCCTTGATCCAGAGCAGTCTGTTTGAGATATATGTGACCCAAATATCATGTATTGATTCACATGTGCATGCACATGTTTTTCTCAGTCTCGCTTATCAAGATTCTAGGATATCAAACTCCTATAAGAGGGACAAGTCCCATCTACATCACTCACAGTTATCCCCACGTGTCATAGTGCATCAGATCATCACCTTTATGGAAACCCTTATTCAAGGTCACAGTGGATGATGTCAAAGTACACCGAACAGCATGTGATGAGTGTAGTGATTTCAGGTCTAAGAACCACAATCACCACCTCCACTATGAGAGATGACTATGACCACCAATTATTGTTTCCATGTGCCACTCTCAAGGTGGGTCTGTCTGATACATTGTTCCCTACTAGTATCTATATGTTTGGTTTTATATATCATATGTCATGACTGATGAGATTTTGTCATCAACCAACCCACACTCTAGTCTTACGTGTCATTGTTGTCTATCAGCCTTCCACAAACATCTAACCAGGGACATTATCAAGAATGTGCATACTCTTGACATATGATGATCTCATTGTTCAGGTCATCAACCTAAAGGCATACGTCATGGAGTTATGTCATTCTTTAGATATTCATTATGTCTCCTCATTATCTCATGACTGAGTCAAACATAGCAAATTGAAAGATTGCCTTTATAATTAATCAAATCCTTTATAAGATATTCCATCACAATCGTCTTATGATTGGCTCTCTGGGCCTACATACCAACAGACTCCCACTTGCACTTAGAGCTAATCACCCACAAATTTCATCCTTAGTGATCTAAACATGTCTATCATGTTTCTACTGTGCAAGTGCTACTCCAGCGGATTAGCAACATTTTGCCTTTAGTCGGTATATTGCATGTTTCACATCTCTTCATTGTACGATATCTCGTATAACATGGAATTTCTGCAGTATGCTATGTGATATTCCTTACATAACCAATATATTAATTATTGTCATAGTATTTCTACTATGTCATCAATGGTTGGAATATCTCATAAGTTCATCTATATGAACTTCTAGATCCATGCAGGACTAACTCATGTGTTCATAACACCAGGACATACATCTTCTATTGTAGAATTACATAATGGTATGTAGTTGGGAACCCTTTCCAATTCACAACTCTCTTCATTTAAGATTAAACTCAATTTCATATTGTGATCATTCTCTATCATTTTTAAGCTTGCATTAGTATAACCCTTTACATGCAACTCTTCCTTATCACAGTAGTGCAACAACCGATCCTTTAGTGCTTCTCAAGTACTAATGGATGTTCTTTATGGTGTTATGATGACCTTCAATGGAATCTTACTAATATCATCTTGTCATGTCTAATACATATAAGATAATGGAATGAATATATTATATTGCATACATGATATATCCTAATACAAATGCCTATGGCATCTCTAGTTCTTCAGAGACTAATTCCATGTATTGTGGATAGATTCTCTCTCACCGAATCCTTCACATTGAACCCTTTCAGCATCTTGCCAATATATGTGCTCATACTTAGGTTAAGAAACTTTCCAGAACTATCTCTATAGATCTCAATTCCTAACACATAGGATGTTTCTCCTAATCCTTCTTCAAGAAGGTGTTTTCCATGCTAGGATTCAATATTTGATATTGAAATGTTATTTCTCATCAATATGTGGAATATTTATATGCTCCCACTAAATATTTTGTGATCACATATTTCACCTTTTATCTCGACTCAAGTCATTCTCTTTGACTTTCTTATAAAACCAAAGATTCCAGCTCTGAGATGCTTGTTTCTAACCTCTAGATTGAACATTGTAGTTTATAGTCTTCATTTGAAATAATGGAGTTATAAAACCTTCAGGCTTTGTCACATACACATCCTCTCAATTATTCCTTTAAGGAATGCAGTTTTAATCTTCATATACCAAATCTCATAGTCTTAATAAGTTGCAGCAATAAGCATGCCAATTGGTGAAGGGATTTCATCATGTTCAACGCTTTGAACTGATTTGAAAACCTTTTCAACCAATCTCTCATTTTATGCTATCCATGTAGGTCTTTATGCTTGAAATTCCAATTGTACATTACGGGTTTTACCCCTTTAGGTGGTACCACCAAGCTCATACCTTGTTGGTTCTCATGGATTCCATTATGGATGTAATGGCCTCCAGAAATTTTCCAGACTCTGGTCCCTCATAGTTCTTAGTTGATTGTTGGCTCATCATCTTATGACCAACTCACAACTTATCTGAGTTATAAGATTCTCAATCTTTTAATCTCAGACATGTTCTATTAGAACTATGAGTTTTATGTTACATAGGAAAACTTTGAGATTCCACAACAATTTGTGATTCTCCTTGTCCCCAATGTACATTCTTGTTGACCTCGAACTTTTCGAGTTCTATTTTATTCCCACTAATTCTTTTTGGAACTCAATTATCATAGTAACAAACATTTTGTTGTTAGATTGGGATTAAAGGTAGTTATCAACAAATTAACATTTTGTGATTTTTGGATAAACCTTTTCAAGAAACTACTTTCTATATATAAGTTTCAATCCTTAAGACATATCGAGATTTTCCCATACCATATCTTATATGGTGTCTTACAAACCATTTTGGAAGGTACATTGTTTTAATGCTAAGTGTAAGCATATGCCTAAAAGGAAATTAGAAGACTAAGTTAAATGATAATCATATCATGACTCATCGGATGTGACTCCTTCTTTCTGATACATCATTATGTTTCAGGTGGAGTTACTTGTGATACACTATCACAGTTTCTCCAGAAGGTCCTCAAACTATTCATGTAAAGTATTTTAAAATTTGATCAATATCAAAGTTTCTTAATACTTTTATCAAATCATACTTCATTTACAATCTCCTTGAATACTATAAGAGATTCATGTTTGTATTTCACCAAATACAAACCATATATCTACTAAGATCATTAGTAAATACAATGAAGTACAAAGAACTACCTCTAGCATTTATTCTAAAAGATCTTCACACATCAATATGTATAAGCCCTAATAGAATGCTTGCTCTCCCACTGCACCTAGTGAGAGGTGGTTTGTCATGTTGCTTTTATATAAGACTTGCATGTTTCTTATTGGTTCAATAACTAAAAGAGTCTAGATAAACATCATCACGGATTCTAGAAATGCATTTCTATATATGTGCTCTAGATAACAATGCTATATATATTGATTGTTTGAGTTATCAATTGTAATCCTTTAGGTATTTACATTATAAACATTCATCTTATAGATCCTTTTATATAAAGATCACAAGACATTTGGGGCATTTCCATACAAGATCACATCTTTTGAAATAGAACCATTGACAACTCTTTATTCATTATCATCCTTTTTTTTTGTCAGTCAAAACTCACCCTCCTTTTTTTGTATTTCTTTTTGAAATGGTGTTATGTACAAAGCATGAAAAATAGAAATATGTACAGGTATACAAAAACTTATGTATAATATCATCTGAACATAGATGACAGATGAAAGAAAGGAAAGAGAAACAGCCCCAATCCCAAACAAAAGATGTCTCCATCAGTAGAGAAGAGAAACTTCAAAAGGCTCTTCAAACAACACAAACAATGAGCATATCAACATGCTCCTCAATAATCCAGAACCTAAAGCAGAGTGTCATCAGTCTAAGAAATGATATCTGGCTCTTCATACTCAACAAAAAGAAACTTTTCAGATAAGACAACTGTCATCGCATCTGACCCTTTTGACTCATGAAACAGAGAAACAAAACCCTCCAGCACTATAGCTATCTTCCCAACATTCGAGCCTCAACGCAGAGATAAACCTTGAGACCAGACCATAACAGAGAGCATCCAGAACAAGGATAATAAAACCCACACATATAGTGAAGATCCTATCTCACTGGCTTCACAAATAAATAAGAGCAGATCTTAAAAGCTAAGAACCCCAGGATTCTGAACAACAAGAGCATAACAGTAGAAAGCAACCCCCAACAAGCTCAAAAAACCAGAACACTAAACTAGGGATCCAAAGTGTGGGCTCCGATCTCCAAACCACGAATTAATCCCGATTTAATCATGTGCGGAAGCAATCGGTAAACAGCGGAAGACAAAAATCACGGGAAATTAAAACTTTTCGAGACAAGAGCCTGAAACCACAAACCTTTTCCATAGAAAAAGGATTTAACTGTTTACATCACTGACAATTACTTCTTGAGTAATTACATACAACATGATACCAAAACTCTCAAGAATTCATACTCCAAAACACTCCAGGACCTGAGAGTACAGAGGACACATAGGACTTAACTCTAACTACACCATGAAGCAGGCTAGATCTCCACCTGAGATATTTACTGCTCCTGATGCTGCTGTTGCTGGGATTGTTCACCTGAGTTCTTGTTCCTTCGTCTTTGACGACCACCTAAAAAGTAGAAGTCTACGGGGTGAGACAATTATACATAATTGCCCCAGCGAGAGTTATAACTCTCCACTAGGCTTTATAAGCAAAGCAAGGAATAACTAAAGCAATAAGAGCCTTCAAGATATTCACTGGCAGTTCTGATGATAAGCAAGAGTTCAATCAATATTAAAATATGAGAACATCTATGCTATTCAAGGTAACATCAATCAAATAACTCATAATTAACTCTAACAGATATACTACGTTGTTGTTTATGTTTTTCCAAACATTATTATTATTATGCCCTGTGGAGATGAGGCATACCACTCATACTCCAACTGATCGCTAAGAAGTCACATCAGTATCATACATAGGTCATTAAGAGAGCCGGATTCTTATGACCTCATCTTCCTCAGTCAGTTAGAGGATTGATTGTTTGACATCTGGCGGGATGTCTATGTAATAGCTCACCAGGGTACTCTGGTCCTTCGCTATTTTTAGAGTTACAGTGGCATTCTGTACTCTCTTCGCTATCGGAAGATTTCTTGTTTATCTTTCACCGATACGGGGTTTATGTCTTTAAGGGAGTGTAGAGATACAGCTCACCTTTAAAACTTTGGGGTGGGGTCTGATGGACTACTAGAATCTACATCATCCACTCACCCTTTCTGTTATAGTGAAGGTATGACGGACTACGAGAATCTACATCAATTACCTACACTAGGATGTCAGGTTCTACACATCCATGTACCCCACATACTCAACAGTATGTGCTCCAGGAGTTCCCTTAGGAAAACCTGTTTCACCATCATTTAGACAACTGACAATGATGGATCTATGATCAGGGCTCTACATTTCACTTGATTAGTTAGGTACATTCAGTATTCCAATCATCATACAGTAACACAGCTATATATGAGAATACAAAATGTAACAGGCCTAACTTATCACAATTATCAGATATTCATCTCAAGTCATCTGTCAAGCATGACCTTAATAACATTTATGGCTCTTACAGCCCATAAATCACAAAGGATGTCACTTAGCAGTGCATCAAGATGGTTCACTATTCATAAAGCATAAGACATGCCTTCAATGAATATAACATGGTATTCCATACCTGGGTGTGACCATCATCTCACAACAACCTGCATGGTTAATTCAACAGATAATAGTAAACACTTCAGTAAATAGGAATACATCCCCAATTAGGGTTTCACTTGGATTCACCCTCAACTAGTGTTTCACATGGAATCACCCTAAAATAGGGTTCCACATGGGATCACCCACAACTAGGGTTCCACATGGAATTACCTTCAAATAGGGTTCCACTTAATAACCCTTACAATCAGGGTTTACTATTCATCTTTCATGTCATCGCCCAAAAATTAGGGTTTACTATTCACTCCATGGTGAATTGTACTCATTACATCATCATGTAAGAGAAACATCATCATTAAGACTCTTAATTATCATTAAGATCCATTAGATATCATCATTAGGGTTTCCATGACCTCACATAGGTGGGTCATTCCCTAATCATGCACCTTTATGTGTAAAAGAAGTATCTTACTAGAGATTCCTCCTAAAAAGGGCACTTTCTCTCTCTAGGATACTTTCTCTCTCTAGAAACACTTTCTCTTTCCTCTCTCTAGTAGATGGTGGCAACACCACTCTAGATTAGGTCGAGACAAGTCTCTATTGACTGATGTGAGCCAAAGCATCAACATTATGTGATTAGGGTTTGATTAGATTAGGGTTTTACCCCTTTAGACCCTTCAAGGGTATTTTGGTAATTTGCCACATGATCACCATCATGGGTTAACCCACTAATCACATAGTCCCTTAATGACCTAGGTTACCATTAGGGTTTAGATTGAATCACCATTGAACTGATTACATCATCAAATGGTTAAGTACAAACCATCACCAATCTCCAAACGGTTTCAACCTTCAAACGGTTTCAACCACCTAAACGGTCTTGAGACCGTTTGGCCCTCAAACGGTCTTGAGACCGTTTGGATCCAAACGGTCTTGAGACCGTTTGGAGGTGAAGACCGTTTGGAAGGGTTGACTTCCAAACCGTTTGGAGCTTCAATCGGTTTGAGGTCGTTTGGACCAATCGACCTTGAGGTCGTTTGAGCTCAAACGGTCTTGAGGTCGTTTGAGCCCAAACGGTCTTGAGACCGTTTGGCCCCAAACGGTCTTGAGACCGTTTGGTCTCAAACGGTCTTGAGACCGTTTGGACCCAAACGGTCTTGAGACCGTTTGGTCCAAATGGGCTCAAACCGTTTGGACCTCCAAAAGGGTTCAAAGGTCACCAAAGTTCAAGGATATGTATGTTGAAGCCCTCAATTGGCTAAAGGTATGTTAACCACTTATACATTGAGCCAATTAGGGTTAGCCTTAACCACTTAGACATCAAATTGACCCTCAATTGTAAACCAATTAGGGTTCAATCGTTCTCAATTAGGGTTTCAAGTTGATTGGTCATCAATGTTCAACAATGTGAAACAATTCAAGGTTGAACCTATCAATTGACCTCCAATTGGGCTCAAACTTGGCCCAAACGGTCTTGAGGTCGTTTGGACATCATCCAAACGGTCTTGAGACCGTTTGCCCAAAGTTTGACCAAAAACCAAGTCGTTTTGACTAAGGTTGAAGTCCAATTAGGTCAAAATCAGCAATTTTCAACAATGCATCAATTTCCTACAATTGGACCCTCAAACCATTAGATTTACTCAACCCTAGACCTTCAAACGGTCTTGGGTTGTGCCCAAACGGTCTTGAGACCGTTTGGAGGAATCCCCAAACGGTCTTGAGACCGTTTGGGTCCTTCAACCCAAAACTCAACAAGATCTATATTTAGTAAACAGCAATTTGATTGTTTCAATAACCCATTATAATTGGGCCTCAATTGATCAAATTACCTTAACCCTAGACCTCCAAACGGTCTTGGGTTGACACCAAACGGTCTTGAGACCGTTTGGATGAGTTCCAAACGGTCTTGAGACCGTTTGCCCATCCATCCTTTGGACTTAAGCGAAAATTCATCAAGGTTTGATCTATTGAGTTGATCATCACATCAATACTTAATTGCAATATGATTTGGTGCCTTTGGACCTTCAATTGATCAACTATACTTGACCCCAGACCTCCAAACGGTCTTGGGGTGACCCCCAAACGGTCTTGAGACCGTTTGGGTGATTCCCAAACGGTCTTGAAACCGTTTGGGCTAAGCAACCCAAAATCTCAACTTAACTCATAGGAGATTCAGCACTAATTTCAGTTAGGGTTTGCCCTATTAATCATCCTTCAACTCATGACTCGTTTGGAATTAATCCATAAAATTTGGTGAGTCGTTAATTAACATCATTATGAACAGTAATCCCAAACGGTCAACGTTTAGTCAACCATCTTAAACGGTCTTGAGACCGTTTGCCCAAAAAGGGCAAATTAAACAGATTGCAAATCAGAAATTAATTCAATTCGTTTTGCTAATTTATTTGCTCATATCTCACGATTCCTTTGGAGTTAACCTCTCAAATTTCGTGGGTGATTAACCTACATAATTATGAACAAGATTCCCAAACGGTCTTCGCTTGGTCAACGGGACCAAACGGTCTTGAGACCGTTTGCCCTCAAACGACCCTGAAACCGTTTTCCCACCAAACGGTTTGAAACCGTTTTGAGCAATAGGTGGAGGTCGTTTGATAAAGTGAAAATCTGTGGATAAGCATAGTAATTAACGCCCTTATCTTCCACCTTAAGAACAGTAGCAGTTCTTCACGATTTTGCTTGCAAGGATGCAAGGGAAGATAGGGAAGAAGAAGATCTATCAACTATATGCATAGAAAAGATGTATAATCGAAGCATCAAGTTTAGAGTTATAAAACCCGCCTAAAGCTTGCTCCTTGAGCTCCAAGCTTTCTAGCTCCAAGCCTTTAATGGCGTCCTAGAAGCTCCACAGGTCGGCCAAGGTTAATCCTCCAAGGAAGGTTGAGAAAAGATGGCTAAAAAGATAGAATTAAGTAAGCTAGCCATGAATTTGTCCTTGAATCCGAATTCTAACCATGGAATTTGGGCAAGAAGGGGAATCCAAACCTACCTTGCACCCTTGGTCGTTTCTCCTGAGCTCCAGAGCAAGGCTTGGCCGTTTGGGAAAGAAAGGAAATGAATGGAACAGGGAAAGATCGTTTGCTCATTTGCAAAGGAAAAGCCTTTTTATAGCTTAAGCCTATTTCCTACTACAAGGACCTTTCAAATTCAAAATTCACATCTAGGTCCCTCCTTGTTTAAGGGCACGTCCAAGCCCATCTAATATTATGCAAATCTCAAGAAAACTCAAGATCTAAGGGTAAAGGAATCCAACCTTCAACTAGGGTACATACAGGAAAGGGTTTTGTACCCATTTTAGGTGATTTCTATCACAAAGATCATTTTTCTCATTTAATTATTAAATGATGTATCCCTTTCATCATTTTTACTCTAAATGATGAAAAGAGTCATAAAAGATGTTCTGGATGGTGAAAATTACAAGTTGGACCCCTCAATTTGGGTAAATTGCACTTTACCCCAAATTAGGGTTTCTAAGCATGGGAATTGCTTCCACAGCTGCACCTTGGTGCTCAAGCTTGGGAAATCCCTCAAACTTTACCATAACCATTCACATGATGTTTCAACATCAAAGGAACATCTTATCTTGTGAATTTTGCAAGTTCAACCCTTAAACTGGGTAATTTGCACATAGGTCCCTGCATACAACACAATGCTACTACTTTATACAAAAAGGAGCAAAATTGAAAGTAAATGTTCCTGAGGAACTTAATTACATGCCAGGGAGTGTTCACAAGTATATTAATTACATATTTAGGCAAAACTTCCAGGGTTAGGTCATAACCAAGGTCAGGGGTGTTACACAAAGTCCACGAAAATATGCAGGTTATTCATACTGAACATAAAATCCACCATAGGACAAAGAATCATCACATGAAAAGAATGAGAGAAAGACATAGCTTCTCTCCCAACATCCAAACCTCCACAGAAGGAAACTTTGGGACCAGAACATAGCAGAAGAGCAACATGAAGAAAAAGAAACATCAAGACCAGAACATAGAAGAAGAGCAACATGAAGAAACAATTGAAACACGGAGAAAACCCAATGTCCTATCGACACCAAGAAAATCTGATCTCTGGCCAAATAAGGCTTGACACCAAGAAAGCAACCAGAACTCAAACCCAATCACAAAAGAATATGACTGTCACTAGAAATAATGTTCCAGAGAACCTCATGTTTCATATACTCATTCTCATGGACCCTCCTGTTCCTTTCAAGCCAACTATGATAGAGAATTAAAGGACAGATGACAAACTCACTCATGGATGTAAAACCAACAAGATCATCCCAATTCAAAGGCATGCTTTCAATCAAATTATTTTGTATGGCTAGGCTCCATATAAATTTAGTATAACTGCAACCAAAACATAAATGGCACGTATCTTCATACCCACTCATGCAGAGAAAGCAAATAGAAACCACAGTGATACCCCTTCTTCTTGAATAATATGATGTAGGAAGTTTGTTGATACAAACTTTCCAAACATGAAACTTACTGTTTATACTGCTCTTAGAGTCCCAAATCCATTTGAAAATAGCTTTCTTATCTCCCCTGAATCTGATAGTATTCCAAACAAGCTTGATGCTCACTTAATATTTGCCTTGGAAAAGGTAATGATCTTCTTTTGCTTCATGGATAACGAACTCAGCCAGGATATCAGTGATAATTTGAGATCGTCTAGATTTACTAACACACCACCTCATATCCTTGATAATATGAGAAAGAAAAGAATCATGAGGAATATCAACTCTAACAATCATGTTACTATCCAAACTATCAACTAGAAACTTACTCTTAAGCCAAGGGTCTTTCCAAGTTTTGATACTATTTCCAGAGCCAATCTTTATATCAAAATACGGAAGGCAGAAACAACGCATCCTTAAGATTGAGTTGAACATCTAAGAGAAGTTTGGAGATATGGAAATACTCCAAAAGGTTTCTTTTTTAAAGTATTTTTCACCTATCCATTTTACCCAAAGAGAATCTTTTTTACTCATCACATTCCATGCATTCATAATCAAATAGTAGTGGCCACTTCCTTACTCTTCCTAAAACCTAAACCACCTTCACCTTTAGGAAGGGTAATGGCATCCCATTTAATGAGGTGAATATTATTCTTCTTTTTAGAATGCCCCCACAAAAAATCCCTGTAAAGCTTATCAATCTCCTCCAGGGTGGAGCTAGGAATGGGGAATGAGAAAACCCACTAGAGGTGCATCATGGACATAGTGGATTTGATAAATTCAACCCTCCCAACAAGGGATAAAGTACTAGCTTTCCAACTATCAAGTTTCCTTTTAATTCTATCAATCAACTTAATACAATGCTTTCTGTTGAGTTTCCCTACAAAGAGAGGGAGCCTGAGATACTTAGTATCATCCATATAGCCCAACTTAATACCCAAAATGTCTAAAATATCAACATCTTTCATATTATCCCCCAAAAGAATAACACTCTTATCATGATTAACTTTGAGACCAAGCATATCGCCAAAATTTTCCAAAAGGGATTTAATATTGTTAGCATTACTAATATTAACCTTTGTGAAGATCATAAGATCATCTGCAAAGATCATATGAGAACAAAACATGTTATTTGAAGAATAGATGGGATGGATATCTTTAGAAGCACATCTAATCTTCAATCATTCATAAAATCCCTGCATAGCAATAACGAATAAATAGGGGGCAATGGGATCCCCTTGTCTCACCCCATTTAAAGGAAAAATGGGAGCTGTAGGTTCACCATTAACTAGAATTTGATATGAGGTAGTGTTAAAAATCGTATCAATCCAATCGATCCATTTAAGAGAGAAACCCATATTATAAAGAATAGAGAAAAAAAATCTCCAACTAACAGAGTCATAAGCTTTGGAGACATCAGCTTTGATGCACATGTTGGAACCATTCTTCTTCAATTCACTAAGAATCTCATTTGTGACCAAAATAGCATCCTTAATGCTTCTCCCTTTCACAAAAGCACCTTGGCTATCATCAATAATAGAAGGTAGAACTGATTGAAGCCTATTAGCAAGAATTTTAGAAATTATCTTGTAGAAGATGGTACACAGGGCAATGGGACGCCAATTAGCAATTTGGGATGTATCCATACCTTTGGGGAGCAGGGTCAAATACGTTCTATTAGCTTCTTTGAGGAGACAACCCTTCATAGAAAACTCATTCATAGCTTCAAGAACATTAGCACCTATAACATGTCAGGTTTTTTTAAGGAAATGTCCATTGAAACCATTAGGACCTGGGCTCTTATCATCGTTCAGGTTCTTGACCACATCTTCAATTTCTTTTTTGGTAAAAGGCTTAGTAATATGAATGTTTTGTTGAGAAGAGACACGAGGACCTACCCAAGGACTTTCCCAAGCTTTACCTTTGTCCTCTTCACAAAATAAATTCTCATAAAATTGACGAATAGCTTCTTTAATACAAGATTCATCTCTACAAGCATCTCCATCAACATTAATATAATTTATGGTGATTCTAATTCTTCTTGTTCTGAGAGACAAGTAGAAAAATTTTGCATTCAGATCCGCTTCCTTGAGCCATTGAACCTGAGATTTTTTGTTTCAGAAGAGACTCTTCAACCTTCTCAGCTTCTCTAGCAACCTTTCCTAGAGCTTTGGCATTTTTCCTGAGTAAGTCATTAGTAGGGTTCAAATCTGCATCATTCTGAGATTTAAGAGCAGTCGTTCTGGCCCTTACAACATTATCAAACACATCACCAAACTCATCTCTATTCCATTGCTTGATCTTAGATTTAAGATGCTTCAATTTCCTGTGAAGCCAAAACATTACAAACCCCTCAACCTTAAAATCCCAAGCATCCTTAAGGACATTAGTAAAGCTCTTATGTTCAGTCCAGCTATTGATAAATCTAAAGGGAGTTCTTTTCCTTTTAGGATTTCTAATAATAAGAGTGATTCTTCTATGATCACTAACCGCATTAGAGATACTTTCACCATGAAAATTAACAAACTTATTCTAAAAATCAGAGTTGTAAAGGATTATGTCTGTCTTGGATGTAATGAAAGCATCTCCATCCTGATGGTTATCCCACGTATAGTAAGTTCCATTAAGCTCAAGCTCATATAGGCTATTGTCCAGGACAAAATCATTGAAGTCTTCCATTGACTTCTTAGAAGGAGGTTGTTTACCGATTCTTTCTTCATACTTTCTCACATCATTCATATCACCAATAATGACCCAAGGGTCAGAAATACCTTTGTTGAAAATTTCCAAATCCTTCCAAAGCCTAACCCTATCATAATCTTCATTGTGAACATACACAGCCGAAAGAAATAAATTGACATCATCTTTTTCAATCATCACATGGATAACTTGATTACTTTTAAAAATCTTTGTGACTCTACAAACATCTTCTTTCCAAAAAAATAAAGACTCTCCCTAGATCATGAGAATTGTTATTTGAAACCCATTTATAGTCATGGAAATGTTTCCTCATGAACTTATCAACTTTTTTATCTTAACTTCATTTCATTCAGAACAAACACATCACAGTTTGCTCTGCGAACCTCCTCTTGAACCCTAGGGATTTTATTACCTATACCCCTGACATTCCAAGAGGATATAGTTAAATGGGGCATCATTTGATCACTGGGGCTGTAGGACTGTCAGCCTCAGTCTTTTCTCCAACTATTTCTAAACCACTAGGCATAGAAATATCATCCTTTTCCATACAAGATGCATAAAGTAATTTGTTTCTATTATTGGCATAATGAAATATCAGTTCATCTAAATATATTACATACCCTATAGGCTAAGATAAATTCTAAATATAGACTGAAGTTGCATCAACTCTTGCTCTGCACAGTCCATCTATGCCCTTCCGTAAAGGCTTACTTCTTATCAAATCCTGCATATTAAACATATGTCATATCTACATCCGGTATCACATACCCAAGATGAAGAAGTATTTAGATTTATCTTATAATGTATATACCTGAGGTGGAGTTCTCTATCCCCTCCTTATTCTTCTTTAGGTCCTCCAGGTAAAGAGGAAAATTTCTCTTCTAGTGTCCAGGCTGGTGACAGTGGTGACAATTGCCTCCCTTGTTCACTCCTCCCTTTGCCTTGAGTGTTGAAGACTTGGGCTTCTGGCCAGATTTAGAACTCTTCTTAGCTTTACCTTTGCCTTTAGATTTTCCCTATGGTCTGTTGATCAACATCCAATACTTGGGTTTGTCTTTCTTCATTTGTGCCTCAGCTATTCTCAACATGCCAAGTAACTATGTCAATAGTTTGTCAAAGTCATTCATGTTGTAGTTCAGAACAAATTAATTGTATGACTCTGGCAGAGACTACAGAATCACATCAGTGGCCAACTCTTGACCCAAGGGGAATCCTAGTCTAGAAAGGTTCTCCACATACCCAATGAGCTTGAGCACACAAGACCTACTAGATCTCCTCCTGCCATGTTAAATTTGAATAGTGCCTTACAGACATCAAATCTCTCCTGTCTTGCCTGATCTTGGAACATCTTCTTAAGATGTGTGACCATCTCAATAGCATCCATGTTTTCATGTTGTCTCTACAGCTCATATTTCATGGAGCACAACACTAGGCATTTGACATCAACGACATCTTCAGTCTCCTTCTTATATGCGTCCATGTCAGCCTCAGGTGCATTGGGAAGAGGTTCTTTTAGCTATGGTGTTTCCAGGACATAGAGCTTGCGCTTGTGTGTGAGAATAATTCTAAGCATCCTGAACCAGTCATAAAAGTTATTCCCATTCAACTTGTGCTTCTCAAAGATAGATCATAGAGAAAATGTGGTGTTGTGTGTTGCCATTTGATTCTACAAATGAAATTTGTAATTTTATCAAAAAACCATTTTGTATTTGATTTGATTTGATTTGTATAAATCTAACTATGTTCAATTAGGCCTTTAATTAACTATTGATCTCATTATTTAGTTCAAATTGATAATCCACAATTATCAATTCGGAAGATTACAATGCACAAACTTCAAATGAGCCAAGATCCAAAATAATTCAATTATTACCCGACCAACATCAACATCCATAATCAATCACTAAGGTATGCAATTCTTAGTTAGATGGTATGCAAAAATCCTTGATATAGTCATTTGCATGCCTCTAGTTCTTAATCTCATTAAGGATGCTCAATTAAGCCTGACCCAAAAGCCAACATGATAGAAATGCACCTCACTTGGCATGCCCACATAAGTACCACCACATTTCTATGAGATAGATAGTGCATCACACTTGGCATGCCTACACATTATCAATCAACCTTTTCATGTGTGTTGCTAATGGAAAGTGTCTTAGAATTAGTATTTTTGATTGAAGGATTTTATATATTGATATATATACATATATGTATCCAATCACCAAATATGATAGTACGTATCATATACATGCTATATCCCACAAATGTAAACATGCAATATAAAACATTAGCGATGGTTATGGCCATACTAATGTAATTTCTTAGAGCCACAAGGAATTACTACCACCTAGGTCTACATCACATGAATGAACCTATTTTTGGTGTAGATATGTATTTGAACCAATCTAGGCTGATCGATTCAACCCTTAAACCAGTCAGTTCCCCTCTTGGTTAGTTGGTTGATATGTCAGACTAGTCATCTGGCCTCTTATCCAGCCAATGTTTGGACCCCTCCAAACAGTCGGTTGGGTCACCGACCGATCGGTTCGTCTCCTGCTACTATCCTCCTCAGTCCTCCAAACGGTTGGCTTTTCTCATTAAATGGTCGACTCACCTGGTGGTGAACATCTTTTTTGTCATGGCAAGAAAAGAAACTATTCTATTACTATTAACGTATTACATGGTAATGAGAAACCTCGAGTTACATTCGAAGGGAGCAAAGGTAGGAAAGAATAATACGTTTACATTTTAAAAGAATAAGGAAGAGGCTCGGTATGCAAACTAAGATATAAATAGGAATAAACAAACCATTCAATTACACATAGATATTATGTTTATTGGCCATAACCATGCTACACATCCACCATCAAAACCAATTTTAGGGCGACACATGTAAATTGTATATATATCATATCATATCATATCTATATATATTAGTTTGGGATAGTATGTGATCTTTAATCGCATATGCACATCAGTCAATTGACTTTTTGCATCATATGCAATAAATAAAATGCAAAAACTAAAATCTGATCAAATCAATTAAATCCTAAAACATAGTAAATTGGTTTGGCTCTAATGTCACTATTGGGAAATATGACATCATATAGGTAGCATAAATAAAAAGATATCTATTATATTCCCCATTAACATATGATCGTATCAACAACTATGTAATGGGAAGGATGTTTTATGAGGTCATACATGGTCCAGGAGCAAGTCCAGTGACTATTCCCTCATTGTAGTATGAAACTTTCTCCAAGTCACACTCGAACACGTATGTAGCAGCTCCTGGTTGATTACCACAGACACCATCCTAGCGTCGTCCTCCTAGCGAGAAAATATCCTCGCCTCTACAACAGTCTACATGGACCACCATGATCTCATGTTGTTCCAGTAGAACAATCATGAAGGAGTTTCCCCTCTCTGTTGGTGTACTAGCACCAACTTTCTCTTCCACAATTGTTCTCCCTTTCTATCCATCCCTTTATCGGGTAGGACTTGCTCGAATTCTCTCAGTTACCACAATTTGAGAAGACAAATAATTATCAGAGGCAATGGAGTTGTATTCTGAGAAGGCCCCAGTTATCATCTATTTATAGGAGGGTCAGGGTTCCCAATCTGAGTAGGAGCGGAAGGGACCAGAATTTCACGAATTTTGCAACATGCGAACGACGAAACGATCAGTTCACATGTGAACTGATCGGTTGGCATGTGAGTTGATCGGTTCCACCCTTGAATCAGTCGTTTCATCATGTTTCCCAATCACAGTTGTATTTGAAATTATAATCTAATTTAATGCACAACATAACATCAACACAAATCCTTAGATCAATCGAATTGATCCACCAACTGCTTGGTTCACCACCTAAGCCGGTCGGTTCATTGACCAGAGCTGAGTGGTTCACTTCCTAAACCGGTCAGTTCACTGTCCAGAATTGCCAAAGTTGGTTCAATTGACATGACATACTGAAACAATCAGTTCAACACTTAAACCAGTTAGTTCATTGTTCAGTTTGTCAATATTCAACCAATATTGTTTAAATTGAATACTGAACTCTTTAGTAATCAAGTTTAAACCATATTCATGAATGAACTCTTATTCCAAGTGTATCCTATGTGAGTGACCCTATACGTTCCAAGTTACATTGGCAGTGTATGCCCATAACCCATTTATAGCATCACAAGCAAAGAGAAGCGTCTAGTAACACATCGTTGCTACCCAAGTAATCAAAAATTTGGAGAACAACTTTAACCTAAAATCTATGATTGGTGTTTAGTGATTGTCTAATTCCTTTGTCTCTAATATCCAGATTGAAATCAAGGCATAGAATCATCATCCTTTCAATGTTCAATCCATGTTCCTTGATCCAGAGCAGATTGTCTAATATATATGTGACCTCAATATCATGTATTGATTCACATGTGCATGCACATGCTTTTCTCACTCTCACTTATCAAGTGACCAGGATATCAAACTCTTGTAGGAGGGACAAATCCCATATACATCAGTCACAGTCATCCCCATGTGGTACACTGCATCCGATCATCACCTTTGAGGCAACCCTTATTCAAATTCATAGTGGATGATGTCAAAGTACACTGTATGACATGTGATGAGTGTAGTGATTTCAGGTTTAAGAACCACAACCACCACCTTCACTATGAGAGATGACTATGACCATCAATTATGGTTTCTATGTGTCACTATTGAGGTGGGTCTGTGTGATACACTATTCTCCAACAAGTATCTATGTGTTTGGTTTTATATCACATATATCATGATTGATGAGATTCTACCATCTACCAACCCACACTCTAGTCTTATGTGTCATTGTTGTCTATCATCCTTCTACAACAACATCTGACTAGGGACATGATCAAGAATGTACATGCTCTTGACATATGTATGATCTCATTGTTCATGTCAACCTGAAGACATACATCATTGAGTTATGCCATTCTCTAGACATTCATTATGTTTCCTCATTATCTCACAACTGAGTAAAACAGAATAAACCAAAAGATTGCCTTTATAATTAATCAAATCCATTATAAGATATGCCATAACAATCATCATATGATTGGGTCTATAGGCATACATACCAACAATGCATTTCTTTGATCGTTCTATTGATTCTAAGTAAGATTGGAGTCCATGTTGACTCTAAGTTAGGCACCGTCATAAAAAGTAAGACATTTTTCAATCCTATATGAATCTTTGACTCATTACTTTGTGAATTTAAAACTAGAGAAACCTTTGTTATAATGTGTCAACATGCAATAATGTGCACCTATTCTCACTATCTTGATGTATTATTATCATACTTTTATTCAATAATTGTTAGTGTGCATACATGTGTGTTAAACTATCAACATATCATAACGAAATCCATCCAGAATTCAAATTCCTAATTAGGTTTCTCACATTTTAGACTGGTAGATGTTTGGGTTTGTGCTAAACTACCTAATGTATAACCAATATGGACCATCAATTGCAAAAAATTGCTAAAATCAAAATTGAATCAAATTGTATAATATGAATTATGTTACAAAATCGATATAAATGTATTTAATATTTTGAATATATTTGTAATAGAAGTATATATAATATATTTATAGATATTTATATATATAATATTTATGGATATTTATACTTACTTTTATTAACTAAAGATATGAATGCATTACATGATCTAGATTTGGTTATGGATTTCATGTTATGCAGGTTCTAACTTTCAGTTTTTTAAAACATTTTGGCATAAACCCAATATTTATTAGTCCTCAAACCATATTTATGGTCCGACATTGTAAGTTCCTCAAATTTAGTAAATTTGGATTCCATTATTACGAATTCAATAATGATGTAATGATACCGAATAATAAGTAATCAATGTAATATTAGGATTAGAAAATCAACGATATGACCTCAAATGAATTGGAATGACATATCTAAGTTCTAAACATAGAGTAAGACTTCAGTTTGAGTAAAACATGTAATAATGAGTATGTATATTGATATGAAGCTTCAATTTAGAAATGATTCAAGCCTAAATTTTGTAATTAAGAATATAGTTTTAACCATATGGATCCTTTGAAATGGCAAGATATGGGACATGGGCCCTAGAACCTAAGTAAATCCTGTTTGTACCAATTAGGTCTTACAAATGGGTCCCTGGGATACAGAATTGGGAAAAGAGTATTTCATGCACATGATTGATGATCATGATAATTTTATGTGATAGATTATCCTAACATATGATTATAGACAAAAATCCAAGATATACTAAGTTATCTAGTAATCTAGATAACTAATCGAGTAACTATATAGTGATAACTTAAAAGGCAAGCTTGAAGTGATTACTTGCTTAGTGGAGGTCTAATCCATTTCCTATAAGAGGATAATGGAAATATGGAGATGATACCAAAAATTGGGATGAACATAGTGATATATTATCCTAGATAATAACTTATTTGTTTTGGGGTGTTATCCAAATTAAAAGAATATAGAAAAGAATAATAGGGACGAAGTGCCACTGAGGTGGTAGCCTACTAGATTGGATGGGGCTCTCATCCCAAGGAGAACTGAGTTTGAATCCCCCCTTAGACTACTTGGAGAGATCCAAGTGGCCACTTAACTCTCCCCTGGGTTGGGCTTGACTAAAGCCTCATGAGCCTCGTGGGTTATCAAAAAATGAAAAACAATAGTAGGGACAAAGTCCCTTGGACCTAGCTCTCGAATTTCGGATACAGCCGAGCGTGGAGGGCTACCTCCCCTGCTTGGGACTTCCCCACAAAATCATGGACTCAAGGTATCGCCTCCATAGTCCCGACTTCCCTCTCCTTACCCTCCATTTTAACAAAAATCCATCCACAAAATCCTCTTAAATGGTTTCTCGTAGTCTGAGGAACTTAGGATCAAATAAAGGGACGATCTTATCATGGATCCATTATAAATAAACAGATTATCTTCTCAACAACCCACTAGTAGTTGGCAGAGTTGCACCCCCTGCTTTTAAGCCTATATAAGGCATTGAATAACCTAAACCCCGATGTGAGTTTTACCCTTATTTCGAGAAACCTTGCCAAGGTAGTTTATCCTCACCCAGCCAGAGGTGTCTCATCATCGTCAAGTAGGTGAACGTCTTGAAGAGATGCCGTATCTCAGACCTTAGCAAGGAGAGATGAAACTAAAGGATGGTGTGCAAGCTTCCCATGATGATCATGAGGCTTGTACGATGTTCTCCATAGGTCCAGGTAAACAACCTTAGCTCCGATGTCATACTTATACCGTGTGTACAATCACCACGGAGAGAAGCGTTGTCTAGCCAGTCTGGGCCACATCTGGCTTTGTTGAGAGTTATATTAGGTCCATTGAGACCCTATGAGGGTGATAAGACCTTATTTTATCCTTATGAAACCCACAGATGGGGAGCCAATGTGACGCCCACCATCATGTTAAACGAGATTACCCAAACCAAAAACATGTGATCAACTTCTAAAGAGGGTAAATTAAGACTGATTTAAGCATTACAAACACATCCATACACTTTTACATATAAGTTCAACAATTTTCATATGAGCATAACCCATACCAGATATTTACATATTTGTCCAGTGGTTGAAGCCCCACCTATATACAAAAAATGTGATCCACATATATATATCATCTACAAAACATTGGTATACTTCCAAACCTTGAGTCATTATATAACATCCCTGCCTGGACCTGAGAGTACATGGATGACTCTAGGACTCTACTAGCTACCATCAAATCTTATACTCCTATTGCTCTCTAAGTTTCTCCTCTTCACCTCCACAAACCTGACCACATCACTGATGACCACCTAAAAAGACGTGGTGACCCACGAGGTGAGACCCATGTCCCAACGAGAGATATAACTCTCAATAATGAATATTGTTTACATCACAATATATAATAAGCAAACTAAACCAATTATGCAGATTAAACAAGAATTATAGACTAAACAACTAAAGCATGCTAAGCATGATTAGTATAGTTAGACATAGCAACCTACATGACTAGAAAGTAGTATAAAAACAAGCTTGATTAACAAGATATCTAAAGAATAAGTAGAACTAATATCATCTAAGTAGTTGCATAATGTAACAACTAAGTGGTATAAGAGACAAAGTAAGGGTTGACAACCAATGTGAAGTGCATTTAACCCTAACAGATATACTACACGGTTGTGTTACATCTTTTATTAAGCCTTGAGGAGTTGATGTATACCACTAAACACCAACTGACCACTACTAAGTTGAAATCAGTGCCATACAAGATATGTAGGAGAGTCGAAATCCTCAGATCTCATTCTCCCTCAGTAAGTATGAGTCCACCGTAGTGACACATGTGGTCAAGATGCAAAACAACCTAGTCTGCCATTGGAATATAGGTCACGACACTAGTGAACAACCTAGTCCGCTCTCAAAAGGTCATGATACTAGTCAAACTAGGGTATCAACCCAAACATTCAAGGTACAACCGCAGCTATCCTCAGTCACATATATTGAATAATATCACTCGAGATACGGCCTCAACCATTCTCCTACCAAGGTATGACCACATCCATCCTTGTGAACATGCATATACTCAACATTATATGACTCCAAGATTTGACTAAGGGAGAACACATTTCACCATCCAGGAGATCCTGACACTAGAACAAATCTATGACCAAGGCAACTACATGATTAAGGTTTCACTTCATTAGTTAATGTTAATTGGGTGAATTGAGGCTGCATCAAACAAATGCACATATGAACCCTAATTCATTTCTAGCAAACATTGACATGTAACAACTCCAAAAGATATAAAACATATGAGGTATAATTCTTTGTCACATCACCACATGATTCCAATCCATGTCACATAAGTAAGAGGATCACACCTCCATTAGGGCTCAACCATGCCCAAGGGTCATTAAGATCATCACATCATAATCACCTGCAAGAACATCATTAACTTTCAATACCTTACCAAGGTTCAACAAACACCACTATACTTGTGATACACGTATAATAGGATATGCACATCATAATCACCTGCAAGAACATCATTATTTTTCCATACCACAGACACTACTTGTTATTGCATTAAAGAGCTATGATGTTCATATAACAACATATTAGTGTTATAACAACATTAAGAGAGTATTCCACCATCATCTATTCACATAAGAAAACTAAAAATGACCCACCACCATCACATATTTGTATTAGGGTTAGGTGTAACAAGACAAGCTAGTTTAGTGTTACACATCAGCTCATAATGGTGACTACTAATTTACATTCTTACGAGGGCAAAGGTAAGACTACAAAATTTATGGCCATTGAACATCGATTCTACATCCTCAAAACTAAATCACCAAACCATGAGTTCCATTCAACGCCGTCAAATGTCGAAACATCAAACCCTAAGCATTGAATCATGGCTACATCTAAGACCATCAAATGTAGGATAGATAAAACCATAAGTCGCAAAATAAGCAAAACCTTGAACCATTCAACTAGGAAACATTGATTAAAGGCCTAAAAGATTCACCACATAAGGCCAACCAAGCCATCAATTGTGATGTCTAGAACCACCATCAATTGTGACACCCAAGGTAACCATCAGTAGTGAACCATTGGATCATGAGTTAGAAGAACCATCAACCTACTAGTCAGAAGATCAATCGATGTTGAATTAGAACAACCATTAATTTATGACCCAGGCTAGCCATCAGTTATGAGGGTAAAGGTTACCATAAGTTATTATCAACATGTAGAAAAATTGATCCAAAAACCAAGGGAAAACCATCATTTGTTGAACCAAAAGAACCATCATTTGAACCACCACATGTGAGCACAAAAGACCATCGAATGTGGGAACCCTAAACATAGTTTGAGGAGGGGGAACATGACCATCAGTTGTGTGCTCATGATAGAAACCAAAATAGCACTTAAACCATAACCATCGGTTGGCAAAAGAAAGCCAAGCAAAATAGCAATAAGGATCAAATCATCGAGTTCCAAAGGAAGAAGAGAAAACAACCCATAAACCCTAGGTATGGCCATTATTTAGAGGGCAAAAACCATCGGTTGACCACATGCAAGAAAGGTCTAAAGCTTCCTATACCAAAGGAAGGTACGTGCATAAGGTTTAAGGTCCATTCGTAGTGAGAAACTACTCAAGAAACATCACTTAAGCTTAAACCTTAGGCAAAGGTAGTGTCTCTATGCTTAGAACTTTGTTTTAGAGCAAGAACATGTGCATGCATGGTAGTAGTAAGCAATAAATGTGAGGAAAGTTATATAAATCACCTCCAGGTAGAAGAAGAAGCTCAAAAAACAATAAAGCTCAAGAAAAAGAGGAATAAACCCTAGCTTAAGCACTCCACATGGCCAAGCTAGATCCTTCACCAAGCAAGGAAGAAAACCCTAGGTCAAGGAAGCAATAGAGGGATGTTATTTAGGCTCTAGAGCAAGATCTACCATGAAACACCATCATTATAACATAAAAGAAGGAGGCAGGAGGTAGTAGAGCAAGAGAAGCAAAGGAAGAGGTAAGAACTTATTTGCTTAGGTCAAGAACAAGCAAAGGAAGATCCACCAGCTCAAAAGGAGGGTAGATATGAACCCTAGACACACATGCAAGGAGATCAGCCACATTCTTCTACCTTTGGTACTTATTATACATCTAGAAAAGGAGGGTCAATATCTAGATAGAAAGGAAGAAGTAAGGGAGTCCAAAGGGTTCGTATGCATGGTAGGGGGGTTTATAAAGCTATGGGTGAGAAAGAAGAGAAGGCTAATGTGTCCTACCATGTTTGCCAAGTGTCCATGGACATAGGACATCATGTCTGTAACGTCCGGGCCCACTGCCCAAGGCTCTAGTAGAGTTTCAGGAATGATGACTGGCCCCACAGACCACCACTAGCCTTAACTGCACTCTTTGTCTACACTGACGCGCAAGCTAGGATCAACTTCCTGACTGGTCACCCATCCTAGTACTACTCCAAGCCGAGCACGCTTAACTATGGAGTTCTTTAGAGATGGGCTCCCTGAAAAGGAAGTGCACCTTGGTGATATGGGTAGTCCAATCATTCCTTTTAAGATCATGTTATTCGAGGCCTCAAATCCGGGGATGTTACAATCTCCCCCACTTAGACTCTTGACGTCCTCGTCAAGGCTCAACTATATGGCCTCATAATCTGACCCCATTTCAGTGCAGACCCACAATGGCCCATGGACACCCAGCTCCCGTCCACGGCTACCATCGCAAGGGTGGCTCCATCTCGTCTCTACGGATAGCCCTTTCTAACTTGCCTGGGCCGCACGGCTCAAGACTGGCATGCCACATGCCCATGTGGGCCCTACCTACTGGAGGGGTTATGGCTCTGATACCATTTGTAACGCCCGGGCCCACTGCCCAAGGCTCTAGTAGAGTTTCAGGAATGAGACTGGCCCCACAGACCACAACTAGCCTTAACTGCGCTCTTTGTCCACACTGACGCGCAAGCCAGGATCAACTTCCCGACTGGTCACCCATCCTAGTACTACTCCAAGCCGAGCACGCTTAACTATGGAGTTCTTTAGAGATGGGCTCCCTGAAAAGGAAGTGCACCTTGGTGATATGGGTAGTCCAATCATTCCTTTTAAGATCATGCTATTCGAGGCCTCAAATCCTGGGATGTTACAATGTCCATGCTAGCAACATCTCCATCAGTTGTGGGAGTCTACAAGGCCATCTGATCTTGGCTATATAGGGTGGCCATCAAGTTTCAACACATGGTGACCATCGTTTGTTGAAACCCTAGGTCACAAGGGTGGAAACCATTGTTTGTGCACCTTCTCAAGGTAGACCATCGATCCAAGGAGCTCAAGAGAGGGAACCATCAACCCCCACACATGAAAGGACCACCATTGGATCCCAACACCCAAGGAGAGCCATCCGATGTCACCCTTCTAGGAGGACCATCGAGTTTTGGCCTCCAAGGTAGTTCATCCATGAGGGCAAAACCCTAACTCAACCCTAGAAAGGTGTCACCACCCAAATTAAGGTACAATAAGGCCCCAAAAGGTACAAACAACTCAAAAATGATGAGGAAAAATAAGAGGAATAGAAAGAATGTGACAAGCTGCAAGAAAAACCATAGATATGGGTAAATTACATAAAATCCCAAAACAAGCATAAATTTGCAGAACTTGCTCAAACAATGTCCAAACTGGACCAAACTTGAAACTTAAGCTCGTCATATGATATAAAAGCACATATTATGGTTATATTAAGGTTTTAACCATCCAATATGATAATTAAGAATGTTCAACTATTAAGTATGGTCTAGGGTCTTACAACCATAAACCCCTAAAAAGGATTTCACCCTTGAAGTCCTACGCGAACAAAGATGGGTAGGTCCTATGTATCTCATCTACTAACTCCCATGTGGCTTCCTCCACACCATAGTGATGCCACAAAACCTTAAATAAGACTATATCCTTCTTCTTCTTCAGCTTCTTCACTCTCCTATACAGGATCAACCCATGACCCTCTTCATAAGACACATCCTCCTCCAACTCAACCTCTACTGGATGCAATACTTGCTCTATATATTGATGACACTTCCTCAACATAGAAACATGGAAGACATGGTGTAACCTGTGCAACTCTGGCAGTAACTCGAGATCGTATGCCACCTTCCCAACACATGGCACGATAGGGTATGGTCCCATATATCTAGGATCCAACTTACCCTTCCTACCAAACCTCAGCACACCTTTCCAAGGGGAAACCTAAAGATACACACTGTCTCCAACTTGGAACTATAGGAGTCTATGATGATTATCAACATACAACTTTTGTTTGTCCCTGGCCACCTTCAACTGTTGTTGTATCATCTTCATCTTCTTTACAATCTATTGTACTAGCTCAGGACCCAGAAGTTGACACTCTCTTATCTCAGTGGTGACCAACAATGTCTCTTATACAAGGGTTCATACAGTGTCATATATATATATTCCTATGGTAACTATTATTGTAGGCAAACTTGATCAAACTCAGATGCACCTCCCAACTATCAAGAAACTACAAGACACATGCCCTCAAAAGATCCTCCGGGGTCTGAATGGTCCTCTTGGACTGACCATCTATTTGTGGGTGGAAAGTTGTGCTAAACCTTAGTTGTGTCCCCATAACTGTGTGCAAAATTTTCCAAAACAACAAATATTGGTACTGCTAGGATGCATCATGTACAACGAGGAATGAGCATCCTCATGAACCATCTTCCTTAAGCCATCAACATATGGAACCATCATCCTATTATGAAAGTAAAATATCCCATCATCTGTCTCATGGAGGTCATCATACTTGTTACTGCCAAACTCTACATTGATGTTTTGTATCACAATGTCATTTCTCTGTGCATCCCTAATCTGGTGCATCAAGGTCAGTTTCACCTGTAATTGTGCCAACAATCCTTCCAATAAGGAAACCTCGAACTTCACGTTCATCTGGCGAAGCGACACCAACAAATCCCGCTTGTGACATACCAAAGCATGTAACTGGGCCTTATCTGCAGATGATGACAAATAAGACTTCCTGCTCAATGCATCAACCATCATGTTCGCCTTCCCTGGATGGTAGTCTATTGTGCAATCATAATCCTTGATCATCTTCATCCATCTCCTCTATCGCATGTTCAACTCTTCTTTGAGAAGATATACTGAAGCTTCTTGTGGTCGGTGAAGATCTGACACTTCTCTCCATACATATAGTGCCTCCAAAATTTTAAGGCATGAACTAAAACTGCAAGCTCCAAATCATGCATCATGTAGTTTTCCTCGTATTTCTTAAGCTCTTGCGAAGCTAAAGAAATCATGTTCTTGTCCTACATCAGCACACATCCCAAGTCGTTCTTCGAAGCATCACAAAAGATGATAGAGCCCTTTCCTTGCTTTAGCAGCACTAACACTGGAGCACTGGTCAAATTCTCTTTCAACATATGGAAAGAATGTTGAAATTTGTCATTCCAGACTAAAGGGACACCTTTCCTAGTCAGCTTGGTTAGGGGTAACGCCATGAAACTAAAGTTCTTTATGAGTCTCCTATAGTAACCTGCCAAACCCAAGAAACTTTAAACTCCCATCAGTGTCTTGGGATGTTATCACTCCATTACTGACTTTACCTTGTTTCAATTCACACAAACACCTTTAGCAGTATAACATGATCAAAAAAAGACACCTCAGTCAACTGGAACTGGCACTTGCTAAACTTAGCATATAACATGTGCTGCCTCAACAACATTAAAGCCTAGCAAAGGTGATGCTCCTATTATTGTCTATCTCTAGAGTATACCAGGATATCATCTATAAACATTACCACAAACTAATCCAGATACGGGTCCTAAACACCCTATTCATCAAATACATAAAAGTTGCTAGTGCATTGGTCAAACCAAATGGCATAACCACAAATTCGTAATGACCATACCCAGTACTAAAAACTGAGTTGGGTATGTCATCCACCTTGATCCCCAGTTTGTGATATCCTAACCAAATATCTATCTTGGAAAACACTATAGCACCTCTAAACCGGTCAAATAGATCATCTATCATTGGAAACAAATACTTGTTCTTTATCATGACCTTGTTCAACTGGCGGTAATCTATGTACAACCTCATGGAACCGTCCTTCTTCTTCATGAACAACACAGGAGCACCCCAAGGGGAAGTGATTGGTTTAATGAAACCCTTATCTAGAAGCTCCTGCAACTTCTTCAACTCCTGCATCTCTGTCAACGCCATCCTGTAAGATTCTTATGCTATGGGCTATGTTCCAGAAACAAGATTGATATCAAAATAAATCTCTCTAGGAGGGGGAGCACTAGGAAACTCCTTGGTAAAGACATCTTCAAACTCATGAACCACTGGTACCTCTTGGATAATAGGAACTCTCGCCTTGGTGTATACAACATGAGCCAAGAAGGCCTCACAACCCTATCTCATCAACCTATCTGATGTCATAGCCAACACTAAACATGTAGGAAGAATCTTCCTATCACCTTCGAAGATCCAAGAAACATCTCCATCACAAAATGTTGTCACCTTGGAACCACAATCCAAAACAACCTTGCACTTCTCTAAGGCATCCAATCCCTAGGATCACATCGAATCCATGCATTTCAAGTGGCATAAGATCCACTTGGATGTTGTATCCCAAAAAATAAAGAACGCAGGATGGACACACCTCTCGCAATTCGACAAAACCAACAAGAGGGGTTTCTATTTTCAAATAGAAGGCTATTAGATCTATTACAAAGATGCAGATTACAACTACTTATCATCTCTCTAGTGATAAAAGAGTGTGTCACACTCGGGTCAACTAAAATAGATATGAAATAAGATGTAGATAAATCAGAATGAAAAAGTTTCATCTGACCTGTCATGACCTGTGGATTGACCACTTCCTCTGACTGAATCGTAGTGTAGAATCTAGCTGCTACCAGTTGTCGTCCACATCCTCACCTTACTGGTTGTTGGCTTAAATGTGCAATTTTTAATATTTGTAAACTCAAACACTACACCACAAGTATACATGTGTGTAGTATTATCGAGGTCATCCAAGGAGCAAGGTATTGTTAGGCGCAAGCATGTTACAGTTCAACAATCTAGATCAATTTGCAATAGTTGAATTTAGTTGTGATTTACTAACTAGCAATCAAAAGAAGAAAGAACTAAACTAAGAGGATTAAGATCAGATTTAAGAAATCTTGGTCACATGATTTCACTTCCATACTAATTCTCAAATGTAACTATGAATTAACATGTTAATTAACTTGCAAGATAGTTGTCGTAATCATACACCTCCTGATGATATGAAATGATTCTCATGTTTACATGGCTCTCCCATGCTTATGCTTAGATTTGAACTGCAACCTTGGATCCTCGACATACCCCATTCACTCCTATGGTCAAGGATTTGTTGTCAGGAAAACTACTCCATGCCCTCTATACATTCTCCCAAATCACATAAAGAAGCAATAAACATGCATGTTCGATGGCCAAGTAAACATGTAAGCAAATAACACCGTAGAAATTATTAGAGAAGGAAATTAACTAACATTAGACCAAAGTTATGAGTTCATATGAGTAATAGCATGGGAGCTACTCTCCCATACCCAAGAAGAAAGGTTTTACTCGCACATAATGCAGAAACACAAGTACAAGGCACACATTTCAGAGTTTGCCATGATTAGATCGAAGAGAAACAAAGGAAACCAAAGACTAAAGTTAAAAGAGGTAAAACTCTACCTTGAGGACAAATTCCACCCTTGTAGTTGCTTCTACTCAGACTGCTTTCCCTCCCAAGAAGCTCAGACGGAGTAGAGGAGCTCTACTGTACTTTTTGAAGAAGAAATGGTGAAGAATGGAGGCTCTTTCCCAAGAAACGTCTCATTCTTCTCCAAATCACCCTCCTTTTGCTCTAGATGGATTGTTCTCTGGCTGTAGAGTGTTTTAAATGATGATAGATAACCACACCATATGGTCGTTCTCGTCTTTAAAATGAGGGGCAGTTATTTTCAAGTTTGGCTTAAAACTAACAAAGACACAATGTGTATGGTGGAAGACACGCCGTGTTGCAGCATATAACTGCTGGGTGAAACTGTCTCTGTGAAGAGTACATGATGTGTTTCTAAAAGACACATCATGTAGCTACACCTAAAGTCAACCTGAGAAAATTACACATAGCATGTTCGAATAAACACATGTCATATGAGTTTCCAGAACTTTGAAACGCGGCTTTTGAATGCACGAACACGTCATGTTTTAGTAGCAACGCCGTGTCTTTTTCTCTATAGTTGGGCGTGTGAGTCTCTGTAATCTTACACCATGTGTATTTAATAGCACACACTGTGTCTTCTTCAATTTCTTTAAATCAACTTTATCAAGTATGCAAACTCTTCAGGAATCCAAATAAGGTTGGATTTTAGTTGGATTGACCCCATATCTTTGTCAAGATTATTTAATGTGATCACAAACGCAAGGCGAGGAAAATAACTAAAAATATGGTAAACTCAAGTATCATTAGAGGCCAAATAGAGAGAAAAAATGGACTACATTTGTGTGTGAAAGTGGACAAAAAGTATGTATAATATGCGCACATCAAATCCCCCTAAGCTTGAACTATTGCTTGTCCTCAAGTAAAAAGAGCTTGGAACACAAATGAGGGAATCATCAAGTTCATGTATAGATCAAATGAAATGAAAGATGTATATGAGACCAACCAACCATAAGCAACATGTTTATACTCATAGCCATGAACTCAACTTAAACACCCAAGAAAGAAAATTTAATTCAACAGGGGTGGTAACAATTTAAACAAATCAATCAACTAAACAACATTAAGTAAATTTTAGACGGCCAAGTCGAACAACTAGTGGACGTACAACCAAAGCTCTCAATTATTAAAGATTTAAATGATGACATCTTAGTAAATATTAACAATTTTAGTTGTGCTCTCCTTATTTCCCAAAAAGGATATGACAATGGAGGGTTCCGACACTTAGCTATTAATATAGGCTTATGTACACATAGGGTGCCAATTGGGGTATTTTACCCTCTTTTAAGACACACCACCTAACCGTCGTGGCCATATTGGACACTACGATAGTATGATATGTGGGCGGTTTAGCCATCTTTTATGAGGTATGAAAGTGAAATGCCAAAATTTATGAAAAAATGGATCAGGTTATGCTAACCACAAGGTCATAACTAAGATTTTCCCAAAACATAGGAGAGTTGACTAAATTACAACATTAACCTAATTTCAATCATTTAACATGATTTTTTTTCATTAAGGAGGTGGTTCAAAATGCACTAAGAGCTTGGCAAGGGAATCTTGTTTTGTAAATGATGTTGTAAAGTTGATTTATTCACAAAAAATGAAACGATTACATGTGTTGAGTAATCAAGGATGTGAAAGATGAATGCTCATGCTCTAAAGCATAAACCCAAAATTAAGCATATGTTGGTGGACATGTTGTTTTATTTGATTAATGCATGCCTTTTACAAATTTTGCAAATGATATTTCTCAACAATGAGAGGGCAACCAGTTCTACACAAAAGGGATTCAATCCACTTACATTGGATAAGCCTCATATCATACTGGATTTGCCACAAGAAGAACAAAAACTAAAATAAGAACTAAGAAAAAGATTATAAAAAGGAAACAAAAACTACATTACCGACCATTGCTCCCCCTCTAAGCTTGGAATTTGTAGTGTCCTCACTACATCATTCAAACCCAAGTTGGTAGCAACTAGGTACCTTCCATGGAGAAATCAAGTTGAAGGGCTAACACTCTCATAACCACCTGGGAAATGTTGGTTAAGAAGATCATAATCAACGGGGATGTCTACAGGAGTCAGCTCTGGCTGAGGTGGAGGTGGTGGTGTAGGCATGGCATAGTAGCCCTGGGAAATGTGCCATATGTCCATCATCTGAATCATGCCATGCATGACATAGTACTGTTGGCTCATCAGATCTAGATGACTATCCTACTGATCAAATCGCCATTGGATGTAGCCGCAGAGATGTTGTACATCAGGCATGGCCTAGTTGTACTCTATCTACATGCTAGTGGAGGGGGTGGTGATGGTGGTGTAGTTTCCGTAGTGGGGGCTTCCTCATCGTTATTAGAACCAGATAGATAAAACTTCCAATTGTCCTTGTTTGTTAGCATAATGAGCTCCAAATTAGGCAGTTCAATGAATTGTTCATCATAAAAAAAATCTGAATTTGACATCCTCATTCATAATCTGAACAAGGAGACCAAAAGAAATAAGCAACTGCATATCAACAAGTTTCTTTACAGGTGCAACCTCCTGACCTATAAAAACAACACCAACCTTGTGATAAATGTGGGTTATCAAACCCCCAAACATGATATCACTTGATTCCCTCTTATTGATCTTCTTGATACTAGTAAGAATGAACTATTCGACATTGATTTTGTACTTGTTTACCATTCCCCACAAAAAGAAGAGGTCCAACTTCCCACACACACCCTGGGTTTCCTTTTTGGCAAAAACCCTTGTACTCAGAAGAAGATGGACATACTGAAATATGGGATCATGAATGCGTTGTGCCCTGGTCTTCTTAGAATCATGGATGTGATCATATGTCAACTCCCTTAAAAAAACATCACTGTTGAATTGTGGAGGATAAGATAGCCCACCCCCATAATGGCATTGGAGTGCCTCATTGAACTGCTTGAATGTTAATTTGTAACTTTGACCAAAAGGAGAAAATGAATAATAGAATAAGGATCATGAGGCTTCTTTGGGTTATTCTAAACTTTAAGTGTATTAAGAAACTCATAAGTCAGCCCGGGGTAGGTATTGCTCACCGTGCAACATGTGTATTTGAGTCCCAAATCCTCTAGCAGCCCCATGATCTCATCCTTGAACCCCAGTGCCTCCATAGTCTATTCACATGTGAAGCGTGTAGGGAGGACCCTATGAGAGATAAGAAATTTATATGTGGCATCTTCCACTTCTGTGACTCTGAATGGAGTGGTGGAGACGTATCTTGGAGTTGAGGAAGATCTCCCCCCCCATCAGTGTTTGGATGCTTGCATGATTGGTGCCATTGATGTTGAGATTGAGCTTGAGAACACTGAGACATGTCGTGTCTGTTGTGGCACATGGTGTGTCTTCTAGGCAAGGGAGGGTGTCGAGCTCAGGGATAATGAATGAGCAGACATGACATGTTCTTAGAACTACATGATGTGTCCTCGATCGACCATGCACTTCTGAAGGTTCAAGATGTAAGAGGAGACATGATGTTTGCTTGGGTCATGTCGTGTCCCTAGTGCTGGTAGTGGTGAGAGCATCTCGAGCGGTGGCAAAGTGAGAAATGGAGATAGTAGATCATGTGATTGGCTTTGGATTTGAACTCGTGGTGATTTTGGTGGCTACTTGAGCAGTTGGCCTCAGTGGGGGTTGGAGTTGTTGTTGTTGATCCACGCTGACGACAATGATGGAGGTAAAAAATGGTGAAGGCGGCAGAGTTGTTGCTTCATGACATGCACTAGATCTGGATGCTAGGGCCTCTGTGGAAGAAGCATGCTTGCATGGAGAAAGCAACAACAACAACAACAATGGAGTCGAGGAGGAGGCTTCTCTTACCATCTAAGATCTATGAAAGGGCATAGGCAGCGAATGCTGTGGCTGTAGAGTGACAAACACTGCTAGAGGAGTCTTACACACAACATGAGCAAATGAGGAAATGAGGGTGGCAACTAAAGATTAGGTCCTAAAACCCTATTTATGACTGATAGACATGGCGTGTCTTTCAGAGAACATGGTGTGTCCCAATGCACATTTCAGCTGCCCCTTTATTTTTTATTTGCTTGACAAGGACATGTCGTGTTTGAATAAAGATACGACATGTTTACTTCTAATAAGAGCCCTTCTTATGAAACACACATCGTGTGTGAATTTACACATGACGTGTGACTTTCTAGTGAACCTTTTGATGTTCCCAAACTGATAGCGACAGACCATGTTGAAATTAAAACACAGTGTGTAAGTTTTCAGAAGATATTAGCATCCAAATGAACTAGATGACACAACATGTTTGAATTAAGACACATAGTGTAAGATTCTAGTGAAATTTGTAACTTCTTTAAGCTGATGGAGACACGAAACATTCAAATAAAGACATGTCGTGTGACTTTACATAAGCTTGCTTCTGAATGAGGACACACCATGTCTAAAAATAAACACATTGTGTTTTCTGTAGACCTTCGTGAATTGCTTTCTTGTGAGTAGGGACATGCCACGTGTTGTATCACACCACATGTCTCATTAAATTTCTATAGAACTTAGTTTTATTTCTCTCAGCACCTGCAAAGAATGTGATATATGTTTATGAGGGCCTAAACTATTACATTCTTCTATGGTAAATTTATTTTGGGAATGAAAAAAGTTCTTGAGTAAATGAGAATAAAGAAATCTATCCTGAATATGGGGTCAACTCCCACAAGATCCTTCATTTTGAGTTTGGATTGAAACTGTAGATAGAAACTTCAAGCATCTAAGAGGGAGCAAGAGACTCCCTGATCTATCTTCTCTCCTTCAGTGTACAATTTGTAGTGTTGACTGTTGACTTTGAATGGGGCTTCTTTTCCTTAAAACTCCACGATTCCATAGGGGTAGACCTTCAAAAGTAAGAAGGGGCCTAACCACTTAGAACATAACTTTCTTAAAAAGAATTTGAGCTTGGTGTTGAATAGCAACACTAGATCTCCTTCTCTGAAGTCTTTGGTACATATCCTTTTATTATTCCATCTCTTTGTTTTCTCCTTATAGATCTCGATGTTTTCATATGCATCTAATCTCAACTTTTCCAGTTCTTGGAGTTGTAGCAGCCTTAGTTCTCCCTCTTTCTTCATGTCATAGTTGAGAAATTTGATTGCCCACAGTGCTCTATGCTCAAGTTCTACAAGTCACTACTACAGAAATGGCTTATAACGTCACTTTTAAAGGCGCCGGTTGTATAAATACACCGACACCTAAACGATAAAGCGTCGGTTTATAAAATAAACCGACATCAATCTGTGAAGGGTGACCAGACACGGGTATCACTTTTATTCAGTGTCGGTTCCTTAATAACAAACTGACGCCGAAAATTAACAGCCAAATCCAAAATTTCTAGCGAAAAAAATTACCTCCAAAAATTTAACATATGACGTCGGTCATTACGTAATATACCGACGACTAAAGGTTATTCACGAAACAGAAATTGGGCACATTTTGATCGTCGATTTTACAACAATGATCGACACTTATGGGTTTTCTCGCCCTGTTCGCGGGAAATTTTTTACACCCTTTGAGCATCGGATTTTTAAAAAAACCGACGACTATGGTCATTAATCGAGAACCAATTTTTTAATCGGCATATGTAGATAGACGTCAGTCTTTTTTTAGTTAAAACCGACATTTATCATTGAGAACATGTGTCAGTTTTTGTTGTTAACCGACACCGTTAATGTTATGTGTCGGTTATGTTGAATAACCGACATCGAATGTTAACTTAATAGCGAGCGAGCGAGCCCGACTCTTCCCCTTTCTCTCTGTGTAGCAATCGGCTTAGGGTCTAACGATTCCGGTGACTCCCTCCGCACCGCCGCCGTTCTCCTTGCTCGCCATCGGCCACCTGCTACTCACCGCTTGCTGGTCTCTGCTCCTTTGCCGTCGCCACTCGCTGCTCTAGCGGCCTAGTCTCCTGCTCTCCGGCGGCCTGCTCTCTTGCTGCTCTGGCACCTCCGATGACCTGCTCTCTTACTGCTCCGGCCAACTCCGACGACTTTGCTTTCTAATTGCTCCAACTCCGACGCTGCCTTCCAGCTGCCTTCCGCCACCGCCACTGCTTCCGCCGCTGCTCCGGCCAATCAAAGGTAATGGAACCATCTCCGTTTCTATGTGTGTGCTATGTGTGTGACCTATAGGAGTACCTTATAGTCTGGTCTCCATCTCTTTTTCTACTATGGTTGATCCACTTGTTTCTATGTGTGTGCTATTGCAACTAGGATTATCGTACAACATATGGGTCTCCATCTTCATTTATTGTATCCAATATTGATTTCTGTAGGGTTCTTGTCTGACCCGACTCTAGTATTGGTGTCATTTTTACTTGATTAGTCCTTTAATACATTGTTAAGAGTGGATTTGATGTCTACCTGCATGGGAGTTGTGATCTTGAATCAATATATATTTTTCCAGAGTATTTAAGACATGACTTTGTGCCTAATATTAGATCCTCTAAGGGAGTGTTTATTTAAATTGAACTTTGTATATGAAACAAAATATGATTGTCTAGTATTTTTCAATGATCACTTCCATTACGGTTTAGGAGCTCGCCGGCCTTCTACCTACTCCAGAGCTCACCGCCTGCTCCAGAGCTCGCTGGCCTTCTACCTGCTCCAGAGATCGCCACTCATTGGCTTCCTGCTCCAGAGCTCACCGCCTACTGCCTGCTCACCGCCACCCTTCTCCCTCCTCCTTGCTCGCTCGCTGACTGCCTGCTCATCACTCTTCCACGCTCGCCTGCCCACTCGTCCTGCCCATTCGGCTTCCACATGCACCCATCCATTTCGCCCTCTCTCCCTGCTCCAGAGTAAGACGCCCGACTAGGCTCAAACAGAGGTAAACATCCCCAAAACCTTCTGTCTCGCCCTCTCTCCCAGCTCCAGAGCACGATGCTCTGATTTGTATTTACTTAAATACTGATTTGTATTTACTTATCTACTCATTCGTTCATCTAATGATTTTTTATTCATCACATTATTTAAAATTAGGGCTTTATAGTTATTCATCTACTTTTTAAAATTATTTAATCATCTCTTGATTTATATTTGTTTATCAACTGAGATGTACTTGTTTATCTATTGCTTTGTATTTGTTTATCTACTGATTATATCTATTTATCTAATGTTTTGAGTTTACTTATTTAGATGTTTCTATTGTAAATCAACCTAGGATATGAATAAATCTTGTGCTTGCATATATTTGTGCTTCTAATCCTCATGCTTGACCTAATTCAATAAACCCTAGGAATTGATAGTATAAATGCATCTAAACATTCATAAGCTATTAATGTTGATTAATTTAGGAAGTATTGACATGTTGTTATGGCTGTCCACAAGTGTTTTTATAAGAAATTGTGTGTTTAATGGGGTTGTGAATAAGGAACTGGTGTTGTATTTGTTGGCCTAGAAACCCGTCCAAGATTTACTCGTTAGGAGTAAATCTTGGATAGTCCCCAGTTTGGGACTGTTCTTGAAAACCTAATCTCACTTAGGATGTAAGTGTATAATGTGTATTGGGTTTTCAAGAAAATTTCAGCAGCATTTCCCTGTTTGTTCTCTAAGTACATATGTACTTGGAGAACATCGGGGAAATGCTGCCGAAATTTTCTTTAAAACCCAATACACATTATACACTTACTAATGAGATTATGTGTTTAAGAATGGGATAGGTGGTACACATTTATTATATATAAGAATGACATCACATGTATAAACCCTAAAGTTTTAACCATAAACTCTAATCTGTTTACCCTAGACCCTAATCTTGTTGTAATATATACTTATTTTCTCTTTGATCATAGAATGGATAGATCATGGATGTCCATTTGCAATCGCTGCACCCCAGAGTTTATTTCTGGTCTTGATCAGTTTATTAGATTTGCCGAGGAACATAGGAAACAACCTGGAGATAGGTTCTACTGTCCATGTAGGCATTGTGGTAACAACTTGAAAGTCAGTACTGGTGACGAAATCAGAAGTCATGTCATGTGCAACGGGATTGTACAAGGTTATACAGAATGGCACTGACATGGAGAGATTTCAAACATGAAACCAGTAGATGTTGATAGCAGTGCTTGTGTGGAAGAAGAAATTGCCTCCGATGACGTAGATGTGAATGAACCAGTTCCAGTAGACATCGTTGATGTGATGTTGGATAGTTGTGGGGTAGAGCACCCCGATCCACCTCCCATGTTTAGAAACATTGTAGATGATGCTGAGATACCATTATACATGGGTTGTAAGTTTACGAAGCTTAGAGCTGTGTTGAGATTGTATAAACTGAAAGCTAACAATCGATGGAGCGACAAAAGCTTCACGTCATTGTTGTCTTTGTTGAAAGAAATTCTTCCTGAAGGAAACGAGCTGCCGATCTCAACATACCGATTAAAGAAATTGTTGTGCCCAATGGGAATGGAGGCCAAGAAGATACACGCATGCAAGAATGATTGTGTATTATTTCAAAAGGACTATGTGGATTTGAAAGATTGTCCAAAATGTGGTGCGTCAAGGTATAAATTGATGACTTCGGGGGAGTCCAAAACTGGTTCTCCCGCCAAGGTGATGTGGTATCTACCTATAATACCACAGTTTCAACGCTTGTTTGCCAATCCTATAGATGCAAGGAATTTGATGTGGCATGCAGATGTTAAGAAAAATAATGATGGGATCCTACGACATGCGTCTGATTCCCCACAGTGGAAGAAGATTGATTTATTGTACCCTGAATTTGGTGAAGAGGATAGGAATCTAAGACTTGGGCTTTGTACAAATGGGATGAATCCATACGGGACATTGAGTAGCCAACATAGCACTTGGCCAGTCATGCTTGTTATATACAATCTTCCTCCCTGGTTGTGTATGAAAAATAAGTACGTTATGTTGTCGTTGTTGATATCGGGCACTAAACAACCTGGAAATGATATCGATGTTTATCTTGAACCTCTGATTGATGACTTAAAGAAACTCTGGGATGAAGGTGTGATGACCTATGATGCTTCACGAAGAGAGACATTTTGTTTGCACTGTGAATGACTTTCCAGCATATGGGAATTTTTTTGGATATAGTGTCAAAGGATCTAAAGCGTGTCCTATATATGAAGATAACACTGATTCAATACGACTAAAACAGGGCGGCAAGACTGTATATCTTGCTCATCGAAGGTTTCTTCCAAAATTTCATCTGTATTATAGGTTGCGCAAAGCATTCAATGGATGGAATGAGGAACATAGTGCACCTAAACCTATATCAGGGGAGGATGTTTATGAAAGAGTGAAAGACATCGCCAATGAATTTGGTAAGAGATCACAATGTACGATGGCCACAAGGAGTGACAAGTCTTTATTCAAGAAGAAGTCGATATTTTGGGATCTTCCTTATTGGAGTTCTTTGACAGTCAGACATTGTATCGATGTCATGCATGTTGAGAAAAATGTATGTGATAGCATCATCGGTACTCTGTTGAATATACCAGGTAAGACTAAAGATGGGATAAAATCCAGAATGGACCTACGTGAAATGGGAATAAGGACAGAATTAATAGAAGTAGTTAGTAGCGATCGAAGAACATACTTACCTCCCGCTTGTTACACGTTGTCTAGAAAGGAGAAGAAAGCATTTTGTGAATGCTTGGTAAATGTTAAGGTGCCACAGGGTTACCCATCCAACATCCATACATTGGTATCAATGAAAGATTTGAAGTTGATAGGTCTTAAATCTCATGATTGTCACATTCTAATGTATCAAATATTGCCTGTGGCAATTAGATCTATATTGCAGAAGCATGTAAGGTTTGGAATCACCAGACTTTGTTTCTTTTTCAACAGTATGTGTAGCAAAGTTATTGATCCTGATACTCTCAATAATTTGTAAAGAGAAGTGGTTGTTACCCTATGTCAGCTTGAGATGTATTTTCCTCCGTCATTCTTTGATATCATGGTACATCTTGTTGTCCACTTGACTAGGGAAGTGAAAATGTTGGGACCAATTTTCTTGCATTGGATGTATCCCTTTGAACGATACATGAGCATTTTTGAAGGTGATGTTCGAAACCGTTATCGGCCTGAAGGGAGTATTATTGAGGGTTATGTGGCGAGAGAGGTTATGGATTTTTGCAATGACTTTCTGAGTGGTAATGACGCTCCCGTGAATGACAAGAATATTGAGGAGCATTTTGGCAAAGGAGTTTTGGGATCACTGGTGAAAGTAATCAGTCGTGAGCAGTTGGAGCAAGGTCACTTGTATATTTTACACAACATCGACGAAGTGAGTGTTTATATCGAGGAACATACCAATTTCATCAAGAGACAATATCCTCGATCCAATTCAATGTGGCTTGCTAGAGAGGATAATAAGACATTTATTAAGTGGTTTGAAGATAAAGTCTTACATCAACTATCTCAAACACCAGATAATGTTACTGAAACCATCAAATGCCTCGCCTTTAAACCAAAATTGAATGTTATGTCTTATGAAGGGTTTGACATAAATGGTTTCTCATATTACACAAAGCGTCAAGATGATAAGAGTGTCGTCCAAAACAGCGGGGTCACCCTTCAAGCGTCTTCATTGTTTTTTGCAAGTGCAAAGGATAAAAGTCCACGTGAAGCTAAAATGTCATATTACGGTGTCATTGAAGACATATGGGAGTTTGACTATGTAGATTTCAGAATTCCGCTCTTTAAATGTAATTGGGTTGAAAACAACAAAGGAGTTATAGTGGATGAATTGGGTTTCACATTAGTGAACTTTGAAAAGATTGGCGAGAAGGGTGAACCATTCATATTAGCATCACAAGCAAAACAAGTATTTTATATCGATGATCCTGCAAATGATAAATGGTCGGTTGTTCTTCATGGTAAAATACAATTCATTGAAGATCCTATAGATGAAGAAGAGTACTATGATAAGTATGATGACTCCAATCCATTCTAAGTTGGGTTGCCAACACCACCAAACATTGAAGCTGGGGATCACAATGACTTGTATGTTCGCGGGGATCATAATGAAGGATTGTTAATTGATAAAAGATCACAATATTAGAGGCATGGATGTTTACATTTTTATTATGTTCCCATGATGATCGTGTTGATGATCACCATGAGGGTGAGGACGTGCTTGCACCGCCTGATAATGTAAGTTTTAAGAATATATCCCTGAGGTTTCTATCTATAAGTTCATTTATAATTATATTATGTAAGTGTGTTTTTTATCAAAATTTTAGGATACTAGTTAATAGAAATTCTATTTAATTTGTAGGCGTTCGCCAAAGACTACAGGCTATGCAGGATGGCCATGACATAGCTATGCAAGCCATCGACATTGCTTTGTAAATCCAAAGCACAACAGTCGGAGAGAAAGCAAGCATCCCACACTAAGGTTATATAGATATATATTGGGACTAAGGTGACGATCCCACCTGCTAAAACAGGTTACCGACAACTACATGTTACGACTGGGAGGTCGTGATTCAACAACCGTATGCATTAGCAGGAGGACAAACATATTTCACCACGAGTTAACATTGAAGAAGGTCTACTAACCTACACTGAGCTAAACAAGTTTATCAGTACTGATAAACTTGTTTAGCTCAGTGTAGGTTAGTAGACCTTCTTCAATGTTAACTCGTGGTGAAATATGTTTGTCCTCCTGCTAATGCATACGGTTGTTGAATCACGACCTCCCAGTCGTAACATGTAGTTGTCGGTAACCTGTTTTAGCAGGTGGGATCGTCACCTGAGTCCCACTATATATGTACTAAGCTATAGTGTTGTATGTAAATTTGGCGCTGTTGTTGTTATGCACTATATATGTGTTAGTCTGTCATGTTGTTATATGAATCTGAAACACTTGTGCGTGCTGCACTTTATGATCTGTATCATGCTTCCCTTCATTGTGGCTTCTTTTGCTGTTTCATGGCTCTTTCAATATGATTTTGTTGACAATGATGACAATGATGAATAAAGAATAACTTTGTTATCATAATTAATTTTGTGTGAATGTGAATGAATTTTTATGAATTGTCATATGTGTGTGAAAATCATCAATACATGAATGTTTCTACATGTGTCTGAATGTGAAAAGAGATGAAATAAATGGAACTGCAGGTTGCTACTGGTTTCTACATGTGTGTGATGAAAAAAAAATATGAATTAAATGTTCTTATACATGAGTGTGAATCACATATATATAATATTGTCCATCATGTTAATTTTGTAGGTTTGTGGCCTGTTGTTGGCTGATATCAATGGATGTCGTAAAACCTACAGTTCATAACTGAACTGCAGGTTTCTCATCCTGCGACCATCCACAGCAGGTCTGTAGACTGACAGAAAAATAAAAATAAAAACATAGGCGTCAGTTATTTGATTAAAACTGACGACATATGGTTACAATGTCGGTTTCCATACTAGTAACCGATGTCGATTTTCCTAATGAGGCCAGACACCATGGCCGTGTTAGACAGCACGGCCGTGGCAGCAGACCAGATATAAAATAGGCGTCAGATATTTGTATATAACCGATGACATATGGTAACAGTGTTAGTTGCCCTACTAGTAACCGACGTCGATTTCCCTAGAGGCCAGACACCACGGCCGTGCTGGTCAGCACGACCGTGGTAGCGGGTGAGATGGCGTCGGGTATCACTAATAAACCGACGCCGATAGTGCCCCAGATGGCGCCCTTTCTGTGGCGCGAAGGTATATGGCGTCGATTTCGAAGCTAAGAACCGACACCTATACCCCATGCTGACGCATTTTCGGCGCGTTTTCGGTGGTGAGCGAAGGGTTGTGGCGTCGGTTTGAGAATCGACGCGCAACAGTTGGGCTTTTAGCGGCGCCCACATAGGTGTCGCTTCAAAACCGACACTAAAGGCCTTGAATAATCGACACTAAAGGCCGATTATGTACTAGTGAGTAGATGAAAAGATTTCCCATAGACCAACTTGAATGGAGTAGTACCTATGGGTGTTTTGTAAGCTGTCCTCTAAGCCCACAATGCGTCATCTAGTTTCAATGCCCAACCTGTTCTTGAGTTAGAGACTATTTTCTCTAGTATTACCTTCAACTGTATATTTGAAATTTCAACTTGCCCTAAAGTTTGTGGATGGTATGGTGTAGAAATCTTATGCTTAACACATTATTTGCTCAACAGATTGTTGAAGTTTCTTCCATTGAAATGACTTCCTCCATCTGAGATGACTGCTCTTGGAACTCCAAATCTCAGAAAAATAATCTTCTGGAATAACTTCATCACTAATTTTGCATCCGAAGCTTGAGTGGGAATAGCCTCCACCCACTTTGAAACGTAGTCACATGCCACTAGGATGAACTTATAGTTGCATGAAGAGGGAAAAGGGGCCCATATAGTCTATGCCACATACATCAAAAACTTCAATTTATAGTATTGAGTTCAATGGAATCTCATCCTTTTTTGAGATTCCTCCTGATCTTTGACATTTATCCCAAGCTTTAATGAATGCATGTACATCACAAAATAGTGTTGACCAATAAAAACATACTTGTAGAATCTTAGTTGAAGTTTTGTCCACTCCAAAGTGTCCATAATATGAAGAGGAATGGAAATTTGAAATCACACTTGGAATCTCTTCATTGGGAATACATCTCCTAATCATCCCATATGCACATTGCTTGAACAATAGGGGTCCATCCCAATAGTAGAATTGGACATCATGAAGGAACTTCATTTTCTATTGAGATGTGCATCAAGAGGAAGGCATCACGTGGCTAGATTGTTTGTGAAGTCAGAAAACCATGGCATAAAAAGTGAGTTTACCGCATACAACTTTTCAATGGGAAGATTGCCATCAATAGGAATCTTGTCTTCAACACTTGTGGATGGCCATGAAAGGTGATTAGCTACATTATTTTCTGCCCCCTTTTATCTTCGATTTCCAAAATGACACTTCTCCCAATTGAGCACAAGGTTGACATGTTTACATTTTTGCAAAACTTTAGTTAAATTCAATAAACAATCATCAAAGGAATTACCATAAACACTGAAATCATCCATAAAAATTTCAATAATTCTATGAAATCAGAGAATATGGCCATCATGCATGTTTGGAAAGTAGCGGGCTGATCACACAAACTAAAAGGCATTCGCCTATATGCATATGTTCCATAACAGCATGTGAAGGTTGTGTTTTATTGATCAGGTAGATAGATAGGAATCTTAAAAAAATCTAGAATATCCATCTAAATAACAAAAATAAGAGTGATTAGGAGTATCTCCAACATTAAGTCAATGAAGGGCAGAGGAAAATGGTCTTTTCTTGTGGATTTGTTTAGTTTTCTATAATCAATACACATGTGCCACCTAGTTACTACCTTCGTTTGAATTAATTCATTATTGTCCCCTTTCATTACAATGGTTCCCCCCTTTTTAGTTACAACATGTATAACACATACCCATGGGATGTCACTGATAGGATATATTATCCATGCATCCTTTAACTTAAAGATTTCCCTTTTAACAACTTCCAACATGTTTTCATTTAACCTTCTTGGTGGTTCTATGCATGGTTTTGAATCTTCTTCTAAGGCTATGTGGTGCATGCAAATGGCAAGGTTAATTCCTTTCAGATCATCAATTGAATAACCTATTACCTCTTTGTACAATCTAAGCTCTTTCAACATCTTATCCTCTTGTTCTTGAGTCAAATTAGCATTTATTATAACAAGAGAAGAAAAATTGGGGTCCCAGAAATCATGCCTTAACCCCGGTGGGAGGGGTTTAAGTTCTACCTTTTTTTTCTTCTGAAGTGGTGGTAGTGACACTTGCCTCCTTCTCGATTGGTATTTCTTTGGATATTAGGTTTGATGCAACTTCTGCATTTTCTTCAATGAGAACAATCATCGAGTCATCTTTGTGTTCTTCACCTTCAAGATCATCAAAAACATGTTCAAGATTGTTTTTGTCTTCTTCTATAAAAGTGTCAATGCTATCTATCAAACAAAGATACTCTTTGGTGTTGAGTGCTTTCGTTGCATCATAGATAGAAAATACTAGAGCTTCCACTCTAACTCTGACAGTTAGTTTCCCTTCTATAACATCTACAATACAACCTATAGTTTGGAGAAACAATCTCCCAAAAAGGATTGGATTTGCCAGATCTTCATGCATGTCCAGAACTACAAATTCACAAGGGATGTAGAACTTCCCTATTTGCATGGGAATGTCTTCAACAACCCCTTTAGGATATTTAATTGAAAGATCAGCTAACTGTATCGACATTGATGTTGGTTTCTAGTCTCCCAAGTCTAACTTTTGCCATAGAGAAAAAGGAATCAAACTGATGCTAGCGCCAAGATCAACTAAGACGTTGTCAAAAGTTGAATCTCTAATTTTGCAAGGGAGAGTAGATGCATCTAGATCATCAAGTTTTTCATGTAAATAGTTTTGAATGATAGAGATTATCCTTTTAGATAACATAACAAATTCATCTTGGTTAGCCCTCCTTCTCTTTGTGAGAATGTCTTTTAAAGACTTGGCATAAGAAGGCATTTCAGCTATCACTTCAACTGAAGGAAGATTCACATACAACTTGTTCAAGATATTCATAAACTTGTTGAACTTTGCATCATCTTTTTTGTTGGAAAACCTATGAGGGAAAGGAACATTAGACTTACCAAAAGAATCACATGGCTGTGGATTTTGAGCAACTTTCTTCCTTTGAATTTCAGCAGTCTCCTTCATGGTTGTGTCAATAACTTCTTCAGATTTCCTCTTTGAAGGTGGTGAGGATCATGCTATCACTGCTCCACTCCTTAACATCATGAACTTGCATGTCTCTTTAGGATTCATCTCCACTTGACTAGGTAAGGAACCTGAAGGTGTCATTTTATTGGCTAGATCTTGTTCAACAATATAATTCTCCAACATCTTATTATGAGAAGTAATGTCATCCACCTTTAAAGAAAGTTGTTGGATGCATCCTTCATGATCTGACCGTGTTGGTGAAATTCCTCATTTTGCTTCACTTGAGCTGAAACAAAACCTTCAAGAAGATACTCCAAATTTGACTTTGTTTATTGTTGTTGTTGTTTGAAGTTTCTATTTGACATTATTGTTGAAACATGGAGGATTTTTTATCCATAGATGGCTTGTTCCCCACAGTCAACGATTGTTGACCTTGAGCTTGTTGAGGATTTTGAGAGTTATTGTTGTTGCGGTAGGAGAAATTTGGATGATCACACCAACCTGGATTTTAGGTATTGGAATATGGATTGTATAGTTGTGATGCCCTGATCAAAGTTACATGAGATAACTCAAAATAAAGCGCACAACTATTATTAATAAATCAAATTAATAGAATACACGATAAATAAAACCGATCACATCACATCGTCTCAAGTTGAAACATATTACATCTAAGTCCATAAACATTGTCACATGTATCACATAACATATCATAAAGATATACCCATCACTATTCAGTGGACAAAATGCCACAAACCTGTTGCATATAGCAACATGCTCACATATATACAAACCATATATATACAACCACGGCATACTGCCAAAACTTGTGTCGACATACAAAGTCTATGAAACTCTGCCAAGGACCTAAGAGTACTAGGACAACACATAGGACTCTACTACAAAACACTAGCAACATGTCCGACCTTTTACAGCTATTGCTCCTCTTACTGCTTAACCTCAACTGCACAATCTCTACCTTGTCATGCACGACCACCTAAAATATGTGGAAACCCACATAGTGAGACCAACGTCCCAAAGAGAGATATAACTCTCCTCCAATGTCTATGATAAGTACATATAGATAAAAGCATCAAGATAGCACATATTATCAAGATGAGTGGATTCAACTAAATGATATGAGTAAAGTAGTTACCATTGTCTAAGCAATTCATGCATCTATAACTGAGCAGTAGAACATATTATACTTTAAGAAGTAATATGAATAACATGTATAACAATTAATTTTTCTTAGCATATTATAATTCAACAGATCAGTACAAGAATAAGGCAAAGGGGTCATCAAATGTGAGTCGTGTTTAACCCTAAGCAAGTAGACTACGCGGCTGAGTTACATCTTTTATTATGCCCCGAGGAGATGAGGTATACTACTCATGCTCCAACTAGCCACTACTATGTCAAAATAAGTGTCGTAAAAGATCTAGAAGGAGCCAGATTCCTATGATCTCCCACACCCCTAGTCATTCCGAGTCCGCCGCAGTGACATATAAAGTCCAACTACAAAACAACCTAGCCCGCCATGGTATATAGGCATAACACTAGTGAAAACTGGGTTACGACCACATCCGCACTCCTACCGAGGTATGGCTGTAGCCATCCTTAAATCATATCATATACATATACTGAATTATATCATTGAGATACAACCTCGACCATTCTCCTGCCAAGGTATGACCGCAGCCAATCATGTGAAATTCATATACTCAATAATATACGACTGTGAGCTTCCACTAACAGAGAACCCGTTTCACCATACAACAAGTATTTCCACTGAAGACGGATCTATGGCACATGGAAACTACATGATTAAGGTTTCACTTGATTAGTTAAGACAATTGAGTGTCTTTTAGCATCAATCAAGTTACAACGTACAAACCCTAACCAAACTCTACAAAGATAAGGTTATGTTACAACTCCAAAATATATAAAACGTATAAAGCATAGACTTGTCATATCATCTCTTGATACCACTGCCATACAAGGCCATCATCATTAATAGCAATCCCTCATCTCATTACTAGAGGATATAACCTCTCATTTAGGCATTAAGCCTCTGCCAAGTCATAAAACCCAATTCACATTATTCCTATACATTATCATTATTATTTCTCATGCCTCATTAAGGCTTATGATTATCAGCCCGTGTTACATCAATCACACCATAACATTCACTAACTATGTTATTCATTCTACCTGCAGGGTTAGGGTTACACAAGTAGGAGAAAGAAAAATATCATTACATGCTAACACATCCACAAGATAAGTAACATAATCTTATGCTCAATTAGGGTTAGGGTTTCACTTGAAGCCAATTAGGGTTTCCAATATAATAATCACCATTAAACCCTAAATACATTATCTCCCACTCTCTTGGAACACATTAGGTTTAGCATCATACTTATGATTATTCAACTCATTACTTCAAGCAACACCATGTGTTGACCAAACATAAACCAAGATGTAGCGGCTAACATGAATGACATATGTGTAGCGAACATACTCTCATGTATGTGTCGAACAACCACCAAAGCAAGGTGTTGCAACCACAACAAGGTAGGTGTAGCGACCGCAACAAGGACCAAGTGTAGCGACTGTAACAAGGTCTAGGGTTTCAACCCAACCAACTAGAGCATGTGTTGCGACCGCAACACATCACCACTCATGGATAAAAGATCTTCAACCGAAGCAAAGCACATCAAGGCAACAACACTTGTAGTGATCAAACCAACAAGAATCATGTGTAGCGACCAACCCTTAGGGTTAAGGTTTGTTGTGCCCGCAACAACCCATTCATGTGTAGCGACCACAAGCATCCAAGAGAAGTGTAGCAAGCCAAAGGTCAAGCTACTCCAAGGAACACATATCCACCACCAAAACAGCACTAAACCACATTCAAAACATAAGATAAACACCAAGGAAACTAAGCATCATCAAGGAGGAAAACTCCTTGCAAAGATAGACATCAAAACCCTAAATCCATCACTATAGAAATCAACATGGAAAATCATGATGAGAGAGAGATAAAAACCAAACATCACTCATGTGCAAATAGGTCCAAAACCTTAAGTTAATCAAAATGGTCAAACCCAAAACATAATTATAAAACTCATGATCAAGATGCATGTGAAAACCATCATCTCCAAAGTCACCACAAATCAGGTTCAAGAAATTAGGGTTTAGGAAAAAGAGTAATCCACATGAGAATACTGCAAAATCATTATCTAACATATTAAAAGAACATTTTAGAGATGAAATCAGACACATGCAAGTAAGAGTATAGTGCAATAATAGAAGAGGGGAAATATATATAACCCGCCTTATGAAGAAGATCATTCTCCAAGATCACAATCTTCAAGAAAGAGAAGGAAGCTCCATGCAAGATCAACTCCACAGCCAAAAGATCAACTCAAGAATAAGAAGACATACCAAGGTCAAAGGAGAGTTAAAGATGAAGAAAACTCAAACCCTAGCTGAAAGAGAGAAGAAAGAAGAAAGAGGGAAGCTTCATTTCACATTGGTACCGCCATGGTCGAACCATAGTCTCTGACCTTTGTGAAGAGAATATCCTCAAGATAGTCACCATGGTCAAGCCATAGTCTCACAACCAAGAAAGGAGAATAAGGAAGGTAGGGTTTCAAAGGAAAGCATGATCAAAGGTAAATAACCACTTACCAAGAAAAGAGATCACCAAGAATCACCAAAAAGGAAAGGATCAGCCACCAAAGCTCCAAGATCAACCCTCTCAAACTCGACCAAGCCCCAAGGTCAGCCAAGCAAGAAGGAGAAAGGAAAGAGAGCTAAAAGGATTGCTAGCATGTCAAAGAAAGAGCTTATATACACATGGGTAGGAGGGAGGTGAAGGATATGAGGTGTTAGGGCACCGAAAGGACACTTGTCCCTCAAAGGATCGACCATGCTTGCATACATGTAAGAGAAACATTAAAACCAGAGTGGTGTAGTGACCACTTGGAATCCAAACTCAACTAGGACAAAATAAAGCACTTGAATCGGTTGCAACACAAACAAAAACATGTGTATCGACCGCAACACACCACCAAGGCCAACCCCAATGACCAAAACCAAAATCAAAGCATCTAGGTCAAAACAAACTCACCCAAAGAAGGTGTATCGGTTGAAGCACTCTCAAGGCACAAAGCCCATCGACCACTATATTCAAAGAACATCACATGGTTGTTATCAACAACTAAGCAACTCTAGCAAACCCTTAAACATACACATGATGCCACCTCATCATCCATGGCCAAAACAAGGCATCCAATAGCATCATCTTCTCTCTCATTGTGTTAAGGCACAAGAAGCACAACCTATAGTGATAAATTTCAAGATAAACCCTTATCATGGGCAAATTGCAACTTGGTCCAAAACAAGCATTCATAGTTCAAATGTCAAAAAAACAGGACCAAACTAAAAACATAAGATTGTCACATGTTAGAAAAGCATCTCAAAATATTAGATTAAGGTTCTAAGCATATTATTAGACAAACCAAACAATATTATCTAGAAATCTAGGCCAGAGGCCTTACAATAGTTGTTTGTTCCCTACATTTCCTATAGCATTGCATTGCTTTACATTGTCTTCAGATGGGATGAAAGAAGTGTAGCTTGAAGAAGGTACTTGTCCCATGCCTTCACTTGCATCACAAATCATTTTTACTGGCTGGGATGGTTGAACAGTCAACCTCTCAGACTTTTGTGTCAAGGCATCTAACTTCCCAAAAATTAGATCAACAACTTCAATAGCATGGACACCTGCTTACTTCTTGGAAGAGGCAAAAGATGATAGTGGCTGATTGCTCCTTTCATTACTCCATTGGAAATGATTGATTGCCATGTCTTCTATTATGACATAGGTCTCCCTGTAAGAATTGTTCATTAGACCCCCATTGATTGCAACACTATATACATCTTGGTGTTCTAATAAACCACATTATAGAATGTTTGAAGTAGCAGCCAGTTGCTTAACCCATGACGAGGACAAATACGTGGGAGGTCTTTGAACCTTCCCCATGAATCATACAAAGTCTCTCCATCATGTTGAGAAAAGTTAGTCAATTGGCTTTAGAACAGATCCATCTTGCTTGGTGGGAAGTACTTGGCTAAGAAGACCTTGAGAAGTTCATCCCAACTATTGATGGATTTTTTTGGTAAAGAAGAGAGCCATGCCTTGTCTATGTCCCTAAAAGTTAATGGAAACAATAGTAGGTGTATACCATTAGGAGCAACACCAATAATCTTGAACGCATTCAGATATTACAAGAATTCAGCTATATGAAGGTTGGGGTCTTCCATGGGAGTCCCCCCAAAACGGTTATACTAAATCATTTGCATGATTGTTGGGCTTATGGAGAAGTTGTTTGCCTTGAATAGTAGTCCATTGATAGCCCCATTGATGTTGATTGCAGTTGGCAGGGCGAAGTCCTTGAGAGGACAATTTTCTTCCATGATTGGTACTTGGCTTTTTAGTGAAGATGGTGGTGAAGAATGTGATGATGATGACTGTGGGTCTCCCAAGTTTATAGAGTCTTCACTCCTCCTTGCTTGTCTGTGGCTGCTAAGAGTGCGTTCAATCTTGAGGTATAGAAACACTGATGGTTGAAGACTACGCTTTGATCTCCGCATCCAGTCCTACAAATTCACAAGTAGTGAGAACACTTGACAAGCAATGGAAGAATAGATAGATGATATAAATGAGGATGGAATGATGAAATGAGTGTGGTGAGTGAGCTAATCTTACTTACTAGTTAACACCTCTTACTCTAATAAAAAAATATCGATGCTTCCCGACAATGGTGCCAAAACCTTGTTGGCTTAAATGTGAAAGTTTTAATATTTATAAACTCAAACACTACCCCACAAGTATACATATGCATGTAGCATCATCGAGGTCATCTAAGGAGAAATGTATTGTTAATCGCAAGCGTGTTATAGTTCAAAAATCTAGATCAATTTGCAATAGTTGAACTTGGTTGTGATCTACTAACTAGAAATCAAAAGAAGAAAGGAACTAAACTAAGAGGATTAAGATTAGATTTTAAGAAATATTGGTTACATGATTTCACTTCCCCACTAATACTCACATGTAACTACAAAACTAACATGTTAATTAACTTTCAAGGAGGTTGTCGTAATCATACACCTCCCGATGTTATTAAATGGTTCTCATCTTTACATGGCACTCCCGTACTTATGCTCATATTCAATATGCAACCTTAGATCCTCAACATACCCCAACCAATCCTGTCATCAAGGGATTTTTGCCAAGAAAACTACTCCATACTCCTCTATACATTCTCCCAAATCACATGAGAAGCAATAAACATGTAGGTTTGATGGCCAAGCAAACATGCAACCAAATAACACCATCGAATTTCTTGGAGAAGAAAATTAACTAACATTAGACTGAAATTATGAGTTCACGTGAGTAATATCATGGGAGATACTCTCCCATGCACAAGAAGAAAAGTTCTACTCGCACATAATGCAGAAATGCAAGTACAAGGCACAAATTTTAGAGTTTGCCATGATTAGAGAGAGGAGAAACAAAGGAAACCAAAGAGTGAAGTGAAAAGAGGTGAAACTCCAACTTGAGGATAGAATTCCACCCTTGCATCTTCTTCTACTTGGACTGCTTTCCCTCCCAAGAAACTCAGACGGAGTAGAGGAGCTCTACTGCACTCTTTAGAGAAGAAATGGTGAAAAATGGAGGCTCTTTCCCAAGAAACATCTCCTTATTTTCCAAAATCACCCTCCTTTTTCTATGGTCTGTTATCTAGTCATTGAGTGTTTTAAATGATGAGAGATAACCACCCCATATGACTGTTCTCATCTTTAAAATGAGGGAAGGTTATTTTCAAATTTCATAGAAATTGACTAAGACACGACGTGTTCGGTAGAAGACACGCCGTGTCGCAACGTGTAACTATTGGGTGAAACTGCCTCCACAAAGAGTACACAGTGTGTCACTGATAGACACACCATGTAGCTGCAAAATGAAGTCAATCTGAGCAAATTACACATGGCGTGTTTGAATAAACACACACCATGTGAGTTTCTAGAACTTTTATAACATGGCTTTTGAACATGCAGACACACTGTGTTTTAGTATCAACACGCCGTGTCTTTTTCTCTACAGTTGAGGCATGAGTCTCTATAATCTTACACGTCATGTCTTCATTAGCACACACTGTGTCTTCTTAAATTTCTTTAAATCAACTCTATCAAGCATGCAAACTCTTTGGGGATCCAACGAAGGTCATATTTTCATTGAAATGACCCCATATCTTTGTCAAGATCATGTACATGTGATCAAAAATTCAAGATGAGTAAAATAACTAAAATGGTGGTAAACCAAGTATGATTAGAGGCCAAATGGAGAGAAAAATGGAATGAATTTGTGTGCGAAAGTGGACAAAAAGTATATATAATATCTGCACATCACTGTCCTAGAAGATCCTGCCTAAGAAGCCCCACCGCGTCCTTTACCACCACCACTGTACTGCTACTGCTGAGAATCTCTTTAACTCTGGCTTGGCTGCTATGTCATTTCCTCATCCTTCATAGGGAATGTCCACCTCAAATGCCCTACTTGTCCACACTTGTGAGAAATACTGGAATCATACTGTGGCCTAGACGGCCCTGTCATCAATACTGATGTTGTACTGTGTGCTCCTACCAGTAGAAAGCTATGACCTTTGCCCTTGCTCAGAGACCACTGTGATTGTACGTGTGATCTTAGCTCAGAAAAAGTGGATCTCTATTGTGATTGTTGGTACTGTCCTGAAGAAAACCTTGGCTTCTTAAAGCCTCCAGATGACTACCCCTAAAACTAAGTCATCCTCTTCTTATCATTAGCTTCACACTTCTAAAGAATAGACCTATCAATCCTCCTCAAATATTCCATGAAGGTAAAGAACCTCTCCTATTCTCCAAAGCATTAGCCTTTGTAGACAACTCTGAGCTCAAACCCTTCTCAAACTGTGGATCCTCTCTTTCTTAGTTGCCGCCATATGAGGACAAAACCTCAAAATATCCATGAACTTCACTTCATACTCGTTTATGGTCAATGAACCTTGATGTATCTTCTCAAACTACACTATATTATCAATGAACCTTGATGTATCTTCTCAAACTACACTATATTCTCATCTGGGTATGTCTCTAGGAAGTAACGTCTCACGAACTCACGTCAAAACTCTTCCCAACCAATCATAACTCCATGTCTCTTCCTCTCCTCTATGGCCCACCAGTGGCCAGCCTTGCCCTTCAACATGTACACGATGTGCTTCACCTTGTCCTCTTATAGGATATTGAGGATCTTGAATGCCTTCTCAAGCTCCATTAGACACATGTCAACATCCATCGAGACTGTTGTACCCACATACTCGATCGCTCCAACATGTCTCAACCTCTCAAACGTCTTCCTGGAACCATGTGATTCCACATTATGAACAACTTCTCTAGCTTGTGGTATGAGCACTCTACCTACTAAATGCGTAATTGTGGCCATAAGCTATCCAAACATGGAGTGGAATGCTGGGTTGGCCATGGTCGCTAGGTCAAACTGAGGCATTATGGGCTGCTCTGGCCTTGTCATAGGCATCCTTCCATCATGTGTTGGACTCCTTCCACCACCTCCTGGTGTGACATAGATACTTTCAACATGTTCTTCTCATTTTCTAGACATATCTGCATAAGCAGAAGCTATGATCAAATATGTTGGATAAGTCTTGTGTCCATGTAGACTAAGCAAACTAGAGCTCTGATGCCAACCTAAAGTGTGACACCCATCGTCACACCAAACAAGATTACCCAAAACAAAACGTGTGATCAACTTCTAATGAACCACATAGCCAGAAAAGAGAGTAAATTAAGTCCAGTTTAAACATTGCAAACATGTCCAAAAACTTTTAACATATAAATTCAACAACCTACATATGAGCATATACCATATCATGTATTTACACATATGTCCAATGGCTGAAGCCATGCATGTATAAAGAAGATGTGATCTACATATACATATCATCTACAAAACACTAATAAACTGCCAAAACTCTAGTCGATGCGTACATATCATCTACAAAACATCCCCTGCTCGGACTTGAGAGTACAAGGATGACTCTAGGACTCTACTAGATACCAAACAACCATCTACTCCTATTGCTCTCCAAGATTCTCCTCTTCACCTCCACGAACCTGGCCACATCACCGATGACCACCTAAAAAGATGTGGTGACTCATGAGGTGAGACCCATATCCCAGCGAGAGATATAACTCTCAACAATGAATATTCATTACATCATGATATATAATAAGAAGATTAAACCAATTATGCAGATTAAACAGGAATAATAGACTAAACAAATAAAGCAGGTTAAGCATGATTGGTATAGTTAGGCATAGCAACCTACATTACTAGTAGGTAGTATAACAACAAGATTGACTAACAAGATATCTAAAGAATAGGTATAACTAATATCAGCTAAGAAGTTGCATAATGTAACAACTAAGTGGTATAAGAGACAAGGCAAGGGTTAACAACCAATGTGAAGTGAATTTAACCCTAACAGATATACTACACAGCTGTATTACGTCTTTTATTAAACCATGAGGAGTTGATGTATGCCACTCAACTCTAACTGAACACTGCTAGGTCAAAATCAATGCCATACAAGATCAGTAGGAGAGCCAGAATCCTCCAATATCATTCACCCTCGATCAGTACGAGTCCACCACAATGACACATGTGGTCAAGCTATAAAATAGCCTAGTCTGCCCTTGGTATATGGGTCATGACACTAGTGAACAACCTAGTCTGCTCTCAAAAGGTCACAATACTAGTAAAACTAGGGTATCAACCCAAACATTTGAGGTACAACCACAACTGTCCTCAATCACATTATATATATACTGAATCATATAATCCGAGATACCACATCGATCATTCTCCTTCCAAGGTATAACTACAACCATCCTTGTGAACATGCATATACTCAACAATATATGGCTTTGAGCTTCCACTAAGGGAGAACCCATTTCACCATCCAACAGATCCTGACACTGGAATGGATCTATGGCCAGAGCAACTACATGATTGGGGCTTCACTTGATTAGTTGATGTTAATTGGGTAAACTGAGTCTGCATCAAACAGATGGGCATACAAACCCTAATTTATTTCTAGCATGCATTGATATGTAACAACTCCAGAAGATATAAAATGTATGGGGTATAATTCTTGTCACATCACAACATGATTATGATCCATGTCACTTAATTAAGAGGATCACACCTCCATTAGGGATCAACCATGCCCAAGGGTCATTAAGAACATCATATCATAATCACCTGCAAGAACATGATTATCTTCCAGGATCAACAACCATCACTGTACTTTTGATACACATGCTTAGCATTACATTGCATTAATGAGCTATGATGTTCATATAGAAACATATTATGGTTATACCAACATTAAGAGAGTATTCCACCATGATTCATTCACATAAGGAGACTAAGAATGTCCGACCATCATCACATATATGTATTAGGGTTAGGTGTAACAAGACAAGCTAGTTTAGTGTTACACATCAGCTCATTTGGGTGACTATTAATTTACATTCATATGAGGGCAAAGGTAAGACTACAAAATTTATGGTCATTGAACCATCAATTCTACATCCTCAAAATTAAACTATCAAACCACAATTTCCATTCAAAACCATCAGATGTTGGAACATAAAACCCTAACCATTAAATCATGGTCTACATCCAAGACCATTAGACGTACGATAGATAAAACCACAAATCACAAAATAAGAAAAACCTTGAACCATTCAACTGGGGAAACTATCGAGTTAAGACCTAAAAAAATCACCACATAAGGCCTAACCAAGCCATCAGTTGTGGTGTTTAGGATCACCATCAGTTGTGGTGTCTAGAACCACTGTCGGTTGTGACACTCGAGGTTAGTATCGGTTGTGCACCATCATATCATGAGTCAAAAGAGCCATCTACCTATAAGTCATAAGAGCCATCGAGTGTTGAACTAGGATAAGCATTGGTTGATGACCCAGGCTAACCATTAGTTGTGAGGCTCAGGGTCACCATTGATTGTGGTCAACAAGTGAAAAAAATAATCCAAAAACCAAGGGAAAGCCATCATTTATTGAACCGAAAGAACCATCATTTGAACTACCACATGTATGCACAAAATACCATCGAATGTGGGAGCCCTAACCATCATTTGTGGAGGGGGAACATGACCATCAATTGTGTGCTCAGAATAGAACCCAAAATAGAACTTAAAGCATAACCATCAGTTGGCATTAGAAATCCAAGCAAAACAACAATAAGGACCAAACCATCAAGTTGCAAAGGAAGAAGGGAAAATAGCTCATAAACCCTAGGTATGACCATCATTTAGAGGGCAAAAACCATTAGTTGACCACATGAAAGCAAGGTATAAAGATTACTCTACCAAAGGAAGGTACATGATTAAGGTTTAAGGTCTATCCATGGTGATAAACTACTCAACAAACATCACTTAATCTTAGACCCTAGGCAAAGGTAGTATCTCAATGCTTAGAACTTTGTTTTAGAGCATGAACATGTGCATGCCAGGTAGTAGTAAGAAATAAACGTGAGGGAAGTTATATAAATTGCCTCTAAGTAGAAGCTCCAAACAAAAAGAAAGTTTGAGCAAAAGAGGAAGAAACCATAGCTTAAGCACTCCACATGGCCAAACTCGCTCCTTCACCAAACAAGGAAGCAAACCCTAGGTCAAGGAAGCAAGAGACGTATGTTCTTTAGGCTCTAGAGCAAGATCTACCATGAAACACCATGATTATGACCTATAATAAGGAGGAAGGAGGTAGGAAAGCAAGAAAAACAAAGGAAAGAGGGAAGAACTTACTTGCTTAGGTCAAGAACAAGCAAAGGAAGTTCCACCAGCTCAAAAGGAGGGGTAGATCTGAACCCTAGCCACACATGCAAGGAGATTGGCCACCTTCTTCTACCTTGGGCACTTATTCTCCACCTAAAAAAGAAGGGATGAGCTCTAGACATCAAGTAAGAAGGAAGGGATTCCAAATTAAGGGTTCGTCTTCATGGTAGGGGGAGGTTTATAAAGTTATGGGTGAGAGAGAAGAGAAGGCTAAGGTGTCCCACCATGTTTTCCAAGTGTCCATGGCCATAGGACATCACATCCATGAAACAAGTAGATCAATAGGTTTTGGGAGTCTACAGGGCCATGGGATCTTATCTGTCTAGGGTGGCCATCGAGTTTTAACACATGGTAACCATCGTTTGTTGAAACCCTAGGTCATAAGGGTGGAGACCATCATTTGTGCACCTTCTCAAGGTAGACCATCGATCCAAGGAGCTCAAGAGAGGGAACCATTAAACCCCACACATATAAGGACCAAAATTGGATCCCAAAACACAAGGATATCCATCGGATGTCACCCATCTAGGAGGACCATCGAGTTTTGGCCTCTAAGGTAGCTCATCCATGAGGGCAAAAACCTAACTCAACCATAGAAATGTGTCACCATCCAAACCAAGGTACAACAAGACACCCCAAGGTAAAACTGAATCAAACATGATAAGAAAACATGTGATGAACAAAAATAATGTGACAAATTTCAAGAAAAACCATAGATATATGTAAATTGTAGAAAAGCCCAAAACAAGCATAAAATTGCATAACTTGCTCAAACAATATCCAAACAGGACCAAACTTGAAACTTAAGCTTGTCACATGATATAAAAGCACATATTATGGTTATATTAAGGTTTTAATCATCCAATTTTGATATTTAAGCATGTTCAACTATTAAGTAAGGTCTAGGATCTTACATCCAACCACCGTCTGACCCTTCTTCCATGGTGGGATCAAATGCCTTGTGAGAAGGAAGATGATCCATGGACTTTTGTTCTAGAGTACCCTTGGGGACATGTTCACATGGTAGGGCCCCTAACATTTTTGTTTGGAATTGAATCCATCCCACACAAATGCGTTAAGGTGATATGGCACCAGTCAATTAGCTTGTGCCACTCTGCATAGATGCATTAGTGTATATGTTAGATGTTGATGTGGCAATCTGTGATTGGCCTAGATGTGATTCTTAAAATAAATGTAAATAATCGGTAACTCAAAATATATCAAAAATATATGCATTGTTGACTAAAAACAAGTAAAGCATGAATAAAATAGAATTAGCACCTGATTATGCTCCCAGTTCTGAAAGTGTAGTTAATACTTGATTATAAGGCAATTAACATATATAATCCCTAGATCTGATGGATAACATGTTAGATACATTGAATATAGTTATTTCCTGGTCAAACTAGATATTGTAAAATATGATGATGATCAAGGTTCTCAATTGGACTTAGTCAATAATGATGATCTGTTATGCTATCTAAGTTATTAATAAAGATAATTAGGGTTTTTAGGTCAATAATCATATACATGGATAATTAGGGTTTTGAAATTACTGTGTATATCTTGCTATGATTTTAATGTGAATAATCTATATGAGGCATTCATAAAGCAATAATATGTTAGATATAATAATTACGATTTATAATGCTAATGAAACATGACATGATGGAATCAGGGATACACCTAATGTCTAATAAGGGTTTATAACCGCAATGAATCCTGATGTGATGAATTATGGTTTGGCACAATCTTGTATCGAACCCGATATAACACTAAACCCTAGTCTAAGACCTAGGTTAGGTCTGACTATCATGTTATGAATATATGGTGACACATATGTAGTATATGTATATGCAGATAATGCTAACTGAATGATTGATTTCTTGGAACTGTTGATTGGATTTCTTAAACATACTTGACGTGTTCTGCATGGTTCTACATAAGGTACATGGTTGCAATTATGAATACTCACATATATTTATTTCTAAAGTTTACTGAGGTTTCTCAAAGTTGGATGAAAATAACATATTGGATGTTTATTTATTTCATCTAAATTATTAGGCCCATTTGAGTATCACATAAAGTAAACTCTGATAATCTAAACGCAGGGTAGTCCCACCAAGGGGTAGTTCACCTAATTCCAATGATGGATAGAGAAAGGTGATTACACCCAAGGTGGATTTACAATCATGGGTTAGATTATCTTAATGAAAATACATGTATATATGTGCATCTATTTGATTGTTGAGAATATATGTTGTTATCTTTTATGCACACTTTTATATACATCCACGTACATAATATTGAAATATACTAATTCATTTTGTTTTTTGGCATTTTAGGTAACCTGCCTCTATTAGTTTAAGACATGAAGAATCAAGAAATCTTGAAGATATTAAAGATAAGTCAAGGATTATTATCTAGATAGTATTTTTCTCATATGTATAAGTTAGTTTCTTATGAAATATTCATGTAACTTCTTAGAGGATCTCATTATACAATCTTGTAAACATTACTTGTTCTTGTTAATGGAAGTTATTTTCTGTTATTTATAATTTATTGAATCTAGATCCTGGATTTTTAGGTAATTATCTGTAACATCCCTGACCTGGGTTATGCCTTAACCCTAGGAGTTTTGCTTAAGTAAGTCTTTTAGATTCTTGTATTTATCTTTTGAAAAGTAATTAAGACTAAAGGAGAGCTTATGTTTCAATTTTGGTCCTATTTGAATAATGTTGAAACAATGTTTTACCTGTTTTGGACTAAAGTGCAATTTACCCAATTTAAGGGGGTTACCTTGCAAATGTTACATGATAAATGTTCCTCAAGTGTTATAGAATCATAATAATGAGAATTATGTTGAGGTATGGCTTACACAAGCCTAACTTCCACGAAGGAGCTTGTTTGAGTAATGTTTGTGTATTGAATGCTAGTTTTGGGGTAATTTGCAAATTACCCAAAATCTAGGGTTGAATATGTAAAATACCACTTCAAAAATGTCCCTACTATTTCGTGGTATCATTTGGATAAAATAAAAAGAATGAGGCATCTTGTTTGAACCACTTTTGAGGAGAGATAATCTTGATAATAAAATAATCAAGATTTAAGCATAATTGAAACCCTAATTTATTTTGTAGCAAAAATAAATATATTAATTGAAGTTCCCATCAACTAAAAAGGCTGTGGTTGAACTCCTATAGTGCAAGGACGTCCAAATGCCTTGAGTAGCATCGAAATATTCTAAGTAGGTGAAGAAACCCACTCACATTTGTTAATTAAAAAGTAATGTCCACTAAAAATGGATAATAATATTATAATGATTAAGATGCTTAAGTAGTTGCTTTTAATTCAAGGATAAACGAAATGAAATTGAGGGAAAGGAAGTTGGCTTTGGAGGCAAGGAAGGGAGGGGGCATGTGGCAAAGAAAGTGGATGGATTTTCTTCTACTTTCTCTCACCTAGAAAATCAATTACATATACTCCATTTTCTCCTTACTTGAAAGGCAATTTTGCAAACCACTTTCTTCCTTTGATTTGGCCGATGACCAAGGAGCTTAGGAGAAGGAGGAAAACGTTCCCCAAGCTGAAGGTAAGCTCCATGATCATCTTCAACCTTGAATTGATGGTTGAAATCAGATTTCAACATTGATTTTCTTCTCTCTTCTATCCAATGATCAACCTTGATCATCTTTTGCATCCAAAGAGTTGGAAACAAACCTTGGATAGTTGAAGGAGCTTCATTCACCATTAGAGACGTGAATCTTGAATCTTTGAAGATACTTTGAAGGCAGGTTATATAACTTGAACCCATTAATGTTATTATTGATTTCAATTTCTCATCATATGTTGATCTTTTATTTGCTTCTTGAATAATTGATGAATTTATCATATGTATGACAGTAGAAATCAGAGGTCTGAAGCTTGATGATGATGACATAATCTTAGCACACACCTCAAGAATAATAGAAGCAAATGGTTTAATTTGGTTGGTCAAACAGTTTCAAAACCATTAGAGACCAAACAGTTTCAAAACGTTTGGTGACCAAGCGGTTTCAAAACCGTTAGAGGTCAAACAATTTCAAACCGTTAAAGGTTAAATGGTTTCAAACATGTGTAAAGGTGTAATGATTTCAACCTGACCTAATACACATGGTCTCAACCTTGGATGGCCAAATGATTAGAACTCAATTGACTTCAAAGCCCTAGATTAATTGATGTCAAAACCCTAATTTAAGTCCAATCGGTTTCAATTCTGATTTGACCAAACAATCCCAAACCGTTTGAGGACCAAACAGTTTCAAACCGTTTGAGGGACTAGTGGTCAAGACCGTTTAAGGTCTAATGATCTTCAAACCGTTTGGAGGTCAAGTGACCTCAATACCGTTTGAAGGATTTTGAGACCAAGGCCGTTTCATTGTCTAACAGTCTCAAACCGTTTGAGGTTTTAGACCAAGACCGTTTAAGGTCTAACGGTCTTCAGACCACTTAAGGATGTTGATACCAAGACTGTTTAAGGTCTAACGATCTTCAGACCGTTTAAGGATGTTGAGACCAAGACTGTTTAAGGTCTAACGATCTTCAGACCATTTGGAGGTTTGGTCCAAGACCGTTTGAAGGCTCAATTGGTCCAAGACCATTTGGAGGTTTGGTCTAAGACCGTTTGAAGGCTCAATTGGTCCAAGACCATTTGAAGGCTCAATTGGTCCAAGACCATTTGGAGGTTTGATCAAAGACCGTTTGAAGGTTCAATTGGTCCAAGACCGCTTGGAGGTTTGGTCCAAGACCGTTTGAAGGTTCAATTGGTCCAAGACCGTTTGGAGGTTTGGTCCAAGACCGTTTGAAGGTTCAATTGGTCCAAGACCATTTGGAGGTTTGGTCCAAGACTATTTGAAGATTCAATTAGACTAAGATCGTTTGAAGGTCTAAACGGTCTCAAACCGTTTGAATGTGCAATTGGTCCAAACTGTTTGAAGGTCCAATTGATTCAAACCATGTAATTACTAATAACCCCATAAGTGGTTGAAGAGTATCTCAAGGATGATTCAATGGAAGAACTTCTAAAGTACTTAGGTGATTAGTATAATGAGAGTGATTATCACTTGATGCTTATGAAAGTAATAAATTCAATACACTATGATACACATAGGTGCATGTACTTAGTGAAAAGTTAAGTCAATTGAATAAGGTATGATGGTAATGTGTGTTCCTAGTACATGGAACAATGATAAGTATGATTTAATACTTAAATAATGCTATGCACTCCAAGATATGTGGAAGCATTGATTTAGGGTTGGGATTAATGAGGTAATCATAAAACCCTAATCAATGGAGAATGTGAAACCCTAATATAGTGTGATGTTATGTGAAACCCTAATATAGGGTGATGTTATGTGAAACCCTAATATAGGGTGATGTTATGTGAAACCCTAATATAGGGTGATGTTATGAGAAACCCTAATTGATAAAGATGGGAAAACCTAACCTTAATGAGGGAACTATGATGTTATCTTTGTATTGCACAATGTTGATATGTAATTGATATGGTTGTTATCAAGTATACTAACCATGCAAGTATCATGAGATGATGAGCATAACCAGGTATGAACTATGATGTTAATGGGCCATGTGAGCCATTATTTTATTTGTTGTCTAGTGAGAGGTGACAAGAAGTTGAATAAGCCTGGTGAGCTATGTGAGATGCTTGTGTAACAAGTATCATGGATACCTTGGTCAGATGACCTGAAGGTAATAGTTACCTAATAGTGGTAACCATGTTTAGTGATGAACTAAGGGTTTGAATAGCCAGATTCAGTAAACATGATGATGATATTGTTGAGGGATGTGAATTCCCAATATATGAGACAAGGGGTTGAGATCCCAATGTTTTATAAAGTTTTGAAAAGTACTTAATAGGAGTATTATTTCTTTGTAGCATTTGTCATAATAATGCTTGTTTGAAAACTTGACTGATGCTAAAAAAATATGGTAATATACTTAAGTAATCAAGTGGAATATTATCATGTAGAGCCGTGGCCATAGATCCATCATCGTAGTAGCTAGTGATGGTGAAACGGATTCTCCTGCTGGTTAATCCGGAGCGTATATTGTTGAATATACGGGGTTTCTCCTAGCCAAAAATAGGAGGATTAGAGTGCAACTTCGGTTGTAGACTCAAGATATGTTTAAGAGCATGGTGAACAAGCCCATGGCTCAATGTGATGGAGCATGAATGCATTCATGGCTCAGAGAGCACGGTGAATTGGCCCGTGGCTCAGATTTACTGGTGCTGGGACCTGTACCAAGGTGGGATAGAGAATGGGTAGCCTATGAGAGCTAACCCTGTGACTGAGGCCACTTAAAGAAAGAGACTACGGTCCTGCTTGTGGTCTCACACTGACCGAGACAGATGAGATTGAGGAGTCTGACTCTTCCTTTGATCTTGTATGGAACCGACTTTAGGTTTCGCAACCGAAGATTGGATTTGAGCGGTACGACTCACTTCCTCAGGGCATAAGAATGATTGTAAAATGTAATCAGCCGTGTAGCATATTTGCTTAAAGAAGAATTATGGAAATCATTGGTTGATGATACTTCTTATTGTATCCTAAAGTGGATAGATGTTATACATGTTCTGCATATTCCTTATTAAAATGAATAGATGATTTACTATTTTATCATTTATAGCTGTAATGCTTTAAAAGATGATATTGCTCTATTCTGCTTAATAATGATTAAATCTTGTTGTTCAATAGAGATTCCTCTGCTTAGTGTATTACTATTTACCTGCAATAATAATGTTTCTGGCAGAGAGTTATATCTCTCGCTGGGACAATTTCAATTGTCTCATCCCGTGAGATCCAATATTTTTAGGTGGACGAGGACGAGGAGGTAGAAACCCTACGGCAGGAGAAGGACAACAACACCGGGGACAGTAGTGATATCTTAGGTGGAGATACTGACTATTGTGTCTTTTGGATATGAGTCATATGTGTCGTCTCTGTACTCTCAGGTCCTTGGAGTCAGTAGTTAGTGCTTTTATGATTGATCTGAGATTTTGGCATTGAATGCCTCGAGGTCTTATGTTGCTTATGTGTAGATTTAACAGAGCAACTATTGTATGTAATTCTCGAGAAGAGAAGGTACATGGTATGTACTTTGTGGACAAAAATGTGTATATAATATTTTGGTTCTTGTTATAAGAGTTTCCTGGAAATGGATCTCTTTGCAAATGGTTTTAATTTTTAGTGATTTTTAGTAATCCACTACTAATGTTTTCTTCCGCATTAATCATTATCCGCTGTTTGGGGTCTGTCGTCACAAGTTTAGTGGTATCAGAGCTTAAGGTTAGCTGAGTCTATAGAGACATAGGATTAAGGTCGTTGAGTCTGTTCTAGTGTCTTTCAGTTTATCTGATAGTGACTTCTGCTCTCAGGAGAAGAAGTAATGTTTGAAGATGGCTGGATCACACGAAGAACATGCTGCTGAAAGTAGTATTGCTACACCAGGAGGAGGTGCAAGGGATCAAGATAGAGAAGAAATAGTACCTAAACATCCCCAGCTTGATCAAGCTACACTAGAAAACCTAGCTTTCCATGCTCTGTTTGGGCAGTTCATGGCGAATATGACACATATGGCGGATAGGATGCCACCACCTGCACCTAGGGCACCAGCTCATAATGAGGGACATGGAGCTGGCAAGACTTTTGAACGGCTTCGCCGGGTAGGAGCCACTGAATATGCTGGTACAGCTGACCCAATAGACGCAGACTTGTGGCTGACTGAGCTGGAAAAGGTCTTCAGAATTCTTAATATCCCAGAAGCTGAGAAGGTTAGACATGCGGTGTACCTGTTGAAGGGGAGTGTTGTGTTGGGTTTTGCAAAGAAAACATGTGCGGCGGAAGCAATAAAATCCACGCAACCCGAAACAAGATCTCGTCGACAACAACGTATTTGGAAGGAGTGTTTGCGGGATATACCTTATCATGGAGCAAGTCCGGTGATGTCCCGCTGCACGACAGTGTGCAACGCTGCTAGCCTACACGGACGGAACTTCTCTCCCATTCGTCAAGCACGTCGCAGGAAGATCCAGAGGCATTTCTTTGCAGCGGTGACGTACGCTGCTCGCAGCGCGTACAGGTGGTCGTCGACGTCCTCCGAACGTAGGCGTCAAGGCGTCTGCGTCTCTACTTCGTCCACGCGGATGGACGGAACTCCACATCGCTCTTCCCAAGCCGACGGGAAGGAGTCGTGTCTCTACGGCGGCGTACTAGCGGCACATTTCTCTCCTTTCTCTCCTAAGGACGATGACGGCTAGGGTTTACGTGCATGAGCGTAAACTGAAAAGCCTCTATCTATCTTATATAGATATCGGCCGTCAATCCTCCTTTAAACATGATACGAAGGGAAATAGGGTTTCCTAAACCCATCGATAAATAAAAACGTTGCGTTAATTAAAACACTCATGGATTAATTAGAATATTCCAGAATTCATTAAATAACCAAATAATCACATTAATTGATTAATTAATATCCGACTCCATGCAATCGCTTGGGATGGTTTTATGTGCATATACACCAACAAACTCCCACTTGCACTTAGAGCCAGTCACTCCAATATTATTCTAATCGATTACATAAACATTTTAGTAATCAATGTGATTCGAAGCAATTCTAATCGAATCCACAATTATACTCCTATTCCAACACATCCTATGCGTGTGACTCGGTATGGTCCAAATTACATTGGTAGTGATATCCATAATCATATTATGATTTCACAAGCAATGATTGGTATCTAGCAAGACTTCATTGCCACCCAAGTAATTGGAGAAGTTGGAGAACAACTTAACCTATCATTCATGACTAGGGTTATAGTGATTGCATAGTTCCTTTGTCGCTGATATCCGAATTGAACTCGAGTCATAGAATTGTTATCCTTTTCAACGTTCAATCCATGTTCCTTGAACTAGAGCAGACTGTCTGAGATATATGTAATCTCAATATCACATATTGACTCACATCAGCATGGCCATGCATTTCTCAGTCTCACTTATCAAGTGGCCGGAATATCAAACTCCCGTAGGAAGGACAAATTCCATCTACATCACTCACAGTCATCCCCATGTGTCACAGTGCACCCAATCACCATATTTATGGAAATCCTTATTCAGGACCACGGTGGATGATGTCAAAGTACACCAAACGACACGTGATAAGTGTAGTGACTTCAGGTCTAAGAACCACAATCACCACCATCATTATGAGATGTGACTCTAACTACCAATCATGGTATCCATGTGTCACTCTCAAGGTGGGTCTATCTGATACACTGTTCTCTAACAAGTATCTATGTATTTGGTTTGATATATCCATATCATGGATAATGAGATTCTTCCATCAACCAACATACATTCTAATCTTATGTGTTATTGATGTCTATGGATATTTCCACAATAACAACCGATTAGGGACAAAACAAGAATGCATACTCTTAACATACATATGATCTCACTGTTCAAGTCATCAACTCGAAGACATATGTCATTGAGTATATTATTCTATAGACATCTATAAGTTTTATGGTCATCTCACAATATAAAACACAAACATATAGATTAGAAACTTGCCTTTATTGATATGATCAATGTAGTATTACAAATAATTTACATAGTATCCCATTACAATCATCGAATGATAGTCTCTATGGGCATACATACCAACAGATTCCCACTTGCACTTATACCCAATCACTCATGAATATCAATCCAAGTGATCGAACATGTCCGTCATGTTTCTGCTGTGAAAGTGCTTTTGTGAGCGGGTCAGCCACATTGCTTTCTGTAGGCACTCTGCAAATCTTCACATCTCCTCGTTGTACGATCTCTCGTATGAGATGGAACCACCGTAGAATATGTTTGGAACGTTGGTGTGATCTTGGTTCTTTAGCATGTGCAATTGCTCCATTGTTGTCACAAAACAACTCAATTGCATCACCAACGCTTGGAACCACTCCAAGTTCAGAAATGAACTTCTTGATCCACACAGCTTCCTTCGTAGCATTAGATGTGGAAATATATTCAGCCTCTGTTGTAGAATCCGCAACCGTCTCTTGCTTGGAACTCTTCCTGCTCACAGCCCCATTGTTCAGGCAAAACACAAATCCAGATTGCGATCTGTAGTCATCTTTGTCAGTTTGGAAGCTAGCATCGGTGTAACCCTTTACCACGAGCTCTTCCTCACCGCCGTATACCAAGAATTGATCCTTAGTCCTTCTCAAGTACTTTAGGATGTTCTTTACGGCTGTCCAGTGACATTCACCTGGATCTGACTGATACCGGCTCGTCATGCTCAAAGCATACGACACATCATGACGAGTACATAACATCGCGTACATGATAGATCCAATTGCTGATGCATATGGAATCTTACTCATGCGTGCCCGTTCATCACATGAACTAGGACAGTGGGCTTTAGAGATTGTAACCCCATGGGACATGGGCAAGTTACCTCTCTTAGAACCCTCCATGCTAAACCTCTTTAGTACTGTGGAAACACATCCCACTATCACACAGACAACGAGGTGTTACGCGAAAACATGCGGAAATCACCATAACCATAGATTACCAAAATACGGGTTAATTAAAACTAATTGCGGAAAATGGATAAACTGTGAAACCATTACATTATAGGTCCTCATCCTACAAGAAAACATGTTATATAAACATATATGATCCTTGATACTTGTTACAACTTAGAGGAACAACTGTCCTGTCATCACATGAGTTCATCACCTGTCAATTATACATAAAGGCCCATATCTGGCCAGCAGTAGGATATACAGAGGAACAACAGCCATACATCGTGAAACAACGTCAAACGCTCCCAAGGACCTGAGAGTACAGGGATGACTCTAGACTCTACTACAAAACACCAAAACAGTAGCATGTCCAACTCTTGCCTTCTACTACTCATCTTGCTGCTCGGCCGCAACTCCACAACCACCACCTCCATGTCTAGCACGAACACCTGAAAACCAGTGGAGTGAGACAATCGAACATTGTCCCGGTGAGAAACATAACTCCCCGCCGAAACTATAAAACCAGAAGGATAAAGCAACAATAGTAGATAAACAGTATAACGTAGAATAATAATAGTCTATATAGCAAGGCTATTCATACCGACAAGCTTACCAGATGTATAGAAGGCATATAACCACTAGTTCTTTATGGAACAGGGTTAACAAGATAAGATATGTTATAACCTGAGAAACATATAAGTAACTGCAAGGTATGACATGATTAAATATACAAGCAAGGCCTCAACCAATGTTCCGTGTTTTGCCTTAAGTAATACATACTATACGACTAGATTATGTATTATTACGCCCTGAGGAAGTGAACCGTACCGTTCAAATCCAACCGACGGCTGCGAAACCCGGAGCCGGTGCCACACAAGGTCACAGGGAAGAGCCGGACTCCATGACCTCCCACCTCGTGGTCAGTGCACGAGTACAACATAAGCAGGACCACAGTCTCATGCTGAAGTGGTCTTAGCCACAGGGTCAGGATACCCTCTACCTAGCCCGCCTCGGTACATATATCGACGCTAGTGAAACTGAGCCACAAGCCTGTTCACCGTGCTCTGAGCCATGAACGCATTCATGCTCCTCATGTCACATATCCTGAGCCATGGGCCTGTTCACCATGCTCTTCACATACTTGGGCTACGGGCCTGAATCCACACCCTGGAGTCTACAACCGAAGTTGAACTCTTACCTCCTCACTTTAGGCGAGGAGAAACCTCTCATATTCAACAATATGCGCTCCGAGTTAACCCGTAGGAGAACCCGTTTCACCATCACCAGCTCCTGACGATGATGGATCTATGGCCAGGGCAACTACATGATATATTCCACTATGATTAATTGGTATCTTTTATATGGATTGCAAGATTCAACCAAGTTATATAACATGCAAATTATAACAGAAAATAAACAACAACATTATGCTTTTATTGTAAACACATCATCCTAATCCATCACATGGATCCAACATCACATGTTATCACTTGGCCTCTTGCCAATCATCCAGACCCATCTCAAGGATCATTACATACCATGGGATCTCAATCCCTCATCATATACTGCCATTGCCTCTCAAGGCTTGCATCGTCATCATGGGATAGCAATCCCCAATACTTTAGTCAAGTACATCATACAGATTATTTCAACATTTAGAGTAACAATCACAACAGAGTTACTCAACCTGTACATATACCTCATAGCCCCTTATTATTGGCTATGCATCACCTGCATGGGTAGTATATATAATAATCATAGGCTTAACATAAGACCATGCTATCAATATAGGGTGACATTAAAGATTCTATATCACTCATACATTATCTGATGATCATGTGCATAAGACACAACATTAAGCAAACCATTCTATATGCTTATCATTATCTCAACTTACTGCCAATAATCCAGATGGTCATGCTTATGTATAAAGATATGGAGCTACAGAAGCAAGCGTTACCATAACCATTGCCATGGAGTAAAACAACATATATATACGGGCAGAACCCTCACTAGAAGCACCAAGAACCCTTACTAAAGGTTGTATCGGGCAACCTGCCCTCATCTAATGCCCATCCCATAACGGCCAGCACCCAAGCGCAATGCGCAACGTAGCGTTTCAAGGTCTATCGTGCACTTGTGCCGTGCAGAAGGTTATCGAGCAACATGGTGTTGGGCTCAGTTGCAATGCCTGTCACATGATAGGGTTATCGGCCGATACACAACCAATCGTGATGCGCGTCACAGACTACAGGAAACACCTATTCCAGGTGCATATCGGGCAAGGTTATCTCATAAGAGGTATCGTCCAAAGATTCATCTTAAACTAACATCACCGATCTATTGTCCAGCCATCCAACCATGGCCTAACGGCCGTTACAGGGCGAAAAGATGGTGTGACGCCCGTCACAGAGACAAGGGGTATCGTCCACCACCAACCCACACATGCCGTCAAGCAAGGTTCTAGGTCAAGAGGGCTGTCGGGCAGCACCTCCCCAAGCACACGACGTTGAAGGTACAACTCACAAGATCATCTTCCACCTCAAGCACAAGGACACCCGAAACCCTAGAAAGAGTCAAGAAGATGGCTCACCTCTCAACTTAACCGAGAGAGGGGTCTTGCACATCTCTTGCCACCAAACGGCCAACATAAGGACAACCCTAGAAAGGATCACCACTAGTACAAAGCTCACTCTTCAAGTCCATGGTGAGAGGAGGGTGTTGCTTAAGCTACTAGAGCTCAAGCTCACTCCTCAAGACCTAGGAGAGAAGAGGGTGTTGCTTACCAAGGACCCTAGGACACAAGTTTGGCCAACATGAAGACTAAGCAAGAAAGAAAAGCTAGCAACGTATAAGGACATGAAAGGAGGTAGAATAGTTAGGGTTAGGAGTTATGCAACCCGCCTTAAGCAAGCTCCAAGCTCCTAGCACCACCAAGCTCCAAGGAAGAAGAAGACTCCAAATATATCGGCCACCAAGCTTGCTCTTCCAAGGGGTATCAGCCACCAACTTGCAAGGGAGAAGGGGTGTCATGCACCAAGGTGGAGAAGAAATTAAGACACCAAAGGAACTTCTAGCAAAGGAAAGGAACCGCCTATATAGAAGGAAAGGGAGGAGAAAACAAGGTAAGATATGGCAAGGTGTCGTCCACCTCAGGACACTTGTCCTAGAGCACAAGCCACCACACTAGCAAGCCCTAAACACATGTCCAAGGTCATTGCCACATGCAAGCATCAAGCTCCAAGTGTCCACTAGTGGTGACACAAATGAGGTCAAACTTAGTCAAAGGCTCTAGGGCGACACAAAACCAACACCATGGGCGACACACCCCATGGGCGACACACTCTCCTCTTGGCCGATACAAGGCTCAACTCAACCAAAGCAAGGCACCTCAAGGCCCAACAAGCTCAACCAAGCCCAAAAGAACTCAAACAATGAGCCCAAACCATCCTCTCTACTCAAGAGGAAGCAAGGAGGGAGAGGAACACCTCACAAGGTGGCAAACTTGCCCACAAAACCCTAGACTTGGGGTTATTTGCAAGTAGCACCTCCAACTCTCAACAAAGCACAACTAAACCCTAATCACCACTAAAGGTGATTAGCAAGCACAAAAGCATCAAGGTTAAGCAAAACAAACAGGGTAAACCCTAAACGAAGGTCAGGGTCCTTACAAGCACCTTATCAGTGTATGTGCTCTGGCTTAGGCCTAGAAGCCTTCTACATCTATCTCTATAGATCTTAATCCCTAGTATATAGGATGCTTCGCCTAAATCCTTCATAGAGAAAGTCTTCCCTAGCCAACCTTTTACTGTATGAAGAGTAGGGATGTCATTTCCCATCAATAGTATGTCATCCACATACAATATGAGAAATACGATTGTGCTCCCACTAACCCTTTTGTAAACACAGGGTTCATCTTCATTTTGACTAAAGCCAAACTTTTTGACTACTTCATCAAAATGTAGATTCCAACTCTGAGATGCTTGCTTCAATCCATAGATTGACCTTTGTAGCTTACATACTTTATTAGATTCCTTTGGATCGATGAAACCCTCAGGTTGTGTCATGTACACATCCTCGAGTAAATTCCCATTAAGGAATGCTGTTTTAACATCCATCTGCCAAATCTCATAGTCATGATAAGCTGCAATGGCAAGCATGATCCTGATGGATTTAACCATGGCAACTGGTGAGAAGGTCTCGTCATAATCAACACATTGAATTTGACGGAATCCTTTCGCAACCAATCTACCTTTATAGGTTTGAACATTTCCATCCATGTCAGTCTTCTTCTTGAAGACCCACTTGCACCCTATGGGTCTTACCCCTTCGGGTGGATCCACCAAGGTCCATACCTTGTTGGTGTACATGGATTCCATCTCAGATCTCATGGCTTCAAGCCATTTCTCAGATTCTGGTCCCTTAGTAGCTTCTAGATAGGAAGTTGGCTCATCTGCTATGCCCAATTCATCACTGTCTTGAGTCACGAGAAATCCAAATCTCTCAGGCTTAAGTCGTGTCCTACTAGACCTACGAGGTTCCTGTGTTACATTTGGAACTTGAAATTCCACAACAACTTGTGAGTCTTCATGTTCCTTATGTACCTCCTTAGGTTCTCTACTTTCTTGTTGGTCTTGAACTTCTTCGAGCTCTACATTCCTCCCACTAATTCCTTTGGAAATAAATTCATTTTTAAGAAATACAGCAGTCCTAGCAACAAACACTTTGTTGTCAGTTTGTGTGTAGAAGTAGTATCCCCGAGTTTCCTTGGGGTATCCAACAAAATAGCATTTTTCTGATTTGGGTCCAAGCTTTTCAGGAAATTGTTTCCTAACATAAGCTTCACATCCCCAAATCTTTAACATAGACAAATTGGTACGATTCCCATTCCATATCTCATATGGTGTCTTTTGAACTGATTTGGAAGGTACACAGTTAAGTGTAAACGCTGCAGTTTCAAGAGCATATCCCCATAATGATATTGGAAGTTCGACTGAACTCATCATTGATCGTACCATGTCTAATAATGTATGATTCCTTCTTTCTGACATACCATTATGTTGTGGTGTACCAGGTGGAGTCCATTGTGATACAATACCATGGTCTCTCAGAAGGTCCTCAAACTCTTGGCTTAAGTATTTGCCACCTCGATCTGAACGGAGTGCTTTAATACTCTTACCAAGTTGCTTCTCTACTTCATTCATAACATTTCAAGAGTTTATTACTTGTGTTTCATAAGATATACATAGCCATACCTACTGAGGTCATCAGTGAAGGTAATGAAGTATTAATAGCCTCATCTAGCATTTGATCTAAAAGGTCCACATACATCAGTATGTATGAGCCCTAGCAGATCACTGGCTCTCTCACTGTGTCCAATGAAAGAAGTCTTGGTCATCTTCCCTAATAAACATGCCTCACATGTCTCTAATGATTCAAAATCAAAAGAGTCTAGATAACCATCCTTATGGAGTCTAGATATGCGCTTCTCGTTTATGTGCCCAAGACGACAATGCCATAAGAATGTTTTGTTTGAGTTGTCAAGTTTTTACCTTTTAGTATTTACGTTGTATATGCTAGTCTCAAGTTCTAACAAGTAGATGCCATAAGACATAGGGGCATTGCCATAAAAGATCTCATCTTTAGATATAGAAATAATTCCATTCTTAATGTGAAATTAAAATCCACTCTTGTCCATACAAGATACATAAATAATATTTCTATTAATGGTCGGTACATAATAGCAATTCTCTAATTCTATTACAAGGCCCGTAGGCAAAGATAAACTAATAACTCCAACTGCGGTGGAAACAACTCTTGCTCCATTAGCAACCCACAACTCGACTTGGCCCTTTCGTAAAGGCTTACTTCTTATCAGATCCTGCATATTAGAACATATGTGAGATCCACATCCGGTATCAAGTACCCATGATGAAGAAGTATTTAAGTTTATCTCAATAACGTATATACCTGAAGTGGAGATCTCTATCCCCTGCTTCTTCTTCCTCAGTTCCTCAAGGTAGAGAGGATAGTTTCTTTTCCAATGTCCAGGCTGGTGACAATGGTGACAACTACCTTCTTTGGAGATCCCACCTTTAGCTTTGAGCACGGATGACTTTGGCTTCTGCCCGGCTTTAGAACTTTTCTTAGCCTTGCCTTTGTCTTTTGACTTTCCCTTTGCCTTGCTGATCACCATCACAAACTTGGGCTTGTATTTCTTCATCTGTGCTTCAACTGTCCTCAACATGCCCAACAATTCTGACAACGGCTTGTCAAAATTGTTCATGTTGTAGTTCATGACAAAATGATTATATGATTCAGGCAACGATTGTAGAATCACATTAGTGGCCAACTCTTGACCTAGGGGAAATCCCAGCTTGGATAGGCTTTCCACGTACCCAATCAAGGTGAGTATATGGGTGCCAACAGAGTCTCCCTCTTTCATCTTGCTTTTGAACAAACCCTTTGAGACCATATCTCTCCTGTCTTAGTTGATGTAGATACATATTCTTGAGATGTGTTACCATCTCCATGACATTCATGTTCTCATGCTGCTCTTGCAACTTATAGTTCATTGAGCACAACATCAGGCACTTGACATCCACGACATCATCAAGGTGCTTCTTGTAAGCATCCTTTTCAGCCTTGGGCGCATTTATGACGGGCTCCTCTGGCTCTGGTGTTTCAAGGACATAGAGCTTATGCTCATGTGTGAGAACAATTCTCAGCGTCCTAAACCAGTTTTGAAAGTTGGTTCCGGTAAGTTTGTCCTTCTCAAGGACCGATTGCAATGAGAACGTGTGAATGTTGTTTGCCATTTGATTGCTACAAAAGAAAAAATTGCATTTAGTCCAAAATATTTTGACTTGTAAAGATTTGATAAACGAGATTAATTAGGCCTTTAATTAATTACGCTCCCACTATTTTATTCAAACTGATAGCCCTCACTATCAACTCATAAGATTGCAACGCACAACCTTCTAGTGAGCCAAGACCCAAAATAATTGGATCAATGCCCAACCAACGCCGGCGTCAAAGACCAAATACTAAGGTAGGCAACTTTTGCCAATTGCATCATATGCAACTCTTGGATAGATGATCATGCACAACTCCTTGCCATGATGCATCTGTGTGCCTCTAGGTACTTGATCCTATCAAGGTTCCCTAGTTAAGTCCAACCCATAAGCCAATACGATGAGTGTGCACCCTGCGGAGGTAGACCCACACACCCACCATCACACTTCCACGAGATAGACAGTGTACCACGCGGAGGCATGCCCACACATAGTCGATCAAGCTTTTCATGTGTGTTGCTTTATGGAAGGCAACTAAAACTTAATATTATTAATTGAGGGGTTTTATTAATACATATACATATCCAAACACCACATACTTATAGTACGTATCATATACTACTATATCCACAACCGTAAACGATAGACATGCAATCACAAACACAAATACATCGGTTATGGCCATACTATAGTAATCCTTTGGAGCAACAAAGGATTATGGTCCACCTATGGTCTTATGCATCTCATGCAACACCTGTGAATCAACCTGTAAGCATGTAATGATCAACATTACAATGAACAACTTCATGGATGCTTTGTGAGGTTGGAACTTCAAGTTGCTTCTTGGAATTAGATCTTCTTGTTGCTTCTCCATGGACGTTCCTTGGAGTTGGATATTCAGGTTGCTTCTTGGAATTGGATCTTCATGGTGCTTCTCCATGGACACTCCTTGGAGTTGGATCTTCAAGTGGCCTCCTTACATCAAGTTTACAAAAACTAAAACTAATCCTATCTCTATTACATCATATGAGTGCAAATATAAAAGGAAAGAATTAATTACACTTTGAAATAAGAGATGAGGCTTGGCATGCAAGCCGAATACTTTATACAAAGGATCCATATGTAACCATTATACATCCATAGAATTCACAAACAAACATATCCACAATATTGACATCCACATTCATTCACAACATTCATAAAAGGGGATACTAGGCCATAACTGTGCATGCACTCACCACATAAAATAGATTTTAAAGGCGACGTGTATGCTATCATAGGTATATCTACATATACGTATATACATATTAAAATTGTAGTACTTTAAATACGGGACATTCCCCATTAAATTGTTTTTGACTCCTACGCAGACAATGCAGGGTACACAGGGGCACTTAGGAATTTTACTTCCGTGCACTTAGGAAAATCAATATTTTCCATAGTCGACCCCGTCCAAAATGTCAAAAACAATAGCCTGTGGCGTATGTGGAATTAGGATTAGATTTGCACACTAGAAGGTTTAATTCACATCGTATGTAACATAAAAATAGTATACAGTGATTCGATCATATCGAAACGAATCTAAATACACCGTAGACCGACGCTGCTCTGATACCACTGTTGGGTTTTGTGGAGAAAACATGCGCGGCAGAAGCAATAAAATACACACAACTCGAAACAGGATCTCGTTGACAACAACATATTTGGAAGGAGTGTTTGCAGGATATACCTTATCGCGGAGAAAGTCCGGCGATGTCCCGCTGCACGACAGTGTGCAACGCTGCTGGCCTACACAGACAGAACTTCTCTCCCGTTTATCAAGCGCGTCGCAGGAAGATCTGGCGGCATTTCTTTGTGGCGGTGACATACACTGCTCGCAGCGTGTACAAGTGCTCGTCGACGTCCTCCGAACGCAGGCGTCAAGGCGTCTGTGTCTCTACTTCGTCCACGTGGATGGACGGAACTCCACGTCATGCTTCCCAAGCCGACAGGAAGGAGTCGTGTCTCTGCGGCGGCGTGCTAGCAGCATGTTTCTCTCCTTTCTCTCCTAAGGACGATGATGGCTAGGGTTTACGTGTGTGAGCATAAACTGAAAAACCTCTATCTATCTTATATAGATATCGGCTGTCAATCCTCCTTTAAACAGGATACGAAGGGAAATAGAGTTTCCTAAACCCATCGGTAAACAGAAACGTTTCGTTAATTAAAATTCTCGTGGATTAATTAGAATATTCCGGAATTCATTAATTAACCAAATAATCACATTAATTGATTAATTAATATCTGACTCTATGCAATCGCTTGGGATGGCTTTATGTGCATATACGCCAACATGCTGGCCATTGGTGGGCCATAGAAGAAGGCAAAAGGCCAGGTGTTGAAGTCAGATGGGAAGAGTTCCGACGTGAATACGTTAGTAGATATTTCCCCAAGACTTACCTAGATGAGAAGATCTCCCAGTTTGAGTGGATAAGGCAAGGACCAATGAACATTAGTGAGTAGGAAGCTAAGTTCATGGAGCTTCTATGGTTATGTCCGCACATGGCTGCTACAGATGAGGAGAGAATTCAACATTTTGAGAAGGGTTTGAACACTGATTTAACCACACTAGTATCTTCTCTAGAGAATAGAGAGAGGTTTGCCACCTTTATGGAGTCAGTTAGGCAGATAGAAAGGTCCGTGATTGAGAAGTGTCAGGCCAACGGTAAGAAAGTATATACCCAGTTCCAAGGATAGAGGTCCGAAAGCTTTATGAAACCAAGGTTTTATGCACCAAAAACACCACCAAGGTTTAATACTCAGACACAGTGGACATCCAGTAAGGGTAGAGGCTGTAGTTTACCACCAGAAGGAGCTCACAGCTCAGCATAAATGTCAGTAACAGGACCGTCTAGACCACAACGGGAGAACATAGTTTGTTATAAATGTGGGAAGATGGGACATCTGATGAAAGATTGTCTAGTTAGAGACATGAGTGTAACCCAACCACTGAGGTAGAGTCAACAAGGCTCTCAGAAGTGATAGTTTAGTAGTAGTACTCAAGGATTTGGACAGACGTCCCAAGCTGGTTCATCTACATCCAACAATAGGGCAAGTGGTCGAAAACCAGCAACGACAAGATTCTATGCTATGAATTAGCCTGAAGCAGTGGTTAACCCACGAGTCATGACAGGTCAGATGGAATTATTTCATTTTGATATGTCTTCATCCTGCTTTGTATCTGTTTTGATTGATCCGGGTGCTACACATTCCTTTATCACTCGAGAAGTGATTCATGACTACAATATGACTGTCAATAATAGAGTAGATAACTTGTTATTAGAAACTCCGTTAGTCGGATCTACAGTGTTGCGGGAGGTATGTTCTCCCTGTGTTCTTTCTTTTTCTGAACATAGCATTCAGGTGGATCTTATACCACTTGAGATGCATGAGTTCGACATAATCCTTGGAATGGACACCCTAGAAAATATAAGGTTGTCTTGGATTGCGGTTCCAAGCAGGCTATGTTCACAGACAATGGTGTTACATGGATCTTTTAGGGGGAAAAAAGATTCTTCCAACCTATCTAGTGTTGGCTATGGTAGCTGAGAAGTTGATGAGACAAGGATGCTTCACATTCTTGGCACATGTGGTAGATACCAGGGTAGAGAGTCCTAGTCTTTCTGAAGTTCCGATTGTTAGGGAGTTTGAGGATGTGTTTCCTGAGGAACTTCCAGGTGTTCCTCCACCCTGAGAGATTGATTTTGAGATTAATCTAATCCCAGGTACGCAGCCTATAGATCAAACACCTTATAGAATGGCACATGCTGAGATGGTAGAACTCAAGAAATAGTTACAAGAGTTGCTTGAAAAGGGTTTTATTCGACTGAGTACTTCACCATGGGGTGCTCCGGTTCTCTTTGTGAAAAAGAAGGATGAGTCTATGTGATTATGCATCGACTATAGACAGCTAAATAAAGTAACCATAAAGAACAAATATCCTTTGCCAAGGATAGATGATTTGTTTGATCAGTTGCGTGGTGCAACTATCTTTTCTAAAATAGATCTGAGGTCAGGATACCATCAGTTATGTATCAAGGAGAGTGACATACCTAATTCAGCCTTTAGGACAAGGTATGGTCATTATGAGTTTGTAGTTATGTCATTTGGACTAACTATGCACCAGCTGCATTCATGGAACTCATGAACAGAATCTTCCAGCCATTCCTTGATCAATTCGTAGTAGTCTTTATAGATGACATCCTGATTTACAATAGAGATGTTCGACAACATGAGCAACACCTTCGTCAAGCTCTGACTTTACTGAGAGAGCATAAGCTATATGCCAAATTTAGTAAGTGTGAATTCTGGTTATCAGAAGTGTCTTTCCTAGGACACATAATATCTACTTCAGGTATACGTGTTGATCCTAAAAAGGTAGAATCTGTCTTGGAGTGGGAACAGCCAAAGACACCAACAAAGATACGCAATTTTCTAGGACTGGCAGGCTACTATAGGAGGTTCATTAAGAACTTCAATTCTGTAGCATTACCCCTAACCTAGTTGACCAGGAAGGAGGTTCCTTTTGTCTAGAATGACAAGTGTCAACATTCTTTCCAGTCATTGAAAGAAAGGTTGACCAGTGCACATGTGTTAGTGTTACCTGAGTAGGGAAAGGGCTAAATTGTTTTCTGTGATGCTTCTAAAAATGGTATAGGATGTGTGTTGATGTAGGATAAACAAGTGATTTCTTTTGCTTCTCGATAGCTTAAGAAACACGAGGAAAATTATCCAACACATGATCTAGAATTAGCTGTAGTGGTTCATGCGTTGAAGATCTGGAGACATTATCTTTATGGAGAGACATTCTAGATTTTCATGGACCATAAGAGCCTAAAATACATCTTTTCACAGCATGAGTTGAATATGAGACAACGCTGTTGGATGAAATTAATCAAGGACTATGATTGTACAATTGATTATCATCCAGTAAAGGCTAATATAGTGGCTGATGCACTAAGTAGAAAATCATCATCACCAACCATGGACAAAGCACAGTTGAACTCTTTAGTGTGCTTTAAACGAGACATGTTTGTCTCTTTGAGGCAAGATAATGTACAACTTAAAGTATCCTTGTTAGCTGGACTGTTAGCTGAGATGCACATAAAACCTACTCTGAAACAACAAATCAAAGAAGCACAACAAGCTGATATTGTGATTCAACAGATCAGGTCAAAATATGGTAGTGAGAAACAGGATGGTTTTCTCAAGTCAGATGATAAGGTAGTCTGTTACCATGGTAGGATGGTAATACCTGATGCCAATGATTTAAGAAAGTTAGTCATGGAAGAAGCTCATTCATCTATGTATGCAATGCATCCATGGAGCACCAAAATGTATCATAGCCTGAAAGATATGTATTGGTGGCCTGGTTTGAAGAAAGATGTAGCTGAGTTTGTTATGCAGTGTCTAGTATGTCAGCATGTTAAAGCTGAACATCAAAAGCCCGTAGGAACAATGCAACCTTTACCTATACCACAGTGGAAATGGGATCACGTGACCATGGACTTTGTGGTTGGTTTGCCAAGGACAACCAAAAGTCATGATTCCATTTGGGCGATAGTTGATAGGTTGACTAAGTCAACACATTTTCTTCCTGTCAAAACAACCTATACTGCTGAGAAACTTGCATAGATCTATATAGATGATATAGTGCGTTTACACGGGGTTCCATCTACAATTGTTTCTGATAGAGGTCCCCGGTTCATGAGTCATTTTTGGGAACAACTACATACAGCTTTGGGTACATAGTTAAGGTTTAGTACCACCTTTCACCCATAGACAGATGGACAATCTGAGAGGACTATACAAACTTTAGAGGATTTGCTTAGGGCATGTGTCCTTCAGTTTATAGGAAGTTGGGATATACACTTGAGCTTAATAGAATTTTCTTACAACAATAGTTATCAGCACATTATTGATATGGCACCATATGAAGCATTATATGGTAGACGTTGTAGATCTCCATTGTGTTGGTATGAAACATGAGAATACCAACTTTTGGGTCCTGAAGTAGTACAACAAACAACTGAGAAGATTAAAGTAATACAACTACAGTTGAAGGCTGCACAGGATAGACAGAAGTCATACGCTGATAAACAGCAAAGACCTTTAGAATTCCAAGTTGGAGACATAGTATATCTCAAAGTCTCACCTTGGAAAGGTGTTCTTAGATTTGGAAAGAAGGGTAAGTTAAATCCTAGATTTATGGGGCCTTATCCAATCATTGAATGGATTGGAAAGGTAGCCTATAAGTTGGAGTTGCCACCTGAACCACAAAGATTGCATCCAGTATTCCATATATCCATGTTGAGAAAGTGTCACCCTGACACAGAGTTAGTCTTGCAACCTGTGGAGGTAGAGTTAAATGAAGATGAATCCTATGTAGAGGGACCAGTGTTGATTCTTAACAGGAGAATCAAAAAGTTGAAAAAGAAAGACATAGTTCTTGTGAAAATTCTCTGGCATCATTGTGGCGTTGAAGAAGCTACGTGGGAGCTGGAGGAAGAGATGAGGAGGAAGTACCCTTCTCTTTTCTCTTGATGATTTTGGGAATGAAATCCCTATTAGGGGTGGATAATTGTAACATCCCTGACCTGAGTTATGCCTTAACCCTAGAAGTTTTGCTTAAGTAAGTCTTTTAGATTCTTGTCTTTATCTTTTGAAAAGTAATTAAGACTAAAGGAGAGCTTATGTTTCAATTTTGGTCCTATTTGAATAATGTTGAAACAATGTTTTACATGTTTTGGACTAAAGTGCAATTTAGCCAATTTAAGGGGGTTACCTTGCAAATGTTACATGATAAATTTTCCTCAAGTGTTATAGCATCATAAGAATGAGAATGATGCTGAGGTATGGCTTCCACAAGCCTAAGTTCCAAGAAGGAGCTTGTTTGAGTAATGCTTGTGTATTGAATGCGAGTTTTGGTGTAATTTGCAAATTACCCAAAATCTAGGGTTGAATATGTAAAATACCATTTCAAGAATGTCCCTACTATTTCTTGGTATCATTTGGAGAAAATAAAAAGAATGGGGCGTCTTGTTTGAACCACTTTTGAGGAGAGATAATCTTGATAATAAAATAATCAAGATTTAAACATAATTGAAACCCTAATTTATTTTGTAGCAAAAATAAATATATTAATTGAAGTGCCCATCAACTAAAAAGGCTGTGGTTGAAATCCTATATTGCAAGGACGTCTAAATGCCTTGAGTAGCATCAAAATATCCTAAGTAGGTGAAGAAACCCACTCACATTTGTTAATTAAAAAGTAATGTCCACTAAAAATGGATAATAATATTATAATGATTAAGGTGCTTAAGTAGTTGCTTTTAATTCAAGGATAAACGAAAGGAAATTGAGGGTAAGGAAGTTGGATTGGAGGAAAGGAAGGGAGGGGGCATGTGGCAAAGAAAGTGGATGGATTTTCTTCTACTTTCTCTCTCCTAGAAAACCAATTACATATACTCCATTTTCTCCTTACTTGAAAGGCTATTTTGCAAACCACTTTCTTCCTTTTCTTTGGCCAACGACCAAGGAGCTTAGGATCAGGAGGAAAACGTTCCCCAAGCTGAAGGTAAGCTCCATGATCATCTTCAACCTTGAATTGATGGTTGAAATTGGATTTCAACATTGATTTTCTTCTCTCTTCTATCCAATGCTCAACCTTGATCATCTTTTGCATTCAAAGAGTTGGAAACGAACCTTGGATAGTTGAAGGAGCTTCATTCACCATTAGAGACATGAAGCTTGAAGCTTTGAAGCTACTTAGAAGGCGGGTTATATAACTTGAACCCATCAATGTTATTATTGATTTCAATTTCTCATCATATGTTGATCTTTTATTTGCTTCTAGAATAATTGTTGAATTTATCATATGTATGGCAATAGAAATCGGAGGTCTGAAGCTTGATGATGATGACATCATCTTAGCACACACCTCAAGAATAATAGAAGCAAACAGTTTCATTTGGTTGGTCAAACGGTTTCAAAACCGTTAGAGACCAAACAGTTTCATTTGGTTGGTCAAACAGTTTCAAAACCGTTAGAGACCAAATGGTTTCAAACCGTTTGGTGACCAAACGGTTTCAAAACCGTTAGAGGTCAAATGGTTTCAAACAGTTAGAGGTTAAATGGTTTAAAAAATGTGTAAAGGTGTAATGGTTTCAAACTGACCTAATCCACATGGTCTCAACCTTGGATGGCCAAACGATTAGAACTCAATTAACTTCAAAGCCCTAGATTAATTGATGTCAAAACCCTAATTTAGGTTCAATCGGTTTCAATTCTGATTTGACCAAACAGTCCCAAACTGTTTGTGGACCAAACAGTTTCAAACCGTCTGAGGGACTAGTGGTCAAGACCGTTTAAGGTCTAACGGTCTTCAGACCGTTTGGAGGTCAAGTGACCTCAAGACCGTTTGAAGGATTTTGAGACCAAGACCGTTTGATGGTCTAACAGTCTCAAACTGTTTGAGGTTTTAGACCAAGACCGTTTAAGGTCTAACGGTCTTCATACCATTTAAGGATGTTGAGACCAAGACCGTTTAAGGTCTAACGGTCTTCAAACCGTTTAAGGATGTTGAGACCAAGACCGTTTAAGGTCTAACGGTTTTCAGACTGTTTGGAGGTTTGGTCCAAGACCGTTTGAAGGATCAATTGGTCCAAGATAGTTTGGAGGTTTGGTCCAAGACCATTTGAAGGCTCAATTGGTCCAAGACAGTTTGGAGGTTTGGTCCAAGACTGTTTGAAGGCTCAATTGGTCGAAGACCGTTTGGAGGTTTGGTCCAAGACCGTTTGAAGGCTCAATTGGTCCAAGACCATTTGGAGGTTTGGTCCAAGACCGTTTGAAGGCTCAATTGGTCCAAGACCATTTGGAGGTTTGGTCCAAGACCGTTTGAAGGTTCAATTGGTCCAAGACCATTTGGAGGTTTGGTCCAAGACCGTTTGAAGGTTCAATTTGTCCAAGACCGTTTGGAGGTTTGGTCCAAGACCGTTTGAAGATTCAGTTAGACCAAGACTGTTTGAAGGTCTAAATGGTCTCAAACCGTTTGAATGTGCAATTGGTCCAAACCGTTTGAAGGTCCAATTGATTCAAACCATGTAATTACTAATAACCCCATAAGTGGTTGAAGAGTATCTCAAGGATGATTTCAATGGAAACTTCTGAAGTACTTAGGTGATTAGTATAATGAGAGTGATTATCACTTGATGCTTATGAAAGTAATAAATTCAATACACTATGATACACATAGGTGCATGTACTTAGTGAAAGGTTAAGTCAATTGAATAAGGTATGATGGTAATGTGTGTTCCTAGTACATGGAATAATGATAAGTATGATTTAATACTTAAATAATGCTATGTGCTCCAAGATATGTGGAAGCACTGATTTAGGGTTGGGATTAATGAGGTAATCATAAAACCCTAATCAATGGAGAATGTGAAACCATAATATAGGGTGATGTTATATGAAACCCTAATATAGGGTGATGTTATGTGAAACCCTAATATAGGGTGATGTTATGAGAAACCCTAATGGATAAAGATGGGAAACCCTAACCCTAATGAGGGAACAATGATGTTATCTTTGTATTGGAAAATGTTGATATGTAATTGATATGGTTGTTATCAAGTATACTAACCATGCAGGGTTCATGAGATGATGAGCATAACCAGGTATGAACTATGATGTTAATGGGCCATGTGAGCCATTATTTTATTTGTTGCCTAGTGAGAGGTGACAAGAAGTTGAATAAGCCTGGTGAGCTATGTGAGATGCTTGTGTAACAAGTATCATGGATACCTTGGTCAGATGACCTGAAGGTAATAGTTATCTGATAGTGGTAACCATGTTCAGTGATGAACTAAAGGTTTGAATAGCCAGATTCAGTAAACATGATGATGATATTGTTGAGGGATGTGAATTCCCAGTAATGAGACAAGGGATTGAGTCCCAATGCTTTATAAAGTTTTGAAAAGTACTGAATAGGAGTATTGTTTCTTTGTATCATTTGTCATAATAATCACTACTACAGAAAATGCTTTTTACAATGGGAAAAACACAACAGTTCTGTTGATTATGTTGTAGTTAGCATATCTTTTACAACAAGTCTATTTTTGTGTTGTGAATTATATATTTTATACAACACAAGTTATATACAACGGACCAAACTCGTTGTAGTATATGTGATACTACAACAGGTGCTAAATTGTTGTAATAGACTGTAATATCACAACATACTCAAACCCGTTGTAAAAGACCATAATTATACAACATGCTCTAATCCGTTGTAATAGTCACATATGCTAACTTGTTGTAATAGATCATCATTACACAACATACTCTAAACCGTTGTAAAAGATCATAATTACACAACATGCTCTAACCCGTTGTAATAGTCATGTATGTTAACTCGTTGTAATAGACCATCATTACACAACATACTCTAACCCATTGTAAAAGATCATAATTACACAACATGCTCTACCCGTTGTAATAGTCACATGTGTTAACCCGTTGTAATAGACCATCATTACACAACATACTATAACCCGTTGTAGTATACTATAATTACACAATAGGCTTTCACCTATTGTTATAGTTACCCGTTGTAATAGACCACAATTACACAACAGGTTTGCACGTCATTTGTTGCATATGTACAACAAAGAATATATGTGTTGCATAAAATGAAACTGGTTCAGCGGTTTAATATGTGCCTTACTTTCAAGTGGTCTCAAGTTCGAAACCTTGTGTCTAGTTGTATTTTCCTTTTGTCTCAACATGTTATATACAACACCCCTATTACAACAGGTGTGTTCAATGATCTACAACATGTATTAACTGTTGTATAAAATACATATATTACAACATGTGCAACACCTGTTGTATAAAGAACCCCCCCATAAGACCACGCGATCTAATACAACAGTTGACACCCGTTGTAAAATGAAAAATGAACTGTTGTAAAAACCATTTTTTGTAGTAGTGAATTCTTGTTTGAAAACTTGACTGATGCTAAAAGAATATGGTAGTGTACTTAAGTAATCAATTGGAATATTATCATGTAGATCCCTGACCATAAATCCATCATCATTAGTAGCTAGTGATGGTGAAACAGATTCTCCTGCTGGTTAAACTGGAGCGTATATTGTTGAATATACGAGGTTTCTCCTAGCCAAAAATAGGAGGATTAGAGTGCAACTTCAGTTGTATACTCAAGATATGTTTAAGAGCATGGTGAACAGGCCCATGGCTCAGTGTGATGGAGCATGGATGCGTTCATGGCTCAGAGAGCACAGTGAATTGGCATGTGGCTCAGATTTACTAGCGCCAGGACCTGTACCAAGGTGGGCTAGAGAATGGGTAGCCTATGAGAGATAACCCTGTGACTGAGGTCACTTAAAGCAAGAGACTGCGGTCCTGCTTGTGGTCTCACACTGACCGAGACGGATGAGATCGAGGAGTTCGACTCTTCCTTTGATCTTGTATGGCACCGACTTTGGGTTTTGCAACCGAAGGTTGGATTTGAGTGGTACGACTCACTTCCTCAGGGCATAAGAATGATTCTAAAATGTAATCAGCCGCGTAGCATATTTGCTTAAGGATGAATTACATAAATCATTAGTTGATGATACTTTTCTTATTGTATCCTAAAGTGTATAGATGTTATACATGTTCTTCATATTCCTTATTAAAATGAATATATGACTTACTAATTTATCATTTATAGCTATAATGCTTTAAAAGATGATATTGCTCTATTCTACTTAATAATAATTAAATCCTACTGTTAAATAGAGATTCCTATACTTAGTGTATTACTATTAACTGCAATAATAATGTTTCTGGCGGAGAGTTATATCTCTCGCTGGGACAATTTCAATTGTCTCACCCCATGGGATCCAACATTTCTAGGTGGACGAGGATGAGGAGGTAGAAACCCTACAGCAAGAGAAGGACAGCAGCATCAGGGACAACAATGATATCTCAGGTGGAGATACTGACTGTTGTGTCTTGTAGATATGAGTCCTATGTATCGTCTCTGTACTCTCAGGTCCTTGGAGTCAGTAGTTAGTGCTTTTATGATCGATCTGAGATTTTGGCATTGAATGCCTCGAGGTCTTATGTTGCTTATGTGTAGATTTAATAGAGCAACTGTTGTATGTAATCCTCAAGAAGAGAAGGTACATGGTATGTACTTTGTGGACCAGAATGTGTATATAATATTTTGATTCTTGTTATAAGAGTTTCCCGGAAATGGATCTCTTTGCAAATGGTTTTAATTTTTAGTGATTTTCAGTAATCCACTGCTAATGTTTTATTCCGCATTAATCATTATCTGTTGTTTGGGGTCTGTCGTCACATTATCCTTGACTTTAAGGTCCACCTTGAGTGGGGGACACTAAAAAGTGTTGCTCGATATACACATGTTGTTACAACTAATCACATAGACACCTACATAATAGAGTAGGGGACAATAATACATCAAGTTGATAAATGTCGACGTGCATGTTGCATGCGAGCATGTCATGGTATGCAAAGTCCACAATTGAAATTCAAAATAAGGATGTTAAAATTTTGTTTCAAGTTCAAAGATGTCCAAATTTATGCAAAATTGTCTAGCTTGAAATGTAGGACCAAATATTTTAGAAATTTTCTAGCTTTGAAATCAGGCCCAATTACATAATTTGTCAATTGATATAGAGTGTTGATTCTATAAAATTATATGTAAACCCAATAATTAAATAAACTATTAATAAAAAAATAAATATTTAGTTTTAGGGAAAATAGGTATTGAGTTTTTTGTTTGTTAGTAAGTATATTATTATGCTTCTGAAGTGTTATATTAAGGATATAATGCAATTAAATAAATATATATACTACAATTAATCCTTAGCAAGACTCTATTCCTTCGAGTCCCTTCACCTAAAACCAACTTACTTTTTGTTCATACATCATCTTCCATAAACAAATTAACCCAAATTTACAATATCAAACCAAGACCTGATTTTTCTTGGACAGAATATGTCATATTCACATGTTTACATGTTTCACTCATTATTTTGACGTTCACATATGATCACTTTGTATTCAACATTGACTAAATATTTTAGAAAAAGAATGGGACAGTAAAATAATTACAAGCAATAGAAAAAGGTATTATTATTATACAACATGAAGAAAAGGAAGAAAATATGATGTGTTTAGTTCGTTAGAGGACATGACATAGTGGAGGTTCATTGGGATTTCTTGAAAGTGGAGGTTATGAATTTTTGGGGAAAAGGGGGTAGGAAAAAGATCTTAATATTTTGCGACAAATAAACTATTCATTATAAACTTAACAAGATCCCCATATTCCATAACCCATTCTATACTTTGAAGTTTTTTAGATGACTATTATGTTTCATTTTTAATTTAAAAGACAATGATGTGCCAAAAATGTAGAGTTTTCTTTTCAATATCTCCCTCATATTTGGCAATATTCTTTAAAACTCCCTCTCTTATCCCCTCTCTTTTGTTCAAAATTCCAATAAAATCCACATAGCAACAGAAGCTACCGATGCCATGACGTGCTACTTATTTACCAATTTTTAGCTATACTCAATTGTCATTATATATATATATCATAATACAATATTAACATTATATTCAAATACAAAAATTCATGTTAAAATATATCTTATAATTTTTATTAACAAAGAAAACCCTCTCAGGTAGGTTGTAAATAGACTCACTCTGATAGGGTAAACCTTACTGGCTTGACATGAGATGAAAAATCACCTATTCCTGTCCCAAATTTGTGTGTTGTGCCATTTTGGGGAGCACTTTGGCCAGGAATGAATCTCAGATCTCTTTATAAGAGGAAAATTTCATGTATTAAAATAAAACGTAAAATTACAATATGCTAAATTTTGGGTAATCTCTTGGGAAATTTTTTATAGCAGTCAATCTTTGAAAGGATGACAATATACATGCATTTTATGTTGCATGTCCATAATTTAAAAAATCGAGTGCATTTTGGCCAAATAAAAAATACAAGGTTTGTGCCTAGTATTGAAATGTAGCATGTGATGCATTTAACATTTTATTTTATATTTATGATTTTTTCCCTCACGAAGTACCCATGATAGATTCCTAGTCAAAGGGTTCAATTGTACAACTCATTGATTAGATCATGGTGACATACTATCACATTCCAGTCCATTAAAGTTCATCCTATCAGAGAGAGTCCATTAGCAACATGTTTGGAAGGGTTTCTTATCAATCAAAGATATATATTATATCTTTAACATGTATAATTTTTCATATTCTGCTAGACAAATATAAAGTTGTAATATTATATTATGATATATGTATCAAAATAAAATTGAGTATATCTGAGAATAAATAAACAAATAACACAACACAACATCCATAATTACTGTTTCTTTATTGTAATTTTGATCAAAAGAGAGGAGTAATAAGAATTCAGGATAAGAAAGGGGTTTTAGGGAATATTGGCAATGTGAGGAGGTATTGAAAATAACTCAAATATGTAGCAAGTCGATGTGCCAAGAGACATAATGTGAGGAGGTATAGAAAATAACTCAAAGATCAACTCAAATGATTTTAAGTGAAATATATTTTAATATTATAGCTCCTAAAAACATTTCAATATACAAGATGATTCATATTTTAAGATTGTCAATTAATATGTGATTGAAGCACCCTTAGATAAATGGCTATTTTCATTGGAAAGAATAAAATCTAGTTTACATAAAGGATGATTGGTTGCAAAAGGGTTTCAAATAAGTTTAAAGTGGTGACTATGAGGAATTTTTTCATTAGTTTGTATGGTTAAAGTCATCAAATTCATGCTTGCCTTGCAACTTGTTATGATAATCAAATCTTGAAAATGGATGTTATTACTTCTTTCCATAATGGGATTGAGGATGTGTATATGCACAACCCAAAGGTTTTATTGCACTAAGTGACGCAAATAAAGTATATCAGCTACAAAGGTCAATCTATGGATTCAAGCAAGCATCTAGAAGCTTTAATTTTATTTTTGACGAGAAAGATAAAGAGTTTGACTTTATAAAAAATGAAGATGAACCTTGTGCTTCAAGAAGATTAGTAGAATCATTAATGTACTTTTCATATTGTATGTATGTGACATACTATTGATGATAAACAACATATCTACTCAAGAATTGGTACCTTCTCCATGAAGGATTTAGGTGAAGCATCCTATATTCTAGGAATCAAGATTCATAGAGATAAATCTCGAAGGCTTTTTGGCCTAAGATAGAATACATACATCGACAAAGTAAAAGGCTCAACATGGAGGATTCTAAAAGATGAAGTTTGCCCATGTCTCATGATATAAGTCTCTATAAATCCCAATGTCCTAACTCTATATAAGAGCAGACATACATGAGTGATATTCCATATGCATATGCAATAGGATCTTTCTTGTATGTAATGTTTTGTATACACCCATATGTCTTGTATGCTTTTAGCATGACAAGCAAAGATCCTGATGAAGGTCACTAGATTGCATTAAAGAATATCCTGAAGTACTTGAAAAGAGCAAAGGATCAATTCGAGATATATGAAGGTGAAGAAGAGTTAGTTGTGAAGGCTTACAACTAGGATGATTATCAACAACAATTAGGATCATGTTTTTCCTGAAGAGAGGAGTTGTAATCCAGAAAAGTTCCAAGCAAGAGACACTGGATAAATCTAAATCACAAGTCAAGTATATTGCCGCATGAAATGCAAAAAAGGAAGCAATATGGATTAAGAAGTTCATTAGATAACTTGGACCAACCATTATGAACACACTGGAGCTTTATTGTGGCAACAATGGATCATTGCATTGGCTAAGGGACCCATGTTTTATCAGTGTTACAAGAACATACCACAACTATATCATCTCATACAAGATATTGTATCATGAGGAGATGTAAAGATTTACTGAGTATCAACTGAAAATGATTTTGTTGTTGATCACTTGAAAAAAGTACTCTCATAGAAGAAGCTTAACAATCATCTTATGTTACCTAGAATTTGACTCATGAGTGATTGGCTCTAGTATAAGTGGGAGACTGTTGGTTGTATGTACGGAGATCGATTAAGTGATTAATTTAATATGGATATGTTGTATATAATTTGATTATTAATATAAGACAATTATGCTTATGAAGTTTGTTTTAGTAGTGAGATAATGAACAAGTATAATAATGTCCTAATAATGTTTTAGCTTGGTAAAGTATGGTTTGGGTGAGGACCTGAACATGAGAACAAATGTATACTCAATAGTACTCTCTCATGTTATGTCCCTAGTCAGTTATTATTGTATACATTATAGGACAACAATAATACTTAAGAGTGGTATGTATGCTGAATAATGACCATGTCTCTTCATTCATGACATTAGATATCAATTCAAATACATGGGTACTTGTTAGAGATTGTTAGAGAACAAGTTGTTTTGGACATATCCACTCTGAGGATGACACATGAAAGCCACACAATGACAATCAAAGTCATATCTCAATGTGATAGTGGTGATTGTGATCCTGAGACCTAATGTTACTACAATAACACATGTTGTTCTTTGTACCTTAACACTATCCAACATGACTCTGAATAAATATATCCATACATGTAGTGATTGAGTATATTGTGACACTAGTGGATTTTATAAGTGATGTAGATAGAATATGTCCCTCCTATTAGACTGATACTATGGCCACTTGATAAGTGACACAATGTGATGTGTGGATATGCTCATGTGAGCCATATATGACATTAAGCTCATACAATCTCAATGGTGTGCTCTAGTTCAAGAAACATAGATTGAATGTTAAGAGGATGAAAATTAAAGTCTTGGTTTCAATGCAGATTCACAACAAAGGGTTTATACAATCATGATAACATTGGTCACTTACATGTGAAAGTTGTTCTTAACTTATTTCAATTACTTGAGTTAAGAAATGACATTTTCCCAGATACTACTCATTTCTTGTAAGGTCTTTGACATCACCACTGATGTAATGTGCAACCTACAGGGAAACACTTATTAGGATGCATAAGGGAATTGAAGTTCATAATCATATGCATGATTAGAATGGTTCAGAAATTATGTAAAAGGCTTAATTTCTACCCACCAAATGACTATTAGGCCAATAATGTCGACTTGAAGGTTCACTTTTTTCTTGGAATGATTGTTAATTGATTGAATGGTTATCACTCGAGAAACTGGACAATCAACTGACTATATAACATAACCAGTCGATTGGATAAAATTTAGGAAACAACAAGATAAAATGAGACTTGTTTGATTTGGAATAAAACTAGAAAATTGGATCAGAATAGGATTGGCCATTAAATCAATTGCTTGTATTAATCAATCAGTTGGGTGACCCAATCAGTCGATTGGATAAAAAATTAGTGGACTGGGAAGTATGTCTGAGCTTTCCTAATTTTATTCTGTTCTAAGTTGTGGTTAAGAATGGGATTAGATTTTAGAAATCAAATCCCATGACTTTCCCATAAAAAAGGTGCACATCTAAGGGAATTAGATACAATTGACACTCATCGGGACACAAGTTGTCAAAAAGTTTTTCCTCTTGGAGAGAGAAAACTCATCCTAAGGTTGATACTCCACAATAAGAGGAGAAGAAGAGCGAGTGATTCTAACACGATAACAACTCCTAATTCCACTTCTTCTTAGAGACCAAGGTGGTGAACTAAGAGCTCTCACATCTGTATGAATGGTGTAGAGGCCAAGGCCCTTGTGTAGAGGTTTGATGACAAGGAATTTTTCCAAGCAGAATATGATGTCTTAAAGTGACGATGAGGCAAAAATAACGACAATGACTTTAGATTTGGATCCAAAAGTGTGAGTCATATACCAAAGTAAGACATTGGACAACTAGTATGCACTAAGGTGTATTCAATATCCCTTCTAATCTTTAATATACAAACATTTTATGGCTACGATAGATCCATTAGATATGGGTTTTTGTTGGATTTTTTTGTATTTCTGTTACACCTCTTCCCTCAAAACCCTATGATGCAACACAATTGACTTGATACAAAGAAAAGATACCATACAAAGGTGAGTATCAGGTACTATCCAATATATGCATGGATCTAATTGTGCATACAGTCAGGGTACACCACTGTCATACCCCAATATTTAGAACTAGCTAAGAGAACAAGAAATATATTGATAAAACCTTAATAGATTGAGAAGGATACATTCAGGGTAATCATATTAGCTTTTGGTCCAATTTTAACCAATATGAGTATTTTGAACTTAGGAGCGAATGATTATTTGATTACAACCTTATGATACTAGGAAGATTATTTAGGGCCCCTTTATATGCTGAGTGTGATTTTCTATTCAAACTCGATGCTATTTGGGCATGAGGAAAATGATATATGTTACATGATTTGGGGTGTACAAAATTAGTTTTATATGGAAGCATTAGGAGATAAACATATATAAACAATAGGCTTTTGATCAGTCAGACAATGTAGGAAACATAGATAGATTTTTACAAGGCATATATGTATGTATGCGATTAAGAGAGAAAGATTTCTCTCCCTCTCCCATGCCCCTGGCGGAGGCCGAACGCCTGGGAGGGTGGCAAATCAAGGCGGAAACTATGATCGAACCTGGGTCCCTTTGTTAGGAGACACCGACAAAGTAGGAAACATAGACAAATTTGTACAAGACATATATGTATGTATGCGTGTATGTATGTATGCATGCATGTGTGTGTGTATACGTGTGTGTGTGTGTGTGTGTTTGTGTGTGTAAGTTGTATTGCTTTGTGCTTGTTGGAAGAGCTAGATAACGATTACTATTATGTACCACACTTTTCACCATGCCATGTATGACAAATTATATTCTTTATTGATCACAATTACTTTTGAGATGATATTAGAGATGTAGAGTGGTTGTTTTTGGTGGGAAGTATGGTGATATATTAGAATAGATGAAGGTAATGAGGGATACGATATGTTTACTTCCATTGTGATTAGATTAAAAAATGGAAACTGTCCAATGTCCATCAATCAGCTGGTTTTTATTTTCCTTTTGCCTCGATGACCAGTTCATCATGGACTGGGAAGGAGTATCCTATGCAAACTGTATATACGGTTCAAAACTTTGATGACTGGGAAACAACTAATATCTTACCATGCAAAAGTGAGCATACCTTGTTCCATATTTCATTTGGGGATCTACCTGAGAAAGATGATTCCCAATTGGATCAAATTTTAACTAGTATAACAACGCCCGAAAAGGAAGGAATGGACTTTAAGAATCCATGTGACTAGTGGGATCTACAAGGAACAACATTCCCAATCATGGATGGAAAGCCACATACCGGAGAAACTAGAGAAGAGTGAAATCCAGATCTATAAAGGTAGGGGCTATAAAAGAAATAAGGTGACATATAATCTCATCATGACAAAATGAGGCTCAACCCCTATCAATGAACGCAAGGTTCGGTGAAAAAAATGCGTATCAAGGCAAGTGATAAGATGTTTGTCACAAACAATAAAAACTACGGCGCTGCTGTACCGGTTGAATGGCAGTTGAGGTACGAGAATGCCAAATAAAGTCATAGGTTTCTCCTTATGGGAGATGAGGTGGTCGAGGAATCGGGAGTGCAGTCACTAGATTTCTCTAGTCACAATGAAACTACTACATGTAGTGGTTTTAGATAGTGCAGGAGATCAATACTGATCTGAAGGAGATCATAGAAGATAATATGAACCATTTCTTTACTTGTGAAAACTATGAGATCCTACTCAGTGCGTGATGTTATAGCCATGCCACACTCAGCTCTGGGACTTGTCCAACGTTTGAGGGAAGCCTAAGAAATGACAGTATAAACCACAACGTTTGCTTGACCATGGTAGCCTAAAGAAAGAGAAGGGGATGTACATGTAGTAGAGAGAAGGAGAACACAAAAGATAAAGGTGTCGCGGATATGAGTTCTTTGGAAATGGAGATCTTTGATTATGACCACCTTGCACGGAGCTATGGTGTCATTCATTCTGAGGAGGTCAGGACATACTAGGAGGTGAGGTTTTTCAACGTTTTCATGGCTTGAAAGGGGAGCCCTACCTCGTCGGAGCGTAGTTGCAGAGTCCATTCTGGAAGGTAGTTTCTTGCTCGAAGGGGACTAAGAACATGCTTGACTAGGAGAAATACCAACTGGATTCAAGACTATATCTGTGACCAAAGAAGAGAAGGAGGGTGGAGCCTCCTCTAACAAACATCCTCAGATCTCAAACCAATGGCTAGGATCTAACTACATAAGTTAAACTTCAAAGAGTTGTATCTTGATATGTGGGTTCTATTTTGGGATTTCATGCTATCCATGTAAAGATAATTGAATGTAGAATTTTATAAAAATACTTTCAACATACATTCTAGATTCTTACTATTCATTTATATAGGGTTTACCAAAAACTATATAATTTTAATGGCATGTTCATAAAAAATTGTAAGTGATTCTAGAAATTAATGAATATTTTACCTAGGGTGTATATTGATGTTTTTGATATGATGACAAATCCTGATCTATATAATTTGAAGTCTTACCTAGGTTTTTGATATAAACCCTAATATGGGCATTATGGGTATTTCACCCATTGTTTGACCATGAAACAATATGGGATTTTTGCCCAAACACTAATGTCTAGTGTTCTAACAATTTTTTGAAGGTTTGGTGTGGTTTCATCCCTTCATTAATTAGTATTTGTTTTTAGACCTAACAGAATATCATATGATGTGTTTTGTGGATATTGATGAGATATTACATTACATATATTCTTGATCGCTATGAAATAGAGTTTTTGGAATATTTATATCTTATTTTAAGTGAGTAACGGTAATTAGATACATGTATTTATAAATGAAAATTTTCCTTTTATCATGTATCAACATGTTCACATATAGTACATTATGTGTGTTATTCGAGTATGAGGATTATACTGATTATATAATGTGATTTTAGATGATGTTCAACACCAAGCTTTTATTGTGGTTTTAGATTAGATTTGTGTTTATCTAAACAAGAATCCTAATTTAGTTTGGAAGGTTAGAGTGATGGGGGTTTGAGGAAATAAAGAGAGAAAAATAAGCATGGACTTATGGAATCTTTTGATATCAAGGTAATAAAACTATGGAACAAGGAATCAAGAACACATTAAAGAAATCATCAAGATTGCAAGGTAAGTGGCCCCTGTCTATTGAATTTCATTATATTATGATTAATCCTACACATACCTACAAAGCAACTTAGAGATTAAGTTACTTTTAGGCTTTAATGTTTCATATCCTGTCATGCTATGATTAATCAAATTTTGTTCAATTTGAGTTATGTTGCCAAATTATCAAATGTCAAGTATTAGCGATTCACATAACTTCAAGATACTCAGTAACTATATGTTTAGTTTAGTTTGTTTCCTTAATTATTTAGACTCAGATGTCATATATTTGATATCGGAAATCAATTAAGTCATTCTATCAGAGCTTCAGATTAAGAATTATTCAGACAAGTAGAATATCAGATTTTAGATTCACATTTCAATTCAATTCAAAATTAAAGAACAAAGTTACAAATTTAGAGATTATAGATTAAGATTTAGAGATAAGGAATTAAGAATAGATTCAGAGATAATAGATTGAGATTTAGAATTAAGAAATTAAGTACAAAGATAGAAAATAACATCAGAATATTAACTATATACATTATAGGATAAGTCATCAGTAAAGAGTCTCGATATGATTCAGAACACATTCAAAACATTATAATTAAACTACCATCATCAATCAAGCTTCACACAATGACCAATCTAGCTAAGCATGTAATCATCCAAGTTAATTCTAATTAGATGGTTAATAAAAAAGGGTGATTATACCAATGATAGGAGGAGACAAATGATTGGTTGGAGGTCCAACTGACCGGCTGTAGGAGTCTAGACATTGCAAGGACCAGACGACTGATCCTTGAGACCAACTGGCAGACCAGGAGGCCAGTAGACCGGTTCAAGGGTTGAAATGATCGACTCAGACTGGTCCAAGCACAAATCATCATCAACAACAAGTTGATACATATGATGTGGATATTAAGTAGTAGTAATTCCTTGTGGGTCCAAGGAATTACAATAGGATGGCCATAACTATTACTTATTTTTATTATTGTATTTTTTCATTGTGGTTATAGAATGTATATGATACATACTATAAGTATGTGGTGATTGGATATGTTTGTGTATACAACTATAAAATCCCACAATATAATATTAAGTCTTTGATATTTTCCATAAGCAACAAATGAAAACTTGATTGACCAAGTGTAGGTTATGCCAAAGCAAGGCGCATGTCCATCTCGTGGATGTGCGATGGAATTATGTAGATTTGCCAAAGCAGGGTGCATATTCTATCATGTTGGCTTTTGGGTTAGGCTTAACTAGGTGATCTTAATGAGATTAAGTATGTAGAGCATGAAGATAGATTGTGACAAAGAGTTGCACACACCATCTATCCAAGAGTTGCATTTAGATGCAATTGGAAAAAGTTTTCTACCAAAATAGTCAAGTTGTGGACGGTCAGCCAAAGCTGACTCATGATTTGATGAAATATGGATCTTGGCTCACTAGAAGATTGTATGAGGTAATCTTCTAAATTGATCAATGAAGGTTATCAATTTGAAAAAAATTGTGGGAACAATAATTAATTAAAGGCCTAACTAAATATCATTGAATATATTTTAATCAAATCGAATCAAAAGTGTTTTGACAAATTGTAAATTTTCTCTTGTAGAATCAAATGATGACAAATAATATGTTTTTGCTGTGATCGGTCCTTGAGAAGGACAAGCTGAATGAGAATAATTTCCATGATTGGTTTAGGATGTTGAGAATTGTTCTCACACAGGAGCCCAAGCTCTATGCCCGGGAAACACCAGAGCCAAGTGAACCTGCTCCCACTACGCCTAAGGCTGACATGGATGCTTACAAGAAGCTCTCTGAAGATGTCGTGGATGTCAACTGCTTGATGGTATACTAAAAAAACTACTAGTTGTAGAGACAACATGAGAACATGGATGTTATTGAGATGGTCACACATCTTAAGAACACATACTAAGATCAGGAAAGACAGGAGAATATGATGTATCCAAGGTGTTGTACAAGTGCAACATGGCAGAAGGAGATCCAATAGGTCCCCATGTGCTCAAGCTCATTGGGTATGTGCAGAACCTTGCTAGATTGGGATTTTCCTTGGCTCAAGAGTTGGCCACACATGTGATTCTATAGTCAATGCTATAGTCATACAACAAATTTGTCATGAACTACAACATGAACAATTTTGACAAGCCGTTGTTAGAATTGATTGATATGTTGAGGGCTACTAAAGCACAAATGAAGAAGGACAAACTCAAATATGTGATGATGATCAATGAAGGAAAGGGGAAGTCTAAGGGCAAAGGAAAAGGTAAGAAGAGTTCTAAAGCTGACTAGAAGTCTAAGTCTTCTGCACTCACAACAAAGGGAGGGGTGAACAAGGGAGACAATTGTCACCGCTGTCACCACCCTAGGCATTGGAAGAGGATCTGCCCTCTCTACCTAGAGGAATTAAGGAAGAAGAAGGAGGGGATAGAGATCTGCACTTAAGGTATATACATTATTGAGATAAATTTGTCTACTTCTTCATCTTAGGTACTAGATATCAAATGTGGTCTCACATATGCTCGAATATGCATGATCGGAAAAAAAGTAATCCTTTACAAAAGGGTGAGGTTGAATTGCGTGTTGCAAATGGAGCAAGAGTTGCTACCACTGTAGTCAGAACCTATAATTTATATCTGCCCACAAGGCTTGTAACAGAGTTAAAGAATTGCGATTTTGTACCTACCATAAATAGAAACATTATTTCTGTATCTTGTACAGACAAGTATGGATATGAATTTCATATAAAGAATGGTCAGTGTTCTATTGCAAAAGATGAGATCTTTTATGGCATTGCCCCGATGTCTTATGGTATTTATTTGCTGGATCTAAAGACAAATGTTTATAATGTTAAAACCAAAAAATTAAAACTCGATCACTCAAACAAAGCATATCTTTGGCATTGTCGTCTATGACACATCAGTGAGAATCACATATCTAGACTCCAAAGATGGTTATCTAGACTCTTTTTATTTCGATTCAATATAGATGTGTGAGTCTTTTTTGTTGGGCAAGATGACCAAAACTCCCTTCATTGGTAATAGTGAAAGGGATAGTGATCTATTATGACTCATACATATTGATGTATGCGGCTGTTACAACCCCAATTTTTGGGTTCATATGGTGGGAAATGCAATTTTCCCAATAAATGTATGACTATGTGAATTGTATGAATAATATGTATTGAATGAATTCCCTTTGTAATATTTTCTTGTGCATGTGATTTCGTGGACCATAATAAGATAATGAGTCCAATATGATTAAAACAAAAAGAAGAAATCAAATATTGCTTTATTAAGAAGGAAATTTGAGATAATGATGAACATATAAAGAATATGAGGAGATAAGGATAACAGAATCATCATGGATGATGTTTCGAATCCACATGATTTCTAATGGTAAAAGGAATCTAAATAAAGGAAAATAGAAAAGAAATAAGTAGAGAAATAAATGAATAATCTAGAATTCATACTCAACAAATTACCATATTCATACCTACCTCCCTTACACGGTTTGGTGTACATAAAAGATGATAAGTTGTTTGGTTATATCAAGTGATATTTTCGTTACATGTGCCTATAACAAAGGAGTAAAAGGGGAATATCTCTTTCCTTAGTTGGTATTAGGATAAAGAATCATCCTTTTACTGTGCAAGGAAAGATGGGAACGTGAAGAGAGGTTGGGAAGGTAACAATGCTTAATATGTTTAATAATATTCCTTGTTGGATCCTGATGCACTGTGACAAGAGAGGAAAGCTAGTACGTAGGAGCGAGATTGCTGGGAGAAATTCGTAGAGAACATGTGTATGTATATATAGGATGACTACCCTTGTGCGACACACACACACATCTCACCTCCCTGCGTCATTTTCCTCTGTCGTTCCCTCCTTAACCCTAAGATTACCCCAAGAACCTTTGGTTCTGGCACAAACAACACATACTGTGGTTGCTACTCATGGCGGGCACTTGCCTGCAGACTGCTTTGTGGCGACCTTTCTTCACCTGGGTGCGACACTTGACAGCAACATGTAGTCAATAAGGGCGGACTGGGATGAGCCGGGGTTGACACAACATGCCTCCCAAGAGTACATGACTCTCCTCTCTAACACTGACATCTCGTGTAAAATTATTCCAGGCTCGAAGCGCTGATGGATGGACCGTGGAAGCATTCTCCCTGCTCGTACCACTTCCGTGGAGGCTGGGTGCTCTACGGCACCAGCAGGCGGCTAAGGCAAACCAAGGATCAACCTTGGGCAGGGCCGCTAGGTGGCTGGAAGGACGCCACCCTGGTGCCTGGTGGCTACGTGCGCGAGCAGTAAAGCTTGCAGAGGTGTGCGGTGGTGGAGGGCAGTCAGACAGTGCTGTGACGTCAGTGGCGTACGAGCAGAGGCTCGCGTTCGTGAGGAGAGGGATGGGTTAGAGTTGAAAGACTATATTGCCCATCCACACATGTTCAAGATCCTAGGGCAAGCATGTCTTTTCTCCATCAACCAAACTAGCAAATAACAATAAGTAAGTGCTGACGTGGCATCGTCTGATTGGCCAGTTTTTCTTTTATTTGGAAAATGTCCAGAAAATGCTAGGATAATCAAAATATAGCAAAACTATATATCTTTTTGATCATAAAAATTCAATTAATCCACTAAAAATATAATTGAAGCCTAGTTCCATTTGCAATTCGAAAAATGTATAAAGTTATTATTTTTATTGGTTTAATTGATGAAAAGCCCTAAGAATTGATTTCATAAAGTTCTTTGGATGATTTAAAGACAATATTAACCAGTTGTTAATAAAAGGATGATTTAGATCTAAATCTGTGATCTTGGTACATAATTGGCTCGAATTAGGGTTCCATGTATGTGAAAGATCATTTATGGGCTTAGAAACCCTAATTTAGATGAATATGACTTTTAATGCACTACTACATAAACATCATTCAACGTCGCTTTTATGGGCGTTGGTTGTTTAGTAAAACCGACGTTGATAACATTCAACATCGGCTATTAAGTAAGACTAACGTCTATATTCGAGGACCAGCCAGACACAGGTACCGCTTTGTATTTAGCGTTGGCTAGATAAAAGAAACTGACGCCTAAAATAGCCCGCGAAATCCAATTTTCGAGAAAAAAAAAATTGCCCCCAAAGTGTCACATACAATGCTGGTTTTTTAATCTAATAATCGACGTCAGATGAGGATAAAGTTTGTGCAAAAAGTTCCAATATCAACATCGGTTTTCCTTGGATAACCGACGCTGATAGGGGTTCCCACCAAAAAAATTAGGGTAAAGATTATCCAATTGGACGTCGGTTGTTTCCTATCAACCGACGCTTAATATGTTTAGGTGTCAGTTTGTTAGATAACCGATGCCGTTTACTAACTTAATAGATCCCCGAGCAGCCGTCTCTTTCCCTTTCTTCTATTTTATCGCGAACATCTATCCGACCGACTCCTGACGAATCCCCTGCTTCCTATTGCATCTCCGCCGCCACCGACTACTATTGCTGGTGCCTCTGCTTGCCGTTGCCGCTGCTGCCACCGCCTCCTTCTCCTATTTCCACTCTACTCGCCGCCTCTGCCTCCTTCTCTGCTCGCTGCCACCTCCTTCTCTGCTCACCACTGCTGCTACTCACACGGACGTCGTTGCTCCTCACACCACCGCCGCTACTCCTCACACCACCGCTGTTCTTCTCCACGCTGCTAGCTGCTCGACATGTAGCCCTCTTCTTCTTCCTCCATGCCCCTCTTCTTCTTCCTTCTCCCTCATTACCAATAGCAAACACGGCCGTGTTCGGCAAACACAACCACGGTCGTGCTTGCTGTTGGTAAGGAGGGAGAAGGAAGAAAAGAGGGTATTTTGTTCATTTATTGTTTTATCTATTGCTTTGTATTTGTTTATTAACTGATTATATTTATTTATCTAATGCTTTGAGTTTATTTATTTAGATGTTGCTATTGTAAATCAACCTAGGATATGAACAAATATTTTGCTTGCATATATTTGTGCTTCTAATCCTAATGCTTGACCTAATTCAATAAATTTTGATGCATGTTGAAATAAGATTTAAACTTGTCCATTCTAGCATCCTAATTTTATTTGATTAAACCCTAACATTGATGAAACCCTAACATCAATTGTGATGAAACCCTAACATGTATATATCTATCATTGTGTCTGTTATCCTAGAAACCCGTTCAAGATTTACTAATTAGGAGTAAATCTTGGACAGTCCCCAGTTTGGGAGTGTTCTTGAACACCTAATCTCACTTAGGATGTAAGTGTATAATGTGTATTGGGTTTTTGAAAAAATTTGGTAGCATTTCCCCATTTGTTCTCTAAGTACATATGTACTTAGAGAACAGTGGGGAAATGCTGCCAAAATTTTCTTGAAAAATCAATACACATTATACACTTACTAGTGAGATTAGGTGTTCAAGAATGGGATAGGTGGTACACATTTATTATATATAAGAATGACATCACATTTATTTGTTGGCCTAGAAACCCATCCAAGATTTACTCATTAGGAGTAAATCTTGGATAGTCCCCGATTTGGGACTGTTCTTGAACACCTAATCTCACTTAGGATGTAAGTGTATAATGTGTATTGGGTTTTTGAGAAAATTTCGGCAACATTTCCCCATTTGTTCTCTAAGTATATGTACTTAGAGAACAAACGGGGAAATGCTGCCAAAATTTTCTCGAAAACCCAATACACATTATACACTTACTAGTGAGATTAGGTGTTCAAGGATGGGATAGGTGGTACACATTTATTATATATAAGAATGACATCACATGTATTTATTAACCCTAGACCCTAATGTTGTTGTAATATATACTTGTTTTCTCTTTGATCATAGAATGGATAAATCATGGATGTCCATTCGCAATCGCTGCACCCCAGAGTTTATTTCTGGTCTTGACCAGTTTATTAGATTTGCTGAGGAACATAGGAAACAACCTGGAGATAGGTTCTACTATCCATGTAGGCATTGCGGTAACAACTTGAAAGTCAGCACTGGTGACGAAATCAAACGTCATGTCATGTACAATGGGATTGTACAAGGCTACACAGAATGGCACTGGCATGGAGAGATTTCAAACCCAAAACCAGTGGATGTCGATAGCAGTGCATGTGTGGAAGAAGAAATTGCCTCCGATGACGTAGATGTGAATGAACCAGTTCCAATAGACATTGTTGATGTGATGTTGGATAGTTGTGGGGCAGAGCACACCGATCCACCTCCCATGTTTAGAAACATTGTGCATGATGTTGAGATACCATTATACACACGTTGTACTAAGTTTACGAAGCTTAGCGCTGTGTTGAGATTGTATAAGCTAAAAGCTAATGATAGATGGAGTGACAAAAGCTTCACGTCATTGTTGTCTTTGTTGAAAGAAATGCTTCCTGAAGGAAACGAGCTGCCAATCTCAACATATCAGGTAAAGAAATTGTTGTGCCCAATGGGAATGGAGTCCAAGAAGATACACGCATGCCCGAATGATTGTGTATTATTTCAAAAGGACTATGTGGATTTGAAAGATTGTCCAAAATGTGGTGCGTCACGGTATAAATTGACGACTTCTGGGGAGTCTAAAACTGGTTCTCCTGCCAAGGTGATGTGGTATCTACCTATAATATCACGGTTTCAATGCTTGTTTGCCAATCTGATAGATGCGAAGAATTTGAGGTGGCATGCAGATGTTAAGAAAAATAATGATGGGATCCTACGACATGCGTCTGATTCCCCACAGTGGAAGAAGATTGATCTATTGTACCCTGAATTTGGTGAAGAAGTCAGGAATCTAAGACTTGGGCTTTATACAGATGGGATGAATCTGTACGAGACATTGAGCAGCCAACATAGCACATGGCCATTCATGCTTGTTATATACAATCTTCCTCCCTGATTGTGTATGAAAAAGAAGTATGTAATGTTGTCATTGTTGATATCGGGCACTTGTCGAAGCATGTAAGGATTGCAATCACCAGACTTTATTTCTTTTTCAACAGTCTGTGCAGCAAAGTTATTGACCCTGATACTCTCGATAATTTGCAAAGAGAAGTGGTTGTTACCCTATGTCAGCGTGAGATGTGTTTCTCTCCTTCGTTCTTTGATATCATGGTACATCTTGTTGTCCAATTGACTAGGGAAGTGAAAATGTTGGGACCAATTTTCTTGCATTGGATGTATCCCTTTGAACGATACATGAGCATTTTTAAAAGTGATGTTCGAAACCGTTATCGGCCTGAAGGGAGTATTATTGAGGTTTATGTGGCGAGAGAGGTTATGGATTTTGCAACGACTTTCTCAGTGGTAATGACACTCCTGGTAATGAAAAGAATATTGAGGAGCAATTTGGCCAAGGAATTTTGGGATCACGGGTGAAAGTAATCAGCCGTGAGCAGTTGGAACAAGGTCACTTGTATATTTTACACAACATGGATGAAGTGAGTGTTTATATCGAGGAACATACCAATTTCATCACGAGACAATATCCTCGAGCCAATACAATGTGGCTTACTAGAGAGTATAACAAGACATTTATTAAGTAGTTTGAAGATAAAGTCTTACATCAACTATCTCAAACACCAGATGGTATTACTGAAACTATCAAATGCCTCGCTTTTAAACCAAAATTGAATGTTATGTCTTATGAAGGGTATTACATTAATGGATTCACATATTACACAAAGCGCCAAGATGATAAGAGTGTCGTCCAAAATAGTGGGGTCACCCTTCAAGCGTCGACTATGTTTTTTGCAAGTACAAAGCATAAGAGTCCATGTGAAGCTAAAATGTCATATTACAGTGTCATTGAAGACATATGGGAGTTTGAATACATAGATTTCAGAATTCCGCTCTTCAAATGTAATTGGGTTGATAACACCAAAGGAGTTATAGTGGATGAATTGGGTTTCACTTTAGTGAACTTTGAAAAGATTGGCGAGAAGGGCGAACCATTCATATTGGCATCATAGGCAAAGCAAGTATTTTATATCGATGATCCTGCAAATGATAAATGGTCGGTTGTTCTTCATGGTAAAAGACAGTTCATTGAAGATCCTATAGATGAAGAAGAGTACTATGATAAGTATGATGACTCCAGTCCATTCTCAGTTGGGTTGCCAACACCAGCAAATATTGAAGCTAATGATGACTTGTATGTGCGCGGAGATCACAATGAAGGATTGTTAATTGATAAAAAATCACAATATTAGAGGCATGCTTATATTTTTTATATGTTTTATTTTTATGAATGTGAACTTTACAATGTGAATGTGAACTTTACAATGTAAATATGAACTTTACAATGTGAATTACTTTACAATGTGAATGTGAACTTTCAAATGGCTGAGCATTCTCCTGATGAACGTGCCGATGATTACCGTGAGGGTGAGGACATCAATGCGCTGCCTCATAATGTAAGTTTTAAAAATATATCATATATTTATATCTATATGTTCATTTATAGTTATATCCTGCAAGTGTGTTTATTTTGTCAAATTTTAGGTTGATGATGCACATGTACCCTCTGAAGCAGTTGAGGCACTTGATGAGCAACACCAAAAAGTTGACAAGAGAAGGGACATCCCTATGATGAGGAAGTTAACAACGCTAAGGGGCAATGGACCCAAACTTTTTGTGGATTTTGATAATGCAAGAAATGCAATTGGAGTGAATCGCAATTCGTTTGTTTCATATCTTGGGTATGTTACTCGTAGCCATTGCAGTTGTAAGATAGATTCTTGGCATAAAGTTCCTAAGGGGAAGAAAGACGTAATATGGAAGGATTTATGCGTGAGTTATTATTAATTTGCAATTCTATTTTGTAGATTACTAAGTTTTTGGATACTAATAGCAATTCTATTTTGCAGAGTATATTTGCATTGGATGAAAAGCTGCATCGTAAATGCGTGATGCAACACTATGGGAGAGTCCTAAGGAACTATAGGACAAATCTTACCTGAGAATACATAAAAGAAGGTGATAAGAGGAAGAAGACAACCACTGAACAGTAGAACTTCCTGGACCAAGAAGAATGGGACGCGTTTGTTGCTTCAAGAAAAACTGATGAATTCAAGGTATTAGGTGTCACTCCCAATTTAATTAATATACGTTGTATTCACCTATTCAAGATTAACATTTAGTGTTACTAACCAAATCATTAATGTACATACTAACTAGGCCCTTAGTGAGGCGCAAAGAGCAAGGCGTGCACTGAATGTGCATGACCACACAATGGGTCCAAAGGGGTATGCAGGCATTCACCAAAGACTACAGGCTGAGTCTACTGCTCAGTCTGCTGCTACTCAGGAGTCCTCTACTATAGGTACCACACCTCTCCCTCGCCATGATGTCTGGATAGCTGGGAGGCAAAATAAGAAGGGAGAAATAAGGAAGCCCGCAACTACTAAGGCGGCTGCAAAAATGGTAAAATACAACTCTTAGAGCAATCGTTCGAATATTGATTATTTGTGGTGTTTACTTAATTACAAAATTTTGTTTTGGCGATTAGCGGGAGCTGCACAAGCTAAGGAAACAAGGCAAGTTCATCCCTTAGGGCACAAGGGATGAATTGATAGTTGCTCTGGGTAACCCAGAGCATCCTGTACGTGTTAGGGCTGCAGGTGCTAGTGTGGGCATCAAAGCGTTCTTTGGGCCATCCCAACGCAAAAATGTCCCAAAAGCGGGAATTTCACAAGAAGAGGTAACCTATTCTTTCTTTAGAATGTTACTGTAAATGAGAATTCAATAATCAGAAGCTAACATTTCTTTTATCCATGTATAGGTAGATAAGATAGTTGATAGGAGAGTCAATGAAGTAGTTGATAAGAGAATCAAGGAAGTAGTTGATAAGACACTTCATGAAGCAATGAGAAAGTGGTAGGCATCTCTGACTGCTACTCAATAGGCAATACCTATGGCATCCCACTCTACTCCTACTGCAGAGGTTGGGAGTAGTAATCCTGTAGACCCACCACCTAGCACATCTACTAAAAGTATTTTTATGACATAGTAACTAGTCTTTTCAAGATGATATGTTTTCAAGATGATATGTATATATGTATATAACATTCTTTACACAAATTTGTAGGGGTTGAAGCCATGCCGTCTAAAAAGTAAAGAATATGTCATTGCAGAGGTGTCGGCTTACCCATCCCTACCAGGGGAAATGTTTCATGGGTCTCCATTACCAGTTGGTTGGGTTCGTGTGAGCCCGCTATGTATATTCCTCAAGTGGGTGGATCTTCCATTGCCATGTGCCCACCCAGATTGTGAAACACTTGGTGAGGCAGAAGGCAGAGTGATATTGTGGCCAAAAGGAGATGTCATCTATACTGAAATGGTATGGTAAATTTACATCATGTTAAATTATTAGTGTGTGTATATGATGACAATTGATATGAAATTATATATATATATATATATATATATATATATATATAAAAGTTAAAAAGAAGACACCCAGAGCATCTAGGCCTCCACCTACACCTCGTACATTGCAAAGTTGGGTTCCACAGGACCTACCTATCCGGTTAGGTCCTAATTGTAGGGGTATGGCAATATGGTTAGGCGAACATGATATAAATTGTCCTATAACTATTTCTATAGATGCGGATGTTGTAGGTCAATCATACGAAAACAAACTATTTATACAAGATATTTTGGAGTTGTTTCGATATGATTGGATGAATACATCTGTGATAGAGCTATGGATAAGGTGAGATCTTCTTTATACATCCATATACCTTGTGTAGGATCTGGTGATCTGGTTTCTTATATATTAATGCATACATAATACATGTTTTGTAGCAACTTAGATAAGATATGTGCATATTTTTCATTCGAACATGTAGGATTTTTTATTCCATCTTTGATTAGTCTAGTAGCTAAAGACCCTTCATCAGTTCAACAATACTGCCATGATTCTTTTACAAATTTTGCTCAAAATAACAAGATGGTGATAATAGCTCCATTCAATGTGGAGTAAGTTTACTTTGCTTATAATTTAGACTTAAGAAAATTACATTTTTATTGTTGATTTTGAGTTATTAATTTTTAACTTTTTTACCTCTAGGGGTATGCATTGGGAATTACTAGTTATTGTCCCTGAGACGTTCACTGTCTATTATCTAGATCCTAAGGGGACTAAATTGAATTCAAAATATGGACACACAATGAAAATGACATTATTCCGGTGAGAAATATTTCATTTTCATATCCGTTAACATATGTTAAGGTGATTACTATTTAATTATGCAAATTAATGTGTTACATTAACATGTAGAGGTTTAAATGAGTTCAAAAAGGCTGGAGGAAAGGTCCCCAGGAAAAAGAACCAGCCAATAATTTGGAAGAATGTGGAAGTAAGTTCCCGACTGTAATGTATATATTATTTATGTGAACAATGCTTAATTAGTTGTATTTTTAAATATTTTGAATGTTTCAATTTATAGTGTGCTACACAAGACAATGAATGGGCATGTGCATACTACATGATGCGATTTATGTACATGATTATCAAATATGCCGCAGCGGACATCGATACCATTCCTGAGGTATTATATATAGTCTCATTAGATAATATGAAATATATCAATCTTATTTATATATTATTAATTATATATATACATCATTCTCTTTGTAGGTGTTTAAAACTGACCACACTACATGAAAGGCCTTACTAGATGTACATGCTCCCTATACCATGGAAGAATTAAATGATGTAAGAGAAGAATGGGCAAAAGCCATACAAGTAGTGATGTTTTTAAAATATAATTGGGATGTTGATAGCGAATAATGGCTAAAGAATGATATTTTATAAATGAATTTTTGAATTGTAATATGTGTGAATGTTTCTACATGTCTGAATGTATCTACATGTGTCTGAATGTTTATACATGTGTGAATGTGAAAATGAATGAAACTACTGGTTGCTATATGAATGTTTCTACATGTGTGAATGTAAAAATGAATGGAACTACAGATTGCTACATGAATGTTTCTACATGCGTGAAAATCAAATGGAACTGCAGGTTGCTAAATGTGTGAAAATTAATGTTATTAATTTTTCAGGTTTGTGGCCTGTTGTTGGCTGATATCAATGGATGTCGTAAAACCTATAGTTCATAACTGAACTATAGGTTTCTCATCTTGTGACCAGCCACAGTAGGCCTACAGAATGATAAAAAAATACATACAATAGGCGTCGGTTATTTTAAAAAACCGACGACAAATGCTTAAAACGTCAGATAATAGCTAAAACCGATGCCTAATGAGACCAGACACCACGGCCGTACTGGCCAGCACGACCGTGGTAGCAGGTAATATGGCATCAGTTATCAATAATAAACCGACACTGATGGATACTTATAGCATCGTCTAATAGCTAAAACCGACGCCTAATGAGGCTAGACACCACGGTCGTGCTGTCCAGCACGACCGTGGTAGTAGGTGATATGGCCTCGATTATCAATAAAAAACCGACGCTGATGGTGTCCTAGATGGCGCCCTTTCTGTAGCGCGAAGGTTTATGCTGTTTGTTTCCGTAATAATAACCGACGCCTGTATCCCCCTGCTGGTGTATTTTTGGTGGCACGCGAAGGTTTCTAGTGTCAGTTTGGAAATCGACACCTAATGGTTTGCCTTTTAGCGGTGCCCACATATGTGTCACATTGAAACTGACACTAAAGGTCTTAAATAACCGACACTAAAGGTGGGTTATATACTAGTGATGGTTTTAATTATGCAAATCCATGAATAAAATAGAGATATGATGATCCTAAGTCAATTTGAGTATAAAAGATCCTTAATGTGGATAGTTTGAGCGATTAGGGTTTTTATGAGTAGAAAAGCTATTAAGGGTTTGCTGACCTAAATAGGATAAGGTTTGAGAAATGAATCTAAGGAACCCTAATGCATCCTAAAGGGACTTAGAAACCCTAAAAATATATCCTAAGTCAATAAAGAGTTGTTTGGGATATATGGTAACAATGAGGTGTTATACATATTTTCAAGATCAAGATTGCTTGATTGGTTGCTTGTCTTGCTTGATTGGACATCTTGATTTGGATTGGATATCTTGCTTATATTTGAGACTCCAAAATAGGTATGTGTTTATGCTTATGGTTAAATCACTTTAGTTTCACGGCGATTCCTGGGGTTTTATCGGTTGCTTGGAAATAATTACTTGATTGACTTTTATTTCATGCAACTAAAAAGTGACTATGACTATCACCATAAGTATATGTGCATGACTAGCTCAGATCTTGGTCCTCCTTTGTGGCTTTGATGATAATGAAATGGATGACCTAGTACATGGTCTACCCGTGAGGTAGGATCATCAGGTTATCATGAGTTGATGTGTTGGTCTACCCTTGGGTAGGACCATATGACTCCTCGACCCTATGTATTGATCTACCTGTAAGGTAGGATCATGGGGGTTAGTTGAGATCTACCATATGAGAGGTAGTATCCATATCCACTGCATGGACAACACAAAGACTAGGGTATGTATGGATTGAGTAGTTATGTTTAAAATGTAAAAAAATTGTTTTGTTAAATCATAATTGCTTGCAATATGTTGTTACAATTAAATGCATGATTTTGGTTCCCCCACATACTAGTATAATTTATTATACTGCCGTCATTTTGTTTGCCGGTGTTTTAGGTAATATCTGGAATTGGACAAATAGTAAAGTGGCACCTGTGAAGATTAAAGTTAAAATAATAAAGGAGGATTTAGGTGGATAGAATCCTACCTCGGGTAGAAGTCCATGTTACCTAATTTTGAAGGTATGTTAAAAGAAAAGTTTTTATTCCATTTAAATCTTAGTTGTTGTAGAACTTATTAATTATTGATGATTATTTGCAAAACCATTGATCCTATTTTTGGGATAATGTCTCTGACTTCTTGGTCTCCCTTAATTGGGGGTTACCGGGAAGTGGGGTCATTACATTTGGTATCAGAGCTATGGTTTTCCATTTAATCTCTAATAATTATTAAATTTTACAAACTCTTTAGAGACAAAGGGGGTTATTAGAGGATTTTTCGATGATGGAGGTGTCTAGAAAAGGATCATGATCCCGGGGTTGGCAAGATTTTCCTCCACGCTGCTAGTCGGTATACGAGGACTCCCAGATGCTGTGTGACTTTCTGGCCAAAATCAGAAGATTTGACTCAAGATAAGATACCTCTAGGTCTTCTCTCATCTATCTTCATCCCTTCTCTATCCTGTTCATTGAATAACTTTAAGAGATTAGGGTTTCTCTCTCTCCACACCCCTCTTATGTTTGGGATAAGAGTAATAAGGATTAAGTAATCCTCCACCAAATAATAAAAAGCATGTAAACAAGATGTCATGGACATAAGTTTAATAGTTGAAGTGTAAACTAATTAGTTACATGCTTAAGGTTGCATGGCATGTGTTTTCATGCCCTCAGGAGATCTCTGAGGTTAGACCTTCTTGTAGGAGGATAAGGAGAGAGAGTTCTTCTTAGAGGAAGAAGCCTCCAAGAAGAGGCCTGACGCATCCTCTGAGGATGATGCTAACCCTAACCCTAAGTGGTTAGATAAAGAGGAGACATGATGAGTTCGATACCTCAGTTGTTTGTGCATGTACATATGTAGGTTTGACATGCATGCTTTTTGGAAGGCTTTGAGTATCCATGAGAAACATAGACTTTGAGTAGTTGTTTGACCTCTAGTGCCTTGTGGTGACCCAACCTTGGGTGGTCGTGCTTGTTGAGGGTGAGGGATCGCTCCCTCATCGAGAAGGTTGGTGGTGACCGTATGGAAACCCTAAAGGGCATACATGAGGAGATAAGAGACATGCACCTACATAGAAAGTGAGTAACAATAAGGCTGGCAGCAGGTTTTAGACCTGAGCCTGAAAGGTTAGTCCTAATGGTCAATGACATGGACATGCAAAAATCTTTGGATGATCTTGACCAGATATAAGTTTTAATAATACGCTTCACCCAAGTAGGGATATATGTACACCCTTATGAGATTGACCCATCTTTGGTGAAAGAACCTCCAGTGGTAGGACCAGTTGTGGGGTTAGCTCTAGAGAGAGAAAGAACCAGACCCGATGAAGAAGGTTGGTGACCTTGACTCCAAGACATGGGGAATCATGAGAAGTTGGTTATTATATGGCCTGGAACGGACGACTCTGAGTAGATGTATGTGGTTGCCTCATGCATGATCCTTAGAGGCTTGTCGTACCCTGGTTGCCTTTGGAGGAACCAAACCCTAGAAAGGGAAAGAGGCTTCTTGAACCGATGTACAGATGATATAGGTGCCTACTTATTAAGTATAGAAAGAGAGTTCCAAGGATCCTAAAGAGGTGTGGTATGATACTAAGTTGTGAGATCTTGCACCCAGTTAGTTGTCTTTGGGTAGGACTCTAAGGGTTGTTCACATGGAAGAGTGTTAAGATGTGTATGCTTCACATGGTATAGGTTCGGTTCATGGTTGAGCAGCTGATGCATAAGAGGTGAGCCTGGGGTTCCTAGACCAAAGAGGAGAAGCAGCAGTCCTAGTACACGTGATGCTCAAGAGGTTGATTGAGTTCATAGCATTTGAGTATGACACCCCTCATGTGTTAGAGTAAAAGGAAACCCACTTGAGTTGAGATATATGTTTATGAACCAATCACACAAGTTGGTGATGTATGTATGTAGGATATTGGTCCAACCTTAAGGAATGAGGAATAGGTATGACCTACCAAGGAACTCAACATGGTTTAGTAGGTTGTATTCTTGCTAGATATGTGCATAAGTATCATTATAGGAGCTAAGCATATACATGATGATGTAAACCCTGAAGGTAAGGACGTTTGTGACCTTTGTTGCTACTAAGAGATGGTTTTCTCCTGTCCTGGGAAGGAACCCTTTGTGTAGGGTGAGCACCAACTCTTGTTTAGGTTTGAAGTAACCTTAAGAGGACTCTTACAAGAGATTTATAAACTAAGTGGAGAGCACATAATATGAGCATAAATCTATAGACCCATGTATGACCATCTCTAAGGGGCAGGAAGATATGTTTCCATGGAGGTAACATGTATGGGATCATACCGAGGTAGGTAGGTCACCATGATCCCTTTAAGGGATGCCAAGTTAGCCCTGTACGCCCAAAGAGAGGATGGGGATTCAGGTAAGGATTCAAGGATGAGATATGCATGAGTATCAAAACCGAAATCATGAGCTACAATAGAATACTAAGTCAACACTAAGGTCAAGTAGGGATAAGACTGATGGGAGTAGGAGTTATCTCTTCCCTGAAAGCACAAGACCATAGGGTCGGGAGGTAATAGCTACCTTTGCCGAGGCCCATGGGTTATGAGGTTGGCCACCTTCATGAGTTCATGAGGCCTAAGGGGTAAAAGTGAGAGGCACTCCTTAGATGCATAAAGGTCAGATCACTCCAAAAGTGCTGACACCCTAGAGACCTTGAGGTAATGACTAAGGATTGTACGTAAGAGTGATATGAAGACCCAAGAATGTTTGAGAACAACCTTTATATGGATGTAAACATAGATTGGAGATGTTTATGATGTGGAGACATGAGAGGTATGTTTCAACTTAGTTTGGAAAGTGTAATGGCATTGTGTAATGCACCATCTCTACTCTTGGAACGGGATGAAATCTATATTTGGACTGTAGCCAAATGCTTATTTCATCTTGTTATGGGTGTGAGAGATAGGACAAAATGCATGCCATATACTAAGGATGAAAGTGATATGAGTTGAAACCCTTCTATGATGATTGAGGATAGAGGAAGTACCACACCTTATGAGAGTACGTTGGAAAGATGGTTTGAAAACATATAGAGAACAAAAGTGATATGAAGAACGTACCTTCCCGGAAGTAGTTGGAATCTATGATTCATAAGTTCGGGTTTGATAATCCAGATGACGAGCTCAAAGTTTTCTTGACTTAGTTAGACCTGAATCTGAGATGAGGATGATGAGTGAAGTATATGAGGATTTATGTCTTCACCACCACCTAGCACGTAAGAAATCGTATGTGGTAATAATATGTTCTCAGTAGAATAAATCTTAGGTGTACAACTGTCTTGTGTAACCAGTAGAGAGACTGGAAGAGTTTCTAGATGAACCTTGTGGTCATTAGAAGGCTAGTCCTATGTGGCTAACACCAAGATACAACCAGACTCATTGGTCTTGTTAGTGGTTACTCAGTTAGCCATCCCAGAGCTTGATGAGATAAAAGGATTGCCTGCAGACTGCTTCGTGGCGACCTTTCTTCACCTGGGTGCGACACTCGGCAACAACATGTAGTCGACGAGGGCAGACTGGGATGAGCTGGGGTTGATGCAACATGCCTCCCAAGAGTACATGACTCTCCTCTCTAACACTGACGTCTCGTGTGAAATTATTTTGGGCTCAGAGCGCTGATGGATGGACCGTGGAAGCATTCTCCCCGCTTGCACCACTTCCGTGGAGGTTGGGCGCTCTACGACACCGGCAGGCGACTAAGGCAAACTGAGGATCAACCTTGGGTAGGGCCGCTAGGCAGCTGGAAGGATGCTACCATGGTGCATGGTGGCTGGGTGCGCGAGCAGCAAAGCTTGCATAGGTGTACGATGGTGGAGGGCAGTCGGACAGCGCTGCGGCGTACGAGCAAAGTCTCGCGTTCGTGAGGAGAGGGATGGGTTAGAGTTGAAAGAATCTATTACCCATCCACACATGTTCAAGATCCTAGGGCAAGCAGGTCTTTTCTCCATCAACCAAACTGACAAATAACAATAAGTGCTAGCGTGGCATCGTCTAATTGGCCAGTTTTTGTTTTATTTGCAAAATGTCCAGAAAATTCTAGGATAATCGAAATATAGCGAAACTATATAACTTTTTGATCAGAAAAATGCAGGGAATCCACTAAAAGTATAATTGAACCCTAGTTCCGATTGTAATTCAAAAAGTGTATAAAGTTATCATTTTTAATGGTTTAATAGATGAAAAGCCCTCAGAATTGATTTCATAAAGTTCTTTGGATGATTTAAAGACAATATTAACCTATTGTTAAAGGAAGATTTAGATCTAAATCTATGATCTAGGTGCATAATTGGCTCAAATTAGGGTTCCATGTATGTGAAAGATCATTTATGGGCTTAGAAACCCTAATTTAGATGAATATGACTTTTAATGGTTTTAATTATGCAAATCCATGAATAAAACATAGATATGATGATCCTAAGTCAATTTGAGTATAAAAGATCCTTAATGTGGATAGTTTGAGCGATTAGGGTTTTTATGAGTAGAAAATCTATTTTAGGGTTTGTTGACCTAAAAAGGATAAGGTTTGAGAAATTAATCTAAGAAACCCTAATGCATCCTAAAGTGACTTAGAAACCCTAGAAAGATATCCCAAGTCAATAAAGAGTTGTTTGGGATATATGGTAACAATTAGGTGTTATAAATATTTTCAGGATCAAGATTGCTTGATTGGTTCCTTGTCTTGCTTGATTGGACATCTTGATTTGGATTGGATATCTTGCTTATATTTGAGACTCCAAAATAGGTATGTGGTTATGCTTATGGTTAATTCGCTTTAGTTTCACGGTGATTCCTGGGGTTTTATCAGTTGCTTGGAAATAATTTCTTGATTGACTTTTATTTCATGAAACTATAAAGTGAACATGACTATCACCATAAGTATACGTGCATGACTAGCTCAGATCCTGGTCCTTCTCTGTAGATTTGATGATAATGAAATGGATGACCTAGTACATGGTCTACCCATGAGGTAGGATCATCAAGTTCTCATGAGTCGATGTGTTGGTCTACCCTTGGGTAGGACCATACGAATCCATGACCCTATGTATTGATCTACCTATAAGGTAGGATCATGGGGGTTAGTTGAGATCTACCATATGAGAGGTAGTATCCATGTCCACTACAGGGACAACACAGAGACTAGGGTATGTATGGATTGAGTAGTTTGTTTAAAATGTAAAAAATTTATTTTGTTAAATCATAATTGCTTGCAATATGTTGTTAAAAGTAAATGCATGACTTTGGTTCCCCCACATACCAGTATAATTCGTTATACTGACCGTCGTTTTGTTTGCCGACATTTTAGGTAATATCTGGAATTGGACAAACAGTAAAGTGACACTTGTGAAGATTAAAGTTAAAATAATAAAGGAGGATTTAGGTGGATAGAATCCTACCTCAGGTAGAAGTCCCTGTTACCTAATTTTGAAGGTATGCTAAAAGAAAAGTTTTTATTCCATTTAAATCTTAGTTGTTATAGAATTTATTAATTATTGATGATTATTTGCAAAACCATTGATCCTATTTTTGGGATAACATCTCTGACTTCTTGGTCTCCCTTAATTGGGGGTTACCGGGAAGCGGGGTCGTTACAACGGCCCTTTTAGAACAAATGCTAGAGGTGGTTATTAGTACTTCATTACCTTCACTGATGACTTTAGTAGGTATGGTTATGTTTACTTTATGAAGCATAAATCATAAACTCTTGAAAAGTTCAAGTACTTAATGAATGAAGTATAAAACCAAATTGGTAAAAGATTAAGGCACTTCATTCTAATCGAGGTGGAGAATACTTAAGCCAAGAGTTTGAGGACTTTCTACGAGCCTATGACATTGTATCACAATGGACTCCACCTAGAAAGCCACAACACAATGGTGTACCATAAAGAAGGAATAACACACTTCTATATATGGTGAGATCAATGAGTTTTGTCAATCTTCCAACTTCCTTATATGGTTATGCTCTAGAAACCACAACATTTACACTTAACCGTGTGCCATCTAAATCGATTCAAAAGACACCATATGAGATATGGACTGGGAAGCATCCAAAATATCTTTTATGAGGGTTTGGGGATGTGAAGCTTATGCCAAGAAAATGTTTCTTGAAAAGCTTGTCCCTAGATCAAACAAATGTCACTTTGTTGGTTATCCCAAAGAAACCAAGGGATATAACTTGTATAACCCAACTGATAACAAAGTGTTTGTTGCTAGGGATGCTGTAGAAAAGGAATTCATTTCCAAAGGAACTAGTGGGGGGGAAGTAGAACTCAAAGAGGCCTGAGACCAAGAAGAAAGCATTGAAACTTTAGAGTTACAAGAACATAGAGAGACACAAGCCATTATGGAATCTCAAATTCCTCATGTAACATAGGAACCTCACAGACCTAGTAGGACACAACTTAAGAGAGATATATTTGGTTATTTACTGACTCAAGAAGGTAGTGAGTTGGTCATTGATGATGATCCAACTACTTACCTAGAAGTTTTTGAGGGACCAGAGTCAGAGAAATGGCTTGGGATGAGATGGAATCCATACACACCAATAAGGTATGGAACTTGGTGGATCCACCTGAAGGGGTAAAACCCATAGGATGCAAGTGGGTGTTCAAGAAGAAGACTGACATGGATGATAATGCACAAACTTATAAAGGTTGACTGGTTGCAAAGGGTTTCAGACAAGTTCAAGGTGTTGAATATGATGAAACCTTTTCTCTAGTTGCCATGGTTAAGTCCATCAGGATCATGCTTGCCATTGTAGATTATCATGACTATGAGATTTGGCAGATGGAGATTAAAACTGTATTCCTTAATAGTAATCTTCTTGAGGATGTGTACATGACACAACCTGAGAGTTTTATAAATCCAAAGGAAGAAAATAAAGTGTGTAAGCTACAAAGGCCAATATATTGATTGAAGCAAGCATCTTGTAGCTTGGAATCTTCAATTTGACAAAACAATCGAAGAGTTTGGCTTTAGTCGAAATGAAGATGAACCATGTGTTTACAAGAAGGTCACTGGGAGAATAATTGTATTCCTCATATTGTATGTGGATGACATACTTTTGATGGGGAATGACAATCCCTACTTTACTGATGGTAAAGACCTGACTAGGAAATACATTTTCTATGAAGGATTTAGGTGAAGCACCCTACATCCTAGGAATCAAGATCTATGGAGATAGATATGGAAGGCTTCTTGGACTAAGTCAAAGCACATACATTGATAAAGTGTTGAAGAGGTTCAAAATGGAGAACTTGAAGAGAGGCAACCTGCCCATGTCTCATGGTGTTACTATCTATAGATATCAATATCCCAATTCTTGTGAAGAAAGGAAGCGCATGAGTAAGGTTCCAAATGCTTCTACAATTGGATCTATCATGTACGCAATGTTATGTACTCATCTAGATGTTTCGTATGCCTTGAGCATGATGAGAATATATCAGTAAGATCCTAGTGATGCTCAATAGACTTCCATGAAGAACATCCTTAAGAACTTGCCAAGAACTAAGGATCAATTCCTTATCTATAGTGGAGATGAAGATTTGTTGGCAAAGGGTTACACCGATGCAAGCTTCCAAACTGACGAAGATGACTACAGATTGTAGTATGGATTTGTGTTTTGCCTCAACAACCGAGCTGTGAGCTGAAAGAGTTCCAAGCAAGTGACATTTGTAGATTCTTTGATAGAGGTCGAGTATATTGTTGCATCCAATGCATCAAAGGAGGTTGTTTGGATCAAAAAGTCTGTCTTAGAACTTGGGGTGGTTCCAAGCATTAGCAATGCAATTGAGCTATATTATGACAACAACGGAGCTATTACACAATCCAAGGAACCTAAATCACATTAGTATTCCAATTACATAAAAAGGAGATTCCATCTCATATGAGAAATTGTACAATGAAGAGATGTGAAAATTTCTAGAGTACCAACCGAGAGCAATGTGGTTGACCTCTTGACAAAAGCACTTACGTAGCAGAAGCATGAAGGTCATGTTAGATAAATTGGGATAAAGTTCATGGGCGATTGGTTCTAAGTGCAAGTGGGAGTCTATTCGTATGTATCCCCAGATAGCCAATCATATGATGATTGTTATGGCATATCTTGTAAATGGTTTGATTAATAATAAAGAGAAACTTCTAATTTATTTAATTTTATTCAGTTATGAGATAATTATGTAACATAATAAATGTCTTAATAATGATATTACTCAAGGATGTATGTCTTCGGGTTGAGAATTTGAATGATGTATTCATACAAATGTCAGGAGTATATACATTCTTGTTATGTCCCTACTCAGATGTTATTATGTTAGGCTAATAGACAACAATAACATTTAAGACTAGAGTGTGTGTTGGTTGATGACAAAATCTCATTAGTCATGATATATGATATCAAACCAAGCACATAGCCACTTGTTATAGAATCGTGTATTATACAGACCCACCTTGAGAGTGACACATGGAAACCAGGATTAGTAGTCAGAGTCATCTCTCATATTGGTGATGGTGATTGTGGTTCTTAGACCTGAAATCACTACACTCATCACATGTCGTTTGATGTGCTTTGACATCATCCACCATTATCTTGAATAAGAGTTGCCATAAAGGTGGTGCTCGGGTGCATTGTGGCACATGGGGATGACAGTGATGTAGATGAGATTTGTCCCTCCTACAGGAGTATGATATTCTGGCCACTTGATAAGCGAGACTGAGAAATGCATGGCCATGCTGGTGTGAGTCAATGTGTGATATTGAGCTTACACATATCTTAGATAGTATGCTCTAGTTCAAGGAACATGGATTGAACATTGAAGAGGGTGATGGTTCCATGCCTTGAGTTTAATTTGGGTATCAGAGACAAAGGAACTATATAATCACTATAACATGAATCACATATTGTAGGTTGAAGTTGTTCTCCAACTTTCCAATTACTTGGGTAGCAATGATGTCTTGCTATATACCACTCATTGCTTATGATGTCATAAAACAATTATGGACATTAACTGCCAACGTAACTTGGAAACTATAGGGTCACACACATAGGACACACTTGGAATAGGAGTTTATTCATGAATGTACTTTAAACTTTATTACTAAAGCGTTAGATAATTTAAACAATGATGGCTAAAAGTTGATTAATTGGATAGTGAATCGGCTGGTTCAAGTGTTGAACTGATCGATTCAAGTGTTAAGTCAATTGAACCTGTGGGCTCTGATCTCCAAACCACGATATAAACACGATTTAAACTTAGCGGAAGCGATTCGATTAGCAGCGGAATACCAAAAATCAGCGGAAATTAAAACTTTTTGAGATAAAGCATTGAAACCATAAAACTTCCTTCATAAAAGGAGATAAACCATTTACATCTCAGATAATTACTTCTTGAGTAATTATATACAACATGATACAAAATCTCAAGAACTTATAACCAAAATCTCAGACCAAAAGACTCTAAGACCTGAGAGTACAGAGGACACATAGGACTGACTCTAACTACACCACATTGTAGGCTAGATCTCCACCTGAGATTTTACTGCTGCCCCTGGTGCTGCTGCTGCTGGGACTGGTCACCTGTAGACCTGTTCCTCCATCCTCGACGTCCACCTAAAAAGTTGAAGTCTACGGGGTGAGACAATTTTACATAATTGTCCCAGCGAGAGTTATAACTCTCTGCCAGAAGCTTTATTATAACATCTCAAAGAATAACTTAAGCAGTAACAGCTTCAAAGTATTCAACATCAGATATAATAGTAAGCATGAGTTCAACAGTTATGAAATATGAAGACATTTGCACAATACAGTGTAACATCAATCAATCAACTCGTAGTTATCTCTAACAGGTGTACTACGCTGTGGATTATGTTTTTCAAACATTACTTTTATGCCCTGTGGAGATGAGGTTTACCACTCATCCTCCAACCAATCACTGCTAAGTGCCTTGGTATCATACTAGGTCATCGAAAGAGCCGGATTCTCATGACCTTCACCTTCCTCAGTCAGTAAGAGGATTACTTGTAGGACATCTCGTGCCTCTACTATAATAGCTTACCAGGGTAATCTGGTCCTTCGCTATTTTAGAGTTACAGTGGCATTCTGTACTCTCTTCGTCATCAGGAGATTTCATGTTTATCTTCCACTGATACAGATATCTGTGCTTTCTTCTTCATTAGGAGGTTTCATGTTTACCATCCACTGATACGGTATAGGATTGTAGTGAAGGATTGATGGATTACACATCTACATCAAACACCTACACTAGGATGTAAGGTTCTACACATCCATATACCCCACATACTCAAAAGTATGTGATCCAGGAGTTCCCTTAGGAAAACCTGTTTCACCATCATTTGATCTCTGACAATGATGGATCTATGATCAGGGCTCTACATTACACTTGATTAGTTAGGTACATTCAGTATTCTTTTAACATCATACATTGTTCTTCAAACAATAACATTAGCATAACATCTATGAAAGGAGAATACTAAATGTAACAGGCCTAACTCTCATCAATCATCATTTCTCAATACATTCATCACAAGTCATCTCTAAAGCATGACCTTGATGGTATTTATGGCTCTCACAGCCCATTTAATTCATAAGTTGCCATTGACAAGGCATCAAGATATTTTACTATTCATAAAGCTAACAACATGCTTTCAATGAATATAGCATCATCATCCATACCTGGATATGATCATCTTCATATCAGAACCTGCAAGGTTAATTCAACTGATAAAAGCAACTCAAATCAAGAATTATACTTTCCACTCTTGCCATAAGAGCTAAGTTCCCTGATTCTCATCAACTAGGGTTTACTATTCACATTACATGCCGTCACCCTAAAATTAGGGTTTACTATTCACCTCATGGCGAATTTAACTCATAACATCATCAAGTATGAGAAACATCATTATTAGAGCTCCTAGATAAGATTAAGATTCACTAAACATCATAATTAGGGTTTCCATGATCTCACATAGGTGGATCATACCTTAATCATGCACATTCATGTGAATTGAAGGTATTTTACTTAAGTTTCCACTATAAAAGGGTACTTTCTCTCTCTTATGATACTTTATCTCTCCTCTTACTAGTATATGGTGATAACACCACTCTAGATCAGGTTGGGTTAAGTCCTCATTGACTAGCATGGGCCAAAACATCATTAACATGTGATTAGGGTTTTATTAGAAAAAGGTATTACTCAATTAAACCCCTCAAGGGTATTTTGGTAATTTACCTCCTGATCACCATCATGGGTCAATTCATTAATCACTTAGTCCCTTAATGTTCTAAGTTACCATTAGGGTTTAGATTAAATCACCATTGAACCAATTACAACTTCAAGTGATTATGTATAAATAACCTTGAAAACCTCCAAACGGTTTCAACCTTCAACCACCAAACGGTTTGAAACCATTTGGGTGCGTTGACCGTTTGCTAGGTTTGACTCCAAGACCGCATGACCTCAAGGTCGTTTGCCCAAACCGTTTGGGTGCGTTGACCGTTTGGAAAGGTTGACTTTCCAAACCGTTTGAGCTTATGCGGTTTGAAACTGTTTGATCAACTTGTCTTGAGATCGATTGGTCCAAACGACCTTGAGATCGTTTGAGCCCAAACGGTCTTGAGACCGTTTGGCCTCAAACGGTCTTGAGACCGTTTGGATCCAAACGGTCTTGAGACCGTTTGGTCCAAATGGGCTCAAACCATTTGGACCTCCAACATGGTTCAAAAGTTACAAATGTTTATGATTAAGTATGTTGAAGCCCTCAATTGGCCAAAGCCATGTTAACCACTTATGAATGGAGTCAATTAAGATGAGCCTCAATCAATTGGACACCAAATTAACCCTCAATTGAAAGCCAATTAGGGTTAAGTCCATCTCAATTAGGGTTTCAAATCGGATGGTCATCAATATTCAACAATGTGAATCAATTCAAAGTTGAACCTATCAATTGACCTCCAATTGGGCCCAAACTTGGCCCAAACAGTCTTGAGATCGTTTGGATGACCTCCAAACGGTATTGAGACCGTTTGCCCAAGAAATCATAAGAATCTAAGTCGATTTGATAGGGGTTGAACCTTAATTAAGTCACAAATCAGCAATTTGATTATTTCAATAACCCATTGTAATTGGGCTCTCAATTGATCAAATTACCTTAACCCTAGACCTCCAAACGGTCTTGGGTTGACACCAAACGGTCTTGAGACCGTTTGCCCAAAAAGGGCAAATTAAATAGATTGAAAAACATGACTTAATTCAATTGGATTTGCTAATTGATTTGCTTATATCTCACGATTCCTTTGGAGTTAATCCCTCAATTTTTGTGGGTGATCAGCCTACATAATTAGGAACAGGATTCCCATACGATCGTCGCTTGGTCAACTGGACCAAACGGTCTTGGAGACCGTTTGCCTCTATGCGACCCTGAAACCGTTTGCCCACCAAACGGTTGTGCAAACCGCATGGGCAATTGGTTAGGACCGTTTAGTAAAGTGGAAATCCGTGGATAAGCATAGGAATTAACGCCCTTATCTTCTAAATCAAGAACAGAAGCAGTTCTTCACGATTTTACTTGCAAGGATGCAAGGGAAGATAGGAAAGAAGAAGAACTAGCAACTATATGCATAGAAAAAGATGTATAATCAAAGCATAAGGTTTAGAGTTATAAAACCCGACTAAAGGTTGTTCCTTGAGCTCCAAGCTTCCAAGCTCCAAGCTTTAACGGCGTCTTTGAGCTCCACAGGTCGGCCAAGGTGAATTCTCCAAGGAAAAGTTGGAAAGAGATGGCTAGAAAGATAGAGCTAAGTGAGCTAGCCATGAATTTGACCTTGAATCCGAGTTTCATCCATGAATTCGAGAAAAAGGAAGGATCCAAACCTACCTTGCACTCCCCTGGTCGTTCTCCTGTGCTCCTGAGCTCTCCTTAGTCGGTTGAGCAAGGGGGAACAGTGAAGGGAACGAACGAAACATTCCTTTGCTAAGTGAGGAAAAGGGCTTATATACTTGGGTGGAATTTCAACATAGGCACATAAGTTTTCCTCACTTTCAACTAAGTCCTTCCTTTCTTCTTTGCACATCCCCACATCTTATTTCTAAGGACAAACTCCTTCTAAGGTCAAGAATTTAAGGCAAAGAGGATCAACCCATCACTAAAGCATACACATAAAAGGGCTATTATACATACACCTTGATTATTCAATCACAAAGGTGTTCTTTATTATGTGATTATTCAAATGAAGTGACCTTTTCATAATTTCTCTTCTAAATGATGCCAAGAGTCATAAAAGATATTTTAGATGATGTATTTTACAAGTTGCACCCCTCAAATTGGGTAATTTGCACTTTACACCAATTTAGGGTTTTCAAGAACAGGGGTTGCTTCCACAGCTGCACCTTGGTGCTCAAGCTTGGGAAATCCCTCAAAATTTATCATAAACATCTTCATGATGTCTCAACATCAGAGGAACATCTCAACATGTGCAAATTTCAAGTTAACCCTTCTAACTGGGTAAATTGCACATAGGTCCCTGTATTACAAAACAATCAATTCAATCATTGTTTAAAAGGGACAGAAAAGGAAAAGTATGTTCCTTAGGAACTTAATTACATGCCAAAAGATAATCACAAATATATTAATTACATAATTAGGCAAAACACCTAGGGTTAACTCATAACCCAGGTCAGGGATGTTACAGAACCAATATTGACATTCAAAACTACGAGATGACTGATTCAGCAAGTGAACTGGTCAGCTCAGGTCTGTGAACCAACTGGTTCAAGTTGTGGACCAACCGTTTGGTTGATCAATTTGACTGGATCAAGAATTGATGTTGATGTTATGTTGTGCATAATAGAATATTAATTGCCGATAAAATTTCCATTGGGAGACATAGTAAAATGACCAGTTTAAGGGTTGAACTGATCGAATCACATGTGAACTGATCAATTCAGTAGTGAATCAAATGGTTCAATGTTTATAGGTTCAAAATATTCATAAAATTTCATTTCTTCAACTCCAAGATGAACCCAAAGCCCTGATCCTAACCCTCCTATAAATTGGGGGGGGGGGTACTAGGGGCCTTCCAGAGACACAACAATAGGCTTTGACAATTTTTGTCTACTCACAATTGTGGTAATGTGAGAACCCGAGCAAGTTCTACCCGTCAAAAGGAGGAACAACAAGGGTGAGACAATTGGGAGAGAAAGTCGGTGCTGATAAGCTAAATAGGAGAGATAACTTCTTCCTATCTATTCATCTAGAACTGCTAGAGTTCTCAATGGTTCGTGTGGACTACTATAGAGGCAATGAGGCTATTGCCTGCCGCTAGGAGGATGAAGTCAACTGCAGTCCATGGTGACCAACCAGAAGGTCTCTACTGATGCTATCCAAGTACAAATTGAAGAAAGGTACACACTACTGCAAGGGATAGCCACTATACTTGCTCAAAGGCCAAGTATAAACCTTGCAAACCCTCTTTCCCATTACATAGTTGTTGATACATTCTACTATATTAGGGGAATATCACAAGTGAAATTTTGCTTCCGCTACCTTATCTGATGCCATGTTTCCCAACAATGGCTCCTTTATATGTATGACCACCCGACATGCATAGGAGGTGACAAAAAAAAGTTGTTTGAGGTAGATGCCACCTAAACCTAATTTCATACCTATTATAGCCCTAGAATGCATACAAAAGGTAGATATTTTGAAATAGATGAGTGACTTGTCTTTAAAGTGGAATAATGAGTGGAGGGAGATGATGTCTTTTTCCTACTATACTTTATGAGAATTATAGAACTCTTTATGTCCTTAGGACTTCCATTCCAAGGAGGAATTGCAGTCATAAGTCAAATCATGATGGTTGTTAAGGAAAATACTTGAGGATAATAGAACTAATGTTATAAACTGAGTTTAAGCTTAAGATATGATGATTGCAAGAGGTGACTAGAAGTCTTTAAGATTATACATGAGGATAATTTATGCATATGGTGATACACAATATGTGATAGTATGGATTAATGATCTAAGAAAACTATAATGTTGGGTCTTAGATGATTTCCACACAAGAAAGAGCCTAGGGAAGATGCTTGATTAAGGTTTGATTTAATATTCCTTGGGATAAGAATGGTTTCATGAGAGAGTAGTGACTAATATTACCTTGTCTTCTCCCAACCTAGAGCACCATGATAAGATGAAGAGAGTCATTAAGAATAATATTAAGATAAGACATGCAATTAAGATTTTTGTACTTTCATGGCTATATCCTTACAGTGCCTACGATCTCAAGTAGAGACTTATTAATAAAATTTCTTAGACTGATTACGATCTAAGAATCAAGTACATGATAATATTATAAGATTTGAATGCATTCAATCATGATTATGTTTCCAAGATAATATCCATGTATTAAGGTTTAATATCTTGGTAAGACTAAGAGGTATAAATGCATTAAGATTCATATTTAATAAGATGACATCAAATTATAGAGTTAGACCTAGGTCATAGTGCATGCCAACTTAAGAGACATGAACCAAGTACCTTAGTGCAAGCCATGATACCTAGGTACCAGAGTACAAGTCTTCAGAGAAAGATATGTAAAAAAATTAACAGTAAAGAAAGAATAGTTGTTTATGCTTAAGATTTTCCTACATATTTCCATTTTGGCTGCATATGATAGTTTGATAAGGATGTTAGACATAGTTAGTTAATCCATGAGAAGGTCATACTTTAAAGGTTCCTATGAGTTTTATGACAATCATCAATAGTTAGTAAGGTATGTGAAACCCTAAGGTGGGTAGCCTCTTATAGTTTAATCGAATTTCAAGGATGAAATTCCCAATAAGGTGGGTATCATTGTCATACCCCAATATTCAGAATCTAGATAAGAGAACAAGAACTATATTGGTAAAAACCTTAATAGGTTAATAAGGATTCATATGGGCTAATTGTTTTATCTTCTGACCCAATTTAAACCAATATGAGTATTTTGAATCTAGGAGAAAATGATTATTTGATTGACAACCTTATGATACTAGAAAGATTATTTAGGGTCCCTTTATATGTTGAGTGTGATTTTCTATTCAAATTCATTGATATTTGGGAATAAGAGGAAAATGATATATGTTACATGATTCGAAGTGTATAAACTCAGTTTTATATGGAAGCACTAGGATATTAACATATATAAACAATAGGCTTTTGATCACCTAAATAAAGCAGGAAACATAGAAAAATTTGTACAACACGTATACATATGGGATTAAGAGAGAAATATTTCTTCCCCCCTCTCCCATGCCCATGGTGGAGGCTGAACGCCCGAGAGGGTGGTAAATCAAGGCGGAAACTGGGATTTGAACCCAAGTCCCTACATGAGGAGACTCCGTACTTGACCACTTGAGCCACTCCTTGTTGGCATATATATATGTATGTATGTATATAAGTTGTATTGCTTTGTGGTTGTTGGAAGAAACTAATAACGATTAACATTATATACCATACTTATCACAATGCTTGCTATGACAAGTTATATTTGTTACTGATCGCAATTACTTTTGAGATGAAATTGAGATGTAGAGTGAGCATTTTTAGTGGGAAGCATGATGATATATTAGAATAGATGAAGGTAATGAGGGAGACGATATGTTTACTACCATTGTGGTTAGATTAAAAAAACAAAAATTGTCCAATGTCCATTAGTCAGTTGGATTTTATTTTCCTTTTGCCTCGATGACCAGTTCATCATGGATTAGGAAGGAGCATCCTATGAAAATTGTATTTATCGGTTCAATTGTTTGATGGCTTTGAAACAGCTAACACCTTACCATGCAAAAGGGATCATACCCTATTCCATATCTGGTGTGGGGATCTACCCGAGAAAGATTATTCCTAACCATATTAGATCTTTACTAGTATAACAATGCTTGACAAGGAAGTGATGAACTTTAAAATTATGTGTTACTAATGGGAACTATGACAAACAAGATTCCCAATCATGGCTGGAAAGCCATAGAGAAGAGTGAAATCCAGATCTATAAGAGCTGGGGCTATAAAAGGAAATAAGGTGACATAGAATCTCATCATGACAAAATGAAACTCAGCCCCCTATCAACGTATGTAAGGTTTGGTGACGGTGGCCCATATCAAGGGAAGAGAGAAGATGTTGTTTGCAGACACAAAAACACTATTGTAGGTGGTGGTTTTATAGATAGTGTAGTGGATCAAGACTAAGCCAGAGGATATCATAGAAGATAATGGGAATTATTGCTTTAATTGAAAATATTAGGGGATCCTACTCAGATTGTGGTGTTACAACCATGCCACAATCAACTCTGGGACTTGCCCAACATTTGATGGAAGCCTGAGAAACGATGATAGAAACAACAAGGATCGCCTGACCATGGTGGCCTAAAGAAAGAGAAGAGGATGTACATGATGTATAGAGAAGGAAAACAAGGAAGATAAAGGTGCCACAACTGTGAGTGCTCTAGAACTGGAGATCTTTGGTTCTGACAACCTTGCACTCATCTATGGTGGCATTCATTCTAAGGAGGTCAGGCTGCAGAGGGAGGCAAGGTTTTGTGACGTTTTCACAGCTAGAAAGGGGAGCCCTACCTCATCAGAGCGTAGCTACAATGTTCATCCAAGAAGGTAGCCGCTCACATGAAGGGGACAAGCAAAATGCTTAAGCGGGAGAAAGATAATTGAACATAGATTTTTTTTTAAAGTACTTTCAAAATATATTCTAGATTCTTACTATTCAATATATATCAGATTTACCAAAAATATATAATTTTAATGTTATGTGCATTAAAAATTGCAAATGATTTAAGAAACTAATGAATATTTTATGTAAGGTGTATTTTTATGTGTTTAAAATGATTACCAATTCTGATATGTCTGATTTGAAGTCTTACCTAAGTTTTTGAAATAAACCCTAATAAGGACATTATGGGTATTTTACCCATTGTTTGGCCGCAAAAAGATATGAGATTTTTACCCAAACATTAATGTACAATGTTCTTATGTTTTCAAAGTCTTGGTGTGGTTTCATGATTTCATTAATTAGTATTTGATTTTTTAGACCTAACATGACATCATATGATGCGTTTATGGATACTGATGAGATATTACAATACATATATACTTAATCACTATGCAATAGAGTTTTTGGGATATTTATATCTTATTTCAAATGAATCAAAATTACAACACATATATTTATAATTGAAAGTTTTCCCTTGATTAGTGATCAATTTGTTCACACATAGTACATTATGTGGCTTATTCGAGTAAGGGGGTTATATTGATTATATAATGAGATTTTGGATATATATTCAACACCAAGTTTTATTGTGGTTTTAGATTAGAGTTGTGTTTATCTAAACAAGAATCCCAATTTAGTTTATAAAGTTAGAGTGATGGGGGTTTGAGAATTAGAAATAAGAATAGAAAAATAAGCTTGGACTTATAGCGTGTCTAGGTAATTAGACTACAAAACAAGGAATCAAGAACACATTAAAGAAATCACCAAGATTTAAAGGTAAGTGGGTCATGTCTATTGAGTTTCATTATTATTATGATTCAGCCTAGAGCTCCCTACAAAGTAACTTAGAGACTAAGTTACTTCTAGACTATTATGATTAATATCTTGTCATGCTACAAGTAATCAATTTTTTTTTTCATTTGAGTTATATTTCTAGATTATCAAGTTCCAAGTATAATAGATTTATATAACTTTAAGATACTCAATACTTATATGTTTAGTTCATTTTATTTTCTCAAGTCTTTAGACTCATATGTCATATATCTGATATCAAAATTTAATTAATTCATTCTATTAAATCAGAGATTCAGACTAAGATTTATTCAAACATTCAAAATATCAGATTTTAGATTTAGATTAAAATTTAGTTCAAAATTAAAAATAGATCTATAAATTTAGAGATTATAGATTAAGATTCACAAATAAGAAATTAAGAACATATTCTAAGATAATAGATTAAGATTTAGAGTTAAGAAATTAAGAACAAAGATACAAAATGACATCAGAACATTAACTATATAAATTATAGGATAAGTCCTCACTGGAGAGTCATGAGACAATTCAAAAGACACTATAGGTGTCATTAAGGACACACTGTGGCAACAGTGGGTGAGTTGCACCATAGAGGAAACTTTACTGTCAAAAAAGGGCACATTGTACCAATAGAGGATGTGTTACACCATAGAGGATACTTCAATGTCATAAAGGAATACTTATCGTATAATGGTGGCCACAGATAGATAAAAGGCATAAATAAAAGATACATTGGTTCAATATAAGTATACAACTTTTATATCTTAGTTTAGCTTTAAGTTATAGCATATTCATATTTATCATATTAGACCTTCAATGACATTTAGTGTAATAGCAATTTTCCTATTTTTGCATGGCTGGAGATGAGATGTCCATAGGGACTAATCTCCAGGAAGATTAGTCTATAGAGAGCACACATAAATAGTTTTAAGAAGTTTGCTGGGTGGGGTGCCATCTACACAATCAGAGATATTAAGACAGAATGAATGATTTTACAACATGTATTTAGTATTTCCTATAAGTTTGATGTAACCCGATTCCTCTTCCTAAGAGTTTATGAGAATATATTTTATACACTAGTTTGTTTTGGTTGCTTTTAATTATTGTTGTTATGAGTATCATGTTTTTAACACTCCCATGTCATAAAGAAAAGGTTTATCTTCCTCTCATGTGATATGAAAATTGGGGTGTTATAGCCACACTCTTCAACAAGCTCATTATAGATCTAGTAGTATATGCATGCATCAATTCCTTGCCTTTACAATTAGAACTTGAAAACCAAAAGAACAAGCAATATTAGGATTCATTTACTTGAGTGATAAATAATTATCATGTTGATCTCCAGTGGAGTCACCACTACTTGAAACCCGAAAACAAGATGAACCTTGGGTGGTTTCCTTTCCAAGTGTAAAATAGTAAAGATTGAAAATGACATTGACATAGTTTCAAAAAACTTAGAAAATTGATAAAAAAAATTAAAAGTATGAAGAATATGGATTAGTCCACAATACAAGATTTGCCTAAAGAAGGCTTCATGTTATGTGCTCAGAAGGTGTAAAACTTCCCATCACACCCAATACATGTAATTGCTTGTCCTAGAGAAAATAAGTGTGGAATAGTGAAGATATGTATTTAATATGATGGTTGATTGTGATTAATTATGGAGCAATATTAAGGTATAGGGCCATAAGAAGTAAAGAGTACAATAGTACACATGTACATCTTCGCCTGTGTTGTTGTAGTTCCCTAAAATATTGCAAAGGGAAAATACAACCCTACATGCTGGCTAATTTTCTTCTATCTTGTCCTATATTTTTACTTGTTAGTTTGTTGCGGGTGTCACTCAAGGTGTTTTATGGTGTTGGGGAGGTGTATGTTTGATTGTAGACAAAAAGAGACCCTTCTACCATTATCATATTCAATGGTTGATAAGGTTGGAATCTCTTTGTTAAATGAACTCTTATGACTTTTCCAACATTCCTCGCCTATCCGTAGAGGCAAAAGATTGGTCTAAGTTTGAGGTGGGACCTTATTTGTACAGAAGGATGCATATCTTAGAGCTTGTACACATCTTTTTAAGTTCTAAGAAAACTTTAGTTGATATATTAAGAGTTAATAAAAAATAGGTCTCCAATTTTCCCAGAAAATACATATGTGGGTATCTGCTACTCATCTATTTTGTGCCTTGAGCTTGAACCAGGATTGATATTGGCTTAATGAAGGATGTGGCAATTGTTACACTTATACATTAGACTTAGTTTGTGCAGGCAGGTAACACATCCTCTCCTATTGCATATTTCTATCACTTCGAGATGTTTGCTAGGTTTTGGTGATGAGATATTTCAAAGACAAATTTGCACACACACACACACACACACACACACACACACACACACACATATATATATATATATATATATATATATATATATATATATATATATATATATGAATAAGGGATTCTCACATATGCAAATAGAGTGCAAAAGACAAGTTTGTTGACTAACTAATGGTTTAGGAAGCTCAATAGATGAAAATTGTTTGTAAGCAATGGAAATGACATTTGGATCCCTGCAACCACTTCAAGTATAAACCTTGTAAACTAGTCTGAGATGGGGTGTTTACCCACACTAGGTATAACCCAGACATCACACAAGTTTGAAATTATGGACTACTTTAAATTCCATAAAATTGGTGTTACATCAATTTATTTAGTTGAAGAAAAAAGAGAGTTGTTATAAGAGTTAATAAGTAATCTAATTGTGAGTAATTTGAGCAGAAAGGAAAAACTATCTATTAAATCTTGTTATTTCATACCAAATATAATGTTTATTTGGTAGAAGAAGATCACTAAAAAGAGAAGTAATTAATAAATTTAATAGTAAATGCTTCCTAATATCAACAACATTACTGCATATATCTTTCTCGATGTCATTTCAAATCGACTTCACTTCCTACCTACTATGACCTTGGTTGCGACATACTTCCAACCATATCAACCATAAAAAACAACGATACATATAATTTTATTATGATACACAAATCCCAAATAGTAATTAAAAAACAAAATGTATGGAATCCTCTAATGTGATTTCATCTGTAGTAAGACAAAGACCAATCTGTAGCTTAAAATTTAAAGTAAAAGTTTACTTCAACTCAACCTACAACCTTTATATCGGTATGTATACCCTAAGGGATAGTCATGCGATGATTGTATTGAGACATTATGTAATTGATTTGATTACTAATAAAGAAAACTTTTGTTTATTATGTTTGTTCAAATTTGAGATGTTTATATAACATATAGATGTCTAAAGAATATATTACTTGATAACATATGGTTTGGGTTAAGGACCTGAATATTAGATCATATGTATAACTAGAGAAGATATACTCTTGTCATGTGCCTAGTTGGATATTATTGTGAAAACTATATAGACAACAATTATACTGCAGAATATATTATGTGTTGGCTTATGGCTAAATCTCATTAGTCAAGATATTAGATGACAAGTTATACACATATGTACTTGTTAGAGAACAAGTGTCCAGACAAACCCATTTTGAGTGTAATACATAGAAGTTAATAATGGCAGTCAGAGTCACATCTCAATATGATAGTGGTGATTGTGGTCCTTAGACCTGAAGTCATTACAATGATCACATGTTGTTCAGTGTGTTTTAACACCAATCAAAGTGACTTTAAATAAAAGTTGCTATACAAGTAGTGCTTAGGTGTATTATGACACATAGATCACCGTGAGTGATGTAAATGGAATTTACTCTCATTGGAGTGTTATCCTAGACACTTGATGAGTGAGACTATGAAATGCATGGCCATGCTCATGTGAGTCAATTATGAATTAAGTTCATGTGTATCTCAAACGGTCTACTCTAGATCAAGAAACAAAGATTGAACATTAAGAGGATGACATTTTCATGTCTTAGATTCAATCTGGATAACAAAGAAAAAATTATTATACAATCACTGTAACAATGGTCATAATACAAGCTTAAAGTTGTTCTCCAACTTCTCCAATTACTTGGGTAGAAATGAAGTCTTTCTAGATACCAATAATTGTATGTGAAGTCACAATTTGATTATGAATATCACTACCAACGTAATTTGAAGCCTATAGGGCCACACACGTAGGTGCATTGGAATAAGAGTGTAATTGTGGATATAATTAGAAATGTTCCAAGATATATGTATTACTAAAATGTTTAGATAATCAATTAGAATAATGTTAGAATATAATCCAAGATAATTGATTAAAAGGTTTAAGCCAATTGATTTGATTTTAATATTGACTTATATGATATGTCTTTCAGTTAACCTCGAGGGATCAGTTAGAGTATACAACTAAGTGACAGAAAATTAGTTAATCGATTAATGCGATTAATTAATTAATGGCGTGATTTCATAATATTTTAAGTGATTGTTTGGCTGTTCACGAGCGACTCTGCTTTAAATGCAACTGCAACCTTTCGTTTGCCAGGATTTTGACCTATATAAAGAGACATGACAGTCGAATCACATGACACATTCTTACATGTGAACCCTAGCCGTCATCGTCCTGGAGAAAGAGAGAGAGAGAAGAAGAACGATCATGAAGCTAATACGCCACCAAGCGAGAGACTTCTCCTTCCCATCGACTCAGGCAACAGAACAAGGAGTTCCAATCCATCCGTATGGACTTCTTAGAAACACAGGCGACGAGCAACTGCTCTAGCAGGACGTTGACGAGAACCGTCTGTGCAAGCGAGGAGCGATACTTACCACCACGCGAGAAGGACGTCATTGGACTTATTCCACGATAAGGTAAACCTTATGCACCTTCCTTCTGAATACAACGTTGTCGACGAGTTGTGTTGTTTCTGCTGCATTTGTGGCCTCCACCATTCCTAACACTTTGATATAACTTATTTAATGCATTAAATGTTATATAAGAGAAAACACTTATTAAAATGCATAAAGACTAATTTAAAATTTAAAAAGCTAAATTAAATTTTTTATCAAAACCTTTTTATGAAGTTACTTGCCACCACTGTTTGAGAAATCGGTCTGAACGGCCGCATATACTCCCGCTTATGCCTATTCGGTCACCCTACCACATCGTATATTGCTAATCAGTCCACTAAGCAGTCATGTGTCACAGATACTCCCGCTTGGCCGATTAAGCGGCCGATTAAACTCCACTTTTTGAAAATCCCACAACGAATGTCCATGTGTTTCATACGTACAAGCATACATATACACTCATTTCAATATATATTAAAATTTAAATATATAGTCATTGATTTATATGTATACATTGTAATACATAGAATAATTTTCACAGACATTTGTATAATTATATAAATATCTTTTGACACATTCATATGTATATATACATTGTAATATACCTACATATACAAACACATTTGTACATGTGGACATGCGTTTTGATTTACTCACATTTATACACACTCTCTACACAAATTTTTACATTAATATACATATATTTCAAATTTTGTACATTCATTACAAAAACATTCGATATATAGACATGTATACATATATAAGTATGTCATACATATATACTAATATGTTTAGATATAAATACATATAACTGCCTAATATTTATGTATATTTTTATTTATGTTTTCAATATATTATTTGATATAATAATTAATTTAATGAAAAAAAATCCAAAACTGCATTAACTCCCTTGTATACTCCCGCATATTGTATATACTCTATGCGATACCCCCTCCGCCCGTACACCGCATACCGCTTTCCTGAACAATACTTGCCACCTTATTAGAATATAAGACTAATTTGCAATTAAAACTATAAAGAATTATACGATATCTCTTATACTCTTTTGCATAATATATATTAGAATATAACGACTATCTTATAATTTACAAGAATATAAGAAAAAAATGTTCAAAAAATCCTCTATGGGTCTTTTTGTCCATTATAGAAGTATAAATTAATTGAGTAGTCTTATCGTTGGTTAAATTCCAACTATAACATCTCAAAAAAAGATAATATTTTTTTTAACAACAACGAAATACTCGTCCTCATTGGTAGGAATTCAACCTCTCTAATAACTATTATCGAAAAAAGATTAGCTGAGTAGCTGGCCGCCTCTGTTCATCACCTCAAATCGCATCACATGATTCGTTCATTTGTTATCATTTTTTAAGCCCACTTGCACCATCCGCAGCTCAGCTCACTATACGAAAGCGATGACGCGAATGCGCCACTGCAAAGACATCATACGCCGCGTTAAACCCTCCCTTAGGCCTAGTTTGGTTGGGCCGTAGTAGTGCGGTTCCAACAGATTTGCAATTCATTTCGTTTTGGCTGCACGGAATTTGAATACGAGGTGTGAAAACTAACTACGGGTCCCTTTTCGCAGCTGTAGAAATTGGTTGTGAGTGAACCGCTTCCAAAATGAACGCGGTTTGTTTTTCAGCCCACGTTTTCCGCTGGTAGCTCCATGGTACTTTTGTTCCACTACAATAAATGCTGTAAAAAACTGCAAACTTGTTGATGTTTTTATATTTTGTATCAACACAGCTCCGTTCGTAATTACCAAACTACATCCAATCACACGAAAACAAACAAAATTTCAGCATTCAAACTGCTTGAAACCAAATAAAAATGTTGTCATTTCAACTCATTATCTCCGATTTCATGTTTTCGTATTCCTAGTATGGGTTGGTTTTACGCCCAACCAAATTAGCCCTTATAGCAATACAAATAATGGCGTTTCTGTTATTATATCTTCTTAAGAATAAGAATATAAACGAGTAAACTCCCGAGTGTTAATGAACTTCCAAACAATTCAATCTGCCCGTTTGGGCATCAAATGAAAACACGTTTTACAACTACCCAAGTTTTGCAAGTATCTACGTCTGGTTGGATGCGGTTGTAGCGAACAACAGGAAAATGAAGTACACCGCAAAACCATAACCACTAGATTCCTGTATCAAATCAACCACGCCCTATATCAACGTAGCATCACACAGTCCAATTTGTCATAATCTGTCCCAGATTCCGTATCGTCAGGCTCTACATGTATCTAACTTTCAGCTTTGTCTATGGTAAAATGACCGCAGGTCATCCCATCTACTAAGTACGTACAACCAAACAAAAACAATTGAACTCTTGAACTTGGATCTGCTTACAACCAAATAACGGCTGCGTAGTTTATTTTCTCGTATTTAATTTCCTGTTTTATAACTCAATACTTTGAGATAGAACTAGGTCCAACCAAACATGCCCAAATAGACATCACATGCAGCACCAGAGGTTTCGTATCGGATGAAAGCAAATTAATCCCATTGGTGGGAGAGACCAAAGAATGAGGGCATAGCTATCAGTAACACACGAATTAAAAAAGTCTATCCCACAAGGGCCACAACAAACTGGCTTACCCGTGCTTATCCGGACTGGAACATCCCACTCCGGGAACCCGAAAGTCAAGTTCCCAGCTCGGACTTTATAAACCCCCGTCGCCCGCCCGCCATCCGACACTCTCCCAGCTCCTCTTCTTCTCCGCACACTCCCCACTCCACCCAACACTCCGATCAACTGCTCCCAACGCCACCCCATGGCCTTCTCGACCTACGCCGCCCGAGCTATCCTGCGGAGGATCGCGAGGCCGCAGGTGCTCCCGGCCGCCTCCAGGTGGATCAGCGGCGGGCATGTGTCCAAGGAAGAGGCCGCAGGATACAACGTCGGAGTGGGCTCGTCATACATGCGTGGCGCCGTGTTCTGGGAGCCCGGAAAGCCCCTTTCTATCGAGGATTTCCAGATGCCGCGCCCTAAAGCCGGAGAGGTCCTGATCAAGACCAAAGGTGCGAGGTTCTATCCCTCTGGGCTTTACCGATCTTTAAATGTCACCCCTATCCCCATCTGAATCTCTATACATGTCGAGATGGTTTGAAAACCTGAGTAACAGAGAACTTCTAGTAGTAATTCAATCCTAGACAAGTGTTCTTTCTGAAAGAGGTAGATAATTCAGCTGAAATCTCATCCATCAGTAATGTAGAAGAGAAACCAACAGACCAGCTTAGTAACTTTTTCTTAGACCAGGTATACAACAAACTCTGGTAGCTTGTATGCGATCTCACGAGAAATGGGGGAGTCACGCCGTGTAAATATCCATTTGCTAGCTACAGTTGGAGACTCCGCCCGTAATGGCGACTTGCCAATTGATACCCCATTACAATTGTGAAATAAACGGCTTTGTGAAAGCCACTAAACATACTATAGTGTTCTATACGTTAAGATCTAATAAAGGCGATAGCTAGTCTCATTGATGGGGACTATAACATTATGATAGAGTGAAGCGCGAATACTAACAAACTCGTTTGCTATCTACCACCTGAGAGGTTTTTTTTTAGCACCACCTGAAAGCTAAGTGTCAAGCAATTCCTGCGGGTGGTTAGCTGGCTTTCTAAATTCTCTAAGAGACGTCTTCTTAAATTCTCCAAGGAAAGTCTAAGGAACGTGAAACTATAAGGAAAATAAGAATCTGCATCCAATTTTAAGGAGCACAAAAATAAGAAATACAATATTCTTGGTTGTCATTTAATTACGTCTTTTTGAACATGCTTCTCTAAGATAGTAGCTACCTATATCAAGCTATGGTAACAATACAGAAAACTCACCATATCGACTTTCATATTTTTTTTGAACAACCTGAACTTTTGTAACTTTTTTTTATAAAGGTCCCTGATAACATGGATTCTACTTGTGTCCATTAATTATGTGACTAAAAGTCTCCTATATGTCTAATTATGTCATTTCTTCAATTGTATGTTGTGCAATTTATTGCTTTTAAATCTTGGTCGCAGCTTGTGGAGTCTGTCACTCTGATCTTCATGTCATAAAAGGTGAACTTCCCTTTTCATCGCCATGTGTTGTGGGACATGAAATAACTGGAGAGGTAGTTGAGCATGGACCTCACACTGATAGGGGAATCGTAAAAAGGTAGCCATAAAGTATATGTAGTTAAAAAAAACTCCTGATATTCTAAGGAAGAAATACATCCCCTCTCTGATTTGTATCTCAGTCAATGAGTTCTTTATCTTGGAAGTGTCTTTTATATAAATTACGATCTAAACTGTACATAATAAAGTGTCTTATATTTCAGGCTTCCAGTTGGTAGTCAAGTTGTTGGGGCGTTTATAATGCCCTGCGGCAATTGCTCCTTTTGTGTGAAGGTTACACATCTCGAAACCTATTTGCTCATGCTGTTATATGTTTTCTTATCTACATAACCAAAAATATGTTTGGAAGTAGGGTCAAGAGGATCTGTGCGAGGATTTTTTCGCCTACAACCGTGCAAAGGGAACCCTTTATGATGGTGAAACCCGATTGTTTCTACGTAACAGTGGTATGTTCTTTTATATTCTTTTTAGTTATCTAAGTGCGTCATTTTGGAGTGTTTGTCATTAAATATATTCATCGTGGACACACAAAACTTTGAAGGTTTAACTTTGTTTGTATCTTCCCTCTATGAATTTTATCGTATTAGACTTAATAGAGGTGAATGACTTACAAAACTGTAAAAAGAACCCATCTTCGAACATGATCATTTTTCCGAGTTACCTTGGCATGAATATATTCATGCCCTGGCACAAATAGACGAAATCCGCAGATCTTAATTATACTATCCACCTTTCAATTCCAGATGAAAGCTTCAATTGAAGTGCTTCTTAACTGTTGCTTTGAGTTTATGTTATAAAAAACTCCTAGGGGAGAATGTGATGCTGAAGAATCTATAAGACGAGCATGTCTCATCTGCCTTTTATCATCCAGCATGTACAAATATCTCCTGATCTGAATGACACAGAGGAATTCAAAATGATTCCACGTTCTGATGAGTTTTTTTATTAAACAATTCAACCCTTCTACATACTTTTTAAAGAGCTGTATTTTTCATTTGATCCAAAAGGGCCTGCTCACATTTACCAGATGAGATTGCCCACATTTTAAGGTCTTCCTGTTTGATGCAAAATTTACTGGCTTCTTTCAGTTATTGATTGAAAGCTCACTTGTTTTTTCTTCTAGGTAAACCTGTCTATATGTATAGTATGGGTGGGATGGCAGAATATTGTGTCGTTCCTGCCAATGGATTGGCTTCTCTACCAAGTTCACTGCCATACACCAAGTCAGCTATCTTGGGGTGTGCAGTTTTTACTGCCTACGGTGCAATGAGGCATGCTGCTGAGATGCGTGCTGGAGATGTGGTTGCTGTGATTGGAATTGGGGGTGTTGGTTCAAGGTAAAAGAAGCCATTCATTTACTTACTGCCTGTGTAAAGTACAAACTAGCATGTCGATTTCCTGTGATTGCATCATTTTTTATGTTACAAACGAGAACAAACGTAGGGTGCCTGTGTTTTTGCGAAAATGCTCGATGCACATGAAGGTTTCTACTTTTGCAATGTTGAGTTATGAAATTTCTGGACTTAACGAGATGTCTCCTCAACGTTGGTCATGTACTTGCCATTTGACACGTTCTTTTAATTGTTGAGAATCTAGTGACAAAAGCAGGGGCTTCTGAGTGACTTTTGAGTGGTTTATGACATGCTATGAATAATGGCATCATTCCTATGAGAAATTTAGCTAGGAAATATATGCATTCGCTGGCTTCCTTACAGTTATTTGAGGAGACAATTTTGCTTTGTAGTTAATAATTACTTAGGTAGGTCGATAGATGATATGCTTGAGCTTGACTAAGGCAGTGAGGTGAAGAAACATCTCTAATAGGAGGACGTAGTGGCTTCCAGTAGAAATTTTCAACCCAGTTCAACTCGAGTCTGGATATTTCTTCTTAATTGTTCTAGTGCAACTCGTGTTTGCTATCATCTATATCTGAAGGGATCTGCTCCTATTTAGTTTGTTTTGAAGGAAGAATCTTACCTGTATCTCTTTGTGGAGGGTGCTATCCATTTCTGAGTACAATTAATTTGTATCCAGCAAGGCCTGGTATGGTTACTATGCAAAGTCATGGATCGAATCCCCTGCATGGCTGGACCCCATACGTACAGGACCTATGCACTTTCTCGCTCCATTTGGGATGTAGCTAGAGGATTATTGGGCCAATAGGCTAGGCTGTGGCTGGAGGGTTGACCACAATTATATCTTTAGCCTGAAGCCCCTAGAGTATACGGGGATACAGTGCTCACTTTTGGCAAAGGAAAATGTTATGTTATAACTTATAGTGAATGTTCTTTTTTTCCAGATAGCTTTCTTGTTAGCCCTTCTTCATCATATTTTTCTTTCTTTCAAATGCTATCTAAGATGGAATTATGTCATCGTTTTTTTTTCTTTATTTAAGATGCTACCTAAGATGGGATTATGTCGTTCCTTTTTATTTCTAGTTCATAATAACTTTCTCGGCTATACAAGCCAATCAGATGCAATTATGTCAGCCATAAGAATTCTAGTAAACGTTCCTAGAAGAAATCTCCGCCCTACTCGGCTTCTTTCAAATGACAGCTTTTCCCTGGTGTATCAGTTCCTGCTGATCTGGGCATATTTTCCAGCTGCTTGCAGATAGCAAAAGCTTTTGGAGCAGCAGAGATCATTGCGGTTGATGTTAATGATGAAAAGCTTGAGAATGCAAAAACTCTTGGCGCAACCCACACTGTTAATGCAAAGAAAGTGGACGCCGTCGACAGAATCAAGGTATCTTCACATTTCTGAAATTAGTTCGTAGGGGAAAATTTATTTGCAGATTGATGCGTCGAAATTGTGAGCTTGTCATTTTCTATGACATATGCTCCTTCCCCCCCCCCCCCCCCCCCCCCCCCCCCGCTGAAAAGAATATGCCGCCTTTATTCCAGGCGTCTTTTGTCGTTGCTGGTAGCTGTGTTCTAATTTATATTCTCCAAAGTCGAACTAAACCTTCAAAATCTGTAAAATAAGCTCTCCTACCACTGAAAGCATCTTCAGCCAACTTCGTGTGCTCGTCGTTTGAAAAGTAAAATAATGAGCGCTTACTTCTTATCTTGGTCTTTTTATTAGGCTTGCTATCTCCATTGAGCATATCGAAGGCAGGTGCTGCCTGCGCCAGTGTGATCCTCAGTTTTAAATGCTTGAATGTGACCCAAGCTGCATTGAACACCATATTCTTTCTTTCAATTTGATGCCATCTGATACCATAGTGGTGCGAACTAATCTAATAATCTGAAGCCTGCCCTTAGGCATCCAGAAGCAGGTTAATTCCAGCATCCGGTTCTTGCTAATCTATCTATGTTTGTTTGCACATTACAGGAGCTTACGGGAGGGAATGGTGTGGACATCGCGGTGGAAGCCCTTGGGAGGCCGCTGACATTCTCACAGTGCGTGAACAGTGTGCGTGACGGCGGCAAGGCCGTCATGATTGGCCTGGCAGCAAGCAGCTCCGTTGGTGAGGTCGACATCAACCGCCTAGTGCGCCGGCAGGTAATAATAAAGAGCTAAAACCTCCTAGGACCTCGGCCTTCTCCCAGCCCACCATGCTTTGTAGCGTGTGTAAATATATTTATACACGTCGTGGTCACTAATAGCCGCCTCATTGGTTCCTCTGGTCTCTTCTCTTGTGTGGTGCTGCGCAGATAAAGATCGTGGGTTCTTACGGAGCCCGGGCGCGGCAGGACCTCCCACAGGTGGTGAAGCTGGCGGAGAGGGGCGCCTTCGACTTGGACGGCGCCGTGTCAAGGGTGTGCACCTTGGACGAGGTCGGCAGCGCATACCAAGACCTGGACCGTGGTGGAATCGTCGGTCGCGCCGTTGTGGAACTCAACTAGACTGTGCAGTAGAGATCTCCCCCTCGCGTGGGTCTGAACAGATAAAAGAGAGTGCAATCAGCAATCGTGCTGGGTTCGCAGTTGTTAGGGCCTGTAATCTCGCTTGCTGCATCGATTCCTATCTCTTATTGTATTCTCCAGTTGTGTAATCGTCTTCAGTAGCAAAAACATTTTCACACGTTAGTTTGAGGATGATTTTGTTTTTAATTTATAGACTTTATTTCATTGTCACGCGGTTCATCCTCTTTTCAAAATGTCGTCCATGTCAACACCTACATAAATGGCTTTGTGGAGGTGCCGGCTACAAATTAGGCTGTCAATCCTTTTTGTACGGTAAAACCCATAGATCTAAAGACAAAAGCAAAAGGTAATAAAGGCAACATCATACATATTTCTATTGATGTGTGTTTTTCATCAATCCAATAAAATAATAGGATGTCTAATAAAATAATAGGATGTCTGCTAGTAGTGGAAACCATCTTTCTGGGTGCCAAGAAAAGCAACATGAGTTTCTTTATCTACATTTATCTCGGCACGAGAAATAATACAGAAGAGAGTCTCAAACATCATGACATAATTTGAATCCAAGACGTGTTCGATAATGTATAAGATGGTCACCATAAAAATCAAGCTCTACAGAATGACAAAGAAGACATCGCTCGATATAGGGAGATCATGAGTCGGTAATGTAGAATAGCTCGATGTTCGATAAGTACTAAGGATAAACAAAGGCCATCAATTAGAATAGCAAGAAGAAATCGTGTGCATTGATCTGCTTGTAGAGAAGGAAAACAACTAGTTGTCGATGGGACAAATTAAAAGTCTTGAAGCTTGAAAGACCATATTATTGTAAGTGTCTGTTAAAAGAGACTGTGTCTTTGATGCGGAAGAAAGAGGAAATATTATCTATTCTATACTACTATAAAAAGAGCGAGTTTGTTGTATAAATTACATCCGATGCCATTTTCTTTTCTGAAAAATTATTCCAACCAATCAGAAACAAGGATTCAAAATCCCTGCATTCTCCTTGACCCTCTCTCTTCTGACGTTTTTTTCTCTATTTTGTTCCTTTTTTATCCTAATTTCTCTCTCCTTCCAAAACCACCTCACATTAAAGCCACGTCCTCCAAACCCCTCCACCCAACAACTTCACGTTCTCGAAGCCTATCTCCCTTCCCCCCCCCCCCTCCAAACCCCTCCACCCAACAACTTCACGTTCTCGAAGCCTATCTCCCCCCCCACCCACCCACCCACTATATACACTTCCTTAATCCGTAACAACTTCCTTGAATGAAGGACTCCACGAAAAGCAAAGTTATAATTCCAGAAAAATCGCTAAGGCAGTTACAATAAATAGTGGGATGAGGCCTACCACTTTCCACCACCACCTCCCCCTTACTCAGATTTCCTGGTCTCTGGTTTTAAGAAGACGGATGTTTTGTGGATTGCATTCTTCCTTCACACAACGACAACTTCTGCCACTGCAACAAGTTCACGCAGCTTTTCCTTTCAGGTTTAAATTACAAATAGCTTGCATAATGCTTTATCCTACAACTAGGGAAAATCACAAACAACAAATCACGATGTGGAAGACACTTTGAGCATATCAAAAGTTGATGCTACCGTGGTCCTCTCACCGACTAGATACATCCACATTAGCGCTCCACTATACATGCAAATCTGAAGAGCAACGATCCCAAGAGAGGAAGCACCAAGCTTCTTGGCGCTGCCAGAGCCTCTACTCGGAATGCTTTGAAGGTGATGATAATATCAATATTCAATATTTTCAGAGTTCTATGATTTCCTTATATAGTTTTGGATCGATCTGTTTAAATCGAAAGTTCATGTTCCAGCCTACAATCCTACACGTACTGCTCCACAGTCTAGATGCCTGCACCCAAGCAAAATTGACCACCAATGCAAAGTTGTCACCCTTGCTGCCTACTTCTGTTGGAGTGACCGAGCTGAAGGCCTCCGTAAGGGCCAAGAGCAAGGCATTGACCACAATTAGGAAGCTGCTCAAGGAGTTGGTTGTCCCCGTAGGTGAGATATTTGTGAATATTTTAGAAACAAGCATGTTGTCATTGCTCTCGGAGCCTAAGTGAACCTGGCGAGGAGGTAAAAGAGAGTATGGCCAGTAGTTTGGAAAGGATGGAGGTGTAGTCTAACTTGGTGCCCGATGGTTCTTCCTTGGAGGTCCGACTTGGGTATTGAAAGCGTGTTGTGTTCTCCTGACGCCATCATTAACAGTAAACAACAACATTTTGTGCAATCCTCTTATTTGCGTTACTATTTCTTTTTCTTTTTTTGTTTCATTTTAAGTATTCATCGCTCTTTTTCTTTGATCTGCATATCTTGCATCTGTGTTTCATTGTGAGAGGCCAAATTGTAGCTTGTTGTGTCAATTATTAGACCACATACATTGATGTCAGGGCTCCTGTAGGAGCTGGCAGAGCTTGTATGAAGAGTTGATGATTGTTCTTTTTCATGATCATCATATTGGTTATGCCATCACTACCTTCAAGGTTGGCCACTACATTTCAGGTTATGGTTGCACACTTGCTCACCTCCATGGTGAGGTTGGCATCAATATGTTAATACTTCATGGCCATGCTCTGCCATTGTCACTTGTAACAGATGGGTACTTTGTCATTGCCTATGTCATCCATAACAACATGGGTTAGCAACCCCTTCCAACCATGATGAGAAGTCCATCGGGTCTGATTTTACTTACATCAACATTAAGTTTGTTGATTCATTTCAACATGTACAAAAAGAAATTTCATTCTAGAAAGAATTCAGATAGTTGTCCATTACCATGCTCTTCATCCTTAATCCCCTCATTCTTTCTTTGTTCAACTGATTGGTGATTTATAGAAAGTGATCAGGCTATTTTATCTCCTTATTTGAACATGTACAAAAATAAATTTCATTCTAGGAAGAATTCAAGATCTCCACAAAGTCTCAACTTTCAAGGAAAGTAATAAAAGTATGTTCTTAATATACTTCAAATTAATTTTTACTTTCGAATTGTGGAATCGATTTATGTTTTATATCAGATGTGATATGTAAACTAGGTAAAAAGTTTTTTGTAACTTCTTTGTGAATCCATAAATATAAATATGTTAATTCTCTATTTATATTTAGAAATGATTTTGACTCAAACTCCGCCACCCAAATCTATGAATAGTATTTCTATTATACTTTGGTAGTATTCAATTTTAATACACACCCTAACAAAAATCATGAACTAGATGATGTATCATTTCATCTATAAGCGTAAGGTGGTATCTCTTGTTTAACGTATAGTGCCATTGAAATGTAAATCATAGTAGGAGCTTCAAGTTACACCATAATCTTATAAATGAGGGTATCGTTCATGGAATTCAAATAATATTTCTATTTAATATCATCATTCTTATAGTTATCTAATTTCCATTTATAGAAAATTTTCATACTATATCTTCTTAAATAAATTAAAATTTTTCGTATAGACAATTTTTTTTTCACTAATACCTCATTTTTCTAATTTAATTTCATTTGAGAATAATAACCACATGAGATAATTGGTATTTGTGTTCCAAATTATCTAATTAAAATTTAATATTTTTAATTTGTCACGTGCATGCACACGTGTGTATTTACTAGAAAAGAAGTCTATTGAGAAAAATACGGAAAGTTACATGAGGAATGTTTAATACAAGTCATAGTCTTATGTTTAACAATATACGATTCAATACACAAATTTTAATCACGCTAATAGACTATTCTCTTAGAAAAGAACTCTGAAAATGCAAGTGGGTCGATATTCACTTCAACTTTAAAAATTATCCTCATTGTTGAGACACGTTTCAAAATCTCAGTCTCTCTTTTTTATTTTCTCTTCCTATAATCCCTCTTAAGTTATTTTCTTTCATATAATCTCTCTTAAGTTTATTTTGTTTCCTAATTATTTTAACAAAATCTTTTCAAATGTTTAATGTAAGATAAACATATCCAATGGGATATGATTACCATTATCCTTTTAAAAAGTTTTATTTTTTAAATATTTAAAATAAACATGTTCTATGGGGCACGTGTGTGTTGCTAGTATTATTGTAAGCCTCTGTTGAAAGAGACTGTGTCTTTAATACAACAGAAAGAGTATATGACTACTTAGACCAATAAAAGATAGTAGCAGATCTCATAAGGTAGCATAAGAGAAACACTATCAAGAATAAATCCAACCTTACGTAGCATATGATCTTGAAACTTTCTCGTGTAGAGTCAAAACTTTAGATTGTGATCTAGGGTAAGCGAGAGATGAGAGGCGACTGGCGAGTAAGGGAGAGGGGCGGAGCAGAGAATCTGGAAAGAGAGATGTGGGCGCGGATATTTATACATGAGTGGGCATGAGCCTTGTATAGACTTTCTCATTCAAACAGAAAAGTGTTCATGAGTAGGCATGGGCCTTGTATAGACTTGGACCGCAAGCAACCATATGCACATGTAATGAGTATACCATGTATATCATATACTCATGACAGAAATACAAACAAAGACACTTTCGAGTAAAGCATAAGTATCTATAATAGGAAGATTATGGGTAAATCGGCGACGGGTTGAAGAAGCTCCAGTTTGGCACGTAGACTCTGGAAAGCATGCTTCGGAAGTGCCTTTGTGAAAACATTTGCAAACTGTTGTTGAGTTCGAATATGAGCAGTTACAATATGCCCTAAGGCTACTTCTTCCTGAATAAATTGATAGTCAAGTTCTATGTGTTATGTGCGAGCATGAAACACAAGATTTATCAGTCAACTGAATTGCACTGACCTTATTCCAGTATAACAAAGTGGGCAGTAAAAAAGGGATGCACAAATTACCAAGAAGGAAGAAAATCTAGGTTGTCTCAGTAGCAATTGTTGCAAGAGCTTGATACTCAACTTCAATTTGGAATGAGCAACATTTGTCTGCTTCTTAGCAATCCACGATACACATAAGTTACTAAGGAAAATACAAAACCCAATTATAGATCTTCGTGTGATAGGACAGTCAGCCCAATCAGAATAACTAAAAGCAGTAATCTTGAGATCAAAAGATGCCTTAATGCTGAGATTATAGGATAGAGTACCCTTGAGGTATCATAAGATTATTTTAACTAGCAATAGATGAATTAGTGTTGGAGAAGCCAAAAATCAACATATAGTATTTACAACATAGGCTATATCATGTCTTGTGACAGTGATATAATGTACACTCCCTACTAATTTGTGATATTGAGCAGCATCTTGCGTTAGTGAAGTTGCCGGAAGGTTACAAAAGTTCAAAAAATAGGTGTATTACAAAGTTTACAGTCTAACATATTTGCTTGCTTGAGAACATGAAGAATGTATTTGTCCTGACTAAGAAGTAAGTCATTTCCACACTTTGAGAATTAAATGCATAGGAAGTAGTTCAATTCCCTCAACTCTAGCAAATTTAATGTGTTGTTCAAATCAGTTTGAAATTTGACCAAAAACTCAAGGTTGTCACAAGTCCGAATAATGTCGCCAACATATAAGAGTAGTTATAAAATCACATTAGCATCAAGAAGAACAAACAAAGAAGGATCTAATGTGATACATGTAAAACCATATCCAAAGAGGAAGTCACTCAATTTATTAAATCAAACTCGTGGGGCTTGTTTAATACCATAGACATAGATGATTAGGATGTGTAGAATTTGTAAAACTAGGTGGTTATTACATAAACATAGGCTCAATTAGATCACCATTAAAATGCATTTCATATATCAACTTTAGTAATCTTCCACTTTACACTCACATCAACGGTTAAAACTACTCTAATTGTTGCTGCCTTAACAACATGCATGAAGGTCTCTACATAATTAATACTTTCCTCTTGAGTATACCCCTTAGCCACTAATCTTTCTTTTAGTTGTTCTAATGACCCATCAACTTTCATTATGACCTCAAGAATCCATTTCAGTCAATAATGTTGGTGTTGGGTGGTCTTGGGACCATAGTCCACATATTATTGGTATGTAGGGTTGCTAATTCTTGAACCATGGTTTCCTTCCAATTTGAATCTTGGAAAGTAGTTCTAACACATTTAGAAGCTAGGTAATAGCTGAGTGTATAAAAGGAATGTAACAAACATTCAACTCATTCTACATGGCTATTCATCTTTTATTCATTTTCTGTGAAACTACTTGGATCGTACCTCACCAAGTAGAAGTCACCATTCAATATACTTGTGTTGATGAATCACCGTCATTATCTTAGGGTTTAGCCAACCACCCTAAGATATCTACAATAGAGACCAGTCCACTCTAGGGTTTCCTAAGGAGGATTAGGTCCTCATCTTAGGTATATAGAATAGGAACAAACAAAATAAAATATCATATATCAAAAAATTTATTATGTTTTGTAGTTTACATTTTATCAAGGTCTATTCCTTATGGACATGGGCCATAGAGTAGATAATTTAGGGACAAAATCACACCATTTGACTCATTCCTAAATCCCAATGGTCTAACCTCAAGGTCTCAACCCACATTATGGAAATCCTTATCATAATCCTCTACTACATGGAGATTTGTTTCATTTTCCTAGTGTGGACCTATGGGGAAAATCACAGTGTTCATGGTACATAACTAGTTGTATCCATCATTTCACTTTCTATGTAATCCTCTACTCATCTTAAAGAGAATTCAATCCCTCACTACTCATGTGTGTGTATTCGAGTACAACTAGAATGACATGAATCAAATTAGCATTAATAAGGAAGACAATTGTCAATCATTATAACAAACAACACAACAACCCATAATTTATGACATTCATGCTTCTTTCCCATTCTCGCATCATTCCATATAATTCATCATGAGCGGGCTATCAACCACATATTTAATATGATTCTCAATTATTTATCCTAATTAGGGTTTCTAAATTGCAACCAATAAATGTTATATCAATCCCCAAAAAATTCTTATCATTTCACTTCATCTTATAAATTTTAGAAAATTTTAAAATTGGAATTAGGAACCACATTGATACAAACATTTAAACATCTTTTATTACACATAATTCTCATACCAGGCTATACAACACATACTTATTCGTTCCAATTTCAATAGAAATAGATAACTATCAATGCATAAATGAGGATATCACACTTATTACTCCTCTTTTACTATTTACTATTCCTCTTTTAGGGTTATTATTTAACACATATCTTATCTCATTTGAAATCCATCAAAATATATCATTCTCATAATACAAGTATTCTAGAAAACAATTATAATCCAAGAATGCATTCTTATTGATTATTTCAAATCCTTAAACTTCATATTTTATTTTGATTAAACTATATTTATCTACATTTATAATCCCTCATTTGAGATTACTTTTCATTATTATCACATAGATCATCATATTAGAGTTAGAGTTTATGTTCTTAGATCCACCAATACAACTACTTGGTTTTCTCTTCATTTAGAGTCATTACTCTTAACTTCTTTTTCATTCCATGTTCGTTAAATTATTTGAATCAGTCATTCTTATTTCATTTAATGTACAATAATTCCTCTCATTGACATCCATCACAATCCAATTTTGGTGTATTTTTTTTAATCTAGGTAAACCCAAATATAGTTCGCTCTTGTATAGTTTCTATCTTTCATTTATATACACGTACAATGTCATTAGACTTTTAATGGAAATTTAGTAATTAAAATCAACTCTTCCATTCCGTCTAAGACTACAAAATTTGGGAAGTAGAATGGATCATGGTTACTTCCTCTTACTCAGTCTCGAGTCATCTTCTCAATTCAATATTATGTAACTTGTAGAAAAGACTTGCATTTATGTCTAATTTACTCATTATTCATTAAATTATACTATTGTGGAGGCATTAGTCTTAGATAATCTTCACAAGACTCACTTCCTTAAATTAAAGTAATAATACTTGAAGTTGATCATATCTTCACATTTAAAAAGTTATATACAAGTTAGAGTATTATCTCTCATACTCATCCCAAAAATTGTAGGGCTTACAACAAGTCTTCTTAGTTGAATACAAATTAATTCATCATCATAAGCACCTTATTATCTAGTAAATTCATAATGGTGTATACGAGTTCATTATGTCTATTCATGACACATGGAAACCCTAGTTTACATTCCTATACAACCCATCCATTGCTGACAAGTATTCATCATTTCATTAGCTTATTTGAATCAATCCCTAAAAATTAACACTAAATAGGTAATATCTCCACTTAAAACACTCATTCATATCCTCATATATATTCCATATCCAAGTTCACCAAATATTTGACAATACATGTTGAGGAACTCATGGTTCACTACTATAGAAAATACCGCTAGCATCAGATAAAATGACCCTATAATGTTGGTTTCTTACCGACACCTAAGTGGGTGACACTACAATCATAGGTCTAAGATGTCAGTTATTTGGGGATGCGCAAACAGATGACGAAGATCCAACCTTGGTTGCTATGATAAAAGAAACCCACACAATTACGAGTCTAAGTCGTCAGTTTAGGAACCAAAATTGACGTCGTAATGCCATACTAGGTCACACTTGTAAATGATAAAGGTTCATGAGTCATCAGTTGATAAATTAAACCAATACTGATTGATAATAAGACATCAGTTGCATCAAATAAATCTGATGATTAAGTGATACAATGACGGTTTCAAAAAAAACCGACGACTATTATCGTGATGCCCAACATGACTATTTTAGTGTAGTCCTATGATGTCAATTTTAATCCTAAAATAGATGACTCAGACCTACAATGTCATTTTTTTGTAACAATAGATGACTAGTCTTTTTTATTTAAATAGCAGGTCTATAGACCTACTGTCTGGCTATTCAGTAGGATGCATAATCTACAATTCAGAACTGCAGTTCTAAACTATAGGTTCCATCATGTCTTTAGCTTTACAACATGCCAACAAACCTACAAAACATACAATAACAAACACAATCCACTCACATACAAGATCCATTCTCCAAATCCATTCTCATCACATGTACAAATAATATTATATTCATTTATCTTCACATTCATTCATGCACATGATACTTCATTCATATATGCACCAATTCCATTCTCATGACATGTAGAAATGCAATTCTAATTGTATTCACTCATTTTACATTCACACATATGTATATATTCATTATTCACATTTGCACCAATAATTTACTTGCATCAAATTTAAAATTGCAAGAAGTCATAAGAACCACATGCATATGAACTAATAACATCTCAGTTTAGAGAACTCAATCTTTATCCCAATCAAATTCAAAATTCACATCCTTAACGAAGGCTTGTGCCCACTGTTCTCGTATCTCATCTAGTTGTTCTGTCATATAGGGCCTTTTTGTACCAAACACCTGTAAATAGAATGTCATGTATAGTTAAAAAGTATGATATTTTCATATTATCAAATGAGACTATTTACTTATGATGTTCAAGACTATATATATTACATTTTGTATTCAGTTGATGTCTTAGTAACTCATATCTGACAATCATCTCCATATAGCACATCACATAGTATCTGCATGACCAACCATTGTCTTGTACATGGAACTATAAATTTCAACATACACAATGTTAATGAATAAAAATAAGCATAGTTGGTATAACACTACTACAATAATGGTCTATAGTGTCAATTTTTTAATCATGTAGCGTCACTTTTTGACCGACTCCTAAGTGGACGTCGCTATAGAATTTGACCTATTGGGTCAATTATTTTAACCAAAGAAAACCGACCTTATATATTAAAAACTGACCCAATAGGCTGTAAAAAATGAGGAAAGAAACCGCGGCCAAGGCTGTAAGGTCAGTTATTAACAAAAAATCTGATCTTAGAGAGAACCTATTTGGTTGGTTATTATAAAAATCTGACCCAAGAAGTGAGATGATTCCAGAACTTCTAAGGTCAGGTATTGCATGAAAACCAACCCAATAGATGTATTGTAAGGTCGTTTATAAGAAAAAACTGACCCAAAAGACCACCCCAGATCTTATAAGGTCGGTTATTCCATAAAAACTGACCCAACAGATGTACTGTAAGGACGATTGTGTAATAAAACCAACCCAATAGGTTACAAAAACTGAGCTGCTGATCCCAGGTCCTATAAGGTCAGTTTTTCCATAAAATTGACCATAGAGACAACTACAAGGTCAGTTATTTTGAGAAAATTGACCCAAGATGTTACAACCCCAATTTTTGGGTTCTTTTGGTGAGAAATGTAATTTCTCCTATTAAAGATATTTGAACAAATAATGACATAATTTGTTTTGAATAAATGGATTTTGTTTACAATAGCCTTGTTGGTTGTTTTGTGGGCTTTATTGGCTATTGGACCCAATAACCAGGAAAAGACAAAAGAAACTTCATTATTAAATGAGTAAATAAGAAAATGAAGAAAAGAAAGATGTAGAAACCTATAGAAGGTAAAGGAATGTTATCCAAAGTTGGATTTTGTGCCTCTTGGGTTCCTTGGGTCCCAAGGAGTCCAAAATTGCAAAGATAATGCAACAATAAAAGAAAAGATCAATTAAATATTTCCTCACTAAGAAAGAAATTGAAAACAATGATAAAATATGGGAAATAAGTGGAAAGAGGTATGATTGAGTTATCCTTGGTGGATTTTCGTATCCAAAGGATTCCTAATGTTAAAAGGAATGTCAATGAGGAAAATAAAAAGAAAGATAAAGAGAAATCCTTGAAAAAAGATATTTTAATAAGAAATAAACAAGATAAATAGAAATAATGGATAGAGATGCATCTAGAAGGATAGTAAGTATCCACTAAAAAAGGACCTCGAAATATTAGAGTTTCTTGGGGTCCAAGGAGCCCTCAATGGAGAAAAAGAAAGAGAAAAGGCAAGTAATAACAAAATAAGAGGATAATGTGATACATCATTAATGACTTTTTGATAATATCAAAAAGAGATGTTATTTGCTTTAAGAAAGTAGAAATTCGTGCCAATGGATTAAAGGACAAGTAATAAGAGAATAAAAGAGTTAATTTTCGAATTCCTAATATCTAAAGAACAAAGAATATCTAAGAAGATAATGAGGAGAGAGAAGATTGCTTCTTAGTTAAGGAATATGATTTCCTTTTTGGAAAGGGACTTGTTTCCTCTCGGATAAACACCTTAGGGCATGGATACCCTCTCCTATATAAAGGGGTAGAGCCTCTGGATCGAGTTCCAGAGAAATCCCATGTAACTCTCTCTCCCTTCTTCATCTTCTTCATCCAAACCCAAACCTTTGAGCATAGCTCTATATCTGGAGCATCGAAGGATCGTGATGTAGTCGAGATAATAGAAGGATACCCCATGAGGCTGGGGAGAGGCTTTGCCATCACGGCCCTGCCCTAACCAAGGTGCAGCAGCAGCTGCACAGCTACAACATCGGCCATGGGTTGTAGGTATGCCCAGCCCAACCCAGCCGCTCTGGTCGAGAGATGGGTTGCACCCCAAGTACGGAAGAGCAAGAGGAACCATCACCGGTTGCTTTCGGGTCCAGGAGGAGGAAGAGAAGCCACGGCAATCACGGCTAGGGCGGCAACAGTGCACCGTCGCGAGGTTGAAGAAGACGGGCTGGTCATTGGACTATTTTGCCCCTCCGCGGGATGAAGAAATGACCAACTTAACCGAGGGCAAAAATGTAAAAGAGTTATGTTTCTAAATAGGCAACGTTGCATGGGTTTGGTGACGTGGCAGCCTGCCATTGGTTCAATTAAATTAATTTTGCAAAAATCTTATCTCCTTATTAGTATCTCGAATGAATGCGCATAAAATATGAAAGTTGCTTAGAAAAATGAGGGAAATCCATTAAAAATAATTTACAAGCTAATTCCTCTTGCAATTCGAATAGTAGTTGAAGTTATCAACTTTAATGTATTAGTAATTAAGAAACCCTATTTTGAGATGCTTAAAGTATTTAGAAGGGTCATATGGATGATTAAAGTTGATATTAGCCTGTTAATTATAAAAAGGTACATTAAGAACAAAAAGGATGATTTTTGCACGTAATTGGTTTAATTTAGAGTTTCATGTACATAAACGAGCTTTAATGTGCCTTGAAACCCTAATGTTAGTGATTGTGTTTCTTAATGGCTTTAATTGTTCGAATCCATGAATAGAGTTGAGATTTGATGGCTCTAAGCTATTTCGAGTATAAACATTTCTAATTGTGGATAAATACCCTTAATATGGTAATTAGGGTTTTTTAATGAATAAAGATGGAATTAATGATAAATAGAGTTCATATGTGATTTAGATGAACTATAGTTGTTAATCCAGAAGGAACCAAAGATGATAATTAGGCCTAATGATCTGGTCATAAATTAAAAGGATAAAATGGTAGTTTTAATGTCAAAAAGGCACAATGGACTTAATTGATAGTTAACTGTGCCTTTAATCTAAAATTAAGGTAACCTTAATAACTTTCGTGAAGAATATATGAGATAGTCAGGGTTTGTGAGTAATTGCATAAAATTAGGTTTTAAAAGAGTAAAAATGAGGCGAAACCCTAATTGCAATGGAAACCCTAAAAGTGGACTAGAAACCCTAGGAACCAAGCTAGGTTTAATAGATCTTGATGGCATGAGCAATAATAGGAAATTGTATGCATATTTCAGGATCTCCTTATGTGCTTGCTTGCCTATTTGGATTTCTTGCATTGATTAGATTGATTCTATCTCAAATCAGCCTGACAGGTATGTGGTTACACTTATGGTTAATCGCTTTAGTTTCACAGCAATTCCTGAAAGTTTTATCAGTTGCCTGAAAATAACTACTTGGATGACTTTTATTTCATGCAACTATAAAGTGACTATGATTATCACCATAAGTATAGATACATGACTGGCTCATATCCTGGTCCTTCTCTATGGCTTGCTAATGATGAAAAGGGTAACCTAGTACATGGCCTAATTGTTAAGTAGGACATCCAGTTATCAAGAGTTAGAAATTGGGCTACCCACGTGTAGTGCCATGAGATTCTTTAGCACACCATGAGTAAGGAGTGGGCTACCTACGGGTAGTGCCATGTGGCTCAACCCTAGAAATTGGTTCACCTGTTAGGTAGGATCATGAGGGGTTTAATGGGGATCTACCATAAGGAAGGTAGCATCCAGGTCCACTGCAGGGACAACGCAGAGGCTAGGGTATAGATGGATTGAGCAGTTATGCTGAAAACGTAAAGTTGTTTGTTTAAATCATAATTGATTGCAGTATGTTGTTACAGTTAATTGCACGATTATTGTTTCCCCCACATTCCAACATAATTCATTTATGCTGACTGACATTTGGTTTGTCAGCGTTTTAGGTACAAGTGAAAAGAACAAATAGTAAAGTGGCATATGTGGAATTAAATGAGAATTAAAGTGCAAAGGAGGATTAGTTAGAATAGACTCTAGATGTGGATAGAAGTAGATATCCAAATTTTTGAAAAAGGTAAGCAAAGTTTAATTTTATTACAACATTTCAGTTTAGTTGGTAGAATTTGATAATTATTATTGATTATTTGTGGAACCTTTGATCTGGAAATTGGGATAACGGCTTTGACCTCTTAGTCTCCCTTAATTGGGGGTTACTGGGAGGTAGGGTCGTTACATTTGTTATCAGAGCATAGGTTACACATTTAATCTTTAATAATTATTAAATTTTACAAACTCTGTAGAACCCAAGGGAGTTATTAGGGGATTTTCTAAAATACAGAGGTGTCCAGAAAAGGATCACGTCTGGGGGATGGCAATATTTTCCTCTGCACCACTAGTCAGAATACGAGGACTCCCGGATTAGTGTGACTGCCTGGGCAATGTCTCAGGGATTGACTCAAAATAAGATACCTATAGGACTCTCTCATCTTGTTCATCCCTTCTCAACTCACATGCTATTAAGGACCTTAAGGATTAGGGTTTTCTCTCTTTTCCTCACCCTCTCGAGTTATGGGTAAGGTTGATAAGGTTTAAGGAATCCTCCACCAAATTAATGAAAAGCATGTAAATAATATGTCATGGACATAAGCTTAATAGTTTAAGTGCAAACAAAAGAATAGATACATGCTTAGGTCATATGGCATATGTTGTCATGCCCTCAGGAGAGACCTGAGGCTAGACCTCCTTGTCAGGAGGATGAGTAGAGAAAGTTGGTCATGGAGACAGAGATTTCCATTATAAGTAGAAACCTGACACATCCTTTGAGGATGATGCTAACCCTAAGTGGTGTTTAGAGAAAGAGATGACACGATGAGTTAGATGTCATGATAGACCATGTGTGTGGACATGCTTTTGGATGCCCATGACGTTATGAGCTAAGTGAGGTTGGATAACCTAGTACCTCTTGTGGGCTCTGATCTCCAAACCACGATATAATCACGATTTAAACTTAGCGGAAGCGATTCGATAAACAGCGGAAGACAAAAATCACGGGAAATTAAAACTTTTCGAGACAAGAGCTTGAATCCTTAAAAGCTTCTTTCATAACAAGAGATAAACTGTTTACATCTCATGATAATTACTTCTTGAGTAATTATATACATCAAGATACAAAATCTCAAGAACTCATAATAAAAGACTCCAAGACCTGAGAGTACAGAGGACACATAGGACTGACTCTAACTACACCACATGGCAGGCTAAATCTCCACCTGAGATTTACTGCTGCTCCTGGTGCTGCTGCTGCTGGGACTGGTCACCTGTAGACCTGTTCCTCCATCCTCGACGTCCACCTAAAAAGTTGAAGTCTACGGGGTGAGACAATTGTACATAATTGTCCCAGCGAGAGTTATAACTCTCCGCCAGAAGCTTTATTATAACATCAAAGAATAACTTAAGCAGTAAAAGCTTACAAAGTATTCAATAGCAGATACAGTTGTATACAAGAGCTCAACATTTATCAAGCATAAAGAACATATGCACTATTCAGTGTAACATCAATCAATTAGCTCATAGTTACCTTTAACAGGTATACTACGCTTGTAGATTATGTTTTTCAAACAGTCTTATTATTATGCCCTGTGGAGATCAGGTTTACCACTCATACCCCAACCAATCACTGTTAAGTGCCTTAGTATCATACTAGGTCATCGAAAGAGCCGGATTCTCATGACCTTCACCTTCCTCAGTCAGTAAGAGGATCACTTGTAGGACATCTTGTGTCTCTACTATTATATCTCACCAGGGTAATCTGGTCCTTCGCTATTTTAGAGTTACAGTGGCGTTCTGTACTCTCTTCGTCATCAGGAGATTTCATGTTTATCTTCACTGATACGGATATCTCTGTTTTCCTCGTCATCAGGAGGTTTCATGTTTACCATCCACTGATACGGTATGAGTTTTGTAGTGAAGGATTGATGGATTATACATCTACATCAAATTCCTACACTAGGATGTAAGGTTCTACACATCCATATACCCCACATACTCAACATTATGTGATCCAGGAGTTCCCTTGGGAAAACCTGTTTCACCATCATTTGATCTCTGACAATGATGGATCAATGATCAGGGCTTCTACATTACACTTGATTAGTTAGGTACATTCAGTATTCTTTAACATCATACATTGTTCTTCAAACAATAACAGTAGCACAACAGCTATGAAAGTAGAAAACTAAATGTAACCAGCCTAACTCTCATCAATCATCATTTCTCATTATACTCACCACAAGTCATCTCTAAAGCATGACCTTGATGGTCTTCATGGCTCTTTCAGCCCATTAAAACATGGGATGCCACTGACAAGGCATCAAGATACTTTACTTATTCATAAAGCTATCAATATGCCTTTAATGAATATAGTATCATCATCCATACCTGGATATGATCACCTCCATATCAGAACCTGCATGGTTAATTCAACTAATAAAGGTAATTCAAAACAATGATTATACTTTCCACTCTTTTCATAAGAGATAAGTTCTTTGATTCTTATCAAATAGAGTTGAATACTCATATAACATGTCATCACCTTTGAATTAGGGTTTACTATTCACATCACATGTCATTACCCTTGAATTAGGGTTTACTATTCACATCATATGGTGAATTGAACTCATAACATCATCATGTATGAGGAACATCATCATTGATGCTCTCAGATTAGCTTAAGATTCATCATATATCATAATTAGGGTTTCCATGATCTCACATAGGTGGATCATACCCTAATCATGCACATTCATGTGTATTGAAGGTTCTTTACTTGAGTTTCCTCCCTAAAAGGGTACTTTCTCTCTCTTAAGGTACTTTCTCTCTCTTAAGATACTTTCTCTCTCCTCATACTAGTAGATGGTGATAACACCACTCTAGATCAGGTTGGGTTAAGTCCTCATGGGCTAACATAAGCCAAAACATCACTATCATGTGATTAGGGTTTGATTTGAACAAGGTATTACTCAATTGAACCCATCAAGGTATTTTGGTAATTCACCCCATTGATCACCATCATGGTTCAATTCATTAGTCACTTAATCCCTTAATATTCTAGGTTATCATTAGGGTTTAGATTAGAGCATCATTGAACCATTTACACCTTCAATTGATTAAGTGAAATCAACCTTTGAAAACCTCAAACGGTTTCAACCTTCAACCTCCAAACGGTTTGAGACAGTTTGGATGAGTTGATCGTTTTCTAGGGTTGACTCAAAGACCGTGTGACCTTCAAGGTCGTTTGCCCAAACTGTGTGAGGGTGTAGACCATTTAACAAGTTTGACTTCAAGACCGAGAGGGCTTACACGGTTTGAGACCGTTTGGTGTCTCTCGATCTTGAGATCGTTTGAGTCCAAATGGTCTTGAGACCGTTTGGCCCCAAACGGTCTTGAGACCGTGAGGCCTCACACGGTCTTGAGACCGTGAGGTCTCAAACGGTCTTGAGACCGTGAGGCCTCAAACGGTCTTGAGACCTTGAGGTCTCAAATGGTCTTGAGACCGTGAGGCCTCAAACGGTCTTGAGACCGTTTGGTCCACTTGGTCTCAAACCGTTTGGACCTCCAACATGGTTCAATGATTTCAATCGTTTATGATTATCAATGTTGAAGCCTCCAAATGGTCAAAGCCATGGTAACCACTTATAGATTGAGTTAATTAGGGTTATGCTTAACCAATTGGTCACTCAATTGACCCTCAATTGTTATCCAATTAGGGTTGAAGTTGGTTCAATTAAGGTCCATCAACGTTCAACCATCAACACTCAACAATGTGAATCAACACAAGGTTGAACCCTTCAATTGAGCTCCAATTGGGCCCAAACTTGTCCCAAACGGTCTTGAGATCGTGTGGATGAACTCCACACGGTCTTGAGACCGTTTGCCCAAGATTTCATCAAAATATAATGTGATTTGATAGGAGTTGAACCTTGATTAAGTCTCAAATCAGTATTTTGATTAATTCAATAACCTATTGCAATTGGGCCCTCAATTGATCAAATTACCTTAACCCTAGACCTCCAAACGGTCTTGGGTTGTCACCACACGGTCTTGAGACCGTTTGGATGAGTTCCAAACGGTCTTGAGACCGTTTGCCCATCCAACTTTTGTATTCTAGTGTAAATTCTTCAAGGTTGGATCTATTGAGTTGATTATCATATCAATACTTAATTGCAATGTAATTTGGTATCTTTGTACTTTCAATTGGTCAACTATAATTGACCCCAGACCTCCACACGGTCTTGGGTGATTCCCCACACGGTCTTGAGACCATTTTATTGATCCCCAAACGGTCTTGAGACCGTTTAGGTTAATCAACCCAAAAACAATTAATCAAATCATTGAGATTTCAGTACTGATTTCAATTAGGGTTTTCCCTAATAATCATCCTTCAACTCTTAGCTCGTTTGGAATTAGTCCATCAAATTTGGTGAGTTGTTAATAAACATTATTTTGAACAGTAATCTCATATGGTCAACGCTTGGTCAACGTTCTTACACGGTCTTGAGACCGTTTGCCCAAAAAGGGCGATTTCAACAGATTGGAAATCAGGAGTAAATTCAATTAAAGTTGTTGATTAAAAAGGCCATATCTCACGATTCCTTTGGAGTTATCATCTCAAATTTTGTGGGTGATTATCCTACATAATTATGAACAGAAATATTATACGGTCCATGCTCGGTCAATGCGGCTAAATGGTCTTGAAGACCGTTTGCCCTTACACGGTCCTGAGACCGTTTGCTCACTACACGGTTTTGCAAACCGAGAGAGCAATTTGTAGAGACCGTTTAGTAAAGTTAAAAGTAGTGGATTAACTTTGGAAATAACGTCTTCATCTCCTAGCTCAAGAACAGCAAGGATTTCTCACGGATTTGCTTGCAAGGTAGCAAAGGAAGGTAGAGAAGGAGAAGAACTATCGTCTGAAAGCATAAACGAGATGTATATAACAAAGCATAGGTTTAGAGTTATAAAACCCGCCTAAAGCTTGCTCCTTGAGCTCCAAGCTTTCGAGCTCCAAGATTTTAATGGCGTCCTTGAGTTTCCACAGGTCGGCCAAGGTGATCCTTCCAAGGAAAGTCGAGAAGAGATGGCTAGAAAGGTAGAACTATGTGAGCTAGCCATCAATTTGACCTTGAATTCGAGTTCTAACCATGAACTTAAGCAAAAGGGAGGATTCAAACCTACCTTGCCCTCCTTGGTCATCCTCCTGAGCTCCACAGATCCTCTTTAGTCAGTTTGGGTGAATAGAACAGTGAAAGGAACGAAGGGAGGGTTTCCTTGCTAAGTGAAGTGGAGAGTATATATACTTGGGGTGAGATTTTCAACATAAGCTCATAAGTTCTCCATATTTTCAACTAAGTCCCTCCATCCTTCTATGCTCGTCCCTTCATATTAATTCTAAGAACAAACCTTCTTATAAGGTCAAGAAATGAGGGCAAAGAAGATCAACCTATTAGTTAAGCATACACATAAAAGGGCTATAGCACATACACCTTGATTATTCAATCACAAAGGTGTTTTTTCATAACTTGATTAATCAATTGAAGTGACCTTTCATCATTTCTTCTCTAAATGATGACAAGAGTCTTAAAAGATATTTTTAGATGATGTATTTTATAAGTTGCACCCCTCAAATTGGGTAAATTGCACTTTTCTCCAATTTAGGGTTTTCAAGCACCGAGATTGCTTCCACAACTGCACCTTGGTGCCCGAGCTTGGGAAATCCCTCAAACCTTACCATCATCATTCTCATGATGTCTCAACATCATAGGAACATCTCAACATGTGCAAATTGCAAGTTAACCCTTCTAACTGGGTAATTTGCACATAGGTCCCTGTATTACAAAACAATGCTACAGCTTTATATAAAAAGGAGCAAAAACTGAAATATATGTTTCTGAGAAACTTAATTACATGCCCTAAATTAATCACAAGGATTTAATTACATATTTAGGCAAAACACCTAGGGTTAACTCATAACCCAGGTCAGGGATGTTACAAATTATCCACCCCTTACAAGGATTTCGTCCCCGAAATCGATAAGACATATTAAGAGAAAAGGGCAGGATACTTCCTTCTCATCTCATCCTCTAGTTCCCAAGTGGCTTCTTCAACACCACGGTGATTCCAGAGGACTTTCACAAGACTTATATCTTTCTTCTTTAACTTTTTAATTCTGTTATCAAGAATTGACACTGGTCCCTCCTCATAAGATACATCTTCATTCAATTCTACCTCCATAGGTTGTAGAATTGACTCAGTGTCTGGGTGACATTTCTTCAGCATAGAAATGTGAAACACAGGGTGTAACCTCTGTAACTTTGGTGGCATCTCTAGTCTATATGCTACCTTTCCAATTCGTTCAATGATTGGATAAGGCCCCATATATCTAGGAGCTAACTTCCCTTTCCTTCCAAAACGAAGGACCCCTTTCCAAGGCGAGACTTTGAGATATACTCTGTCTCCAACCTGGAACTCTAAGGGTCTACGACGCTTGTCAACATAAGATTTCTGCCTATCTTGTGCAGTCTTAATCTTTTGTTGTATTACTTTAATCTTCTCTGTGGTCTGCTGCACAAGATCAGGACCTAGCAACTGGCGCTCACCAGTCTCGAACCAACACAGAAGTGATCTACAACGTCTACCATACAAGGCTTCATAAGGTGCCATATCAATACTATGCTGATAGCTATTGTTATAGGCAAACTCTATCAAGCTTAGGTGTAGATCCCAACTCCCGGTAAACTGGAGAGCACATGCTCTCAAAAGGTCTTCTAAAGTCTGTATCGTCCTTTCTGACTGCCCATCAGTCTGTGGATGAAAGGCCGTACTAAACCTTAGCTTGGTGCCTAAGGCTCTGTGTAACTGTTCCCAAAAATGACTTGTAAACTGAGGACCTCGGTCAAAAACTATTGTGACAGGAACTCCGTGCAAACGCACTATCTCTTGAACATATAATTCTGATAACCTTTCAGCAGAATAGGTTGTTTTGACAGGTAAGAAATGTGCTATCTTAGTCAACCTATCAACAACTACCCAAATGGAATCATGTCCTTTGTTTGTCCTGGGTAGGCCAACAACAAAGTCCATGGTCACATGGTCCCACTTCCACTGTGGTATGGGTAAAGGTTGCATTGTTCCTGCAGGTTTCTGGTGTTCAGCTTTAACTTGCTGACACACAGGACACCTCAGAACAAATTCTGCAACATCCTTCTTCATTCCAGGCCACCAATACAGATCTTTCAAATTCCGATACATCTTGGTGCTCCCTGGATGCATAGCATACATGGAAGAATGAGCTTCTTCCAGGACTAACTTCCTCAAGTTATCCACATCCGGCACTATCATCCTTCCATTATAACAGGCTACTTGGTCATCTGAGTCAGGGAAACCATCTCGCTTCTCATTTCCGTACTTAGATCTAATCTGCTGAACTGCATCATCACCTTGCTGTGCTTCCTTAATATGCTCTCTTAAGGTAGGTTTAATATGCATCTCAGCTAACAACCCGACTAACAATGACACCTTCAACTGTACATTGTCTTGCCTTAAAGAGATAAGCATATCTCTCCTAGAGCATACTAAAGAGTTTAGTTGTGCTCTATTCATGGTTGATGTTGCTGATTTCCTACTCAAGGCATCTGCAACAACATTGGCCTTGCCCGGATGGTAATCAATTGTACAATCGTAGTCCTTGATTAACTCCATCCAACGATGTTGCCTCATGTTAAGCTCGTGCTGAGAGAAGATATACTTAAGGTTCTTGTGGTCTGTGAAAATCTAGAATGTTTCTCCGTAGAGATAATGTCTCCAGATTTTCAAGGCATGAACCACGTCAGCTAACTCCAGATCGTGTGTCGGATAATTCTCCTTGTGTTTCTTAAACTGTCGGGAAGCAAAAGAAATCACTTGTTTATCCTGCATCAACACACATCCTAGTCCATTCTTGGAAGCATCACAGAAGACTACATATCCTTTTCCTTGTTCAGGTAGCACAAGCACAGGTGCACTTGTCAACCTCTCCTTCAACAACTGGAAAGATTGTTGACACTTATCATTCCAAGAAAAAGGAACATCTTTCCGGGTCAACTTGGTCAAAGGTAAGTCTATAGAACTAAAGTTCTTAATGAACCTTCGATAATAGCCAGCTAACCCCAAGAAACTTCGAATCTCCGTCGGTGTCTTCGGTTGTTCCCATTGTAGAACAGATTCTACCTTTGTAGGGTCAACACGAATTCTCGAGGCAGATATCACATGTCCAAGAAAAGATACCTCCGGCAGCCAGAACTCACACTTGCTAAACTTAGCATACAACTTGTGTTCTCTTAGCAAGGTCAAAGCTTGGCGAAGATGCCGCTCATGCTGCTGAGCATCCTTACTATAGATCAGAATGTCATCTATGAAGACGACAACACACTGATCAAGGAAAGGTCAAAAAACTCTATTCATGAGTTCCATAAATGCAGCTGGTGCATTGGTTAGTCCAAACGACATAACCGTGAACTCATAGTGACCATACCTTATCCTAAAGGAGAGCATACCTCCTGCAAAACGGCAGACCCACTCAACGGAGTCTCCAACAACAAACTATCTGCCCTATGACTAACAGTCACATTGCAGTTACGAATCACTCTATGAGTGATGAAAGAGTGTGTAGCACCCGGGTCAATCAGAACAGATACAACACAGGATGTAGACATATCATGATATTAAAGTTCCATCTGACCTGCCACTACCCGTGGATTGACCACTGCATCTGGTGGGTTCATAGCATAGAACCTCGCTGTCGCCTGGTGTTGAGGTGGTGCTGATGATCCAGCTTGAGACGGTTGTCCACGTCCTCGAGCTGCTCCTTGGGATTGCATTCTCTGAGATCCTTGTTGATTCTGTCTCGGAGGCTGTGTCACACTGACAGGCCTAGAACGGAAATCCTTCATCAAGTGTCCCACCTTACCACAGTTGTAGCATCTCCTCTCCTGTTGTTGTGGTCGGGGTGGTCCAGTAACTGACATCGATGCAGAACTGTGAGTCCCTTGAAGTGGTTGACTCCATCCTCTACCTCTGCTTGGTGACCATTGAGTTTGAGAACTCGATCTGGGTGGTGGAGGGTTAGGTGCAGAGAATCTAGGTTTCTTAAAATCCCTAGATGAAGAACCCTGGAACTGTGAATATCTTTTCTGGGTTTGCCTCTTCTCAACCACAGATCTCTCTATCCTTCGGACTGACTCAACGAAGGTAGAGAATCTCTCTCGGTTTTCTAAGGCAGACACAGAGGTTGACATATCAACATTCAAACCCTTCTCGAATCTCCTGATTCTTTCCTCATTTGTGGCAGCCATGTGCGGACAGAACCGCAGCAATTCCATGAACTTAGCTTCATACTCGCTAATGTTCATCATACCCTGCCTTAGTTTCTCAAACTGAGAGATCTTCTCATCTAGGAAGGTCTTTGGAAAATATCTATTGATAAATTCCCAATGAAAGTCTTCCCATGAGAACTCTATTCCAGGTCTCTTCTGCTCTTCCATGTTCCACCAGTGACTAGCACTGCCTTTGAGAAGATAGACAACATATCTAACCTTCTCAGCTTCTGGGATAATAAGAATCCTGAAAGCCTTCTCCAACTCTGTCAACCATAGGTCAGCATCTGCGGGGTCGGCAGTCCCAAAATACTCGGTAGCTCCGACACGACGAAGTCATTCGAACGTCTTACCGATACCTTGTGCTTCAGGCTGGACAGGTGCCCTAGGTGTAGGCATGGGCATCCTGTCGGTTATGTGTGTCATGGCAGTCATGAACTGCCCGAACATTGTCTGTACAGCTGGGTTACCCATGTCGGCTGGGTCAAACTGGGGTGGCTCTCTTGGTGACTCTGGTGCAGGCTGTTCTATTCTTGGAACCCTTGCACCGCCTTGAGGTGCACTAGCACTACTCTCTTCCACATACTCATCATGAGGCTCAACCATCCTTATGTATCTTCTTCTCCTAAGGAGTAGAAGATTCTATTAGATAGGGAAAGAGTACTAAAGATAGACTCGAAATCCTAAGTCCTATGCCTCTGTAGACTCAACTGACCTAGAGCTCTGATACCACTAATTGTGGGCTCTGATCTCCAAACCACGATATAATCACGATTTAAACTTAGCGGAAGCGATTCGATAAACAGCGGAAGACAAAAATCACGGGAAATTAAAACTTTTCGAGACAAGAGCTTGAATCCTTAAAAGCTTCTTTCATAACAAGAGATAAACTGTTTACATCTCATGATAATTACTTCTTGAGTAATTATATACATCAAGATACAAAATCTCAAGAACTCATAACAAAAGACTCCAAGACCTGAGAGTACAGAGGACACATAGGACTGACTCTAACTACACCACATGGCAGGCTAAATCTCCACTTGAGATTTACTACTGCTCCTGGTGCTGCTGCTGCTAGGACTGGTCACCTGTAGACCTGTTCCTCCGTCCTTGACGTCCACCTAAAAAGTTGAAGTCTACGGGGTGAGACAATTGTACATAATTGTCCCAGCGAGAGTTATAACTCTCCGCCAGAAGCTTTATTATAACATCAAAGAATAACTTAAGCAGTAAAAGCTTACAAAGTATTCAATAGCAGATACAGTTGTATACAAGAGCTCAACATTTATCAAGCATAAAGAACATATGCACTATTCAGTGTAACATCAATCAATTAGCTCATAGTTACCTTTAACAGGTATACTACGCTTGTAGATTATGTTTTTCAAACAGTCTTATTATTATGCCCTGTGGAGATGAGGTTTACCACTCATACCCCAACCAATCACTGTTAAGTGCCTTAGTATCATACTAGGTCATCGAAAGAGCCGAATTCTCATGACCTTCACCTTCCTCAGTCAGTAAGAGGATCACTTGTAGGACATCTTGTGTCTCTACTATTATAGCTCACCAGGGTAATCTGGTCCTTCGCTATTTTAGAGTTACAGTGGCGTTCTGTACTCTCTTCGTCATCAGGAGATTTCATGTTTATCTTCACTGATACGGATATCTATGTTTTCCTCGTCATCAGGAGGTTTCATGTTTACCATCCACTGATACGGTATGAGTTTTGTAGTGAAGGATTGACGGATTATACATCTACATCAAATTCCTACACTAGGATGTAAGGTTCTACACATCCATATACCCCACATACTCAACAGTATGTGATCCAGGAGTTCCCTTGGGAAAACCTGTTTCACCATCATTTGATCTCTGACAATGATGGATCTATGATCAGGGCTTCTACATTACACTTGATTAGTTAGGTACATTCAGTATTCTTTAACATCATACATTGTTCTTCAAACAATAACAGTAGCACAACAGCTATGAAAGTAGAATACTAAATGTAACCAGCCTAACTCTCATCAATCATCATTTCTCATTATACTCATCACAAGTCATCTCTAAAGCATGACCTTGATGGTCTTCATGGCTCTTTCAGCCCATTAAAACATGGGATGCCACTGACAAGGCATCAAGATACTTTACTTATTCATAAAGCTATCAATATGCCTTTAATGAATATAGTATCATCATCCATACCTGGATATGATCACCTCCATATCAGAACCTGCATGGTTAATTCAACTAATAAAGGTAATTCAAAACAATGATTATACTTTCCACTCTTGTCATAAGAGCTAAGTTCTTTGATTTCTATCAAATAGAGTTGAATACTCATATAACATGTCATCACCTTTGAATTAGGGTTTACTATTCACATCACATGTCATTACCCTTGAATTAGGGTTTACTATTCACATCATATGGTGAATTGAACTCATAACATCATCATGTATGAGGAACATCATCATTGATGCTCTCAGATTAGCTTAAGATTCATCATATATCATAATTAGGGTTTCCATGATCTCACATAGGTGGATCATACCCTAATCATGCACATTCATGTGTATTGAAGGTTCTTTACTTGAGTTTCCTCCCTAAAAGGGTACTTTCTCTCTCTTAAGGTACTTTCTCTCTCTTAAGATACTTTCTCTCTCCTCATACTAGTAGATGGTGATAACACCACTCTAGATCAGGTTGGGTTAAGTCCTCATGGGCTAACATAAGCCAAAACATCACTATCATGTGATTAGGGTTTGATTTGAACAAGGTATTACTCAATTGAACCCATCAAGGTATTTTGGTAATTCACCCCATTGATCACCATCATGGTTCAATTCATTAGTCACTTAATCCCTTAATATTCTAGGTTATCATTAGGGTTTAGATTAGAGCATCATTGAACCATTTACACCTTCAATTGATTAAGTGAAATCAACCTTTGAAAACCTCAAACAGTTTCAACCTTCAACCTCCAAACGGTTTGAGACAGTTTGGATGAGTTGATCGTTTTCTAGGGTTGACTCAAAGACCGTGTGACCTTCAAGGTCATTTGCCCAAACTGTGTGAGGATGTAGACCGTTTAACAAGTTTGACTTCAAGACCGAGAGGGCTTACACGGTTTGAGACCGTTTGGTGTCTCTCGATCTTGAGATCGTTTGAGTCCAAACGGTCTTGAGACCGTTTGGCCCCAAACGGTCTTGAGACCGTGAGGCCTCACACGGTCTTGAGACCGTGAGGTCTCAAACGGTCTTGAGACCGTGAGGCCTCAAACGGTCTTGAGACCGTTTGGTCCACTTGGTCTCAAACCGTTTGGACCTCCAACATGGTTCAATGATTTCAATCGTTTATGATTATCAATGTTGAAGCCTCCAAATGGTCAAAGCCATGGTAACCACTTATAGATTGAGTTAATTAGGGTTATGCTTAACCAATTGGTCACTCAATTGACCCTCAATTGTTATCCAATTAGGGTTGAAGTTGGTTCAATTAAGGTCCATCAACGTTCAACCATCAACACTCAACAATGTGAATCAACACAATGTTGAACCCTTCAATTGAGCTCCAATTGGGCCCAAACTTGTCCCAAATGGTCTTGAGATCGTGTGGATGAACTCCACACGGTCTTGAGACCGTTTGCCTAAGATTTCATCAAAATCTAATGTGATTTGATAGGAGTTGAACCTTGATTAAGTCTCAAATCAGTATTTTGATTAATTCAATAACCTATTGCAATTGGGCCCTCAATTGATCAAATTACCTTAACCCTATACCTCCAAACGGTCTTGGGTTGTCACCACACGGTCTTGAGACCGTTTGGATGAGTTCCAAACGGTCTTGAGACCGTTTGCCCATCCAACTTTTGTATTCTAGTGTAAATTCTTCAAGGTTGGATCTATTGTGTTGATTATCATATCAATACTTAATTGCAATGTAATTTGGTATCTTTGTACTTTCAATTGGTCAACTATACTTGACCCCAGACCTCCACATGGTCTTGGATGATTCCCCACATGGTTATGAGACCGTTTGATTGATCCCCAAACGGTCTTGAGACCGTTTAGGTTAATCAACCCAAAAACAATTAATCAAATCATTGAGATTTCAGTACTGATTTCAATTAGGGTTTGCCCTAATAATCATCCTTCAACTCTTATCTCGTTTGGAATTAGTCCATAAAATTTGGTGAGTTGTTAATAAACATTATTTTGAACAGTAATATCATACGGTCAACGCTTGGTCAACGTTCTTACACGGTCTTGAGACCGTTTTCCCAAAAAGGGCGATTTCAACAGATTGGAAATCAGGAGTAAATTCAATTAAAGTTGTTGATTAAAAAGGCCATATCTCACGATTCCTTTGGCGTTATAATCTCAAATTTTGTGGGTGATTAGCCTACATAATTATGAACAGAAATCTTATACGGTCCACGCTCGGTCAACGTGGCTAAACGGTCTTGAAGACCGTTTGCCCTTACACGGTCCTGAGACCGTTTGCTCACTACACGGTTTTGCAAACCGAGAGAGCAATTTGTGGAGACCGTTTAGTAAAGTGAAAAGTAGTGGATTAACTTTGGAAATAACTTCTTCATCTCCTAGATCAAGAACAGCAAGGATTTCTCACGGATTTGCTTGCAAGGTAGCAAAGGAAGGTAGAGAAGGAGAAGAACTATCGTCTAAAAGCATAAACGAGATGTATATAACAAAGCATAGGTTTAGAGTTATAAAACCCGCCTAAAGCTTGCTCCTTGAGCTCCAAGCTTTCGAGCTCCAAGCTTTTAATGGTGTCCTTGAGTTTCCACAGGTAGGCCAAGGTGATCCTTCCAAGGAAAGTCGAGAAGAGATGGCTAGAAAGGTAGAACTATGTGAGCTAGCCATCAATTTGACCTTGAATTCGAGTTCTAACCATGAACTTAAGCAAAAGGGAGGATTCAAACCTACCTTGCCCTCCTTGGTCGTCCTCCTGAGCTCCACAGCTCCTCTTTAGTCAGTTTGGGTGAATAGAACAGTGAAAAGAACGAAGGGAGGGTTTCCTTGCTAAGTGAAGTGGAGAGTATATATACTTGGGGTGAGATTTTCAACATAAGCTCATAAGTTCTCCATATTTTCAACTAAGTCCCTCCATCCTTCTATGCTCGTACCTTCATATTAATTCTAAGGACAAAACTTCTTCTAAGGTGAAGAAATGAGGGCAAATAAGATCAACCTATTAGTTAAGCATACACATAAAAGGGCTATAGCACATACACCTTGATTATTCAATCACAAAGGTGTTTTTTCATAACTTGATTAATCAATTGAAGTGACCTTTCATCATTTCTTCTCTAAATGATGACAAGAGTATTAAAAGATATTTTTAGATGATGTATTTTATAAGTTGCACCCCTCAAATTGGGTAAATTGCACTTTTCTCCAATTTAGGGTTTTCAAGCACCGGGATTGCTTCCACAGCTGCACCTTGGTGCCCGAGCTTGGGAAATCCCTCAAACCTTACCATCATCATTATCATGATGTCTCAACATCAGAGGAACATATCAACATATGCAAATTGCAAGTTAACCCTTCTAACTGGGTAATTTGCACATAGGTCCCTGTATTACAAAACAATGCTACAACTTTATATAAAAAGGAGCAAAAACTGAAATATATGTTTCTGAGAAACTTAATTACATGCCCTAAATTAATCACAAGGATTATTTTACATATTTAGGCAAAACACCTAGGGTTAACTCATAACCCAGGTCAGGGATGTTACACCTCTGGCAACCCAACCCTAGAAAGGGTCGTGCATGTTAGAGTGAAGGATAACTCCTTTAATGACGAGGTTAGTGAAGAACCTATAGAAACCCCATGGGCTTATATGATCATGGCTAGTATACACCTAGAGTATGTTAGTAGTGCTGACTGTAGGCTAAAACCCTGGCCAGGAGAGTATGAGAATAGCTTATGAGTTAAGCAAGAAGGTTGGAAGTTTAGACTCTGAGGTATGAGGAACAGTGGGGAGTTGAGGATGTGGGTGGTTGTAGTTGCCTCATAGCTGATGATATCTTAGTTGCCAAACCCTAGAGAGAGGATGAGGCTTCTAGTACCTATGTGCCTATGGTATAGGTGTTTACCTTCGGAGATAAGAAGAAGAGTTCCTTAAACCCTGAAAAGGTTTAGTAGCAAGTTGTGAGGCTTTATACCTAGTTGGTTGTCCTTGAGGAGGACTCAACTTTGAGGTGTTGCTCGAATAAAAGGATCATGGGAGTGAATGACATACCTTAGACATGCTAGGTTCGTGGTTAAAGGTTGAGCAAGCAGTTGGACAGCTGTTGCATAAAGAAGTGAGCCTAGTGTTCCTAGGCCTAAGAGGGGAAGAGGTGTACCTGATGCTCATGATGAGATTTGAGTTTCTATAGAGTTGAGCGAGTCACTCCTCATGTTTAGAGGAAAGGGAAACCCCTTAATTCAAAGGTATGCTTGATGAATCCCTCACAGCCAAGTTGGTGACATGGGAAGATTTGTTATTGGTCCAATGTTGAGGATGAGAACAAGTGTGACCTAGAATGGTTTAGTAGGTGGTCTGCTTGTACCTCAGTAGCTTGCTAGGGCTAAGCATGCTTGGGTGGATGTAAACCCTAGACATAAGCACGTTTGTGACCTTTGTTATCAAGATGTAGTTTCCTACCATCCTGGGAGAGGGGCCCTTTTGTAGGGTGCATACCAGTTTTGTTGGTTTGGAGGTAACCTAAAGAGGTCTCATAGGATCTTGAGAAGCTAAGTGAATAGTACATGGTAAGAGAATGAACATGTAGACCCATAGATAACCATCTCTAAGTGCATGTGGATGTGTTACCATGGAGGTAACTGGTATGGGGCCTGACCAAGGTAGGCAGGTCGTCATGACCCCTGTGAAAGGATGAAAGTCAGCCCATGAATACAGAGAGAGATGATGGAGACTTGGGTAAGGTTCTAAGTTGGACATGTACTATGTTAGAATCCTAAGTCTATCCTAGGGTCAGGTAGGGATAAGACTGATGGAAGTAGGAGTTGCCTAATTCCCTAGTTGCACATGACCATAGGGTCAGGAGGTAACAACTATCATTGTCTGAGGGCCATGGGTTAGGAGATTGATCACCTTCATGAACTCATGGGACCCAAAGGGAAGATAAGGAGGGCACTCTCTGGATGCATAAGGGAAGAGGGATGACCCAAAAGTGCCGACACCCTATAGACCTAGAGGAGATGACCAAGGATTGTGTGGTGACCCAAGTAGGTTCGAAACCAGTTTTCCATGGAAGTAACTTTGATATCGAGATGATTGTGATGTAGAGGTTATGGGAGTGAGAGATAGGGCAGTACGCATGCCATACACCAAGGATAAAGATGATGAAATTTGGAACATCGCTACGAGGTATGAGAACAGAGATGATAACATACCCTTATGAAGTGAATGATACAAGGATGGCTTACAAACACTAAAAGAAATAAGGTAGTCATCTTATGAGGATGCTTTTATCAGGAGCTATGAGTGATACAAGGTTGAGTTCAAAAACTAAGAGGATGAGTTTAGAGTTTACTTGAGGAAGATAGACTTAGAGTTTGAGATGAGATGATAAGTGGAATACATGGAGGTGTATGTCTTCAACATTACCTAACACCTAAGGATGTGAAGTGGTAATGGATGCTCTGGATGAGATGCAGCTACCTAGTTTAGCTAGAGGCTACAAGAGGTTGTTAGGCTAACCCTAAGTTCGAGAAAAGAGATAAGTTTGGCTAACACTCAGATGCAACGATATCATTTGATCAAGTTAGTAGTTGTTTGGTTAGCCAGCCTAGGCCTTGATGCAATAAAAGGATGGTTGTAGAACCTCAGATGCACTTCTCTAGAAAAGAAGGCAATGAAACCCCGATTAGAGTGGTTTAGGGTTTCCGAGGATCCAATCTTGAGGAATCATGGCATACAGGAGGTCATGATACACCTTGGTACTACAAAGATAGTAAGTGACAATAGTACTTTGGATGCCTAAGATGAAGTTGCATGTGGCTTGTTGCCATGCATGACAGTGGTGAAGGACAAACACTAGTAACCCCGTATATTGATATAGAGGATTAAGAGTCCCCGAGAGGGAATGGGAGTTCATCACTATGATGTTGTAAGTCTCCCCTACACCAAGGAAGGTCGAGATGCAATATGGGTTATGGTGGATCGCCTTACCTAGATAACAAGAGAAAGAAAGAGTACTATCAAGGGACATATCCAGTTGAACTACTTGTAAGAGAGAGAGACAGTTCAACTACACCATGATGCGAGTTCAAAAGTTCTTGAGTATAACCTAAAGATTCACTTCCATAAGGTGGAAGTAGATACATGAAAAACTCGATGCTAGTACAGTTTATCACCCCTAACTAATGGTTAGTATGATCCAGGGTAGAGGGTCTGATGAGAGCAGGTGTGCTCGTTCAGGGTGATACATGGAGATAGTTCTTGTTATCTGTAAGATGTGATGATCACCACCATAGCTAGTATCGGGATGTAAAGAAGCTCTGCAAGGGAGGTTGCGGCAGTCACCACTTCATTAAAATGATGTTGGTGAAGGGGCCTCACGACGGTCAAAAAAGGACCATAGTGTGTGCAGATGAAGTCGCTTTGATCATGCAATATCTGAAAGAGAACCCAGAGGTGACATGAGTCGTGAGCAGATGCAAAGCATACTGACATGTAGTTCACTGTGGGAGGATATGTGATATGAAAATCTGACCCCTCTAAGTTATAGCTAAGAGAGATGAGTCCCCGATACATGGGTTCTTATGAAATGGATTGTTTGACCTTATCCCTTAGGATAAAGTAATGTATAATGTGTTCCATGAGTCTGATCTAGAACACTATGTGAGGTACCCAAGCCATGTGCTGAGCCCTAAACTTATTCAGCTTTTGAGAGGCTGAAATGTCCTGAGTCACCTATGAGGGTATGATATACCAAGGTAAAAAAGAACTCAGATGAAAGAATATGAGATGATAAAGGTTCTTTGGAAGCACCATGGAAAGGGAAAAGTCACATAGGGGTCAATGATGGACATGGAAAAGTCTTATCTTGATTTGTCTGTTTGCTTGATGGAATTTTGAGGACAAAATTCCTATAAGAGGGGAAGGATGTTACAACCCCAATTTTTGGGTTCTTTGGGTGAGAAATGTAATTTATCCTATTAAAGATATTTGAACAAATAATGATATAATTTGTTTTGAATTAATATATTTCATTTACAATAGCCTTGTTGGTTTTTTTGTGGGCTTTATTGGCTATTGGGCCCAATAACCAAGAAAAGACAAAAGAAACTCCATTATTTAATGAGTAAATAAGAAAATGAAGAAAAGAAAGATGTAGAAACCTCTAGAAGGAAAAGGAATGTTATCCAAAGTTGGATTTCGTGCCTCTTGGGTTCCTTGGCTCCCAAGGAGTCCAAAATTGTAAAGATAATGCAACAAGAAAATAAAATATCAATTAAATATTTCCTTACTAAGAAAGAAATTGAAAACAATGATAAAATATGGGAAATAAGTGGAAAGAGGTATGATTGAGTTATCCTTGGTGGATTTTCATATCCAAAGGATTCCTAATGTTAAAAGGAATGTCAATGAGGAGAATAAAAATAAAGATAAAGAGAAATCCTTGAAAAGAGATATTTTAATAAGAAATAAACAAGATAATGAGAAATAATGGATATAGATGCATCTAGAAGGATAATAAGTATCCACTAAAAAGGATCTCGAAATATTAGAGTTTCTTGGGGTCCAAGGAGCCTCCAATGGATAAAAAGAAAGAGAAAAGGCAAGTAATAACAAAATAAGAGGATAATGTGATACATCATTAATGACTTTTTGATAATATAAAAAAGAGATGTTATTTGCTTTAAGAAAGTAGAAATTCGTGCCAATGGATTAAAGGGCAAGTAATAAGAGAATAAAAGAGGTAATTTTCGAATTCCTAATATCTAAAGAACAAAGAATATCTAAGAAGATGATGAGGAGAGAGAAGATTGCTTCTTAGTTAAGGAATATGATTTCCTTTTTGGAAAGGGACTTGTTTCCTCTCAGATAAACACCTTAGGGCATGGATACCCTCCCCTATAAAAAGGGGTAGAGCCTCTAGATCGAGTTCCAGAGAAATCCCACGTAACTCTCTCTCCCTTCTTCATCTTCTTTGTCCAAACCCTAACCTTTGAGAATAGCTCTATATCCGGAGCAGGGAAGGACCGTGATGTAGTTGAGATGATAGCAAGATACCCCACAAGGCTAGGGAGAGGCTTTTCCATCATAGCCTTGCCCTAACCAAGGCACAGCAGTAGCCGCACGGTTGCAACACCGACCGTGGGTTACAGGTATGCCCAGCCCAACCCAGCCACTCTGGTCGAGAGCTGGGTGGCTCCCCAAGTGCGGAAGAAGGAGGAGGAGCAAGAGGAACCATCACCAGTTTCTTTCGGGTCCAGGAGGAGGAAGAGAAGCCGCGCCTATCGTGGCTAGGGCGGCAACAGTGCACCGTCGCGAGGTTGAAGAAGAAAGGTCGGTCATTGGACTATTTTGCCCCTTCGCGGGATGAAGAAATGACCAACTTAACCGAGGGCAAAAATGTAAAAGAGTTATGTTTCTAAATAAGCAACGTTGCATTGGTTTGGTGACGTGGCAGCCTGCCATTGGTTCAATTAAGTTAATTTTGCAAAAATCTTATCTCCTTATTAGTATCTCAGATGAATGCGCATAAGATATGAAAGTTGCTTAAAAAAATGAGGGAAATCCATTAAAAATAATTTACAAGCTAATTCCTCTTGCAATTCGAATAGTAGTTGAAGTTATCAACTTTAATGTATTAGTAATTAAGAAACCCTATTTTGAGATGCTTAAAGTATTCAGAAGGGTCATATGGATGATTAAAGTTGATATTAGCATGTTAATTATAAAAAGGTACATTAAGAATAAAAAGGATGATTTTTGCACGTAATTGGTTTAATTTAGAGTTTCATGTACATAAACGAGATTTAATGTGCCTTGAAACCCTAATGTTAGTGATTGTGTTTCTTAATGGCTTTAATTGTTCGAATCCATGAATAAAGTTGAGATTTGATGACTCTAAGCTATTTCGAGTATAAACGTTTCTAATTGTGGATAAATACCCTTAATATGGTAATTAGGATTTTTTAATGAATAAAGATGGAATTAATGATAAATAGAGTTCATATGTGATTTAGATGAACTATAATTGTTAATCTGGAAGGAACCAAAGATGATAATTAGGCCTAATGATCTGGTCATAAATTAAAAGGATAAAATGGTAGTTTTAATGTCAAAAAGGCATAATGGACTTAATTGATAGTTAACTGTGCCTTTAATATGAAATTAAGGTAACCTTAATAACTTTCGTGAAGAATAGATGAGATAGTCAGGGTTTGTGAGTAATTGCATAAAATTAGGGTTGAAAAGAGTAAAAATGAAGCAAAACCCTAATTGCAATGGAAACCCTAAAAGTGGACTAGAAACCCTAGGAACCAAGCTAGGTTTAATAGATCTTGATGGCATGAGCAATAATAGGAAATTGTATGCATATTTCAGGATCTCCTTATGTGCTTGCTTGCCTATTTGGATTTCTTGCATTGATTAGATTGATTCTATCTCAAATCAGCCTGATAGGTATGTGGTTACACTTATGGTTAATTGCTTTAGTTTCACAGCAATTCCTGAAAGTTTTATCAGTTGCCTGAAAATAACTACTTGGATGACTTTGATTTCATGCAACTATAAAGTGACTATGATTATCACCATAAGTATAGATACATGTCTGGCTCATATCCCGGTCCTTCTCTATGGCTTGCTAATGATGAAAAGGGTAACCTAGTACATGGCCTACTTATTAAGTAGGACATCCGGTTATCAAGAGTTAGAAATTGGGCTACCCACGTGTAGTGCCATGAGACTCTTTAGCACACCATGAGTAAGGAGTGGGCTACCTATGGGTAGTTCCATGTGACTCAACCCTAGAAATTGGTTCACCTGTTAGGTAGGATCATGAGGGGTTTAATGGGGATCTACCATAAGGAAGGTAGCATCTAGGTCCACTATAGGGACAACGCAGAGGCTAGGGTATAGATGGATTGAGCAGTTATGCTAAAAATGTAAAGTTGTTTGTTTAAATCATAATTGACTGCAATATGTTGTTACAGTTAATTGCACGAATATTGTTTCCCCCACATACCAGCATAATTCATTTATGCTGACTGACGTTTTGTTTGTCGGCGTTTTAGGTACAAGTGAAAAGAACAAATAGTAAAGTGGCATATGTGGAATTAAATGAGAATTAAAGTGCAAAGGAGGATTAGTTAGAATAGACTCCGGATGTGGATAGAAGTAGATATCCAAATTTTTGAAAAAGGTATGCAAAGTTTAATTTTATTACAACCTTTCAGTTTAGTTGGTAGAATTTGATAATTATTATTGGTTATTTGTCGAACCTTTGATCTGGAAATTGGGATAACGGCTCTGACCTCTTAGTCTCCCTTAATTGGGGGTTACTGGGAGGTAGGGTTGTTACACAAGAGGTCAATACAGCTGTGCTACCAAATCCCAACACGGCCATGCTACGCGGAACGACCGTGCTACCATATCTCAACACGATCGTGCTACGCGACACGACCGTGCTATCAGAAGACAACACGACCATGCTACACGACACGACCGAGATACCTACAAGGTCGGTTTTTTAAAATAACCGACCCTATAGGGTACATTGTTTTTAAAATTCTACAGAAACACAACAAAAATCTTCAGAACAGAGCAGATCAAAACCTGCAATTGAAAAGACTTGCAAATGATGTAAGCCAGAAATTCCAAAGCCACATTTGCTAGCTTTTATGTCCATTTGAATTATCAATTTCCAAACTACACATTCATAACAAAAATGATTCATATATTCAGTTGAGTTACACATAATCACATCATAATTTACAAAATGATAGATTACAAGTCTGAGATGATATTAATGTCAGGTACAAAAGTAAATATGAAAGAGTTCCAAAACCACATACATAAATGGAGCTGACATATTCAATCCAAAGCTATATTGACTTCATTTAGAAAAGCATCTGACCACTCTTCTCAAAATTCATTTAAGTCCTCAGGTGTGTAAGGATGAGTTGTAAATATCTACAACATAAAATGCACATGCTAATATTTTATAAAATGACTATAACTCACTTGTAAATTTATGATGTTATTCTTTATTAACTGATCTATAGTCTGAATGTCATGTGGTGCTTGTTTAATAATAGCTTGCATATATTTCATTACATAGTAGCCACAAGCCCAGTCATTATTTTGTATATGACACTACAAATAACAAATTATACTTAATGCTAGTAAATTACTATAAACATAGCTGAGATATGACTATAAGAGTTGACATATAAGAGTTGAAAATTAATATATATAAGACTAAGTAGTTGTCAAAGTAGCTACCTTGACATTTTACAAAGTCAATGTCTTTAATTTTGTTGGTATTTGTCCTCCATCTTCATGAAAATCCTTTATACCCCTATCAATTAAACGATAGTTGGTAAAATAGAATTTCTAAATAGAAATATCACGTTGAAGCATTGACTAAATTTATGCTTACTCCATTGTTGGCAATTTCAATTTGTGCCCCCTTGCTATTATTCCCATTGGGTCAAGATAATAAAGAGTCATCAATTTTGAGACAACCACTAATAATTCCCAATGTCTAGCTCTGAGTAAGAATAAAACAAACATTAAAATAAATAAATTTATTCATTATTAAAATTATATTGAATAATAATACTTGACATTAAAAAGAATTAGAATAATTTCCTTTCCCACACTAGAAAAATATTTGAATACAGTAGACAAGTACTCATTCACATCCTCAATATGTGTCTCCACCTAACTAGTGACTGAAGGAACTAATAATCCAACAATCTTTATATTAAAGTTTATGGCCTCTGTATATAAGTGGCTGTATAACAATTGTAATTATTTTCATAAATAGAAATAAGTTAAAAATGTGTATTGGAATTTTCTATATTGATAGATGCTTACCTTATCCATACTTCTAATATCGAATTATTTAGCCAATCATACCAGAAAAACTCTATAATATCATCAAGAAAAATATAATTATCAAAGTCCCTCCCAGTTGCATCTTGTGTTAAATTGACCAACTTTTGTAATCCAGAGCTTTGGTTGGCTAAGTATCGACACAAACATTTACATTTACTTCCCAACTCATCGAATGTGGATTCTGGAAAAAAAGATGGCTTGGGCATAGGAGGACGGCTAGTAGAATTTTTACTTTTTGGTTTGCAAACCTGTTAATTAAATTACATACTTATATTACACGAGTTCATATATGCAGTCAAATATGAAAAACATGGTAGAATTCAGGTATACCTTGTCATTGATAACCAAGTGTCTAGGCCAACTCACCATAGCACCCTCTGCTTCTTCAACTGTACTATATTCAGTATTAGGTGTGGGTAGTGGTTTGTCCCCCATTCTATCATACACAAGATGGATGGACACATGACAAATGTCATCAGTAATTTGTTGGCAGTGCATTGTACCACCAAGGTTGTATACCTTGCCCGCTGCTACAACATTATATTCTGGAACCTCCACTGCAAGTTTACAATTCATACCAACCTAGAATTGAAATAATATAAGTTATATACAAAGCCGTAAACCAGATACCTACTATAACTATATATATATAAAATCATATATATATCATACTAATAACACAACATATAGAACAAAAACTTACTACAGATTGTTGTGGTGGGTCATTGGGAGTGGTCCCAAGACCTTCTATAGCTGGAGTATGGACTTGTACCTCATTATCTGAGAGACACACCGTTTGAATAGGTTGAGAAGGTTGAGTAGGCTGAAATGAAGACATTATTTCTTTTACTTTCTATGCCACTAATGCTTCAACTTCCTCTTGTGTAAGACCTCCTGCATGACCTATTTTAGATTGCGAAGGGCCAAAATAAGACTTGAATCCTATGCCAGCTCCTAATCCCCTAAGATGGCCAGGATGATCCTTCATACCAAGAGCAACTGATAGTTCATCCATGCAACCAGTTGGGATGAACTTTCCTTCCTTCCTTTGCTCATGGAGATCAATATATTCATAGTTAATAAAAATATTAAATCACAATATCAATTAGATATAAATAAATCTAAGTTTATGGGAGTTACTCTTTACTTAGTTGGGATAAACCTACCATATTTTGTACCACCTCCTTAGTTGCATGGTTGACAATTTCACCTGCTCAATTCTTTCTAGCATCAATCCATTGTAAGTGTTGGGGTGGACACTCAGCTTGGGTTGTACTAGACTCTTCTCTAGAAGAGAGTTGCTTCTCTTATAGTTGGTGGTGAAAGGCATGACCACCGGGGCCCAAGCAATGGTCATGCACATTTTTGGCCTGTATTTCCTTTTGGTCCTCATGAATAGCCTGATCATTTAAAATGAGGTATTGCAATTTAGACTTGGAAAACATATATAAAAAGATTCACCTCCTTAATTGTATAAAATTAAAGATTCATACAATACATCACAATATTTATTACCTAAAACTCTTCCGATTTCCTGGATGCAACAAATTTCTCCCACACCTCATGATCTATATATATATATATATCTGTTGCTTTCTTCTTTTGTTTAGGATTATCTATAAATTCCCTTTTGAGATATGTCTTAAAAGCCCTCCATCGTACACCACAACATTGTAGCACTTTTTTCTTGTGATCTTTTTCATTTAGATGAAAAACACCCTATACATACAAAAGAAGCAATAATGTTGTCTTAAAAAGGATATGCCTTTCCAAGCAAACTAAATTAGAATCAATACACAAAAAATATATTAAAATAATATCACTTCCACTCACAGATATATCTTTCCATAGGAGGTCTTTTAAGGCATTAGAAACATCCTGTTAAATTTCTATATCTATTGCCTCCTTATTGCGTGCGGTTGCCCCTATGTAATGCTTGAAAGCACTAGCATGTTCCCCAATAGGTGCTCCTATGACATCAAACTGGACTACCAATTTCTCCCCTTTGGCCTTGAGCTCCTGCATCCTACACATTAGTATGGGACCTCTACTTTTCTTAGCATCACCACTACCATCCTCATTGTGCTCATGCTCAGAATGTTCATCTTCACTTGCCATTTTAGAACCTGCAAGTATACATGGTAAAAGAAACATAAGCGATAATAAAAGAACAAGTGGTTGAATGATATATGATGTATATTTAAAAGATTACGTGCTTGAATGATAATAAAATAAATAATTCAAAGAATCCATGCCTCTAGTATTGGTTGAGTTGTTAGTCAACTAAAATTCCTTCAACATGGTCTTGACACTTATAGTATTCATCGGTGTTATCTTCAACATTTACACTTGGCAAACCAATAGAGAATGGGCTGGAATCATCATACTTTTCGTTGTATTCTTCTTCATTTATAGGATCTACAGTAAATTGTCTTTTTCCATGAAGAATGATAGACCAATTTTTATTTTCCGGGTCATCAATATAGAATACTTGTTTTACTTGGTCTGCCATGATGAGTGGCTCATCTTTCTCACCAATCTTTTCAAAATTCACCAATGTGAAACCCAACTCATCCACTAAAACTCCTTTGTTGTTGTCAACCCAATTGCACCTAAAGATAGGAACTCTGGAATTTGTATAGTCCAATTCCCATATGTCCTCAATGACACCGTAATATGACATCTCAGCTTCACGTGGTCTTTTATCTTTGGCACTAGAAAAATACAATGAACAAGCTTGAACAGTGACCCCACTATTTTGGACTACACTACTTTCATCTTGACGCTTTGTGTAGTATGAAAATCCATTTATGTCACAACCTTCATATGACATGACATCCATTTTTGGCTTAAAGGCGAGACATTTCATGCTCTCAACAACATTATTCAGTGATTCATATAGTTGATTAAAGACTTTCTCTTTAAACCACCTAATAAATGTTCGATTATGCTCTCTTGAAAGCCACATTGAACTGGATCGCGGATGATTTGTCTTGATAAGATCATTGTATTCTGTGATGCATCTACTAACTTCATCGATGTTGTGTAAAATATACAAATGTGCTTGTTCCCATAACTCATGACTAATTCCTTTCACTCATCCTCCCAGAGTTCCTTTGCCACAATAAGATTCAGTGTAATGGGAATTTTTTAGATCGCTAGAAGTTTCATTGCAATTCAAACAATCATTACAAAAGTCCATCACCTCCCTAGCCACATAACCCTCAATAATACTCCCTTCAAGACGATAATGATTCCAAACATAACCTTTAAAAACACTCATGTAGCGTTCAAATGGATACATCCAGTGTAAGAAAATTGGACCCAACATCTTCACCTCCCTTGTAATATGTACTACAAGATGAACCATGATATAAAAAAATGGAGGAAAGTACATTTCAAGCTGACACATGGTAACAATTACATCTTTATATAATTTATCGAGAGTATCAGGATGTATCACTTTGTTGCATATTTCATTGAAAAAGAAATAGAGTCTTGTGATTGCAAATCTTACATGCTTCGGCAATATAGATCGGATAGACACAGGTAAAATTTGTTGCATTAAGGTGTGACAATCATGAGATCTGATACCTATCAACTTCATATCCTTCTTTGATACCAATCTATGAATATTAGAAGAGTATCTTTGTGGAACCTTAATATTATACAAGCACTCATAGAAAGTCTTTTTCTCCTGCTTTGACAAAGTGTAACAAGCCGGTGGTAAATATGTGTGGGGACCCCTAATCTCCACTGATAATTCTTTTCTTATACCCATTAATTCTAAATCTTTTCTAGATTTGATGGCGTCTTTAGTCTTTCCTGGTATGTTTAATAGCGTACCAATGATGCTATCACAAACATTTTTTTTTTCAATATGCATGACGTCAATGCAGTGCCTAATTGCCAAAAATCTCAAATAAGGAAGATCCCAGAATATTGACCTCTTCTTGTATAGAGATTTATCACATGCGAGAGTATGACTACTTGAACTCTTTCCAAATTCATTAATAATATGTTTCACCCTATCATATATAACATTTCCTGGTATAGGTTTAGGAGAACTTTGTTCCTCAGTTGACCCATTAAAGGTTTTGAGTTGCCTTCAATAAGGATGCACTGGTGGGAGAAATCTCTGATGACAAAGATATATGATTTTACCACCATGTTTTAGTCGGATTGAATCAGTATTTTCCTCACAAATAGGACATGCTTTGTATCCTTTTATGCTATATCCAGACAAATTTCCATAAGATGGAAAGTCATTAATCGTGCAAAACAACATAGCACACAAACTAAAGATCTCTTCATGTGAAGCATCATATGGCATAACTCCTTCTTCCCATAGTTTCATTAGGTCATCAATTAGAGGTTGAAGGTAAACATCAATATCATATCCAGGTTGCTTGGGCCCTAATATCAATATTAACAACATGATATACTTATTTTTCATACACAACCAAGGAGGAAGATTGTAAATAACAATCATAACAGGCCACGTTCTATGCTGGCTGCTTAATGTACCATAGGGATTCATTCCATCTGTATAGAGTCCAAGTCTTAAGTTTCTTGGTTCTTTATGAAATTGAGGGTATAATAAATCAATTTTCTTCCATTGTGGTGAATCAGATGCATGTCGTAGGATGCCATCATCATTGGCCTTTTACTCCCCATGCCAAGACAAATTTTTCGCATCTTCTATATAGTAAATAAGCGTTAAAATTGCGGTATAATTGGTAGATACCGCATCACCTTGGTAGGAGAGCTATTTTTAGTCTTAGCTAAATTTGTGGTCTTATACCTTGACGCACCACATTTTGGACAATTTATCAGATTACTATAGTCCTTCTAAAATAACACACAATCATTTGGACATGCATGAATCTTCTTAGTCTCCATTCCAATTGAGCACATTATTTTCTTTGCTTGATATGTTGAAATTGGAAGCTCGTTGCCTTTAGGAAGAATTTTCTTTAACAAAGACAACAATGAAGTGAAGACCTTTGAGCTTTAAGAGTATATAATCACATCACAACACTCAACCTCATGAACTTAGTACAACCCTAATATAATGGTTTTTCATCATCATGGATAATGTTTGCAATTAAAGAAGGTGGATCAATGACATTGTCTCAACAACTATGTAGCATCACATCAACCATATCATCTTGAATCAGGTCATCCTGAATCGGTTCATCATTGACATTATCATCATTATCTATATCTTCTATGCCACAACTATTAGTATCGATATTTTCTGATCCATAATTAAATTTCTCTCCATGCCAATACCATTCATTATAACCTTGTATGATCCCATTGCATATGACATGATTCTTAATTTCCTCAACAATATCAACTTTCGAATTGTTACCACAATTTCTACATGGACAATATAACCTATCTGTAGGTAGTTTCCTATGTTCCTCAGCAAATCTAATAAATTCATTAAGACCTTTGGCAAACTCTGGACTGCAACGGTTCTTGATAGACATCCAACCTCGATCCATTTTCTAGATCATATTAAAATTAATTATAAAACTGAGCATTTAATATTGATACTATAAGTTGTAATTTTTTATTGATAGGAGGTTAATTACTTTTATACTAAATTGTACCACCTATCCCACTTTTGAATATTTAATCTCACTATTAATTGTATAATGTATGTTTAGTTTTCAAGAAAATTTCAACAACATTTCCCCTAAGTTCCCCAAGTACATTGATGTAAATGGCAAATTGCCACCCACATATGTACCCAGAGAACAAATGAGGAAATACTACTAAAATTTTCTTCAAAACTAAACATACAAATACACTTACATCCTAGGTGAGATTAAATATCCAAAAATAGTCCCAGATCAGGGACTATCCAAAATGTACTCCTAATGAGTAAATTTTGAATGGGCTTCTAAGTTAATGTATAAATGTGTTATTGTCATATTTATATATTAATTTAAACATCATGCATTGATGATCTCATCTATAAACCCTAAAGTGTTAATCTGGGACTACACAATTTCTATCCTCATATTTCTAGAATGTATACAATGATTACATATGTGACTGATAATAAAGTATACATATGAAAGAATACATATTTTTATTATTGGTTGGGTTACTAGTCAAATAAAATGGAAAAACAATGTAACTGTCATGAACCACCGAGATGAAAATGAGAGAAGACCGTGGGCAGTGGAAGGCGTGCAGGTGGAAAAGAGCAAGAGGATGACTGCTGAGCTCCGGAGCTTCTGTGAGCAAGATGATTGATCACTGGTTGTTGGATTGCCCTACTGATCAGTTAAAGACATACAGTTGAAGAGGTGAGGGTTCAGTATATGTGGGCTGAGGAACTACAAAAAATTTAGGTAAGAAGAAGGTGAATTCTGGCACTACTCTGTGTTGGCTGCAGGAGGAGAATATGCGTCAATCTACTGGAAAGTTGTTTCTCCTTCTCCGTCCCTCTACATAGAAATAACCTTATTGTGTAGGCAAAGTAAGCATATACGACACATATGAGATTTAAACAATTGACAAACTACTGGATGATAAAGGAGCCCTTTTTGAACACTAATGAAAGGTTCCACCCTAGGTTGGTTTGGATCATAGGGGGTCGTTGATAGATGAGGATAAAACTACAAATAGGTTACTGCATATTCAAGCAAACAAAGAAACACAACTTAAAATTATTGACAACAGAAGCCACACGGATAGGATCTTCACCATGTCCAGTGTTGGATCTCAGGAATGGATGAGGCTAACTCTGTGAGGGTCAGGGGTCGACACTAGTACCTGGGTGATCCCCGTGACCTCCCTAGATAGACAATAAGAATCAAGGAGTAGCAAACTTCTTTTGTCATGGCTAAGCACTGAGAACGCAGGGGAAAGAAGTAGCAACGGAAAAAGAAAGGAGGGAAGAGACTCATATCCTCTACATGTCCAGAACACAAAATGAAGCTCACGATAAACTTAGATAGACCAGAGAAGCAATACACATGTGCACATTGGGAGAGTGAGGCGGCAACGACAATACCCTGATCAGTTGGAGATGGTTGCTCTGGCAGTGGGTGAGCTTGCATGGGAGAAGAGTCGGTGCGAGGAGGCAAGCTTGCAACTACAGTTAGGTCTAGAGTGTTGGGCACCATAGATGGTGGTTGGGGAAACAACATGGTGGTCGGTGGCAGAGCAAAAGAGCAGACCTTGCAGCTTGTCGCTTTTGGGGAGGCGACCCTTGCAGCACCGGAGGCTGTCGTCATCGTCTAAGAAGAAAGGATAGAGTGGTTGGGTATCGTCTTCATCCAAGGAAGAAAGTAGAGAGGCGGACAAAACCCTCAGTAGCTCACGAGGTAATAACCAGAGAAGTAGCTCGATCACCGAGACTCGTGTGAGGCAACAGGAGACCAACACATATAGGGACGGTTATTTGAAAAAACTGACCCAAGAGGGCATCTACAAGGTCACTTATTAAGTAAAAAACTAACCCTAGAGGCAGTGGTCGCTGAACCAACTAAACCTATTGGGTCAGTTATTTGAAAAAAATTGACCCAAGAGGGTATCTACAAGGTCGCTTATTATCTAAAAAACTGACCCTAGAGGCAGTGGTCACTGAACCACCTACAAGGTCGGTTAACTGGGTAAAACCGACCCAAGAAGTCCCACGATATTGCACATGCTAGGTCAGTTGGGTGAAAAAAAATAACCCAATAGAGGTAAGCGATACCCGAATTTTTTTGTACACTCATAGGTCATTTATTGGGAAAAAAATTGACCCTATAGATCGACGCATAAAGGCATTTGTGTGTGTGAGTGAAATTTTGATTTCACGGGTCTTTTGTAGCGTCGTTTGTTTTAGTATAACCAACCTTGCACCTCAACTGGTACCCAAATTTTTTCCTGATGACTTATTGCTTCGATTTTGGCTTATTAGGTCAGTTTTGCTAATATAAGTGATGCTTTCAGAAGCGATGTTATTGGCCAAAAATGTAGTAGTGTAAATATGCACCATAGGATCTAGATAAAACATAGTTAGAATCATGAGGACAATAACTAATAACATCCAATGGCTATTCCTGAGTGAAAAGAAGGCAAACAAAATAAAATTGAAAATCCACAATGGAATGTAATTCTTAAGTCAAAATTATAAGCAAAGTAACTAAACTTACTCAATGTTGAACAAAGCTATATTCATGATCTTTTTCACTTTACCAAAATATTTAAATGTGGTAGTGCAATATTCTCTAATAGATGTAGGATCTTTAACTACACAACTAATCAATAATGGAACTAGAAATTCCACATTTGGGTAGTGTGAAATTTATGCACACCCTATGTAAGTAGCTGCAAAACATATATCATACATGCATTAATATATAAGAAAACAAATCAACATGTATAAAATGAGGTATTTATCTATAAAGATCTCACCATATCCAAAGTTCTACCACAAATGTATTCAACCAAGCATAAGTAAACATCTCCACAACATCTTGCGAAAATATAATTGTATCTTGAGGTTGACCTACATTATACTCCATAATATGGACCATCATAGGCTACCCTTCTTCAAAGTTTCCTGTCCATACTGCCAACCCCCTGCAATAATGACCTAGAGAGTTGAATAGGTCCTTTTCAAGCCAATCAGGTAATTGAGGAGAAGGTGGAGGTGGAGGACAAGCTGTAGGGGGTTTCTTAGGTGATGTGTCCTATAGATATATATTCTCATATCTATTATCATGTATATATAGATACAAACACAATGTAAATTTAGCATACATCAGTATAGACAATTCCTACTTTGGGCCATGAAACTACACCTCCTTCTACATCACCTATAATCTCATGCTCGGGGTGGTCATATGGTAGTGGAGTCTACTTCTAAGGGTTGTAGACAAGCCTCGGTGTCACACAAACCACATCGACAGGAAATAGAGCACCATGCAGCTAGGATGTTGCCTCATCCCTTCTTATCACCCTTCGAGGTTGTCTTCTTTGCTCTTCTCCCTCTTCTTCTTGTTGTTGTGCATTTGACTCTCCCACCTCTTCATGTGCAGCAGTGGGGTTATAGTTTTCCCACAGGTTGGCTTCCTCCCATTGTCATATCTCTTCTTGTAGTAAGTTGGGGGTGGGGGAAGTGAGAGAGGAGTATGTGAGCATGATAGGGAAGCTCAAAAGTTCTTGATTCCATGGATTTCACATTGAACATCAACCTCTTGGTTTTTATTGTGATGATATGAGAGCGAATGATGTATTTTAAATCAAAAAACTTAGCTCCCTTAGCCTCTTTAAGTCCAGTAACATCAAAGACTAGGGTTATAGTGATTGAGGTCACAATCCCTCCCATAACAAATGGAGTTTTACTTTTGAACGGGATTGTCCTCATGTGATCTATCAAGAGCGACCCTAGGTCAATGTGTAACTTCTTATGTATTGCATGTAAAACCAAGAGGTCCTTTTGTGAAATGTTGCCATGATTATCGTACCTCCCCACAATCATGTTGGCAAGGACCTTCTGCACATATCTGAATATGGGATTGCTGATGAACATTGTCTTTGACTTGCGAGCTATGTACCCTAGCATCCCTGTCAAACTATACCAGAATTTACCATAGTTAAAGTCAACCTCTCTCTCAATTATGCCATCAATCATTTTGTTGGCTTCTTCAGGACCTTTGAAAAGATGAAGTTCAACTCAGAAGAAGTCAATGTTTGTATTCTATTGAACATTGCAAACTTGATGGCTTCCTCACCTTTTACATTGACCTTCTCTAGTGTGGTGAAAATTGCTGAGTTGTCTCCATGTATGTAGATTGTGCTGTGAAAAGAACCTTCCACAAACTGATTTGCTTTAGCTTCCTTTCCACCTCTACCTTGATGCCCAGGTCTTCAATTACCTTCTCACATCCATATCTTAGGGAGATAACTCTCATTGGCATGCATTCAGGATAAATAGGTGTGATTTTCATCTTTCTTTGCTCCCTGCCATACGAAGTCCCCTCAGGAGCCTTGCTGAATCCTTTCAGTCTGTCTGTCTCTAGGTATGCTAAAGTATCCTCTGGCTTAGAATCCAACTCCTCCTCGTCAGTGCCATCATCTTCTTCCTTATCCTGGTAGGATCTTGATCCTAAGCTCGTGTCAAGATTGAGTGCTACCCGTTGCTCAGGGTATCGTTGTGGGTGATCCTCCTCTTCAATCATCAATTGCTACCTTGCCTACGACTGTTCTTGTGGTCTCTACCCCAATGAGGAGGTAGAGTGGCATCCTGGCATTGCCCGTAGAGGTAATTTCGATGAAGATGGGGTTGCAGCCCCCTTGCCCTGCTTCTAGCGAGTTGTGATCTCCGACTCAACCTCATCAATCATGGCATCAAGGTTCTCCTCAGATGCCTCCTCCTCCTCCTGCTCCCTATATGTAAGATCAGTGATGTGGTGGCTATCCGACGATGGGGTGCAGGAGGCACTCACAGAAGCCAAATAGTGGAGTGATTCGGTAATGGAGTTATATGGTGATGAAGTGTGGGATGGGATGGAGACTCAAAAAGAGTCCCTCTTGGTGCGCACTTTGCTTCCAGAGATCACTTCAAGGTTCTTTTGAGCCCCCTTCTTCACAGCCTTGGTAATTCCCTTCAATGTATGGAGATGGTGGTGGCTGTATGGCTGTGATTTTGGGATTTCTTAGGGGGAAGCAAAATGGAGGTTGAGATATGGGTGGAATGGGTTAGGATGGTTGTTGTGATGGTGGAGGATGGATTGGTTGAAGGTTTTGGGCAAAAATTGGGGGGATTTTGTGGTCTTTTGTGTGGGGCGGCTATAGATGGGTTGGAGAATGAAAATGGGTATGGTGTCTAGATTGATGGAGGATTTGGGGTGGAAATAGTAGAGGGAGAGGTGGTGGAGGTGTAGGAATTGATTGGAGGTTGATTTGTTGGGAGTATTTGGGATGGATAAGCGAGACTGGAGGAGTTAGGGGTGGAGCAAGTCACCACGACTGAGGAGAGCTCACATAAGGGAGTTAGAATGTGGAGGGGGTTGTGGTGTTTCTTGGAGTTTAAGTGAAAAATAGGTGGGGTCAGGTCCTTCCATGGTCGTGGTGGGTCACAATGATCGTGGTGGGGGTTTGGCAACATGTCTTTGGCGGATTCCATGGTCGTGGTTAGCAACGAAGGTGGCTTTAGATCAACCCTCGCCACGGTCATGGTGGGCTCCTCTTGCCTCGACCGTGGTGGTCACCATGGCCATGGCCATTCATGTATAAAATCACCTCCATCACTGTAACTTCTTTGATTTTATAATTAAATCACCACAGCTGTGGTGGTCTCCACGAATGTTTTGTGTTCATGTAGCCACACCCGTGGAGGAGGCCCCAACTGAGTTTTCCTACATGAGACACGACCGTATTGAGCTCCATGACATGGCCATTCCTTCACAAAATTGGCCATGTTACTGTAACTTCCTTGAGTGTTTGCAATTAAATCACCACAGCCATTTTGATGCACCACAGCTGTGGTGGGTCTTTACTCTGTACTTTATCAATCAAATATTGAAAACTTTGATATTTTCACGCTATTTTGGTTCTTTGCCACATTTTAACTTCAAAAACCATGTCTTGCCCTCTCTTTCTCTCTCTTAAACTAGTCACCTACATCTCATCAAAAATCAAACAAAAACTATCAAGCACAAGTGTGTGTGTATTTTGTGGAAAAAGAAAGCAAAAGTATCAAAAATTGAAGGTTGGGTGAAAAAGCTCCCAAACCTAGGTGGGTTTCCTCCCACTAGCGCTATATTTTACGCCTTCAGCTGAGCTTATTGATTCTTGAACTCTTTCATACTCTTGGGATTCGCAAAGCATCTTTGTAGTAAATATCCTTCTCATGTGCATTCAAGCACATTTCCTCATCCAGCGGGTGTTCCTCAACTAAGATCATAATATCAAAACTTTGATTGGCTCTATCGGGACCTACTTCAACCATTACTTTTAATCTTTGACATTCACGATAAACTCTCTTTCTCCCTCTTTCTCACATATCACCACAACTCTAGATGGATATACACTCTCGATTAGGTAAGGTCCTTCCCATCTAGACCAGAACTTTCTGGGAAAGAACTTCATCCGACAGTTGTACAACCACACCCATTGCCCGGGCTCAAAATCCATTTTCTTAATCAGATTTTCGTGAAGAAACTTTGTCCTTTCCTTGTAGATTTTGGACAATTCATAGGCCTCATGTCTCATCTCCTCAAGTTCATGTAGCTACAACTTTCTCTTCACTCTGGCAGTGTCTCCACCCATATTCATGGCTTTCAAAGCCCATAAAGGTTTGCGTTGCATTTCTACGGGTAGATGGAAACGTTTTCCATAAACAAGCTTGAATGGTGTGGTACCAATTGGAGATTTATATGCAGTCACATACGCCCACAAAGCCTCATTGAGATGTAAAGACCAATCCTTGCGGTTCGGCCTCACCATCTTCTCAAGAATGAGCTTTATATCCCAATTAGCTAACTCGACTTGACCACTCGTTTGAGGGTGGTAAGGAATAGCAACACGATGATTTACTCCATGTATTTTTAGCAACCCTTCAAATGTGCGATGGATGAAATGGCTTCTGCCATCACTAATCATGGCTCTTGGAACCCCAAATTGATTGAAGATATTTGACTTCACAAAATCACACACCACTTTATGATCATTGGTCCTAGTAGCAATATCTTCAATCCATTTTTACACATAATCGACGACCACCAAGATGTACACATATCCAAAGGAGGGAGGAAACAGACCAATGAAGTCAATTCGCCAAACACCAAACATCTCAACCACAAGAATGAGTGATAGAGGCATCATGTCCCTCTTAGAGATAGTGTCCACCTTTTCGCACTTCAAACAACATTTGCAATACTCATGAGCATCCTTGAATAAAGTTGACCAATAAAATCCATTTTGGAGAATCTTGGCGGCTATACTCTTCCCACCGAAATGACCTCCACATGCACCAGAGTGGAACATGGCTAATATCTCTTGCTACTCACTTTCCGGAACACATCTTCAAATGAGTTGGTCAGGACAATATTTGAAAAGATGCAGGTCATCCCAAGCATAAGTCTGTACCATAGCAAATAGTCTTTTGTTCTCCTCCCTTGTCCAACTACTCAATATCCTTCCACTAGCTAAGAAGTTAGCTATGTGTGTATACCACGATCTTTAGGTGGATGAAAGTAAGAAGAGTTGCTCATGTGGCATTGTTTCTTTGATGTGGTTCCTATCATCATACAATGTTTAAATGCAGGAGAGACGGTCGGCTACAGAATTTTCTACTCCCTTTTTATCAACAATCTCTAGATCAAACTCTTAGAGCAATAAAATCCACCAGATCAATATCATCTTAGAATCTTTCTTTATCATAAGGGTACTTCAAGGTTGCATGATTCATATAAACCATCACCTTGTTTTATAAGAGATAAGAGAGAAACTTGTCAAGAGCAAAAATAATGGCAAGTAACTCTTTTTCTATGGTAGTGTAGTTTCTTTGAGCCTCATCAAGAGTCTTGCTTGCATAGTAAATGGCATGTGGAATCCGGCCAATTCTTTGGCCCAACACAGCCCCACTACCATATCTGGTGCATCGGTCATGACCTCAAATGGCAAGGAGAAATTTGGGGCATGTATGATAGGAGCAGAGATGAGGTTGTTCTTTAAGTGGTTGAAAGCCTCAACACACTTGTCATCAAAATTAAATTCCACATATTTTTCAAGAAAATGGCAAAGTGGCCTCGAAATCTTACTGAAGTCTTTAATGAATAGACGGTAGAAATTTGCATGCCCCAAGAAAGATCAGACATGTTTTATGGTGGAAGGAATGGTGAGAATGGAAATCAAGCCCACTTTGGCCTTATGAACTTCAATTCCGGATTTAGAAACTCGGTGACCCAAAACAATGCCTTTGGGTACAATGAAGTGGCTTTTCTCCCAAGATAGTACTAAATGGACCTTGACACACCTTTTAGGAATAGCTGCTAGGTGAAGAAAACACTCTTCAAACATCTTACCATACATAGATTAATCATCCATGAAGACTTCAAATGACAAATCAAGCATATCAGCAAAGATGGATGTTACACATCTTTGAAATGTCAAAGGCGCATTACACAACCCAAATTGCATCCTCCTATAAGCATAAGTACCACTTGAACAAGTGAACGTCGTTTGATCTTGATCAACGGGATGAACAACTATTTGGAAGTAACCAGAGTACCCATAAAGAAAATAGTAGAAACTCTACCCAACTAATCTCTCCAGGATCTGATCAAGGAATGGGAGAGGGTAATGATCTTTCTTGGTCAATTATTCAATTTTTTGTAATCCATGCACATTGTAACGTCCGGGGCCCACTGCCCATGACTCTAGTAGAGTTTCAGGAATGACGACTGGCCCCACAAACCACCACTAGCCTTAACTGCACACTTTGTCCACACTGACGTGCATGCCAGGATCAACTTCTCGACAGGTCACCCATGACAATACTACTCCAAGCTGAGAACGCTTAACTATGGAGTTCTTTAGTGATGGGCTCCCGGAAAAGGAGGTGCACCTTGGTGATATGGGTAGTCCAATCATTCCTTTTAAGATCATGTTATCCGAGGCCTCAAATCCTGGGATGTTACAATCTCCCCCACTTAGACTCTTGACGTCCTCGTCAAGGCTCAACTATAAGGCCTCATAATCTCTTCCCCATTTCAGTGCAGACACACAATGGGCCATGGACACCCAGCTCCCGATCACAGAATACCAGCACAAGGGTGGCTACGTCAACCATGGACAACCGTTTCCTATATGCCTGGACCGCATGGCTCAAGACTGGAATGCCATGCCCATGTGGGCCCTACCTAGTGGAGGGGAATTGGCTCTGATACCATTTTTCACATCTGGGGCCCACTGCCCATGGCTCTAGTAGAGTTTCAGGAATGACGACTGGCCCCACAAACCACCACTCGCCTTAACTGCGCACTTTGTCCACACTGACGTGCATGCCATGATCAACTTCCCGATAGGTCACCCATCCCAGTACTACTCCAAGTTGAGCACGCTTAACTATGGAGTTCTTTAATGATGGGCTCCCAGAAAAGGAGGTGCACTTTGGTGGTATGGGTAGTCAAATCTTTCCTTTTAAGATCATGTTATCTGAGGCCTCAAATCCTGGGATGTTACACACATCCTCCACTTGGATTTCTCTCTCACGGGCATCAATTCCCCATCTTCATTCTTGGTGACTGTGATTCCACCCTTTTTGGGAACAACTTGGATGGTACTCACCCATAGGCTGTCAAAAATGGGATATATGATTCCAGCATCAAGTAGCTTCACAGACTCTTTTGTTATAACCTCCTTCAATTGTGGATTCATTCATCTTTGCATTTGACGGGTTGGTCTAGCATCAACCTCAAGATAGATTTTGTGGACACAAATAGAAGGGTCAATACCCCTCAAATCATCTATGGACCATTCGATGGTATGAATGTTCTTCTTCAAAACTACCATCAATGCATCTTCTTGCTCGGGGGAAAGGATAGAAGAAATGATCACTGGGACAGTGTCATTGGATCCTAATAAAGCATATTTCAATCCTTCAGGGAGAGACTTGAGCTCAAAGATAGGATGCTCTTCAAGGAAATTCTTCAATGGTTCAGAAATGGATGGGAGGTCCTCACTTGTAGCCACTAAGGCCAGCTCTTCTTCCTCATCCTCATCATCATCATCATCGGGAAATTCCAAAATGGGCTCTAGACCTATACCTTGTTTGGCAGTTTGAATCCATACAGGTAGACATTCTTCTACAATTTCATCAAGACACCCAATCAAATAACAATCCTATTTTATAGCACCTATCACCTCAGCTTTAGTAGAAGACTTGAAAAAGTTCAACTGGATCTTCATATGCATGAAAGTCACATACATGGTGCTAGTCCTCACATGGATCACTGCATCAGCTATAGCCAAGAAGGGTCTCCCCAAGATGATAGACACTTTTATCGAGTCTTTTTCCATGTGCAAAACAATAAAATCAGCAGGAAAGAATGTGGAGATATCATCATAAAGTTTAACCAACACATCATCAACCCTCTTGGCACTTTCACAGATCTATCTGTCAACTACAAAGTACAGTGAGCGGGACCCAGTTGTCCCATTTGTAGTTCAACAAACACATCATAATGCATCAGATTTATACTAGAACCCAAGTCAATAAGAGCTTGGTCTATGCGATGTGCTCCAATGTAGCATGAGATGATGGGGGCACCATGATCTTTTCTCTTCCTTGGAATGATGTGCTAGAATTGAGCTCACTTACTTAGTGAGCTTGACTTTCCTTGGTGTCCTTCTGGTGGTCTTTCTCTTAAATGTGCAGAACTCTTTCAAGAACTTAGCGTAAGATGGAAGTTTCTTGATCGCATCAAGCAAAGGAATGTTGATCTTGACCTACCTAAAGGTCTCCATGATGTCCTCGCTATGTTTCTTCTTCCTTTTTTAGGTGGATAGCTCTTCAAATGCATCGAGGAATGGAGGGAGTTGTTCTCCCAACTGATTCAAGTCAACAATATCATCAAGCGGTATCATTGGAATCATGGTATCAACTCTTGATATCATGGTATCATTAGCCTAAATCTCAATATCAACATCCTTGATCACAGTATCAACCTTGTCATCACTGGATGTGCTATCAACAGAAGTACCATGTGGCTGCTCCAAGGTCCTACGACTCCTCAAACTTGTCACTGCCTTCACATGCTCATGGGTAGTGGAAGAGGAAGATTGTGGAGGTGGTTGTGGCTATTGAGGCGGTGGTTGCCTTGAGTGTTGTGTATTTGGATTTTGGAGGATAAATTGTGGATGGGGTTGTGGTTATGGTTGTTGTGGTGGATGGGGGTGATATTGTGGAGGGGGTTGTTGGTATGAGTGAGGTGGAGGATATTTATAGTTGTAAGGGGGTTGTTGAGGTGGAGGAGCATATGGATTTGGTGGTCCTTGGTACTGGTGAAGTGGAGGTACTTGGCCTTGTGGTGGGACATAAGCAACTTGAGTAGTGCTCACATAACTACCATCATTGTCTGGGTTGGCCATGGGTTGAGATGGGAGGCTCCCCTCTTCACGACAGACAAGTGAAAGGGATATTTGATCAAGCCTTTATTCAAGGTGTCTAATGTTTTGTCCTTGAGAGGATACATTTTCCTTCACTTCATCAAGGTTCCTTAGCCTTCCTAGAACTTTTTCCTCAAACTTGGAGTTGTATTTGGGCCCTTGGTGTTGCCTTGGATGCTCTTGCCCCTCCTCATTTTTTTGTTTCCATGAGAAGTTTGGATGATTCCTCCACTTGAGAGTATAGGAGTTGGACATTGGGGCTTGGTTGTTTTGGTTTTCGAAGGCATGCAAAGAATACACTTCTTCTTCCTCAACATCAACTGCCATAGTGGATTGGCCGTGTTGGAGGAGGTAGCCACGGATGAGGTTGCTCTGGGTTGTATTGTCTTTTTACTCACCACAATTGTGGTGTTCACCACGGGTTAGGTGGGCTTCAAGGGCCACGAGTGTGTTGCTGACCACGACCATGGTCGTTCACATACAAATTGAGCCAAGTCCCTGTTGATTTTTGGGGTCTTCATGCATAAATTGCCATGGTCATGTTGTTGAACATGGGTGAGGTGGGAGGAGCTGGCCAAGGCCATTCTGAGGACCATGGTCTTGGGGTCTTTAGTGGCCACAACCATTTTGCTTACCACGACTGTGGTCATTCATGCACAAATTTGGGACTTCCTTGTGACTTTTCGAGCATAATTTTCCACGACCATGGTGATATGCCACGACCGTTTTGGGGCTTCTTGGTGCTGGTCTCCACTTCAACTTCTTCATCTAACCTTCTTTTTCTTTGAATTGATCTTGTACATCCAAGCAAATCTCGGGGAAGAGATTGGTCCACTCTTGGGGTGTAAGAACCCAAGAACATTCTTCATCTCTTCCCCATGCATCAATGTATGCATAAGTGCCCTAAAATACACACAAAAGGAAGCATAAGTGCATTTTACATAAAAGATCATATTGGAGGGAATATATTGTAATATAAACTGTTCAGATGTGATTATCATGCAAAAAGACACAGGATGAAGCCCTAGGGCTGCATCAAGTCCCTCCAAATCAGTTTTGTTGAATCATCTGTATTATTGTAGGGCTGATTGAGAAGTTATTTGCCTCAATCTGTGGGTTGTTCATAGCCCCACTAATGTTTATTGTAGCTGGAAACAACAAAATCCTTGAGAAGACGATCGTCTTCCATGATTGGCTCATGACTGTCTGGTGAAGATGGTTGTGAAGAATGAAGTGCTGATGATTGAGAGTCTTCCAAGCTTGAATAGACTTCACTCCTCCTTGCTCGTCTGTGGCTGCTAAGAGTATGTTCAATTTTTGGGTCTAGAAACACAGAGGGTTGAAGACCACACTTATTTCTTCGCATGTAGTCCTACAAATTCACAAGTATTAAGAACACTTAACAAACAATGGAAGATAAGATAGATAATATAAATGATAGTGGAATGATGAAATGAGGGTGAGTGATCTAGTCTTGCTTTCTAGTTAAAACCTCTTACTCTAACATAAGTATACCAATTCTCCCTAGAAATAGTGCTAAAAACTTGTTAGCTCTAATGTCTAAGTCATAAATTTATAAACTCAAACACTACCCTACAAGTATATAGGTGTGTGTAGTATGTTCAAGATCGTCTAAGGGGAGAAAGGTATTGCTAGGCACAAGCATGTTACAGTTCAACAATCTAGATCATTTTATAAAAGTTGAATTTGGTTTGTGATTTCACTAATTAGCAACTCAACAAAAATTAAGAGGACTAAACACTAGATGGATTTAGATCAAAATTATGAGATATATTGGTCATAGGATTTCACTTGCATGCCATTACTGACATGTAACCATGTAATTAACATGCTAGTTAACTTACAAAGGAGTTTACTATCATCATACACATCCCTATGATATGAGATGATTCTCATTTCAACATAACACTCTTGTGTTTGTGTCAAAATACGAAAAAAAAACCTTGTCCTTAATATATCCCAGTCACTCTCGTGGTCAAGGATTTGTTTCCTAGAAGAACTACTCCCTACTTCTCTACACATCTTCCCAAATCACATAAAGAAGCATAAGACATGTAGGTTTGATGGACTAGCAAACATACATGCAATAAATATCGTAAAATTCTTAGAGAAGCAAATTAACTAGCATAGGTTAAGAAATACAAGCTGACATGAGAAATGGCATGGGAGATACTTTCCCATGCCCAAGAAAAAGGAAACTACCGTCCATGACAATGAAACACAAGAAAGAGCTACAAATTTTAGAGTTTAGCATGATTTGAGAAGGAAAGAACTAGCAAAACCTAAGAAATAAAGAAGGTCAAGGTAGAACTTCAGTCTGAGGATAACATCACACGTTTGCTAGTGCTTCTACTCAGACAACCTTCTCTCTTGAGAGGTCTACACAAAGTAGAGAAGCTCTTATTTTACTCTTTGAAGAAAAATGGAGAAGAATGGAGGTTCTCTCCTGAGAAACTGCTTCTTCATCCCCAAAATAACCCCTCCTTGCTCTGGAATCTTCTCTGGCAAAAAGTGCTTCTAAATGATGAGAGATAATCACTCGATGTGGGTTTCCTCATATTTAGGATAAGGGATTGTTGTTTTCAAACTTTGTAGAAACCAATAGAGACACAATGTGTACAATGGAAGACATGTGTCACTGCATGCAATTGCTGGTTGGAACTTCTTCCATGAAGAGTGTGTGTTGCTGAAAGACATGTCGTTTAGCTTCAATTTAAGGTCAACCTGAGCAAATAACACACTCTATGTGTTATTTAACACACGATATGTCAGTATGAAACAGCAAACTCTACCGACTTCTTGAATGAGTTGACATGTTGTGTTTAAGGAACAATATGTCGTATCTCTGCTTTGTAGTCAAAAAGTAAACTTTTTGGAATGATGCACAACATGTGTAAAATAACACACATTGTTTCTTGTTCTAAACATGAACTACTCATCTATTTTAGTTGCAAATAGTTGGGGAATCCAACTAAGGTCTGATTTGGGTTGAATTAACCCCATTTCTTCATCTTTATTTTGTACTTTTGATCATGATCATGATCATGAAGCAAGTAAAACAACCAAAAAAGGTGGTCAATCAAGTATTATTAGAAGCGAAATGAGGTACAAAAGGGATTGAATGTGTGTGCAAAGGTGGATGAAAAGTATATATTAAATATGCACATCAACAACCTTATTTGTTTCAACTACTTTCTCTAGAATAGAATCAAGAACTTTCTAAACATTGTCTTTACTTCTCTCTTTTTCCACCCAAACCTACTTGACAACTTTATCACTCCCATTCTTGATGCCATTATGTCCAAAGGATCTTGCAAATAAGAAAGGTCTTAGGAATCCATTCATACTCAAAAATATATTGTGACGAAAATAGAGCTCTCGGGCATAAGAACTTGAATCTTGGTGAACTCCAATCTTCAGTACATGCCCAAAAATGACCCAATTCTGGAAAATATTTGTTTATGTCATAATTCAAGGGGTAAATCATGAATGTGAATCCACATTGGCATGTCTTCAAGCTTAAATCTAGTCAAGACATCTCCAGGTTTCCATTTCATTAACATCATTTACTTATATTTCAAAAATAAAATGCCATCGTTAAGAGTTGACTCAAGATCTTCTTGGTCTAAGAAACCATTGAGGAAGAAACCTTGACCATGACTCATCACTTTAATACTACCCTTCAAGATATAGATTTGCGATAAGTATCTTTCTAATGTAGGAATGTGAACCTTACCCTAATACATAGCCATGTAAACATGAGCTCCACTTCTCAACATTCTACAAGGCTTTTTGGTGGGGGCATATGAGCTTTAGAACTTGAATCTCAATGTCCACTTTCTCCAACAAAGTGTCTCCTTGTTGTTGTTGATTGCCTTAGATCTTGAATCTCAATAAGATATTATCCCAAGATCTCACGGTGCCAAAGAGAGATTTAGCCTTAGGGTTTTATTGGTCAGAAGGATATGGGGTGGGACATTGAGCTTCATCACCTACATTGTCTCCCTCCTCATCACCCATTGTACCTTCCTATTTGATGCATAGATTATCACAAATGCCATGTGCTTTGTTACAAGAGGGGATGCAATTGAACATGGTTGGTGTAAGTGCAGAGTGATGGATATATGAGCTTTAGAGGGGGAATAGAGCTACTTGAACAGATATTGTAATACCTTTAATGTTTATAATTTGTGTGCAACTAAACAAGCCAAGAAAGGATGAGAGAGATTGAATAAGACTAAATAAAGCAATCAATTATAGTGGCTCCAATCAAGTTCAAAATAGTCATTGTATTATTTATCATGCAGAGTGATAATATTTTTTCTCACTATGAACATGTTTTAAATTTTGCTGCAAATGACATTGTCACCTGGAATAGTGAGTAGAAGTTTCTTATTTTGACTCAAGATAATTTTGAGCTTCTGAGAAGATGGGTAGCTAAGGAGGAGGTTGAGACTGTGTTTAATATTCATAATGAGGATAAGGCTTCATGACCTGATGGTTTTAGTAGAAAAAATTATGTTTTTGTAAACCCTATAATAATATTTAATGCAAAGTGTAATTTTGAAAAATCATCAATGAAAATGATGGATTTGAAGTGCCAAATATTTTTTGGATAGGTTTTACTGAAATGTAACTATATTTTCATTGTATTGACTATTAAGAACAAGGGAAGTCATCTTAGAGAGAATGTCAAATGAAGGTCTCTCTAGAGATAACATTGGCGGACCTAGTGTCGCCAAAGGTATCCATTAGAATGGATCACTGGAGTTAATCTTCAGTCCATCTTCTTCTACCGTTAACCATTCTGGAGTCATATTTTCTTTGTCAGACTCAAGATTTTACAGTAAACTTATTAAGAAGCATGAAATCAATGTTACTACTCTAGAGGAAGTGGAGATTGAGGTTATGGAAGATGCTCTTGTATATTCATAGAAGGAAGTGCATCTAAATGCGACTAGATGGAGTAACTACCTTATTGGGTATGTCATTGGGTTCAAGATGCATCTACCCATGCTGGAATGCTACCTCTCTCAAATCTAGAAGCTACAATGTTCTATAGAGGGCTTAAGTCATGGGAAAGGATTCTTCCTAATCTGATTCTCGAATCATGGAGATCTTGAATTGGTTGACAAAGGAGGATTTTGGTTCATGTGAGGCAAATTGTTGGTTTTATTGAAGTAGAAACCGGGGGATACATTGCCAAGGTTTGGATTGGAAGACATTCCACTGTGGATAAAAATTCATGACCTTCCTCTAGAGTTATGGGATGCTAAGATGTTCTCTCCAATTGGCTCTTTCCTTGGCATTCCACTGAGAATGGATATATTCACCCATGATTTCCAGAGATTGGAGTATGCTCATCTTCAAGTCTTGCTTCCAACTTTTCTTCTTTTCCTGAATATTTGGAAGTAATGAGTATCAATGGTTTGAAGAATACAATTCATCTTGAGTATGAATGGACTTTGAGCAGATACCCTGCCTACAATTTGTTTGGTCATAACGACTGTGGAGGAAAGAGAAAGGAGAAAATGTTGTGTTCCAAAGAAGCCTTCTTCTGTTCTTGTGGAGAAAGTGTAGGATGGGATAGTGGTTGATATTGTGTCTTTGAATCTTGTTGTAGTTAGCATTGTTGAATCATCTACTACCTCAATTACTGTGAATAGTATTGAGGAAGTCACTATTACATTGGTTTTTGAGAAGGATAGCACTTTGAAGGATACTGAGGAAATTCTTGTGAGTATTGAGATGGAGGATGAGGACTTCCAAGACTCTTTTGAATATACTTCTTTCATTCTAGATGAATCTACTCCACCCGGTGAAGGGGAAGTAATTAATCTTGACCCCCCCCCAATTCTTTTGAGCACAAAGTTTTAGAGCTCTTGTTTGAACTTTGTAAAGGCAATAAAAAGAAGAAGTCAAGAGGTAAAGGGAGGAAAGGAGTACCTGAAGATAGTAATACTACTCTATCCAATAAGTTTGATAAGTTAGTTATTGTTGATGATATGTCTCAAAATAGTGAAGTATTGGTCTCATTTGGTTCCAATGATTGAACAAAACCTTGCTTTCATCTCCTAGAACATGAGGATCCTTAACATTAAAGCTCTGAAGGTCCAGGAGGAGATTCTGAGGTTAAAACCTCATATAATTGTTTTGAATGAGATCAAAGTTTGGGTTGGGAATATTCATAAGTTTTTGAGTAAGTTCTTTGATCACTATAAGTGGATTCCTAATCATGATGTTCATGTTCTTGGGAGAGTCATTATTCTTTGGGATGATAGCCATTGCTCTATTGTTAAACTTTTAGAGTCTAATCAATTTGTTCACACTAAGGCAACTGCTAGGGATAAGAGTTTTCTTAATACTGTTGTGTATGGTCACAATTTGGATTATAATAGAGTTGCTTTGTGGAATGATATTGAGAGCATTCATAGTAGTAGTCATTAAATGTGGACTATTCTGGGAGATTTTAATGTTTTTAGGAATTATTATGAGAAGATTGGAAAGTAGACGCCTTCTAGAAAGTCTATGAATGGCTTTAATGATTTTTGAATAATTGTAGTCTTTTTGAACTCTCTATGAGTGGTCTCATCTTTTCTTGGACCAGGGAGGTATGGACTTTGCTACCTCAAAGATTCACAAGATTCTCTATAACAATTATTTCCTCAATTTGTTTCTTGACTTTCATGGAGTTTTTATTTCCAATATTATGAGTGATCATAGAATCATGTCTCTTAAGATTGGAAATAAAAGGAAAGTATTATCTCCTATAGATTCATCAATGTGTGGGCTGAGAGGAAAGATTTTTTGCGGTTGTTGCTTCTTCTTGGAATAAGTGTTTCTGGATACCCTACGTACATCCTTTATTCTAAATTTATAACTCTCCACAAAACTTTATATGAGTGGAATACGAATGTGGTTGGGAAATTACCTGAAAATCCTAACTTACTCGAGAAAAAGGCTATTGAATTTCAAATTATTCTTGACAAAGGCCCTTTTAATGTGGATCTATAGAATTGTGCTCATGATAGTAGGAAGCTTGCTATTGAAGCTCATGTTATAGAGGAGTCTTTATTCACACAAAAATTGTGTATTCAATGGCTTAATGAGGGTAATTTCAATACTAGATTTTCATACTCCTCTATTAAAACTTGGAAACATAGAAATCACATCAAAGTCATGGAGATTGATGGAGTTCTAAATAATAACTTTGATGACATTAGAAATTATGTTTATGATTTCTATAATGCTCTTTTTAATTGTAATGCTACTATCTATGTTGAATCCATTGTAGAACCTTCCTTTCCTTCTATTTCCTCTATTTAGAAAGCTTGCCTAGATAGATTTATCAATAGAGAAGAGGTTGATACTATTATAGAAGATCTCAAAATTGACAAATGCCCTGAAGCTAATGGATTCAATGGAAAATTTATTAAATCTAGTTGGTCTGTTATAATAAATGACATTACGGCTATTGTTTTGAATTTCTTCAAGTCTGGTAGGCTCTTAAAGGAGGCAAATTGTACCTTCATCATTGTCATCCCTAAGAATGATTATTGTCTTCTAATCAAGAATTGGAGGCCCATTGCCCTCTGCAATGTGGTATACAAAGTGATATCTAAGATTTTAACCATGAGGCTTCAAGATGTTTTACCTTCAATTATAAGAAACAATCAATGTGCGCTTGTGAGAGGTAGAAGTATTAAGTATGTGATTATTCTCTCCAATGAACTGATTCATGTTTTTAATAATAAAAAAAGGTAAAGGGAGAATGTGTGTTAAGGTGGACCTCACTAAAGCTTATGATTATGTTTCATGGGAGGCTCTTTTTAAGATTTTGGTTCCTATGAACTTTCCTAGAAAATGGTTTGTCTGGCTCAGAGAAATTTTTGGTACTATTTCTTATGAAATCCTCTTTAATGATGAACCTTCTTCTCCTTTCAAGCCATCTAATGGGATTAGGTAGGGAGACCCTTTATCTCCCTACCTATTCACTATTGTTATGCAAACCTTCACCCAATTCATTAGTAAAGAAGTTAGTAATGGATGCATTAAGCCCTTAAGTGATTTGAAAGACATGAGTATCTCTCATCTTGCTTTTTTTAATGACCTCATGGTCTTCATGGAAGATGATATTAAGGGGGCTCTTTCTCTTAATAGAGTGTTTGACAGTCTTGCTAGTATCACTGATCTCAATATAAGGCATGAGAAGAGATCAATTTTCTTCAGTGTTTATGTTGATAGTTAGATGATTTCTAATATTCTAGGTATTCAAGTTGGATATCTTCCTCAGAGGTATCTTGGGATGCCTCTTTTTATTGGTAAATTGTTTAAAAAACATTGTTATCCTTTGTTTGATATACTTAAGAAGAGGTTGGATGGTTGGAAATCTAAGCTGTTTTCGCATGCAGGGAGATTAGAGCTTTGTAACTCTACTTTCATAGCTATTAATCACTTTTGGTTGTCTTATTTTCCCTTTACCCAGTTCTATCTGTGAGAATATTGAAAGGACTATTTTTATCTAGGGTCAATGCAAGGGAAAGATCAATCTTCATCTTATCAAGTGGTCAGATGTTACTAAAGTTAAGACTAAAGGTGGTCTGGCCATTAAGAGTTAGAGATGTGTGTAAGGATGTTGTGATTTTCAACATCAGGAGAGTTTCTACAAAAAAGGATAGTCCCTGCATCAAATGGATGCATGAGAAATACCTTTCTAAAGACTCCATATGGAACATTGAGATCTCTGGTTAGCTTTCTTAGTACTTTATTCGAATGATCAGACACCTTGATGACTTTGAAAGACTTATCAGTTACAGAATTGGAAATGGAGAAAATACTTGGTTATGGCATGATCTGTGGACTCCTCAAAATAAATTCCTTAGGGATTTCTTTGATTGCAAGGAGATCATTAGATCTGGTTTTCCTTTGTCTAGCAAGGTTAGTTCTATTGTTTTTGGTACTTAGTGGAATTTATCCTCATCTAGGTTGCATAATGTTATGATTAAATTCCTTGTCGGTATTTCGTGTCCTATTGGCGGGGTGGATGATATTCTGATCTGTAATGAAGTTAAGGTGAATCTAAAATTGATTTGGAGATTCATCAGGGAGAAAGGAATTATTGATCATGTGTTTTCTTGGATTTGGAAGTTTAATTGTCCTAAGATATTTATCATTACTGGTTGAAAATTTTCTCATATAAGATTATCCACTACCGACTATGCGAGGAGAAGGGGGATCTCTACATCATCTTACCATTTCCTGTGTAAATGTGACAATGAGAATGTCAAACATGTCATTTTTTAATGCTCTTATACTCTTTGTATTTGGAGGTTTTCTCTTGAAGATAAGCTCATTCATCTCATCCCAAGTAAGAAGGAGGATCTTACTGCATTGGTGCGTAAACCTGATCATCTTGTGGGTGTCACCATTATGCATTTTGTCTGGTCGGATAGAAATCTCAGAGTGCATGATAACAAGTTCATGGAGTCTAGTTAAGTCTATTATCAAGCACTTTCTTAGTTATCTTTGATGAATGCAGCTCTATGCTTTCCTATCTTGATGATCCTAAACATTTTTGGTTCCGATCACCTTCTTACCCATTTTGTATTTTCTTTTCTTATGTTATTCTCTATCATTTGCTGGCAATATATAGTTAACTTGGGGGAGACTGTTCTCTCACAAGTATTTCTTTTTCTGCACTTATACAAAATATAAAAAAAGAAATACATGTCATGACTCACCAAAAAAAGAACAAGAATGTCTTAATTATAAGTATCAACTAATATTTCAATGATGTGTTTATCCATGAACATGCACACATTGGGACAATAGTTATTTTGGAAGTATGTGTAGTGGTAGACACAAAGTAGGGAGTCATGTATGCTTTCTGGTGATGGATGTGTTTTTACAACCTAAAATTACTTAAATAGGGTGAATTCCTTTTCCTTGATTTTTGATTGGATTGTGCAGTGTAGGGCTATGTAGTAAACAAAAAAATGTCTAATAGAAGAAACTTGAATTGACCAAGCCGTACATATGGGATGGTTTGAATGGGTAAAGTGGTCTAATATGGCATAAAAGGTTTGTTGATCATATTTGGGCATAGACTGGGTGACCAGTTAAATTGTTTGGGTTCCTATTAGGAGAAAGCACAGAGAAAACAAAATTTTTGTGGAGAATATTTCAAGTGGGATCCATATAATGGAATAATACCTTATAAGAATTTGAAGAAATATGCCTTATTGTGGAAAAAGTTCCAACATCTTGACTTTAAACTTGGACTATATATGTACCATCTAATATCTTGTTGGTTCTAATCTCATATGACTAGGCATGCGACATGATCTAGACACTCCAATCTCACCTTAGGATTTTCATTTATCCCTAACTTCATGTCATTGGTGATTCCCTAAATCACAACTCCCTAGGGGATGTGATACATCATTTTTTGGGGCCGTGCTGGTGGCGGAATGGCCTAGTATGTGGTGCTACGGTACCAAACTTACTTGTTGCTTCATTGATGGAGTTTCTTATATGGTACAACACAGTCCATAGTGGCTGTATTCTCTACTTTTCCAATGTATGTTCTCATCCAAAATTATTTTTTTGCATGAAGTCACTTTAAGGTAATATTGAGAGTGCTTAAATACAAGCTAGGGTTGCTAGATTCTTCACCCCTCTCTTTCTCTCCTATTTCTCTTTAGGGTTTCTCAAAGCTTGGAGGAAACAATGAGAAAATGATATGGTGTATCATTAAGACCACCTCTTATATAGTTAAATAGAGGAGTGAAGAGTTTAAGGTGTTCTAATCCGATAATGAACATGCATGTGACTCCCTTTGAGAATGAGAGAATCCACCATTAACTAGGACTCATGGAAAACAACATTCCATTTGTCATTGTATGGCATGGACTTTCTTGTTTCTATGAGTGGTATTCTAAATTTTAAAAAACTACTTTCCTATGTTTGATCCTTTGTTAATCCAATTCCTCAACAATTACTTTCAAATACCTAGATTTATTATAATAACTAGAATAAATTCCAAATCAACTTTTCTTCAAATCAAATATATTGTGTGAACCTATAGGTATAATACTACATTGGCAAAAAAAAATCAACATTACAATCCGTAGAAAAGAGTAGTGTCTAGCTACATATGATTTCTACCTAAATTATAGTATTAGTTATATAAGACTAAACCATAAACAATAAATGACCAATGTCTTTGTTTTGTGTAGTCTCCAAGACATAAATCTAGATTGAATTAGAGGCATGTATATGTCATCCTCATCATGCACAATCCAAGTTCCTTAATATTTAGGCAGACCCACAAGTTATACATGATATTAGTATCACACATGAACCGTCATGATCATGCCCATGCATTTCTCTAGTTTCACTTATCAAGAGACCTAGGATATACTCTCATTACATAAGAGCGACAAATTCTTTCTACATAACTCATAATTCATTACATAACTTTTACCATACTCAATTACAACCTTGATGTCAACCTTTTTAAAAAACAATTTGAGTAGTGTCAAAGTAAGACAATTATAATGTCACCATGGTAGTTAATTTAGGTTGAAGGACCACAATATGATTTTCATTTTGAATTATGATTATGAAAATGATATGATGTTCAATAAATCAATCTCAAGGTGGATCTATCTAGTACTCTTGATTTCTAACAAATAAATATGTGGATTACTTGATATCCATTACATATGACCCATGAGAAATGGTCATCGATCACCACACATAATAGTTACATTTGCATTATAGTTACTGAGTCTACAATATTACTTGACTAAAAATATTTAATAATATTACTTCTAGTTTCCATTGAGATCTCATGTCATGTCACAAACTTGAAGTCCCATGGATCTGGACTAATTGTTCTAAAATATTTTATGCACTATATCATCTCATTAACAAATGTTCATAGATAAAAAGTTTTGCTCTTTAATCAAATCAAAGTATAATATTTCCTTCTTCAACAAGCACAATAGATGATGGATCACCAACAGACAAGATAAATTAGTTTGTGAAGACAAATGGTTGTAAATCTAGCCAAACTCTTGTTGTGAAAATTGGGATGTTAATTCTAAAAGATCTAGAAGACTCGGAGGTGGAGAGCCTTGTGATCCAAGAAGGAATATGGGATGAGGAAATCATTTACCATTACTTTGAGGTAGACACTATGTAAGATATCCTATCACAACCTACACTGGTGATAGATTTAGGGGAAGATGATACTTACTGTAATCAACACTTGCATGTCAAGTTCTCAACTAAGGAGATGTACAAAATTCTTGTCAAGGATAAAGTTTCATAAATGGCATGTGATTGGGATAGCATATGGAGACAACAAGTTGTGCAAAGAAATAAAGTTTCACACGTGCTTACTAAATCATAATAAACTCCTCACTAATGCAATGCATAAGGCGAGGAGAATGACAAAAAATTAAGGATGTGATCAGTGTGGAGAGATTGAGGAATCATGCCTCCATGCGAAACATGACTGTCCCAAGATAAAATTCCTGTGGAGGACTCTTGAACCTCACTTAATGTTGGATTTATTCATAGAGGGTAACATCCGTGAGTATATTAGAAGGAATCTACTACAAACTGGAATAAGAGATAATTGGCGGCATTTTCATGGTTTCCTGTTGGAAAACTTGGAAGGAAAGAAAATCCTACAAATTTGAATAAAGAGAATTCAACACAAGACAACTTGCGATTGATATCAGAAGATATATTATGAATATTGAGACTTCCAAAAAAGGCACTATCTAGAGGCAACAGATAATACCACAATGATGGACAATGCCTCTGAGAGGATGGTTCCAAGTTGCAGTGGACACAGTTGTATGTGGCCCGTCAAATACATCGTGTGTAAGTTTTATTGTGAGGGATGACCAAGGAATATGGAATACAAAGAGAACTCAAAGGCATACTAGATGTGATTCATTAGATGTGACTTGCTTGCCATCTTCAAAGGAATGAATGCAATAACTAACCAGCGTAGTGGGAGTTGTGAGGTTAACATAAATTGGAAGCTGGTAGTTGAATTCATTTAGAAAACATCACCAAGCCCTACTAGGTATAGAGCACTCATTAAATGAATCAAAATAGTCAGGGGTCACTTTCACACAGTAAACATTATAAAGATAGGAAGAACAACAAATGAGATAGCTAATAAAATCACCAAGTGGTTCCTAAAAGCACATGGTTAAGCCTATATGACCACAAAATGTCCAGAGTTTCTGTAGGAGCTACTCGATAAAGATAAAGAAGCCTTGGAAGGCTAGTTGTAATGATGTTTGGAGTTACCAAACAAATGTATAAGATTTCCATATAACCATCAACTAATAAATGTCTCTAGCAAATATACACAAAACATGTCCCACTTGCACTAAATTTAATAACTCATGCATCCATTACTAAGTTATCTTACATGACCATCATGATTCTATTCCTACAATGTCTTTATTAGAGGGTCACTAATACTTCTCCCTACTTGTACACTACTTTTCTTCAATCTCATTGTTAAACTATCTCTCATCCCCATCGGAAGCGTCTAATTATATGATTGGAATGAAGATGTGATCTAGGTTTCTTGGCTTGCATGATAGCCCCATTTTTTCTATGGTACAAGTCTACTATGTCAATGGTGCTAGGAATGACTCCAAGTTTGTCATCAAAGTTCTTGATTTTCAAAGCTTTCTTAGCATCATTTGAAGTGGATATATATTTGTATTCCATTATAGAATCAATAAGTGTCTCTTTCTTAGATCTCTTCCAACTGAAAACATCACTATAAGGTAAAATACAAATCAACATTGCAATCTGTAGCCATTTTCTTAGTTAGGAATTGTGCATCAGTGTAACCCTTTACAATCAATTCTTCCTCACCTTACATCAAAAACACATCCTTATTTAATCTCAAGTACTTAAGAATGTTCTTATAAAGAATCAATCTTTACAATCAAATATTACAAAATTGTATCAAAGTATAAATAATTCTAATTACAATCATGCTTTTACATCAGAGTAGTAGATCTTACAAATATAATTACAAAGTTTGAAAATGCAAATTGATTCATATCTAGTCCTCAACAAAGGACTACCCATGCACGTCTCTTCAATCTCTTCCAACTACCACCTGTCCATGAGTTTCTAGAGGGAATGAAACCACACATGGACCCCATGAAGGAAAAAATAAAGGTCAGCTAGGCTAGTACTAAATTCCTATATCGAACTATTTGCAAAATATATGTTCTAAGTATGATTAAAGGTGGTATCAAAATTAGGCAGGAAATATTTGGTGGACTAAATTTATCAAACTAAGGTTAGCAATATTTCAATTCTTGCATTACAAGATCAAATTTTCACAAGGCTATGCAAAATAGTTCAAGATATCAAATTATCCAAATGTTGGTAATGATCAAATTTTGAATATTAAGGTTGAGCACTATCATATCATTTCTTTTAAGAGCTACAATGTCTTATGTTCAATTATCTATGAAAGAACAACATTGAGCCTAATTACTATGTTGACCAATTGACTAGGGGTTGACTAACCCATTACAAACTTGTGCACAAGGCGGCCAGATGTATCCTATCTCAAGGAGCCAAATCTCTAAGGGGCCAATGCCCATAGGGACCAAAGTCTAGGGAGTCAAAAATCCAAATAGATAAATTCAAGTGCTATTGTAATATTCAATGAAATTCAACAATAATAAATTGGAGTGGTGAACTTTCAAAGATGCAGGAATGACTTACAAAAGTATAGGGTTCACCACTAAACAATGTTGATGGAATTCAGGAGGGAAATTAATAACTCAATATTGAAATAAAGAATCTAGTCACTCAATTTTCTAGGATTCCAAGGATTGCATACTCATGAAGTGGTTCCAAGAAGGGATAACTACATATCATAATAGTCTTGTCATTAATTGTCTTGGAATAAATTGTTATTATATTTGACTTATTTAGGATTTTTTATTCATATTTGATTACTAATCTATATTTTCCCCATCAATATCATTTCTAGATTTTGAAATAGCTCAATATTACAAACTTAATTATCTTATCACAATTTTTCTAGATCAGGACCTAGAATGTTATTCTATTTTATATGTGATATAATTAGTCCCTCGGATCCAAGATGTTTATTTACCAATATACCCCTACAAGGGATATCTAGGGTTTATATTCAACATATCTTAAGTTACACTAGTCATTCATTAGATTTCAATTATTCTTTTGACCTTTTCTAGTAGGATTTTCTTTCCCATACAAATCTATTACTATTTCATAGTTTTCCAATATCTATTTTCTAGGATTTCTATTTGGATTAAATATATATAGTAAGTATCACTTGTTCTTATATCATATCAATAACCCTCTCATATTATTTTTTCCTCATGATATTGCTAGGATTGTACCATTTTCTCACGTTAAGGTTTCTATTCTTGTTAAGTCTACATGAGACCCATTATATGCCTACAAATGCATGATCACATAAACGGATGCTTTATAATAAAACATGACATGATGATTGGTCACATATTATCTTTCATGGTTACGTGTAACAATTCAAGTATTGGATTTACACAGTTTAAGTAATATTTATGAATATTTTTCCTCAAATTAGAGCCTTTAATGTCACACACACTCTCTAGGTCATATAATTTGATTTGGATTAACAAAAGAAAATATGTTAATTATTAAAGATATTAAAGAAAACTTATGAAAATGATCTAGTGTTTTGGGAGTAAAGGTAATAATAAAAAGGTAATATGAATGTTCTATGGTTCAAATATCACTGTAAGCTAACATTGTTTTTTTTAATTGTTTGTGTATCATACTAACATGAACGCTAATCTATGTGCATATGTTGTTTTGGTTTGGCTTCAGATATAAAGTTACATGTATATGTTTAGTATCATTGAGGAGAGTGGAATAGGTTATATTTGTATTTAACTTGGGATAGAGATTCCTATCAATTCAAATTCAAAACGTCATTCTTTCACTCTTTATTCCTATAATCATCTTTCTAGTTCATATATTCCATTGTACCTTCTTTGTTCCAAAACCTATTCAAACCAACGTACACTTATAGCTACTCAAATATTTCATCCTTTTCCATTGTGTTTCTTAATACTTCTTCTGTATGTATGTATACATATATTGTTAAGGATAAAACTAGTGTGTAGGATGTTACTTTATCAAACAATACTAAGATTATTGATCAATGTGATAAATTATTAAATTACAGAGATTTGCTAATTATCAATATGATTCTATAATGCTTCTATTACTAGGGTTTGTATTGTTAAGAGACAATCACCAAATATGAGTTCATATAAAAAGTACATTTTATATTACAAAGTTATGATATCATCAATAGGGTCATTTGAATATTGGCATTAATAACATATATATGTAGATTTTTTAGACTTATACAGCAGTCTAACACATTGGTCAACATAAAGTTCAAAATTGCTTACTAACTAATATGATTATTTATAATGTTCTTATTGACTGGGATGCAATTACCCAGTTGGCTCCAGTGATTCTTGAGGTGATTGGGAAGGTGATTTGTGAGGCGACGTTTGCAAGAGGAAGATGACAACATGATCCATGGAGGAAGATGAATAGGATGTAACGATTATGGATACAGGACAGGAGATCTCGACAACTTCTCCTCCGCCGGCGGCATATCTATAGAGGGGAAGAAAAAAGTCTTTTAGATATTTCTTACTCGAGTCGATGGGGATGTCTGCTAACTCGCCTCAAGGTGAGGCTATGAAAATTCATTCTGATGACATTCTTGTGGATGGATCTGGAAGCACACCATGATTCTTGTTATCACTGAGAGCCAAGGATATCTTAGATAAGCCATGGAGGTTTGCGGTAATTATCAAACTGATTGAGAGAGATCTCATTCATGGTTCTCAGGAAAAGAATTAAGGCATTTTGGAATCCAACGGGTTTGTTCAATCTCATAGATCTGGAAGGAGGTTTCTATGTTGCTCATTTATCAAAATAAGAAGACGACAACACAACTCTAACTCAAGGATCGTGGATAGTTTTTTTATCATACCTGACTATCAAGCCATGGAGAGTAGGATTTGACCTTCTTGACAAATCCCACAACACGACAATTGTGTGGATGAGGATACCCAAACTTCCGTTGAAGCTGTATGAGGAGACTCTGCTACACAAAATAGGTGATGTCCTTGTAAAAATGATGAGGGTATACTTAAAAACCAAGGAGTAACAAAAGGGTAAGTTCACTAGATTGGCTGTGGAGATGAATATGAATGACTCACTGAAGGCTAGAATTTGTGTTGAAGGAAAGGATTATGCTCTTATGTATGAAAATCTACCCCGCATTTGTTCTTTGTGTGGTCGGGTGAGACATGAGTTCATTTATTGCCCTATGAAGGTCTGTGATAGAATTGTCGAGTTTGTACATCCCAAGATTGAAGCAGGAGATGCCCTCCTGAACTCTGAGGGAAAGAGCAACCATGAATTTTAGGTGAACCATGAAGCTAGAGAAGGGTTCGGAAAATGGATGTTAGTCTTCCCTAGAAGGTAGAGAGCTAAAAACCAGAATAAAAGAGATAAGGTGGGACAATCCTATGATAAAAAACCATTTGAATTTATACATGATGAAAGTGAGGGACATGAGAATGTTGAAGTAGCTCAAGAGAGAAGGGACCAGCAGAGTGTTTAAAAAATTTGGACCAAGTCTAGAAATAAAAGTGGAAGAAGTGAAGGGAACAACAAAGTTCCACTCAAAAAGAGGACCAATCAAGTTTTTGTACCCAGCAACGACAATAGTATGGTAAGTGTAAAAGAAAGCCAACAACATAAAGATGATCAACACTTCATTATGGCAATTGTGGGAGATCAATTCGTGTTTTATAACAAGAAATTTTAGGAAGTTTGGAATTTGAAACTAAGCATACATGGAGTCAAACGTAAAATGTTGTTTGGGAACCATGGACTGACCAACATAGGATCTTTAATTTCTTAGCGGATGACCCTTCTAGCCACCCCTTATCTGATGAGGATGTGAGGGGTGATTTACATCACTATAGGGTTAACCTAAAGAGAAGGTAGGTGAGCGTTGTTGAAAAGTTGGCTGGGATAAGGAAACAAAGATTTGGAGAAGAAGAAGATGGATGACAAGAGGAGAAAGATGAGGAGGAGAACATGGAGTGTATCCCATCCCATCCCATGGTTTTTAATGGAAGCTAATATTCTAGTTTGGAACTGTCAGTGTATCACTGATAGGAATAGAAGGAGAATTTTACATGATATGGTGGTTAGCAGCAAGCTTTTGCTAGTTGGTATTGTTGAGCTACAAGTTAGTGGTGATATTGCTAATCATATTATTAATAATTTGGGGTTCATGTGAAGCCACAGAGTGGAAGATTGTGGGAAGCTCGGAGGGATTTGGATATTATGGAACCCAAATGAGTGCCAAGTGGAGGTGCTTATGATCCATATACAATGTTACACCCCAATCTCACAATTATCATTAATCATGAGATTAGGGCATAAAATTGAGGATATATCATAATACAAAGATCACCCTTAACTTTTTCTTCTTTTTCAAACTCTTTGTTTTCTTGCATTGAATCACATAAACAAACTTTACAAGAGAATTAAACCTTGATTACTCTAATATGATCTCAAAATTAATGATACACATCCATACATTCATTCTGTTTCTCACACTTCCATGTACATACGACAAGATAATCAAATGCATTTTCTCTAATTAAGGAAACAAAGATACAAACATTATTTACAACTCTTTCACATCTATACAAGGACCTAGAGTGACAGGGACTAACTGAACTTAACTATACTCAGACTTAACTCTTGTGGCATATCTACTATGATGCAATGACCTTCTTCAAGTCCACATGGGTTCCCTAAAAATTTTGAGTAGAGGGGTGAGCCTACTCACTCAGTGAATGAGTACTTCAAAGAAATAATCTAAAGTACTAATATAATTGCATATATACTTTTGAGCAACCGATATCAATTATAACAGCAGTAAGATTTAAAGAGATTGATCATTGATAATCATAAATATGGCAGGATACTCTAGATATCAACAAGAGAAAATCAATATATGAGCATGCTTGATTAATTTCAAAGAGAACTAATAATTCAGAAACATACAAAGAATAATTATTGGGAAACTGTACTCGAATCTTTCTTAGCCTTTCTTAATTATAAGAAACTCTTTGAAACCTATATGAACATATTTTAGCTTATGCCCTGATCATATGCAGTGTACTCTACATATAAAGACTCATAGCAAATACGCTCTCACCGTACAAGACTTAGCTTAAAACTCGGGAAGCTAAGCCTAGAACTGAATCTGGGTCTACTTGACTCGAACTGTCACGTCTGACTAAGGCAGCTAAACAACTAGCCTTTAACTGGACCTCTCCTTCTAGGCTGAGTACATAGGCAGAGGGTCTGAGATGCTTTGTGGGCCTCATCTTGGTACGCTATGTGGGTACCTCTGGGTTACCACTGGGAACTCTGGTTCATGTTGGGTAACCTATCTTCTCTTAGGAGACTTCCTCAAGGGCTTCGTCTCCCCACACGCTCTATGGGTGTGATCTGATCCCCGTATACTGGTCGCTGCTAGGGTGGATCGTTTCCTCCCTACAGTGCAAACATTTGTACGAAATCTACGGTGTTCAGGGGACCTATGTCTATTATTTTATTTTTCTTGGAAATCTCTTTCTACATTGTACCTTTCTCTTACTTATACTTGACTCTGATATCTCTATGGTACCGTGTCTATTTAATTGAAGTTTATAATACAACATGTACATCATTCTAAACTTGGCAGAGTAGTATATTTAAAACATTGTAATTTACTGAGAAATCAACATATTGTAAATGCAGGCAGACTAAAGTTCTTAAATAAATTGAATACATGTCACTTGATACTTTATACACTATAATCATGCAATTGAACTTCTTAATACACTGATAAGAGTTAATTACTTGACATATGAGTAATCGTCATTTGCACCTATAAACTATTTGTACTTTCTTGGAAAATGTGCACCTGAACCCAAATCTTGAGTTGTGCACCACCACATATCATACTGAGAACATTGATATCAAAATAATTAATTCATTGAACACCCTATCCTTAGGGTTTCAATTACCTCATTCACTTATCACATGGCTCTCATATGGATTTCATGCGACATAAACATTCACTGAATAAAGACTACTATCAACAAATCATACAAAATCAATATATGTATGAAACCTTGGAACTGAGCTAAATTTGGGTTTCCATGCCATACACTTAGATAACATGCATCAATAATAAAATTGAATAAATAAATTCTATCATGTCAAGAAAACTCATTCAAATGGGTTTCACGATATCTATTTGCAAATATCCAACTTTCCTCGCATCTAGGGTTTCACCCTCTTTACTAAGATATCAAACAAAAACTATTCACCTTAAATGAAATCCAAGATATTATCTGACATATATTTTCTATGAATTCATATAAACAATAATTCATAACCAAGGGAATCCAGATAAACAAATTTCTCTATTTAATTATACAACAATTTCAATCATAGACAAATTCCCTATATTTCAGCTTACTCTTATAACCTCTACGAATACTTAGGAAATTCTCATTAGGATGTATTGTATACATTTCTAATATGATTTTATCAACTTAAATTCATCCAAACAGAGGAAGAATCCATTTCATATCATTTTGTAACAACTTAGATCAAACACACAATTCAAGGTTTGTAGTTGCATACTAAGCAATTAAAGATTATGGATGATTTAACTAATTTTCGTGCAATATACTATTTAATAGAAGTTCCCACTCACCCTAAGGTGTGAAAACACCTTAAAAACACAGTTCATCCCTAAAAATCTCGATCTCATATCAAATCCCTAGCAATTCACCCGATTCTTCTTCCTTTCAACTCAGAAACCCTAAAATGAGGGATTATGAAGAAAGAGTGAGAAAAGGGGAAGATTGGACACCATTTTGGATCAAATCAGAGGAGGGACGGAATTTTGATATGTGAGAGAAGATTTACCATGAAACTATATCCAAAGAAGCTAAACTTACATGATTTCATCATTCCTCAGACCACAAAACCCTAGGTCAGCATCTCCATCAATTTCTCCTCTCAAACCCTAACTCTCTCTCTCTCTAGGATTTCAATTCTATGGATTAAATCATGAATTATGAGAGCTCTTGTGTGATAGGTTGACCATATAGAGCAATTGAGCTGCTTGGGTCAATTGCACATTGACCCCTCACTAAACTTTTTCTTATTTCAGCAGATTTTTTGGTCATAAAAAGGTTTATGTGAATTCGTGTATTTCAGAGATCAAACCTTCTCCAAACATTATGCAAATTCAGAATATTGTGTATAATTGAGTTACAAAGCTTCAGTTAAAATTTGAGATCATTCCAAGCTTCCATTAAATAACTAAAAATCGAATAGTGCGCTGCTATCCAGAATTCTACATAAATGTTAGTTACTGTAATTCATCTACTGATAAGGTCTAAACGGATCCAAAAATTATAAAAATTTTACATGTTATTTATGATTGAGTTTCAGATCTCCAGTTAAAATTTCATATCATTTAGAGTTACCAATAAATAACTAAAAATAAAACACTACACATCTAAAAAGCACTTTGTCTGCATTTTGGTTGAAGTATAGTTCGACCAATAACCACATTCAAAGAACACTCAAATATTCTGAACGTTTTCTCCAATATGCATGATTGCATTATCCATATCATATCCAAAATTCAATTAAATAAAAAATTGTAGAAAATATGAAAAATCATTTACCCCACTGCTATCCTGATCAAATTCCATACTCATGTACCATTAAAACCCTAATTTCATCCAACTAGGCTTTATATTTCTCAAACCCTAATTTCTCAAACAATAGAACACTTAATGTTCTTATTAGCTTTAAAACATAATAATTGAATTATCATCATTAATTATATTTAAGCAATGATCAATCCAATCAATCATATAATCATCCAGGTAAACCCTAGTTTACCAATTAAGCTCAGATGCGGTCATAACAATTCTCCCCCCTCCTTAAAAAGGTTTCATCCCCCAAACATAAATATGCAAATAAAGTACATTCAAGGTTTATTTTAAGCTTTTGAAATCTTACATGTCATTATATTCTTGTATTTCATACTTGAATGCAGTTTTCAACATTAAGTCCTTTATTCCTTTACTAAATCACAACATGTTTGAAATAGTTCTCAATGATAACAAACAAATTCTCTATGCCACAATCAATCATAGTATAGGGAGAGAAACAACCATTTTAATATTTTCATACTCTTGAGGTGTTACCTCAACATCGATAATCTGATCCCACTATCTCAATTCATACTACTAAATATGTACTATTGTTATGTAATACCTCTAAATCACAAAAGAGAGTTCACCATGTTCTTTTGAATTTTACTATTGTGCTACTCAAATAGCAAAATAGTCTTGAGTTAAAAGACTAGATTCAACAACAATTATACATTACTACTCATGGCATCCCCATTGGATCATGAATGCATAAGGTGAAGCATTACCATCACATTCCATACTATTCTCAAGTATGAACCCACACATAATTCAAGGTGTAACCATCAGGTTATAGCATACTAGGGTTTCAACAACAGTAACAGAGTACTCCATAATTGTATTAGTGATTCAAGGACTATTCATACCCAATTACCATCACTTAGTTATATTAAAGCTAGGTATAACAAGCTACACCTCATTAGGGTTACATATCAATACAATATGGTTATCATCCCTTCTATTCATATGAGTGAATAGGTAAGACTACCATATTCAGGGTAACCCTCCATTTGTTCCATCATCATTCAACCCATATCACCATACCACAATTGTACAATAATAAGATGGATTACTAGTATGAATGACTTAAACTATCAGACACCTTTAATTAACATATTGCTTACACATGTACACTGAAATCATACGTAAAACCAATTTACATCCCTTAATATACCTTCAACAAATTATACTTCTAAATAAAAATTCACATATTACTAAAAGCCATTGTTTTCTCTTATATCTCTCCTCATTCATTACTACTTACTTTTTGCTACTTATCCTTCTCATTTTAATCATGTAGATTAAACATCCCTAAAATTGAAACATACAAGGAATGAATAGATTATTCATCATTCTTGCTATTACTGCAAGAATTTATTTCATATCACACTTCACTCATATTGTATTTCTCCTTTTGTTCAAAACACATCTCTTATATTTCAAATCTATTTCTTATTCTTTGCTCTAAATAATTTCCATATTGTTTATCTACCTTTCAGATTAGCTAGGATTACTATCAGTGCTAGTTTACTTCTCATAGTGAAAATTTCATGATCTTGTTTTAAAGAGATGCTAGTATTCAAGGTCAAATCACTATTGACAACCCTCAAACTACTACAACTCTAAACATTCTAGGGTTTGGTCCTTATCACTAGCATGATATTATTGTGGTGTGACTTTGCTCCCTTAATTTGAAAGTCAAACTTCAGATCTCACAAGTTTTACTAAAGTCTTTCTTATCTTATCAATTGAATTTCCTTTCTCTTACTTGGCCATTCAGATAGATTACATTCTCAATTTACCCTACTAGAGTTTCATCATCATATTGTGTATCATTATTACATTCACTTGATATCTCTACCACAGTGGTTATGCATCATATATAATTCATTTTCTTATCACTTCATTCCCACATTGCTCTCATTAAGGAAGATATGAAAGAGAAGATTATTTTGAGACTTAGAATTCTTATCTTCAAACATTCAATAATACATTTCTCATATGTAGGCTTAATTAATTATCAACAAGGATACTTGACTAATTAGCACTTTCTTGAATCTCTCAACCTCTTTCTTTTATAATCTATATTACTCCATTATGTTTCAAACCCTTCTTTACTTTCCATAATCCCCTTACCATATACTACTTTTCAACATGTCATCTTTAACATCTAGTTTTCTCTTATGATCATGTTGCTTCTTTTATGTGTATGATCAAGTATACCATGTTGCATATATTTCCTTTTATCCTTCTACTAATGTGAAGTTGAAATTCTAAATCAATAATCTATCTACTAGTATCACCTCATGTTTAATACATTACATATCCTTCATTTTAAATCAAATGGCTCATGCATGGGTGAAACATAGTTTCTCTTTCAATCAAGTTTTTTCTTCCTGAATATAGTCTACCTTTGTATGACTTATTCATTTATTTATCTACACTTTTTTTCTTATTTTAGAAACTAGTTTGTAGTTCTATAGAGACTTAGAATCCAAAGGCAGTAAGGATGAACGTATTAAACTTATTAATAAAGGTATACATTCCATGCTCTCAATTATATCATAACCCTCATTCCTTAATCAAGCTCATTATTCCAACATTTCTCTTTGTTTCAACTAAGTTTCTTATCCTAGTTTTATGATTTACATGCTCATCTAGTTCTCTTCACTTTAACTCTTCTGAAGACTCTTCACTTCTATGTACTTATTGTATACTTAACTCTTTTCTTCTATTTTCCTTTTGCTTTAGAGTACATAAAAAACATTGTACTCAGTTATATAATCCATTCCTCATGATTGATTCTTACTATCTTGGCCCCTTACATACTTTTCTCATATCTTTTCCATATTTCATATTTAGAGTTCATATAATACTAATAATTAAACTTAATCTGAACCTTATGTCGTGTTCCTTTATTACCAATTAAGGGTTTCTCATATGAGGCCCCAAATTTGGATCTCAGATATCAGTTCCAACTGATTCTTTGTTATCCCAATATTTCCCTTATACTTCAAAATCTTAGAGTATATACATTCATACTAGAATTTGGATCTAATCTATCCAGAATTTACTCTTGGTATGTTACTAATAGGAGTCATTAGATCCTAGTAATGCATCCTGCAAGCCGGACCAGGCCGAACCTGCAGTCCTAAAGCCAAGAGCTACTCAGGATTACTCAACTCCTATTCATCTCAAATGTGTGGAAGAAAACTTATCCACTTAGGAAAGATCATTCAAAGATCATTTCTAGTCTACTTGATACAAGGAATGTAATTAATAAATGCTACAACTGCATATCGTGCAACAAATCTTAAAGACCCATATATATTTCAAAATACTAAATATTTGAATTCAAACATATAAGAGCTTTTCTATTCATCTCCAATAAAACAACAATATGAAATGAAACTTCTATCTCATTTTATATTTATGCTCTTAATTCATGTTACTTATCTTGTTGCTAGCCCTAATATTTCTAAGGTTCCTCTCTAGACCATCCTTCTACTGTATATCTGGCTAGGGTATACATGAAAGAATAGATAGAGTAGCTTGATACTGGTTGATCCAAGTACTCAGATACCAAGCCAGGATATCCAAATACTCAAATCCTCAGAGCTAACATCATAACATCTCCTATCTGCCACACTTATGACTCTAACTTACTAACTTAATGGTCCCTGACAACTCAGCCTAAGCTATGATACCAAATTTGTTACACCCCGATCTCACAATTACCATTAATCATGAGATTAGGGCATACAATTGAGGATTTATCGTAATATAAAGATCACCCTTAACTTTTTCTTCTTTTTCAAACTCTTTGTTTTCTCACATTGAATCACATATACAAACTTTATAAGAGAATTAAACCTTGATTACTCTAATATGATCTCAACATTAATGATACACATCCATACATTCATTCTATTTCTCACACTTCCATGTACATACGACATGATAATCAAATGCATTCTCTCTTATTAAGGAAACGAAGATGCAAACATCATTTATAACTCTCTCACATCAATACAAGGACCTAGAGTGATAGGGACCGACTAAACTTAACTATACTCAGACTTAACTCTTGTGGCAGATCTACTCTGATGCAATGACCTTCTTCAAGTCCACGTGGTTTCCCAAAAAAATTTGAGTAGAGGGGTGAGCCTACTCGCTCAGTGAATGAGTACTTCAAATAAACAATCTAAAGCACTAATATAATTATAGATATACTTTTGAGAAACTGATATCAATTATAATAGTAGTAAGATTTAAAGAGATTGATCATTGATGATCATAAATATGGCAGGATACTCTTGATATCAATAAGAGCAAATCTATATATGTGCATGCTTGATTAATTTCAAAGAGAACTAATAGTTCAGAAACATACAAAGAATAATTGTTGGGAAATTATACTCGAATCTTTCTTAGCCTCTCTTAATTATAAGAAACTCTATAAATCTATATGAACATATTTTAGCTTATGCCCTGATCATATGCAGTGTACTCTACATATGAAGACTCGTAACGAACTACGGTCTCACTGTATAAGACTTAGCTTAAAACCTAAGAAGCTAAGCCTAGAACTGAATTCAGGTCTTCTTGACTCAAATTGTCACGTCTGACTAAGGTGGCTAAACAGCTGGCCTTAACTGGACCTCTCCTTCTAGGCTGAGTACATAGGCAGAGGGTCTGAGATGCTCTATGGGCCTCATCTTGGTATGCTCTGTGGGTACCTCTGGGTTACCACTGAGATCTCCGATTCATGTTGGGTAACCTATCTTCTCTTAGGAGACTTCCTCAAGGGATTTGTCTCCTCACACGCTCTATGGGTGCTATCCTATCCCCGTATACTGGTCGCTACCAGGGTGGATCATTTCCTCCCTACAGTGCAGACATTCGTAGGGAATCTACGGTGTTCACGACACCTATGTCTATTATTTTATTATTCTTGGAAAGCTATTTCTACATTGTACCTTTCTCTTACTTATACTTAACTCTGATATCTCTATGGTACCACATCTATTTATGAAGTTTATAATACAACATGCACATCATTCTAAACTTGGCAGAGCAATATATTTAAAACATTGTAATTTACTGAGAAATCAACATACTATAAATGCAGACAGACTAAAGTTCTTAAATAAACTGAATACATGTCACTTGATACTTTATACACTAGAATCATGCAATTGAACTTCTTAATACACTGATAAGAGTTAATTACTTGACATACGAGTAATCATCATTTGCATCTGTAAATTATTTGTACTTTCTTGGAAAACGTGCACCTCAACCCAAATCTTGAGTTGTGCATCACCACATCTCATACTAAGAACATTGATATCAAATATTGAATTCATTAAACATTCTATCCTTAGGGTTTCATTTACCTCATTCACTTATCACATGGCTCTCATAAGGATTTCATGTGACATAAACATTCACTGAACAAAGACTACTATCAACAAATCATACAAAATCAATATATGTATAAAACCTTGGAACTGAGCTGAATTTGGGTTTCCATGCCATTCACTGAGATAACATTCATCAATAATAAAATTGAATAAATAAAGTCTATCATGTCAAGAAAATCCGTTCAAATGGGTTTCACGATATCTATTTGCAAATATCCAACTTTCCTCACATCTAGGGTTTCACCCTCTTTACTGAGATATCAAACAAACACTATTCACCTTAAATTAAATCCAAGATAGTATTTGACATATATGTGCTATGAATTCAGAGAAAGAATCATTCATAACCAAGAGAATCTAGATAAACAAAATTTTCTATTTAATTATATAGCAATTTCAATCATAGACAAATTCCCTATATTTCAGCTTACTCTTATAACCTCTGCGAATACTTAGGGAATTCTCATTGGGATGTATTGTATACATTTATAATATGATTTTGTCATCTGAAATTCATCCAAATAGAGGAAGAATCCATTTCATATCATTTTGCAACAACTTAGATCAAACACACAATTTAGGGTTTGTAGTCGCATACTAAGCAATTAAAGATTATGGATGATTTAATCAATTTTCATGCAATATACTGTTTAAAGGAAGTTCCCACTCACCCTAAGGTGTGAAAACACCTTTAAAACGTAGTTCATCCCTAAAAATCTCGATCTCATATCAAATCCCTAGCAATTCACCTGATTCTTCTTCCTTTCAACTCGGAAACCCTAAAAATGAGGGATTATGAAGAAAGAGTGAGAAAAGGGGAAGTTTTGACACTATTTTGGATCAAATCAGAGTAGGGACGGAATTTTCACATGTGAGAGAAGATTCACCATGAAACTATATCTAAAGAAGCTAAACTTACATGATTTCATCATTCCTCAGACCACAAAACCCTAGGTCAACATCTCCATCAATTTCTCCTCTCAAACCCTAACTCTCTCTCTCTAGGATTTAGTTTCTCTAGATTGAATCATGAATTATAAGAGATCCTTTTGTGTTAGGTTGACCATATAGAGAAATTGAGTTGCTTGGGTTAATTACACATTAACCCCTCACTAAACTTTTTCTTATTTCAATAGATTTTTCTGTCATAAAAAGGTTTCTGTGAATTCGTATATTTCAGAGATAAAAACTTCTCCAAAACTTATGTGAATTTATAATGTTGTGTATAGTTGAGTTGAAAAGCTTTAGTTAAAATTTTATATGATTACAAGCTTCCATTAAATAATTAAAAATCGAATAGTGCACTGCTATCCAGAATTCTACAAAAATGTTAGTTATTGTAATTTGTCTACAGATAAGGCCTAAACACATCCAAAAATTATGAAAATTTTATATTTTGTTTATGATTTATTTTTAGATATCCATTTAAAATTTCAGATCATTTTGAGTTACAAATAAATAACTAAAAATAAAACATTACACTACTGAAAAGTACTTTGTCAGCATTTTGGTTGAAGTATAGTTTGACCAAGAACCACATTCAAATAACACTCAAATATTTTGAAATTTTTCTCCAATATGCATGATTAATTTATACATATCATATCCAAAATTAAATTAAATAAAAAATTTGTAGAAAATATGAAAAATCATTTACCACACTACTATTGTGATCAAGTTCCATACTCATGTACCGTCAAAACCCTAATTTCAACCAACTAGGGTTTATATTTATTAAACCCTAATTTCTCAAATAATAGAACACTTAAAATTCTTATTAGGTTTAAAACATCATAATTGAATTATCATAATTAATTAGATTTAAGCAACGATCAATCCAATTAAGAATATAATCATCCAGGTAAACCCTAGTTTATCAATTTAGCTCAGATGCGGTCATAACCTACAATATGTTCATATTGAATTAGTTTAAATTGGTTAAGATGGAATGTTATGATTGTTTATGGGAATCCTAATCCAATTATGAGGAATTTCCTCTAAATGAGGTTGAAGCAACTCGGGGATGTTACCTGGGGTCCCTGGGTTCTTCTGGTGATTTTAATTGTACTATGAATACGGATGAAAGAAGGGCTTCTCTAGTCACAATAATATTGATTCTAATAAGTTTTTGAAGATGATAGAGAAAACTAATCGGATTGACATTCCATACGATGGTAATAGATTGACTTATAGGAGAAATCACATATTTGCAAGATAGGATAGGGGATTGTGCAATGACAAGTGGAATATTTAACATCCTGAAGGTCACCTGAGACATCCGACTCAGTTGGGGTCAGATCATAATCCTACCCTTCTTATTGGGAGAAAAACAAATACCAATTATTCCACTCATTTTTCTTTTCAAGCATCATGGTTGAAACATGATAAATTCAAGGATTTCATGAGTACTAGATGGGATTGATCCTTACCTTTTGAAGATGCACAAGAGAGGTTTCAAGGAAATGTAACTAGCAAGAGGAAGAATGTGTATGGGAACCTTTTTAATAGAAAGAAGGATATCACTAAAAGGGTTGAATATATTCAATCTAAACATGACTCTTATTATCAATATCCCTACTCTACTGAGGAAGACTACCTTCAATCGGAGCTTGATGCTATCTTGAATCAGGAAGAGCTCTTCTGGGTGCAAAAAGCCAAGGTAGACTGGCTGAAAATGGGTGATCAAAATATAAGTTACTTCCACAACCTCTGTATGATCAGAAAGATGGTGAGGATCAGAATGACTAAAGATGAAAATGGAGAGTGGCAGATGGATCCTTCTGTGGTTAAGAATATCATTGTCAATCATTTTAATAAAATCTTTATAGGGGTTGAAGTCACTAGTAATTTTCCCATCAGTGGGAAATTTTATAAGATCACAAACAATGAGCTGAGTATGATTGCAAAAGTTCCTGATGATAAGCAAATCAGAGAGGCTATTTTTGAAATGGGTGGCTTGAAGTCCCCTGGGCCATACAGAATGATTTCTTTGTTTTATCAAACATAATGGGACAGGGTGGAGGACTCTCTCATTAAATTTTTTAAAGACATCTTCAATAATGGACACATCAGTAAAGATATGGTGAGGGATCTAGTGGTGTTGATCCTCAAGGTTGATAAGCCAAGTTCATGTAATCATCAGAGGCCTATCAGCCTTTGTAACATTGCTTGTAAAGTTGTTACCAAGGTGATAGCTAATAAATTATCTAGTTTGATGCCTAACTTGGTTTCTGAGGTGCATTCTGATTTCATTAAGGGTAGGCAAATTAGTGATAATATTATTATTACGCAAGAAGTCATTGACTCCATGAGGAAGAGAAGGACTGGAAAGGGGATCATGGCCATCAAAGTTGATTTGGAAAAATCTAATGACAAATTAAGTTGGCACTTTATAGAAGACACTTTGTTTGATGTGGGACTACCTACCAACATCATCAATCTTATCATGGCTTCCCTTTCAGAATGGTACATGTAAAATCTTATGGAATGAGAGCACCACGGAGGACATTTTCCCTAATAGAGGAGTGCAACAAGGGGATGCTCTTTCTCCCTATATTTTCATTCTTTGCATGGAAATACTTTCACAAATCATGGAGGATAACATTGAGTGTGGTAAGTGGAAACCCATAACTATTTCAAGAGGGGTTCTAAATTGTCCCACTTGTTCTTTGTTGATGATAAGATGTTGTTTGCTAAGGCCTCTTGTAGCCAAATTGAGAATACTTTCCATTGTTTGACTTTCTTTGGAGAGTGTTCTAGACATATTATGTCAAAAGAAAAGTCTTGCATTTATATCTCCTCTAATGTAAGTTATCTATCAGAAGTTCTATATGTAGTGTGTTGGATATCAAGGCCACTAATGATCTGGGTAATATACTTGGTAGTGCCCCTCATCCTCTCTAGAGTCAATAAAAAACATACTCTTACACAATTGATAACTTCAAGAAGAAGATGAGTAGATGGAAGTCCAAGAACCTCTCTTTTATCGGGAGAATTACTCTGGCTAAGAGTGCCTTGTGCTCCATTCCTTATTATGCGATGCAAACTGCTAAAATTCTTCAATCTGTGTAAAGAGATTGATAGAATCACTATAAATTTTATATGGGGAAGCACGAATGAGCAGAGAAAGATCCATTTGGTTAATCGGGACACTGTGTATTTATCTAAGGAGATGGGTGGTCTGGGAATTGGACCTACTAAGGAAATGAACAAAGGGTTTTTTTTATAAAGAATGGTTGGAAATTGCTCGTTAAATATAAGCCTTTATGGGTTAGAGTAATGAAAGGAAAGAACTTTAAGAAAGAAGATAATTGGATGAGGGAGGAAGTGAAGAAAGGTTCCACCCTTTGGAACTCTTTCTAGGGTCTTAAGGTTGAGTTGAAAAGGGGAATTAAGTGGAATGTGGGCAAGGGAGATAGTATTGAGTTTTGGAATGACCCTTGGGTTGATTATGATAACTCTCTAAGGACGCACTATATAGGAAATAATAATGCTTGTTATGATAAGGCAACTATGAATCAATTTGTTACTGCTGAGGTAGTTGGCACTAGGATAAATTCAGTAACAATCTACCAGTTTATGTCTTGTTAAAGATATTAGGCATTCATCCCCCTAATATACTGACTAGGGAGGATGAGATCTTTTGGGCGTTGACCCCTAATGGGTGAGTTTTCTATCAATTCCGCCTATAAGGAAATTATCCATCATGAAGATAGAAGGATCCAATGTACTAATTGGAAATATATCTAGAATTGGGAAGGGCCTGAGAGGATTAAAGCTAGCATGTGGACCCTACTTCACCAAAAAAATCTAACTAACATGGAACGCATAAGAAGGCATCTCTCTTTAATTGATACCTACCCAATCTATTTGTAGGAAGTTGAGGATGTCTTGCAGCTGACCAGCAACTGTGAGGATGCGAAGGAAACATGGAAGAGATTGGACGTTGAGAGTCATCAGGTTGATTTTTTCATGAGAGATTTTAGTAGTTGGATTATTAGTAATCTCAGGAATATTACTGGGAACTGGTCCACCATCTTTGTAGTCTTCCTTTGGAGGATATTGGGGAAATGTAATAGTTGGGCTTTTCAAGAAAGAAGACACAATTATTAGTGTATGGTAGGGGTCATCAAGAGTAGAGTTAATGATTTATAGCTGTCAGGGATTTGGAGTGTTCGATGAAGGGCTATTCTGATTGGGTGGAATCCCCTCAAGATCAATGGGTTAAGGTCAATGTGTATGGGGTTATAAATAGAACCACCCAATTTGTAGTGGCAGTTGGACTGGTGAGAGACAATGAAGGAAAGTGGATTGAGGGGTCCCTATTCAATATTGGCACTTGTTCCATCCTCAAGGCTTAGCTCTGGAGTATTATAGAAGGGATTAAGATGGCTTAGAATGCTGGATATAGAAGAGTTATTATTGAGTCTAATAGTAGGTCGACTATTCTGATTGGGTGGAATTCCCTCAAGATCAATGAATTAAGGTCAATGTGTATGGGGCTATAAACAGAACCACCCAATTTGCAGTGGCAGCTGGACTGGTGAGAGACAATGAAGGAAAGTGGATTGAGGGGTTCCTATTCAATATTGGCACTTGTTCCATCCTCAAGGTTGAGCTCTAGGGTATTATAGAAGGGATTAAGATGGATTGGAATGCTGGATATAGAAGAGTTATTATTGAGTCTAATTCTAAGGTTGTTGTCGAGATGATTAATGGAGAGAAGACCATGGACAATGATTGTAAACCTTGTGTTACCATGATTAGGAGCTTTTGCTATAGAGATTGGGTTATTAAAATGCAGCATGTCTACAAAGAAGTGAATAAGGTTTTGGATGAGATGGCGAATCTTCTATATGTATGTATACATATATTGTTAAGGATAAAACTAGTGTGTAGGATGTTACATTATAAAACAATACTAACATTATTGATCAATGTGATAAATTACTAAATTATAGATATTTGATAATTATAATATGATTTTATAATGCTTATACTACTAGGGCTTGTATTTTTAAGAAATGATCACCAAATATGAGTTCATATAATAAGTACATTTTATATTTCAAAGTTATGATATCATCAATCAACTCATTTGTATATTGGCACACCAAGGTATGACCACATACATCCTCAAAACCTTAGGATTAGGATGTCAAGGATACACAATCTCTTGCACCCTGAATACTCAACGGTATGCGCTCTGAGTTCCCATAAGAGGAATACATGTTTAACCATCCCACATGTTCTGACACTGGAATGGATCTAAAGCACATGACACTACATGATTAGGGTTTCACTTGATTAGTTAATGCCAATTGGGTATCATTTAACTACATCAATCAAGTTACATACAAACCCTAAAAGAATTCTGCAAAAAAATGGGTAGATTAAAACCTTAGAAGATATAAACATATAAAGAATAAAGTTGATCACATCATGACATGGTATTGTTTTACTACCATACATGTGGTTATATACATCATCATACTATCATAGGATATAAATCCTTACCACATCTTATAGAGAATAACACCTCAATTAGGGCACAAGGCCACTGCCAAGGTCATAAGACCATTCGAGTCATTTCCTATAAGAACATCATTATCTTTCCATGCATCATCAAGGCTTGTCATACCATTACCATACATATAAGATATAAGTTTAGTATAACATTAAATATAAGATCCTTGATGTTCATAATATAGCATATGTAGGGTTACATCATCATACAAAGAGAACGTACTCTGTCAACATACTAATCACTCAAGAGTGATAAGCATGATCATCACTTACTTAGATTAGGGTTAGGTTCAACAAGGTAGGTAAATTAGTGTTTCAAACCAACCATTAAGGTAAACCTTCATTACTATCATCACCATCAATCATCAGTGTATAACGAAACACAACATGACAACCATATAGGTCAGCAAACTTCATCAGCCACTTAGATTAGAGATGGAATCAATCACTAAGAAACAAGATGCTTGGCAACCACCATAGATTAGAAACATTGATGATCATTGAAACTAGGTTGACCATCTTCAATGGACTATTGAAGTTAGGTGACTTCGTCGACCGCTGAAGATGAGTAACATTAGTGACCAATGAAGACATCACACATTGGAGACTTATTGAAATCACAATACCTGGCGACCACTAAGAGTCCAACATCTCTTGACTACTAAAGGTCTAGAAATCACCGACCACATAACTCAAAACTCAATTTCCAATTAGAATTCCAAGATCTCAGTGACCAGAGTGAACACAAATCCTAGAGACCAAAACATGAAGTCAAACTTGGCAACCACATAAGATACAAATAGCAACAAAGTCAATGCCATGAGTTAGCACAAGGAAGTCAAGTCAACTGAACCAAGACCAAACCATCGGGTATCATATCAAGGAGGAAAACCAACTCGAAAACCCTACAAATCCAAGAGAGAAACCAACAATTTCCACATGCATGCAAGCACCAAAACTTCCATCATCAAGGAGGAACTATTTATAAGGATTAGGGTTCATAAAAGGGTAGTTATCTACTCAAGATCACCATGCAAATGCAAACCCTAGATAAAAGGTACTATCTTTCTACTTGGAACATCATATTAGCGCAAGATCATGCACATGCAAAATGAGTGTAAGCAATAAATGTGGAGAAAGTTATATAATTCACCTCAAAGAAGATGGAGAAACTCCAAACAAAAAGCTATCTTCAATAATAAAGGTAGGAACCCTGGCTTGAGCACTCCTTGTGGCCAAGCTAGCTCCACCACTAAGAGAGAGCAAAACCTAGGTCAAAGAAGCAAGAAAGGGATGTTCTTCAAGCTCTAACTCAAGCACTACCATGGAACACCATGGGTTCAGCCAAGAAGAGAAAGAAGAAGAGAAGAACAGAAAGAAAATATGGGTAGACAGAGATCTCACTTACCAAGACCAAGAAGAAGAGCAAGAATGCACCAAATGATCATAAGAAGGGTAGCTCTAAACCCTAGCTCCACATGTAGGGTAGATCAGCCCACCATCTTCAGCCTTGGCTCTTCCTTCTCCACTAATAAGGGGGGATGAGATCCAAGAGAAACTAAGGAAGGAGAGAGAGGAACTAGATATGTGAAGAGGTTGTTTGCATGCAAAGAGAGAGGGTGATATAACATAACATTGGAGAGAGAAAAAGAGGAGTTAGGTGTCAATCAAAACATGCCATGTGTCTAAAAGATCTCATTCATGTAAGCACCATACTCATGCATGCAACTAGGGAAATCCCACCAAGAAAAACCATCAAACGACCAAGCTCGGAAAAAGCAAATGACTAATAAACCAAGATGTTAGCGACCAAAGAGACCAAGGAAAGCAAACGCCCGCTAACCCTTGCTGATGTTGGCAGCCAAGATGAATGGGGAACCTCATAGACTGTCAACCCTAGGTATCACTAGGGAACATCATTGTCCATCAAATACTAAGGCCAAATGAAAACTTGGTGATCGCCAAAACAAGACTTCATCGGTGAACACACTTCAAGGTCAACCATCGCCTTAGGGCATCCATGCAAACCTTAATTCTCAAAATGAGATGTCATCACTCAACCAAGGTGTGACAAGGCACCTGAAAGCACAACCATATCAAACATGATGTCAAAACATGTAAGGAAAAACAAGCATGTGACAAATTGCAAGAAAACCCTAGACATAGGAAAATTACAATTAGGTCCAAAACAAGCAACTACAAGCATAACTAATTCAAACAGTATCCAAATTGGTCCAAACATGAAAAATAAACTCATCACGTGATATCAAGGCACATCATAAGGTTTGATTAAGGTTTTAAGTATATAATTATGATCAACAAGCATGTTCAACCAAAAAGCTAGGTTAGGGGTCTTACAACAATAAACCCCTAACAAGGATTTCACCCTTAAAATCCTACGCAACAAAGATGATTACTTCCTATGCATCTCATCCTTGAACTCCCATGTGGATTCCTCCACACCATAGTGATTCCAAAAAACCTCAAGTAAGACTATATCATTCTTCTTCACCCTCCTATCCAGGATAAACATAGGACCCTCAACATACAATATGTCCTCCTCCAACTCGACCTTCACATGATGTAAGGTTAGCTCTGTATCAGGGTGACACTTCTACAACATGGAAACATGAAATACATCATGAAACCTATGAAACTACGGCGGTAACTTCATCTTGGAACTCCAACTGTCTTCAACGGTTTTCAGTGTAAGACTTTTATCTGTCCTAGGATGACTTCAACTATTGTTGTATCATCTTGATCTTCTTTGTAGTTTGTTTCACTAGCTCAAGACCCAAGAGTTGATACTCACCCATCTCATACCAACAAAGCCTTGACTAAAAATGTCTTCCATACAAGGCTTCATACAGTGCCATGTCTATACTCGTATGATAAGTGTTGTTGTAGGAAAACTCTATCAAACTCAGGTGCACATCCCAACTGCCTAGAAACTGCAAGAAAGAAGCCCTAAAAATATCTTCCAATGTCTGAATGGTCCTCTCAGACTAGCCATATGTATGTGGGTGAGATGCTATATTGAACCTCAACTCTGTCCCCATCGATGTATGAAAATGCTCCCAAAATCGACTCATAAATTGTGGACCTCTGTCAGACAATATGGTAGTTGGGATACCATGCAAACAACTATCTCATCCACATTTATTTGTGCCAACTTCTCTATTGTATACGTCATTTTGACTGGTAAGAAGCGAGATGACTTGGCCAACTTGTCAACTATCACCCAAATGGAATCATGACCTTTGGTTGTCCTACGAATACCAACCACAAAGTCCATGGTAATATGATCCATTTCTACTACGGTATTGGCAAAGGTTGTAATGTTCCTGCAAGCTTCTGATGCTCAACTTTGACCTACTGACAAACTGGACACCTCGCCACAGACTCTGCCACATCCCACTTCAGACCAGGCCACCAATATAGATCTTTCAGGTTTGGTACATCTTGGTGCTTCCCAGATGCATCACTTACATTGAGGAATGAGCCTCCTCAAAAATCATCTTCCTTAGACCATCAACATCTAGAATCACCATCTAGTTATGAAAACAAATTGTCACATCATATGACTCATGAAAGCCGTCATACTTCTCACTAACAAACTCTAATCTAATCCTCTGTAGTATGGTATCATTCTATGCATCCTTGATCTGATGCATCAAGGTAGGCTTAACCTACAATTGTGCTAACAAGCCTATCAATAGAGAAACCTCCAGCTACATGTTCATCTGATGAAGTGACACCAACATGTCCCGTTTATGGCATGCCAACACATATAATTATTCCTTATCAGTAGATGATGACTACCTACTCAAAGCATCAACCACCACATTCACCTTCCTTGAATGGTAGTTTGTCATGCAATAGTATTCCTTGATCAACTCCATCCATCTTCTCCGTCGCATGTTCAGCTCCTGCTTCGAGAAGATATGTTGTAGGTTCTTGTGGTTGGTGAAGATCTAACACTTCTCTCCATGTAGATAGTGTCTCCAAATCTTCAAATCATGAACCACATCTGCAATCCAGATCGTATGTCGAGTAATTCTCTTTGATTTTTTCAAGTTGTCACAAAGCAAAAAAATAACATTCTTGACATGCATCACATCCCAAATCGCTCTTCAAAGCATCACAACAGATGATGTAGCCTTTCCCTTGCTCTGGAAAGACTAACATTGGAGCACTGGTCAGTGTCTCCTTCAACAGCTGGAAAGAAAATTGACACTTTTCATCTCATACAGAAGGATCACCCTTCCGGGTCAGCTTTGTTAGGGGTAATTCTACAACACTAAAATTCTTAAAGAATCTCATGTAGTAACCAGCCAAACCTAGGAAGCTTCATACTTCCATTGGTGTCTTGGTTTGTTTCTATTCCATTACTAGTTGTACCTTCTTTAGGTCTACACAAACACCTTTAGTAGATATCACATGACCCAGAAAAGACACTTCGGTCAACTAGAATTCACACTTGTTGAACTTGGCATACAACATGAGCTGCCTCAACAATGTGAATGACTGGCGAATGTGCTTCTCATGTTGTTGACTATCCCTAGAGTATATCAAGATATCAATGATGAACGCAATCAAAAACTGATCAAAGTACAACCTAAAAGCATGTTCATTAGATCCATGAAAGTTGTTGGTGTGTTAGTGAACCCAAACCGAATAATCATGAACTCATAGTGACCATACCTAGTCCTAAAAGTAGACTTGGGTATGTTATCAGCCTTGATCCTTAACAGGTCATATCCAGACCATAGATCTATCTTCAAGAACATGGTAGAACCTCTCATCTGGTCAAATAGATCATCTAACCTCAGTAATAGGTGCTTGTTCTTTATCATCTCCTTATTCAATTTCCGATAGTCTATACACAACCTCATAGAATCATCCTTCTTCTTCACAAACAACACGGGAGCACCCCAAGGGGAACTGCTTAACCTGATAAAACCCTTCTCTAATATCTCTTGTAATTGTTTATTTGATTCTTGCATCTCTACCAGTGCTATCCTATAGGGCGACTGCACTATGGGTTGCGTTTTAGGAACAATATTGATCTCAAAATCAATCTCTCTATGAGGGGGAACACTGAGAAACTCCTTAGGAAATACATCCTCAAAGTCTCACACCAAAAGTACCTCCAGGATACTAGGACTCCACACCTTAATATTCACAACATGTGCCAAGAAAGCCTCAACCCTTGTCTCATCATCCTCTATGATTTCATATTTGACACCAAACATGTAAGAAGAATCTTCCTATATCCTTAGAAGACCCATGAAACATCTTCATCACATAATGTCTCCACCTTGGAACTCCAAGGTATCCATCCCAAGGATCACATCAAATCTATGCATGTCAAGTGGCATAAGATCCACTTGAATGTTGTGTCTCAAGAAAGAAAGAATGCAAGATGGACACACTTCCAGCAACTCGACGCAATCAACAAGAGAGGATTCTAATCAAAGGCTACCAGATCTACTACAAACAAGCATGTTAAAACTACTTATCACCTCTCTGGTGATAAAAGAGTGTGTCGCACCCGGGTCAACCAAAACAAGTACAAAAGAGAAGTAGACAAAGAGGAATGAAAAAGTTCCATCTGACCTATCATGACCCATGGATTGACCAGTCCCTCTGGTTGACTCATAGCAAAGAATCTAGTCATCGCATGTTGTCATCCACATCCTCTACCGCCACCATTGTTGAACTATTGTTGATGAAAACCTCACTGACTCTGCCTCAGTTGTTGTTTCATTTACTCATCCTTCATGGGGCACACCCACTTGATATGCCATATTTGTCCACACTTGTGACAAGTCCTCGAATAATATTGCAGTCAGGCGACCCTGTTATCAAAACAGACGTTGCACTACATGCTTGATTGTCCCTAAAACTGATGTGGCTTTTTATTAGTGTTGTCTCCATGCTTCTTGATATCAGACTGTTCAATCCTCCTCTCTCAATCCACAAAGGTAGAGAACCTCTCTATGTTCTCCAAGGCAGACAATGTTGTAGACAACTCCGTACTCAAGCCCTTCTCAAACCTTCATATTCTCTCCTTATTCGTTGCCTCCATATGAGGATAGAACCTCAAAGGCTCCATAAGCTTGCCCTTGTACTCATTGATTGACATCAAATCCTAATGAACCTTCTCAAACTGAGCTATCTTCTCATCTAGATATGTCTCAAGGAAGTATCAGCTCACAAACTTCCGTCAAAACTCTTCCCAACCAACAAAAATTCTCTTCTATGGCCCACCAATGGTCGACACTACCCTTCAACCAATACACAATGTTCTTCACCTTGTCCTCTTCAAGGATATTGAGGATCTTGAAAGCCTTCTCAAACTCCATCAACCACATATATGCATTAGTTGGGTCTGTCGTACAGACATACTTGATTGCTCCAACATGTAAGAACCTCTCATATGTCTTCCCAGAACAATGGGATTCTACATTAGGGACAATTGTCTTGGCTTGAGGCATGGGTTCTCTATCCACTATATGTGTAATCATTGCCATGAACTATCCAAACATGGACTGAAAGGTAGGATTTAACATGAATAGAGGGTCAAACTGAGGCACTGTGGGCTACTCTGGCCCTGTATCAGGCACTCTCGCATCACCTGCCTAGATCCTAGCACCACCTTGTGGCACAAAATGTAACTACTCTCAGCATAGTCCTATGTCCATGTAGACTCAGCGAACCTAAAGCTCTGATACCAAATTGATGGAGCCTCCACTCGTGTGGAGTTGCGTGCACCACAAAAAATCCTAGAGATAGTAAGTCTCTATGTTTAGCCTTTCGTGTGCTATAATAAGATCTCCACCCATGTATGCTAAGATACGTGGAAGTCTTATCGTAGTACAGTTAAGGGTTGAATCTACGAGACAACAGTCTTGTTAAGAGTTTAGCAAGATGGAAAACATAATAATTCTACTTATCTACTTAAAAGTTGAAATTTAGATCGAATAGTTGATTTGATGATTAAACTAAAGAGCAAAGTAAAGTAAATGGTAGAAAAGTAAATTTGAGGTTGTAAATGATATTTGGGAAACCACTAGGATGTGACTGGGTTTCACCACCACTAAGCATGGATCAAAACATACATCATAATAACATGGCTTGCAAAGAAAAGGGTCTAAACAGTTAGTATCTTTATAGATTTAGCTTCCTTTTAGATAACTAACTACGAGAAATGTGGGAGTATTGCAATGCCAGCCATCCCCAAATGAATGGTCACTTACTTTGCATCCCTCCCCTCGCAAAGTGTGTTCCTCGACCCATCAAGGTTGTACTTTCATACATCAACTGATTCCATTTCATAGTATGAAAGTACAATGATGGAGGTGAGTTTACTCCACTCTTTGAGAAACATTCCTAGATACTGAATAGATGTATGGTGACTACATACATAAAGAATCAACATGCAGTCGATATTCGAATCTAAAAGTACAAACATAGATAATTCGCACTAGTAGATAATAGATAACACAAGTTGGTGATCAAGAAACTAGCATTCATTAAACGATTGATGTTGAACTGAAAATATATTGTTTTTCTATTGCAAACTCATGAATTACAATGTATGAAATGAAAACATGGGTAGTGGGGCTACTCCCCACACCCGAGTGTATGGGACTACTCGCTCATGGAAAGAACAAAGAAGGAGGTGGGAAGAGAGAAAGAAAGAACCATCTCCACATAGGAGGGAGGAAGGTCGACCCCTTGGAGTAGAGAGCAACTATCTTCACACCACGTGGTTTCCTTGATGAAGAATCCTTCACTTCCCACCTTCTATGTCAATAAGAGAGGAAGTAGCTTGAGGATGGAATGTGGATCTTGGACCGGCAGCCTTGGGGTGAAGGATGAAAGGTGAACAACTCTAGAGTGATTGGGGCAGCCTTTGGACGTCCAAGAATTCAATGCCAAATGAGGACTCCTTTGGTCCTATTTATAGGCTTCCAAGGAATCCCAAACGGTCTGGGAACCATTTGGACTCATTCGATCTTGGGACAGTTTGGGTTCATATGGTCTTGAGACCGTTTGGCTTCATGCGGTCTTGAGACCATTTGGCTTTAATTCGGTCTTGAGATTGTTTTGCCTTCATACGGTCTTGGGACCGTTTGGCTTCATACGGTCTTGGGACCATTTGGCTTTTATTCAGTCTTGAGACTGTTTGGCCTTCATATGGTCTTGGGACCATTTGGCTTTTATATGGTCTTGGGACCGTTTGACTTCATGTGGTCTTGGGACCGTTTGGCTTCCATTCGGTCTCGAGACCATTTGGCCTTCATGTGGTCTTGGGACCATTTGGCTTCCATTTAGTCTCGAGACCGTTTGGCCTTCATGCAGTCTTGGGACTGTTTGGCTTCCATTCGGTCTTAAGACCGTTTGGCCTTCATTCGGCCTTGGGACCGTTTGGGTTCATATGGTCTTGAGACCATTTGGACTTCATTCGGTCTTGGGACCGTTTGGGGCTTTTTGCAAAAAAAAATTTGGGTTTTTCTATAAGAAGAAAAACGAGAAATGTCGGTCTATTGGTATATTTACAATAAAGTGGAAAGTTAAGGATTCTATCTAATTTATCTAAGAAAGAGTATGGAAAATTGAGAAAAACTAGTGAGATAACATCACAAAATGGGAGGTTATCACCCCCCCTAACTTAGAGTCTAGCTTGTCCTCAAGATGGATAGAGCTAAGGCATGTAGCGGCGAGGTGATTTTATTCAGTGAAGATTTCTGTACTCTTGCTTCAGTTCTATACCAGAGATATCCCAGACTTTTATTGAGGTTTCTACTTGCATTGACTCATTCAGGTATCAGGAGTTGCATGGAGCTCAGGTTTCTTTCGTATCGTGTAACTCGTGTTGGGACCACCCTTTCCTTAATCACATTCTATGCATGTCTTTGACTCTAAGAAGTTTTATGCTTCTTTAAAAATCCTACTGGGGGCTAAGATAGGTATGAGGGTTGGATGAAGGCTGATGTGTAACTCCCCCTTCTAAGGGGGAGGGTTTATCTAAACTTTTAGGGTCTCACTATCGGGCGTGATACATTTACCTTTGTGAGGGCAACTGAATGTACCGGTCGGGAAAGACCTTTTTTAGCTTTTTTATATATGTGGAGACCTTAGGATCTCACTATCGGGAACGACACATCTGCCTTTGTGAGAGTAGCTAAATGTATCGGTCGGGCAAGATCTTTATTGTCTCTTCATATAGGTCCTTATGCATGGCACAACTCTCATGTTTTTATTCAACACTCTGACTTTTATTCATATGCTCACTGGCTTAGGAATTGGGCATTTATGGATTTTATTTGGGCTGCCAAGCCTCTTTTTGAAAAGAAGAAAATTGTTCCTTAGAGTTTTCAGACATGCACTTGTTTCAGTTTTGTACTCGGTGGTCCACTTGTAAGGTTCCTTGATTTATATTTTGCCTGGTTCCCTCCCATCCTTGAGAGCGTTTGGCTTGTTTCGGCCACAATGTTAACATGTGGAGAGTCTGATGTAGAATTGAAGCAAAAGCATGAAAATCAAGTATGGAGGTGATTTATTAATGCACCATTACATGCCTAAATGCTACTTATGTAAGTGAGGACTACTTTGTCTCTAACTTAGCTAGGGGTGTCCCTTAAAAAGAATGTTTTCTTTTGTATAAAAGCTATTTTATCTGAGAAATTCTCAAAAGAAACTAAGTGTTAAAAATTGTGCGAAAGAAAAAAAGAAAATGGAAGAGTAGAGAGAAGAAGGTTTGAAAGTAATACCTCACCCTTTCCCAGTGTACCCCCCAACTTATTATCCACTATATCCTCAGGTGTCAAGGTGATAGGTTGAGAATTACATGGGCAAGGGTATCACAGTTCTATTAATCCCTTGTTTGCTCCATACAATCGTAAGAGATTAGCTGCAAACTTTCTATGTAAAGCGTGATAATCCACATCCTTCATGTCCTCCATACGCTTACCGAGGATAGTAAGGGTATACATCCAGTAAAGGACATGGAAACCACAGTCGTTAGATTCTATGATCTGCTGGGGACATCTGTGGCTGAAGGCTGGGTGGTGAAAATGATCATTTTTGTACACTTTTGTGTGTTTGCCGAGAAGATCATGTAGTCGTTCGACACATTCCTTCGCCACTTCCTCCGTGGGTGTCTTTGTTGTAACAGAATACCCTTTTTGGTTTGGATTGAACTAGCTATCAGAACTATTGTAAATGATTGTAGTTCCCTCATGTAAGTTTGTTTCCAGCATCATCCAATGCTCAGAGTGAAGAAAAGGAAACATAATTAACTTTGGGGTTGTATTTTGAAGATACGAGATAAGGTCCTCTGTGGTTATGAAGTTCTTGGATCCAAGTAAATCATCCTTCATGTATGTTGATGCCATATAAACTGTAGGCAGGTCCTGTGCTAGAAGAAACTGGTAGGCAGTCATCATGCTCACGGATAAAGAACCTTTAACTTGTACGGTTTCACGGAGTGAATCTGTCATTATTAGAATATTTCCTTGTAGGAAAACAAGCTCATCGTTCTCTGTGTATAGCCTAGGCATGATGAGTTTGAGTTCATTATCAGAAAGGCTCGTGCATGCAGCAAGGTCAAAGTTTGGAAACGTTGGTTGTATGGAAGATGGAGACACCATTGGTTGGGATAATTTGTTAATGGTGGCCCTGGTTAACAAATTGATGTCCCCCTTGTCATACGCCATATTGAAGGTATAAGGGTCCCATTGGCATTGTTTAGGGACCTTGGCGGTCTGTTGTTGCTTGTTCTCCAACTCCTTTAAAATTGTTCTGTATGAACGCTTTTGCGGACGTTGGATAGCATAAAAAAAGTAATGAGGGACGTCATCTTGTGCCATTGTCGGGTCCTTGAAGAACCATTTGTCATAGATAAGCTCCATGGTGTAACATCCTCGTAGAGAGTGCATATCCTCTGTGGCTAACTCGGTAAATAGGATTTGTCTATTGAGTGCTTCTGTGAATCTTATTGTACAAAAAGTGCAATCCCCTGAACTGTCTAGTGTTTGGACTGTTAAGTTGATGATTTGGAACCAGGGTTGGTTCCAACCATGTTGAAGAGATGGGCAGGAATCCCATATTACTTTGAGAAGTCAGAAAGGAATGCATCATGCTTCCCCGGCTTCTGAACCAGCAAAATTTATCTATCTGACCGTTAGCTAACTAGTGCAGAAGTTGCACACCTTGGCATCACGGGCCTCAATGTCGACGATCATTAGCAGCCAGTGTCCAAAAACTCTAAAGGGCATTGTGATGTAGTGTGCCTTCCGTGCAAGACCAGTTCGCAGTCGCTCTATGGACTTTGCATGTAAGTCCTTGTGTAATAAGGATAAGGATAGAGCAGGTGAAGCATTGAAAATAGACTGCAACTTTTTTAGGCTCAAGAATTCCTCTATAGTGGTAGCAAGGAGGACGTGAAAGATAGCCATGTTCACCTCTGATTGTGGTCGAAGGAAAATACAGAAGTCTTCGCGTGTCAACCTGCGCTTTGTTTTCGTATTGTTATAGATGATGCCCCCGTCCATTTTTGGCATCATCTACAATAGTGTTCAGGATAAAGATGTCATGAACATGTAATGTAGAGATGGGCTCCATGTCCAAGTCTTTCATCTTGTAAGGTAGAGGTGGCGGTGGGGGAAAGTCTTGTGGTGGAGGAAGTGAAGTCTGCTCGCTATCGTCCAAAGATTGAGGCAAATCTTCATCTTTGTCAGAGTCATCTCCAGAGTCAAGTCTATCATCTATGTCGAGACTCACTCTATCAGATTCCTCCTATTCTGGGGGGAGGGGTGCAGATTGCTCCAGAGCAGAATGTTGATGAATGGCTGTTGTGGGTGGGCTAATGCTGGTTTCCATTATGCATTGTTGAAACTCAGCAAAAGCGGCTTCTTTTGCAGCATCCCCTAGGGATCCCATAGCTGAGAAATTAAAGAACTGATCCCCATATGACATTGTTACATTGTCATTATTATCGGGGGACTTGGTATCTTAGTTTCCACCTTCTTGGTGGTCTCTATTAATTCCCTTCTCTGTAAGTTCTGCCCCTCGGCTGGTGCCCTCTCCAGCATTGCCTAGATCATCTGAGGAGCAGTTGTCGTTGTTGGAGTCAGTTGAGGAATTAGAATCTTCATCATCATCTTCACTTTCATCTTCATCATCATCCGCTTCCTTATCTATTATTTTCTTGATCGATGTTTTCTTGCACTACCGATGGATGGGTTGTAATTCTTCGAGTGCCACTTGCATGTGCTCGTGGGTTTTGAGCAGTGCGTCATGGCTTTCTTTATGATATGTATATCTTGCTTCAGTAGAGAGGAGTCGTGTTGATAGATCGGTTACTTGTGCACATAGATGATTGAGTTCATTGTTAGAGTGCTCCTCTTGGCGACAGTTGAGTTGTGTGAGGTTGCTATTGATGTCGTCCAAGCACGTGCTTAGGGCAGTTTGTTGCTGCTGAAGCTAAGGGTCTCAGGCAAAGTTTGAGTTTTCTTAGAGAACCTTTCGACTTGTTGGGCCAATTCTTCTTGCTGGCCTTTCATCTCAAGTACCAACTCTAGCAAGTGTTTTAAGCAGTCGTCGATGCGGTCGACTTGTTGGGCCACTACTTTCTGTCATTGTTGAATGCTTGAAAGGATTCCTAGTAAGGCGTGGTTCCATTCGTCAATCTTGGAGACCTATGTAGCAAGTCCCTGCACACAAGAAAAAATGGAAAGTAATATGTTAGAGGGGTCGGTGAGGAGGTTTCAAATAGCATCAAATTGTCGTTCGAATTCTTCACTGACTTGTGAAAAGGGGACCCTAGAGATGGATGGGTGAGATGGCTGGGGTCGGGGTGGAAGGGTGGTAGTGCCTTATGAAAGAGACACTATTGATGGACCCGCGAATTGCGTGGTGACTGTAGATGGAGTCACCAGTGGTATTGGGTTGGTGGTGGATGAGAATGGTGGCAACATCCCGGGTGAAAAAGGTGGAACTGAGAATGCCGATGGGAAAGTGGTTGAAGTGAAGGTGAGATCGGGCATCGAGATGGAGAATGGGACACCCGAAGGGAAAATGAGTGAGGTGGAAGATGTGGGTGAAGTTGTGGTTGTGGAGAAAGAAATTGTGGTGGGCATTATTGTGGAAAATGGTGTAAAAGTGGTGGATGGCGGAATGGTGGAAGGTAGTAGTATGGTGGCAGTGTTTGTAGAGGTAAGCCCAACATCCAGATCGAAGATGATGCGTTCTGGTGTTGGGTTTACTATGTTCTCTACACTGTGTGGTGGGTCTGCATCTGGGTTGATCTTTGATGTGGGCATCCCCGACTGCTATTGTTGTTGTATGCACAGTTTTGAAAGTCGTGTCACTGGTATTTTCTTTGGCCTTGTTGCTGGGGCAGTGACACTATTCTTTTTCTGCCCCGTCTTTGCTATTTTCTCTTTTTCTTTGATTGAGGCTAAGAGGTTGGAAAGCTCCTCTTCAGTGAAGAGAAGTTTTTCTTTGTCATAGTCATCCAATTATGGAAGTGGTAGCAGTGTCCGAGATGCTTTGACAATTAGGCAGAAGATATAATGAAGTTTGGAATCCTTCTCCTTTATGATATATGAGTTCTTTAGACTCTGCTCATTTGTTAAGATGTCACCCTTTATCACCCTGCACTTGGGAAGTGGTCTATCCATTTTAAGATATTTCAGAATTGATTTTATGTGACCACCCACACATATTTCCTTTCCAAGGGCAAAAGATGTGTGTTTTTGAATCAATTGTCATCCTATGTTGACCGGCTATCCTTTGAGAATGGACCATAGGACAAAGAGGTCTGAAATAATGACGTTCCCACTCTCTATCCTAGGGAAAAGAGTGTCTGTTATGATTTTGTGCAGAGTTTGCACTAGGCAAGAATGTATGTTGGAGGCCTTGCAAGTCTTTTCCTCGTAGCTTGGAATCCCTGTCAAGGACTTCCAGAAGGTGTGCCTGTTGAACTGGGAGTGGTCCAGGTCTGCCTCCTTAGCTTTCTTTAGCTATTCTTAGTTGTCGATAAATATTTCATTTAGCAGATTCTCAGTCAAGACCACCTTTTTTCCAAAAAGTGAGGTTACCAACCTGTGGTCACCTCCATCCTTTAATTTATCTTTTATGTCCACGATTTCTTTATTAAGGTAGGTGAAGAACTCTATCGTGGGCTCAACGTAGGAAGTTTCTTTAACAAAGCAAAGTTTTGAGAGATTCAAATTTTCGAGCAAGGCGAGAACTCTGTCATAAATTCCCATTCTTTATAGTATGTTCGAGCAGACATACTTTTTTGGGCGCAGCACTTTGTCACCATCCTGTAGGTTTTGGATATACAGATCAGATTATGTTGGTTCTGCGGTGGTGGCAGCAGGCGTGGCTTGTTATGCTAGGATTTGTTCTCTTGCAGTTGAGGGCCGGACTTGCTTCCGTGCCTACCTTTTGGTGGGTCTTTCTTCACTGGCGGCCTGGGCCTTCCTTTTGCCGTGTTGGTGTGTAGGTGTGGATTCCTCCTTAGAATTTGGTGCATACTTCGAGCCTTCATCAGTGAAGGAGATCTCTTCAATTTCTTCGACAGTATCATCTGCTAAACATTTGTTGACTCGCTCAAGGGCATGGATGACCTTCGACAAGTTAACTTTTGATGGAGTCTTTCCAGCTTTTTTCGCATATGTCGAGGATGTGCTGAAGCTTTGAGCGGCGCTCCAGAAGTTGCTCCCCGGTCCAGAATGGGGTTTCAGCTGCTCCTGTGACATCCCTGGCAGGTGAGGCCATTCTATTATTTTGAACAAGAAATCATATATGTTAGAAAATGTTGAAAGAATTGCAACATTGAAAAATTAAGGGTGAAATCGTGATTTTCAAGACCATTTGGCTCCAAACGATTTCAAGACTGTTTCACTCCAAATGGTTGCACTCCAAATGGTTTCACAACCATTTGGTTTCAAACGGTTTCAAGACCGTTTGGCTCCAAACAGTTTCAAGACCGTTTGGCTCCAAACGGTCTCAAGACCGTTTGATTCCAAATGGTTTCATGACTGTTTGGGTCCAACCTGTTAGGAAGGTGAAGTGACATCGGCGACAAAAATGGTGCCAACGACGATGGCACTGGCGGCGGTGGTGTCTGCGGTGGCGATAACGGTGGTTGTAAAAAGAAGAGATGACGTGTTGTAGCAGTGGCGATGGTTGAAAGTGTCCTCTACCTCACTGTGATGAGGAGATGGTCACAACAGATAGAGTGACGGAGAAGAGGACAGAGCAGTTTGCGTGAGCATGCACAGAGATTGTGGAAGCGAGCTCAAAATCAAGGGAGCAAGGAGGCGACGTGAACAGAGAGTGTCAACAGAGAGCGTGAACGGGTCGCACGGGAGCAGAGAAACTGGAAGGAATGGAACAGGGATCGCGTGAGAGAAGATTCAGCAATCGAAGGAAAGAAAAAGGGTGGGGTCGAGGAGTATTTATAGAAATAGGAGAGGTGACTGTATAAATTCTCCTTAGGTCGAACGGTCTAGGGACCGTTTGGGTCCGAACAGTTTCGAGACCGTTGATACCAAACGGTTTCAAGACCGTTTGGGTCCAAACAGTTTTGAGACCGTGAGGGCCAAATAGTTTCAAGACCGTTTGGGTCCAAACGGTTTTGAGACCATGAGGGACAAATGGTTTCAAGACTGTTTGGGTCCAAACTGTTAGGATAAAACTAATTTGGTAAATGATTTTTATATTTTTTTGGTTGCTTATATAAATTTTTATATTTTATGAACAAGGAGAGCTAGATAAAATATCAAAAGCTAAACAAAATGAAAAATATAGGTGATACTCAGTTCTTGGGTTGCCTCCCAAGTAGCGCTTTGGTTTTACGTTGCTGGCTTTACGAAATTCTAATTTGATCAGTTTAATGTTGTGGAGTCCTGAATGTTGATCGTTTGTCTTGGAGTTTTATCAGCTGGAGTATAGTATTTTTTTCAGTCTATGGCCATTAACAGTCCTTTCTCCTCCATTTTCATCAACGATGATGACATCTCTATTTGGATAGATATGCTTGATAGTGAAGGGCCCAAACCATTTTGTGCAAAGTTTTCCAGGAAACATTTTGAGTTTGGAGTTAAAATGAAGGACCTGGTCTCCGACAATGATATATTTCCTTTTAAGGTGGCTGTCATGCCACTTTTTAGTTTGCTCTTTGTAGATCCTAGCATTCTAGTAGGCAGTCATTCTTAGTTCCTCTAGCACTTGTACTTGGAGTTGTCTGTATTCATCGGCACTTTTGAAATTGAAATTCAATTGTTTGATAGCCCACCATGCTTTGCGTTCTAATTCAACTGGGAGATGATACGACTTCCCATACACAAAATGAAACGGCGTTGTTCCTATTGGTGTTTTGTAAGCAGTATGATATGCCCAGAGAGCATCAGGAAGTTTGGTGGAGCAATCTGTGTGGTTTCTGTTGACAGTTTTCTCTAAGATAGCCTTCAATTGTCTATTTGAGACTTCAACTTGGCCGCTAGTCTGCGGATGATAAGGCGTAGTGACCTTATCTTTTACTTTGTATCTTCATAGAAGAGCTTCAAAGCTTCTTTCTAAGAAATGTGATCCCCCATCAGATATAACCGTTCTAGGGACTCCGAATCTCAGAAAGATGATATCCTTTAATAGCTTAATAACAGGCATAGAGTCACAAGATACAGTGGGTATAACTTCTACCCAGTTGGATACATAGTCCATAGCAACCAAAATATAAGAGAATCCATAAGATGGGGGAAATGGACCCATATAGTCCACTCCCCATACATTTAAAAAGTTCGATCTCCTGCCACAAAGTTAGTGGCATTTTGTTTCGTTTCGATATCCCTTTAGACAGTTGACATTTATTGCAAGATTGCACAAATTCATGGGCATCCTTCGCTATTGTTGGCCAGAAGAATCCTGACTGTAGGACTTTAAGGGCGGACTTTTGTGAACTCATGTGCCCTCCAGTGGGGCCAGAATGATAGTGTTCTAAGATTGGAATAATTTCTTCTTTAGGGAGACAACGGAGGAATAATCCGTCTGTGCATAAGAAGAAAAGATATGGTTCATCCCAAAACTATTGCTTGGCATCATGAAGAAATTTCATTCTGTCGTGGTAGGAAGCAGCAGGGTGGACAATTCCTGTAGCCAGATAGTTTATTATATCAGCGTACAAAGGAAATCCGGTGGTGACTTTCATGAGTTGCGCATCGGGTAGAGAGTCTCGGATAGGTATGTTGTCTTTGTCCTGAGGCTCAATACGACTTAAATGGTCGGCGATGACATTTTCTACCCCACTTTTATCTTTTATTTCCAAATTGAATTCTTGAAGCATCAACACCCAACGAATAAGTATGGGTTTTGCATCTTGTTTTTGAATCAGATATTTTATTGTGAAGTGGTCTGTGTATACTATGACTATTGATCCAATCAGATAAGAGCGAAATTTTTCAAAATCATAGATGACTGTCAAGAACTCTTTTTTGATAGTTGTATAGATCTTTTGGGCTTCATCAAGCGTTTTTTATGCATAGTATATCACATAGTCTTTCTTATCTATTCTCTGCCCTAATACATCCCCTATAACGTAGTCATTGGCGTCACACATTATTTCGAAGGGTTGTGACCAGTCAGGGGCTCTTAGTATAGGTGTCGAGATCAGGGCATTCTTTAGGGTCATGAAGTTGCGTAGGCATTCTTGATCAAAATTGAAATCTGCATCTTTAGTCAACAAGTGAGACATGGGTTTTTCTATTTTTGAAAAATATTTGATAAATCTTCGATAAAATCCAGCATGGCCCAAAAAGCCTCGTACTCCCTTGATGTCTTTTGGTGGTGTCAGTTTTGAAATGACATCTATCTTTGCTTTGTCCACTTCAATCCCTCTTTCACTCACTCGATGCCCGAGGACAACTCCTTCTGTCACCATAAAATGACAATTTTCCCAATTAAGGATCAGATTTGCTTCCTCGCATCTTTGTAGCACTCTATCGAGGTTAAGAAGACAGTTGTCAAAAGAGTCCCCATAAACTGAAAAATCATCCATGAAAACTTCCATGATGGACTCAGTTAATCCTGTGAATATGGCTGACATAAACCTCTGAAATGTTGCGGGTGCATTGCATAGTCCAAAAGGCATCCTTCTAATGGCATAAGTTCTGAAGGGGCAAGTAAAAGTTGTCTTTTCTTGATCTTCAGGGTGTATCAGAATTTGATAAAACCCTGAATAACCGTCAAGATAGCAAAATAATTTTTGGTGGGTTAGATGTTTAAGGACCTCATCAAGGAAAGGTAGAGGGAAGTGATCTTTTCTCGTTGCCTTGTTCAGTTTCATGTAATTGATACACATCCTCCATCCGGTGACAGTCGTTGAGGGCACCAATTCATTTTTATCATTCAAAATGACAGTGGTTCCCCCCTTTTTAGGGACTACTTGGACCAGACTAACCCACTGAGAATCAGAAATTGGATAAATGATACCAGCTTTTAGGATTTTAAGAACCTCGAGGCGAACCGCCTCTTTGAGATTTGGGTTTAGTTTTCTCTGGTGTTCCCGTAAAGGTTTAAACTCTTCTACCATGGGTAATCTATGCATGCACAGAGCTGGATTTATTCCCGTTAGGCCAATCATCTTGTATCCAATGACTTTCTTGTACTTTCTTAATTCAATAAGTAGTCTTTCTTCTTGGTCGTCTATTAAAGTGGAACTGATAATGATCAAACATAATTTTTCTTCGTCAAGGAAGACATGCTTGAGCCCAACTGGTAGGGCTTTCATCTCAGGTGTCTTGGGTACTTCTGTGGTTTCCAAAGCGGTGACATATTTCAACTCCTCAATGGTAGCTTCGAGGGTTTCTTTGGCTTGTTCAAGGTATTGCAGACGTTGTTGAACTAGTTCGTTGGTTGAGAATTCAACTTCTAGATTTGTTAAGACATTTTCCAAATCATCAGATGGTTTGGAAGGTTCTTGTTTTAACTGAGACATTTTTATCAATTGCTTCAAGAAGAAAAACTTCTTCGTGGATACTAGGACCTTTTAAGCTGTCAAAGACTCTAAATTGAACAGCTTCCTTTCCTAGTCTTAAGGTAATGGTGCCAGCTTCAACATTGATTAGTGCTCTGGCTGTAGCAAGGAAGGGTTTGCCAAATATTATTGGATACCTCAAATCTTCTTTTATAACCATAATAACAAAGTCACAGGGAACATAAAAGTCATTCCCTACTCTTACTGGGATATCTTCAATAATTCCCAAAGGTGTAGTGATGGTAGAATCAGCCAATTGAATTGTCATTGTTGTGGGTAGCAAATCAGTAAAACCCAATCTTTTACACATGGAAAATGGCATAATGGATATGCTGGCCCCCAAATCAGCTAATCCTTTCTTGCAAGATGTATTTTCGATAGAACATTGGATGCCAAAGGAGCCAGGGTCCTTCTACTTCTTCGACATCTTATTAAGAATGATGTCAGAAGTAGTTTGAGCTAATTTGACAGTCTCATGTTCTTCAGTCATATATTTCTTTGATAGTAAAGTCTTCAGGTATTTGGACCAAGCCAGGATTTAAAAAAGAGCATCAACGAATGGAATATCGACATATAGCTTCTCCATAGCTTCCTTGAATTTCTAGAATCTAGTGTCCAGTTTAGTTTCTCTCAATCTACCTGGGTAGGGTATCCTGGGCTTATACAGTGGGACTTCTGGTTCCTTGGTAACTTGCTCTTTTTCCTTTTCCTTCCCAACCTCTATAGATTTTTTAGTTTCTTGATTTGTGCTTGCAATTGGGTTGACTTCTGTTATATCTTTGTTTTCTTGAATAACATTGGTAACCTCAGTAAGGACACGACCAGACCTTCTGGTAACTGTATTCAGTTGTTCCGGTCTGCGTTGATCGTGTCTCGGGTTTATTTTTGGCTGACCAACAAAAGTACCTACCGGGGGTTTCAGTTGGGCTATGATCTGTGCCAATTGAGTTTCTATAGCCTTTTGTTGGGCTTGCTGATTGGCAAGCATGGTCTGCTGAGATTGCAGCATTTGCCTAATCATGGATAACTTATCTGTTGGCAGAGGTGGAGCATTCTTTTGTTGATATTATGTAACTTGTTTCTGCCCTTGTGGTTGTTGTTGCTGAGGTGCTAGTAATTGAGGTTGTTGTGGTTGTTGTAGTTGAGTTTGTTGCAATTATGGATGCAGCGGAGGGTAGTATGTAGAAGAATTTCTTGGGTAGACAAGCCTTTGAGGCCCACCCCTATAATTCCTTGATTTTGATTATAATTGCTTTGAAATCCAAGTGGTAATCTATTGGAAGACCCACCTTGCGTCTAATGTTGCAGGTTGGCAGTTCCCACAGGATTCCCATACTGAAAACCGGGATGGTTTCTCAGTTGATCTAGATTATAATATACTTGGCCTGGTATGGAGTGGATAGAATTCACTTGCTCAGGTAGCTGATCCTCGGGATGTTCAATAATTGGTTCATATTGTAGTTGCGGTGGTTGTATATCCATCATTACATTGTACAAGAGACCACATGATAATGTGGGGTGATCATATGCATGACAAGCTTCACAAGTTTCGGTAGCTTCTTTAAGTTGTTGAACCTGGGAGTTCTTCTTTCTATCATATTCCCCAAATGATGTTTCAAGAACTTGTTTCTTATGAGCTATGGATTTTAGATCTTCGGTGATGGCTTTCAACTCTACAGATTCCTCAGCTTTGCAAACCTTTAAAACTCCTCTGGTAGATGGCCTTCCCCAATTAGATTGGTTGTCGGCTCCGAGTGTGACAATCTTCCAGGCATCTTCATAATTCTTTCGCATGAAATTCCCCCCATATGAGGAATCCAAAAACTTCTTAATGTCATCACTTACTCCTCTATAGAATGTTTCTATGAGCTGATGTTGTGAGATTCTATGATGTGGACATTTCCTCAGTAATTCCTTAAACCTTTCCCAAGATTCTGTTAGAGATTCTCTAAGAAGTTGGGAGAATTGGTTGATCTGTCCCCTAATCTGGTAGGTCAATGAGGGAGGAAAGAACTTTTCCAAAAACTTTTCTTCCAAGGGAGCCCAGGTGGTGATTGGCTCTCCATCTAATGAGTTATACCAACTCAATGCCCTTCCATATAGAGTAAAGTTGAAAAGTCGAATCATGATTGCATCATTAGTAGCTCCGACCTGTGGTACCAATCGATAGAGTGTCTTGAATCGCTTCAGGTGATCCATGCAATCCTCTACAGCGTTCCCAAAGAATGAGATGCCTTGAATAATTTGGATCCATTGTGTTCGGATCTCAAAGTTAGGAGCATTGATGAGAGGTGGCTGGACTGGGTGATTATCTTTAGAGTTCTTAGGAACAACGTAGTCCCAAAGCTGCTTGTTCCTTGTCAAAAGTTGAGCGGTTGTTGTAGCTACTTCATTTTCGGCATGGATACGGGCTTGCTCTTCAGCACGAACTTCAGCTTTAATTTGAGCATGTGTATCAGTGATGAGTTATGCTCTCTGAGATGCTATGGCGGCGTTGACTCTTTCCATCACCAAAGCGGCCTGGCATTGTTCTTCAGCCATCTGTCTGGCTCATTTGCGGTTGAGTCAGATGCGTCGGTGGAAGCTTCGTTCTACCTCAGAGTCATACTCTGGTTTAGGGGAGAATCTAATGTCATGTGAAGGTTGCATACACATTTTCTACCTGAGTAGAAGAAAAATCACACTTTAGACGATGTGGAGAAAAGATGAGGTCAAAAAGATATATGAAGTAATTATCAAGGTAAAGTGTAAAATTCTTATCAACTAGCAAGTTGACAAATGGAATGAAAATGTTCCGTTGTCCCCGACAACATCGCTAATTTTTTATGGAGCCTCCACTCGCGTGGAGTTGCGTGCACCACTAAAAATCCTAGAGATAGTAAGTCTCTAAGTTTAGCCTTTCGTGTGCTATAATAAGATCTCCACCCACGTATGCTAAGATACGTGAAAGTCTTGTTGTAGTATAGTTAAGGGTTGAATCCAAAAGACAATGGTCTTGTTAAGAGTTTAGCAAGATGGAAAACGTAATAATTCTACTTATCTACTTAAAAGTTGATATTTAGATCTAAGAGTTGATTTGATGATTAAACTAAAGTGCAAAGTAAAGTAAATGGCAGAAAAGTAAAGTTGAGGTTGTAAATGATATTTGGGAAACCACTAGGATGTGATTGAGTTTCACCACCACTACGCATGGATCAAAATATAACATGGCTTGCAAAGAAAAGGGTCTAAACAGTTAGTATCTTTGTAGATTAAGCTTCCTTTTAGATAACTAACTACGAGAAACGCGGGAGTATTGCAATTCCAGCCATCCCCAAATGAATGGTGACTTACTTTGCATCACTCCCCTCACAAAGTGTGTTCCTCGACCCGTCAAGGTTGTATATACTTTCATACGTCAACTGATTCCATTTCATAGTATGAAAGTACAACGATGGAGGTGAGTTTACTCCACTCCTTGATAAATGTTCCTAGATACCAAACAGTGTATGGTGACTACATACATCAAGAACCAACATGCAGTCGATATTCAAAGCTAAAAGTACAAATGTAGACAATTCGCACTAGTAGATATTAGATAACACAAGTTGGTGATCATACAACTAGCATTCATTAAACGATTGATGTTGAACTGAAAAGATAGTATTTTTCTATTGCAAACTCATGAATTACAATGTATGAAATGAAAACATGGGTAGCGGGGATACTCCCCACACCCTAGTGTATGGGACTACTCGTTCATGGAAAGAACAAAGAAGGAGGCATGAAGAGAGAAAGAAAGCATCATCTCCACATAGGAGGGAGGGAGGTCGACCCCTTGGAGTAGAGAGCAAATATCTTCACACCACATGGTTTCCTTGATGAAGAATCCTTCACTTCCCACCTTCTATGTCGATGAGAGAGGAAGTAGCTTGAGGATGAAATGTGGATCTTAGACCGGCAGCCTTGGGGCGAAGGACAAAGGGTGAGCAGCTTTGGAGTGATTGGGGCATCCTCTGGACGTCCAAGAATTTGATGCCAAATGAGGACTCCTTTGGTCCTATTTATAGGCTTCCAAGGAATCCCAAACGGTCTTGGGACCATTTGGACTCATTTGGTCTTGGGACCGTTTGGGTTCATATGGTCTTGAGACCTTTTGGCTTCATGCGGTCTTGAGACCATTTGGCTTTTATTCGGTCTTGAGATCATTGTGTCTTCAAATGGTCTTGGGACCATTTGGCTTCATACGGTCTTGGGACCGTTTGGCTTTTATTTGGTCTTGAGACCGTTTGGCCTTCATACGGTCTTGGGACCGTTTGGCTTTATACGGTCTTGGGACCGTTTGACTTCATGCGGTCTTGGGACTGTTTGGCTTCCATTCGGTCTCGAGACGGTTTGGCCTTCATGCGGTCTTGGGACCGCTTGGCTTCCATTCAGTCTCAAGACCGTTTGGCCTTCATGCAGTCTTGGGACCGTTTGGCTTCCATTCGGTCTTGAGACTGTTTGACCTTCATTCGGTCTTGGGACCGTCTGGGTTCATATGGTCTTGAGACCGTTTGGACTTCATTCGGTCTTGGGACCGTTTGGGGCTTTTTGCAAATTTTTTTTGGGATTTTCTGTAAGAAGAAAAAGGAGAAATGTCAGTCTATTGGTATATTTACAATAAAGTGGAAAGTTAAGGATTCTATCTAATTTATCTAAGAAATAGTATGGAAAACTGAGAAAAACTAGTGAGATAACATCACAAAAAGGGAGGTTATCACAATTTTACCTGTTTCACCTGTCACGCTAATCGATACTACTCAAGACCAAAACATGTGATCAAAAACTAATTAGTCATATAACCAGAATAGATAAATTAAAAATGATTCAACATTTCATTATGTTCAGAAACATTACATAAGGGTCCAACATCTTGTATCATATGACATACCATATCAGGTATTTACACATCATCTACAAAACATTCTCTTACCAGACCTGAGAGTATAGGGACGACTCTAGGACTCTACAACTACTATCCAACCTTCTAGTACTACCGCTCTCCAAGATGCTCCTCGTGAGCACCATGATCCTAACCACATCATAGATGACCACCTAAAAAGATGTGGTAACTGACGAGGTGAGACCCATGTCCCAACGAGAGATATAACTCTCAACCAACAATTATTGATCACATGATATATTACTAAATATGTTAAATAGATTAACAAGTTAAAATGATAAGCATGGCATCTTTTATTATTAATAAGATATGTAAAGAAGGGAAAAGATAAATCTACCATTTAATCACATTTGATTTCTCTTACCGCATTACATAACAAAGTAGTACAAAAGGCAAGGCAATGGTAAACACCCAATGTGAAGTGTGATTAACCCTAAGTAGATATACTACACAGTTGTATTACATCTTTTATTAAGCCTTGAGGAGTTAAGGTATACCAATCAACTCCAACTGACCATTTCTAAGTCAAAAATAGTGCCACACAAGATCTAGGAAAGCTAGAATCCTAAGTTCATCTCTTCCATCAGTCGGTATGAGTCTGCCGCAGTGACATATAAGTCTAGCTACAAAACAGCCTAGTCCGTCCTTGGTATATAGGTCACAACACTAGTGAAAATAGGGTATGCAAACCCTAATCCTATAAGGTACAATCATATTTGTCCTCATTCACATCATATATACAAGTATGTGAGATATGAATGCATCTGTTCTATTATCGAGGTATGACCACATCTATCCTCAAAACCTTGGAATCAGGATGTCAAGGAAACACAATTTCTTTCACCACACATACTCAAAAGTATGTGATCTGAGTTTCCATGAGAGGAATACTCATTTCACCATCTAGTAAGTTCTAACACTGGATTGGATCTACGGTACAGGACACTACATGATCAGGGTTTCCCTTGATTAGTTAATGCCAATTGGGTATCTTTTAACTTCATCAATCAAGTTACATACAAATCCTAAAAGAATTCTACAAAAAAACATGGGTATATTACAACCTCAAAATATATTGAACATATAAAGTATAAAGTTGATCACATCATCACATGGTAATGTTTTACTGCCATACATGTGGCCATATTCATCTTCATACCATCATAGTATATAAATCCTTGTCACATCATATAGAGGATAACACCTCAATTAGGGCATAAAGCCATTGCCAATGTCATAAGACCATTCACGTCATTTCTTGTAAGAACATCATTGTCTTTTCATGCATCATCAAGGCTCATAATACCATTGCCATACATGTAAGATATAACTTTAGTATAAGATTACATATAAGAGCCATGACGTTCATAAGATATATGTAGGGTTGCATAATCATCATAGAGAAAGTACTCCATCAGCATACTAATCACTCAAGTTGGCTAAGCATGATCATCACTTACTTGGATTAGGGTTAGGTTCAACATGGTAGGAAAATTAGGGTTTCAAAACACCAATTAAGGTAAACCATAATTATTATCCTCACCATCAATTATGAGTGTATCAAACAACACAACATGACAACCATATAGGTCAAGAAACTTCATCGACCACTTAGATTAGGGATGTTATTGGACAATAAGAAACAAGGTGGTTTCTAGATCAGAAATATTAGCGACCGCTGAAACTAGGTTCACCATCTTCAATCGACCGTTGAAGTTATGTGACATCATCGACCGCTGAAGATGAGTAACATTTGTGAGTGATGAAGACATCACACATTGGTGACCGATTGAAATCACAATTCTCGGTGACAACTAAGAGTCCAACATCTCATAGACTGCCAAAGGTCTAGAAATCAGTGACCACATAACTCCAAACTCAACGACCAATCAGAAGTCCAAGATCTCAACGACCAGAGTGAATACAAATCCTAGTGACCAAAACATGAGGTTAAACTCGGTGACCGCATAAGATACAAAATAGCAACAAAGACAAGGAAGTAATGTCAACTGAACCAAGATCAAACCATCAGGTACCATATCAAGGAGGAAAACTACCTTGAAAATCCTAGAAATCCAAGAGTGAAACCAACGATTTCCACATGCATGCAAGCACCAAAACTTCCATCATTAAGAAGGAATCATGTACAAGGATTAGGGTCATCAAAGGAGAGTTATATACTCAAGATCACCATGCAAACACGAACCCTAGATACAAGGTATTATCTTTCTACTTGGAACAACATATTAGGGCAAGATCATGCACATGCGAAATGAGTGTAAGCAATAAACGTGGAGAAAGTTATTATAACTCACCTCAAAGAAGATGGATCAACTCCAAACAACAAGGTATCTTGAAGAATAAAGATAGGAACTCTATCTTGAGCACTCCTCATGGCCAAGCTAGCTCCACCACCAAGAGAGAGCAAACCCTAGGTCAAAGAAGTAAGAAAGGGATGTTCTTCAAGCTCCAGCTCAAGCACTACCATGGAACACCATGGATTCGGCCAAGAAGAGAAAGAAGAAGGGAAGAACATCAAGAAAATGTGGGTAAAGAGAGATCTCACTTACCAAGACCAAGAACAAGAGTAGGAATGCACCAAACGACACTACGAAAAATATGGTCTTTAACTACAAAAAAAATTTGTAGCAAAAACCCCAAAATTTGTAGCTAAAAGCTTTGGCTACATTTATCCTTACATTTATAATATATAACTAATACCAGTGTAGCTAATTGTTTAGGCTACATTTTTTAAAAGTTGTAGTTAGTTATTCCTCTCGCTACAAATTCATATGTAACCCTAATTGTAGGTAAAAATGTCCTTACACATAAACATGTAGTTTCAATTGTAGCCAAATGTATGACTACAATTCAATTTGTACCTATGATATGTAGGGAGAGATGACATTGGTTACAATTTGTATTTGTAGTTCATGTATAGCAAAAATGAGTACTGGCTACACATGTAATTATAGCTAGTGTGTAGTGAAAGATACCATGTACTATACATATATAAGTAGTGAGAGACATTATGTAACTAGTCAGTCGCTTGCCAATATAGAGTGGTTTTCAATAAAAAAACAGATGAATGTTAATCAAGATCGAGTTGTGCTTACAATGTCACCAATGATACTTTTATTTATATTTGAACAATGATTACGCATGGGGAGGACATTAACCTGACCCCTGTTTTACAATATGCATGGAAAAAAGATACATGTATACAATATCTTCTTCTGACTACATCTATCCACTACAGACTACAAAGCACAATATAAAGAGGGCTCATCTCCCTTAGTTCCTCCACCTAATTCACAGTGAGTTTAACAGCCCTATGAATCTCAACTTCAGTGGTGAATCTTCCAATACCAAACATGATAGAGGTATGTGCCATGCCCTCATCAACTCCTAGAGCTCGAGTTGCAGCCTTTCCTGTTGGCAACTCATGTAGAGGTTCATGTATGGTTAGTTTTGGTTGGAGAATCCCCTGGATCAGAACATATTGACATTTCTTCTCATAATCTATATGTTTTGTACTTTTGTATTTGTGGATCAAGGACCATCAAGTTGATGTTAGCATCCACTTTGTGTGAACCACCATGGATACCTACAAAGAAACATACAAGTTTTGAGATATAGCTCATGAAAGAAACAAGAAAGCATAGTTTCTCCTACTCATAACTTACCTATTCTATAAGCTTTCTTCTCCCAGTGCATTTAAGAATAAGCTCCTACCTATACATGATGACCTCTATATTACATTTTGTCATTCTTATTGATCTGCAGAATGCTACCAAGATGATGGCTGGACCAGTTTTCACTATTTACCCAAGGTTTTCTCATTGACTGTAGTATAATTTTTGTAAGGAAGACCGCTGAGGCAGCTATTAATGATGGAGCATAAGAAAGAAAACTATACTCCAAGAGTGTCAACTCTGCTATATAAATAGCTAAGAATTCAAGTTGCAGAGAAGGAACCTGCAACAAAAAAATGGATAAATACTTAAAAACCTGAACTATATTTAAAAGGTGACAACAATGAGAACTAGACGCATACCCCTTCTGACTGTTGAGCTACACAGACGAATCTCCTATAATTATAGAAGGAGAAGAAAAGGTTTGTCAAGGTCAAGTTAAGAAAATTTTAAAGCAGTGTTCACGGGTAATATACATCAATGCAATGTGGAATACCTCAAAAGAATTTCACTGTTGGAGCAGTCATCTCAGACTTGAGGTGTCTAAGTACAGCGACTTCCATTTGCAGAACCTATATATGGCATTGTTAGGTATGCATAGAAGTGTGAAGACGAGCACGATAAAGGACATAAATTCTCACCTCCTCCTTAACGTAAGTGTTATCAGTTATATAGCAGAATTCTTCCACCTGAGGAGCACATATTTCTTCATATTTTCTACATCAAAAGAATAATTCATCTCTTTAATCATATGGAAGAAATGGTGGGAAGGAGGAAATATTACAGATAAAGGTCAATCTTATGAAGCAATTAGCATACAAGCTAGTCTGAGAAATTGAAAATGTTGTTGATTCACTTCATTTCTAGAAAGATAACGATCAATGTAATTAACTGTCAAGTATACGGTGTCCGGAACCAACATATATTATTCAGAAAGAGGATATAGGTTAAACGAAAATCAGAAAAAAAAACTAATTTATGCAAAACCCACCACGTTAAGTAATTCAACTCAACCAGCCAGTCCACTAGAATAGCACGCATGCTTGCATTTATATCTTTTTGAGTTGCTTCTATGAAATCAGCAACAAGCCTCTTCTGAACTCCCACCATATTTTAATTCCAGCAGACGACGTGCACACACCTGTTCTAAGAAGTTGAGGGCTCTTTCTAGGGTGTGAAGCATCTAAAACTGCAATTCAATCTGTGTAGTTTTGCTGCTAAGGTAATCTATATTTAATGCAGAGTGGATCGCAGAATACAAAGGTCCTTTTCATCTATCAACAACAAACAACATGATGCAAAAGAACTTCCCATATGTGCAACTCAAGTTTACATATATACCTGCTTCCATCTTCAATCAAAAAAATTAGATACTTCACAAGGTTGACCTAGTTACTTGATGGCAAATAGAATAATGTTCAAAGGTAGATTCAGTTTTTAGTGCAACCATAACTTATAGGGAATGTCACCGAGAGGGATGCATAGATACCACAACTAGAATATCTATAGCAATCTGATAGTAGTAACGACTGATGCCTGCAAAAATGAGACACCAATGAAAAGGACTACACTGAGAGGAAGTTTCCAAGTAGTTATCCAACTCAGACATTCTCCCCTTCCGACATTTGAGTGTGTTGCTATGATACAATATTAGATTGGATTAGACAAAAAATTGCATACAAAATGAAGTAAAGAAAATTACCTAGCATATGATTTGGCCATCAAATCTTCTCGATGAATTCCATACAGTCTACCCATGACGATGGATCTGCTATGTTGTTGACATCTCAACCCATTTGAGGATGTAGAAAGTCAAGACATCCCACAGAAAACATACTGCAAATGATTGCATGCAATTATTTTCCTCCAAATAGTCAATGTGTTATTTTTTTGGTTTCACAGAGGAAAAATTAAATAAGAACAACAAGGTTATCAAGCATGTGACTTATTAATGATTCCAGTAGATCTTTTAGGATTCACTACCAAGTTTTAATGGATTTTCTACTGATTCTTAATATGTCAACACATAGCTTCGATAGATTTTGAAAAAGCAAACTTAAAGAAGCATATAGTTTACAAATATTGATCTTGTTTAATAAATAATAGTTTATTTAATACGTGCACATACAAAATATACATTCAGGAGAAAGATGATGAAATTGGAGGCAGTACGGTTACAGAAAACACAAGCTATGCAGCAAAGGCGATATCAAGTGAGGAATCGACCCCTACTCTCGATCTTGGAGATGAAAGAAGTTCACAAAATGTATCAGATGAAATAAGCAAGCCAACTCATGCAGTAAGTCTTAAAATAGTTTACAAAGCAAGTATTCTCTCACTGGTGACTGTGTTTTTTATTCTATGGGAAATGAAATAGGAACACCAAGGTTATGAAGAAGGCATCTTCAGAACAATGGACTTACTATTGTTTTCAAAATATTTTAAGAACTTACTACTAATGTTCAAATTGTCTTACTACTAATTATCAATATGCCTATGCAAAGCTTCAATAGATTTGCATAAACTAGAGTATCATGGAACAAGAAGCATGCCCTTTTCTGATATTGTTCTTGTTATCAACAGTAGAATCGTAGTAACAGAAGTTTCATTTGGTACTGAACATACAATATATTTATTCAAGAGAAAGAGGATGAACTAAGAGACAATGCTAACACAATAGACATGAGCAATGCAGCAAATCTGACATCTAATGAGGAACCCGCCCCCGTTGTCCATCATGATAACGAAAGCAGTCCATTGAATGAGGCAGATGAAACAAGCAAGCTGGTTCATGCGGTAGGCTAAGAAAAATACAAATATTTATCATCATCATAGAGATTTTGATATGGGCCTCTCTTATTGGATCATTCACATATTTAAGCTTAATGTTTTCGACTAAAACCCATCTAAGCTCGACATTTAGACAAGTAAATATGAAACTCTATGGTTTGCTACCTTTTTTTCAAATTCATATTGCCATGTAGCTCTTATTTGATTCTAGCAATAAACTGAAATAGGATCACCAACAGATGGTGTAAATGAGCTACTGGCTTACGGTTTACTTCATATTTAAGGTGTAAAAGACATAAAAATGTCAAGGAGGTATGACGTAACACATGCTGCAAATGATGGAACAAAACATTTTTTATCAATTCAAGTAATAACCTAAAATAGAAAGACCAAGGTTATCAAGTACGTGTAAATAAATTACTGACTTGATATAAGTTGCATGTTTGTTTTAGGTTTGGCAGACAATTATCCAATTGTGTTAGTACTAATTTGCTACAAGGTTATGCATAGCATCGTACATTTTTAAAATTACAGAAAATTTCAAGAAATAGAAAGTTTTAAAATTGTTGTTGTTAAGTGAGAAAATTATAGTCAATCGATGATTTTTAAGATACTGATCATACAATATATGCATTTAGGAAGATAACAAGAGCAAACCAACTCAAGTGGTAAGCTATACAAGTTTAACACATTAAAGCAGTTGTGTCGTTACCGTCATAATTTGTATGGAAAGTTTCTATCTTATTTAGCAATTACAGCTTCCTGCCTATTAGTAAAACTTGATCTATGCCCCGTGCATCAATAGTTATATCTGAAACTCCATGATTGTAAAAACAAACATAATCAATCTGTCAACCCTATTTCCTTTTTCTCATTGTCAAGTGGCTTTCCCTAGATTAACACAGTCAAAGTAAAATAAGAACACCAAGAGCAGGTGTGAATGGTCTGATGGTTGTTCTTCTGTTAATCCGTAGATCAAATGGCACTTTCTTCAATGATAAATCAACACATGTCCATCTATTTTTTCTTATCGAGGGTAAGGCATGTATAGCATGGAGCAGTAACAACTGATCAACTATGTATTACTACATTGTCTATTATGTGAACAAACTTCGTGAACTTCCATATTGCCTCACGAATATTCATCCTTCAATCCAGAAAATTAAGCATACATAAAATTGTTCACTAGAATCAATTAAAACCACAGATTTGAATAATATTTATTTACATCATTAGTATTCAGAATTACAGAACACACATGGTGCCACACAAGTTTTCATATTTTAGAATTAAGTTAGTCTTTTATGGAATGGATAGACATAGATGTAAGAACAAATGATGAAAATTACATGCGCTCTCATCAATGCTCCAGGGATGATGAGTAATCTAATGTCAAAAATGACTTGTGGAAACTTAGAAGGTGCATAAAGCTGCTGGAATACCCATCCTCTCACCGTACAAGGCATGAGCCCCAATTAACAAAATATCCCTTAGTCCCCCTCCACGACCTCTTTGATGAAGATCTGGCACACCACCCACCCACATGCCTAATTGAGACCATACTTGCCAGGGTAGGAACCCAATACCATTAAGCAGGGTAGGACCACAGGTTCAAGAACTCGAGCTCGGTGCAGGAGGTGAAAATCCCATCGCCTCATTCTCAGAAACATTTTGTGGCTCAGGGAGAGGTGTCATAGGGAACTGTCAAGGATTGCACAGTGAGGTGGTTGGTGATGGAAACTGAGCCGAGATTGCAGCCGATGAGGTCCGGGTTGGCCCAGCCTGGTTCACGTACGAAAGAAGCAAAGTAGTTCCATCACAGCCCCAAAGCTAAGAAGGTGAGGGTATGAACGAGTTAGGTTAATAACTATAGAAAAGAGGAGCTCACTGAAGTTGCGTAAAGCCATAGAGTCCTCGAACAGGCACTTGGGGAAATATGATCACCTCTTAAGATTTGATCTCCACTGCCACGAAAATCAATTTTTTTGGATCCTTGCTCACTGAATGTGCGATGGAGTTTTGCGGATAGCAATATCCCCTCTGCCACCAGTGATGGATCTCGATGCCACTCATATTTGCTTTTGGACGGTTTGAGGGAAGCGAAAGAGCGAGGCAATGGGTGGGAAATTTTGTATCTTAAGGAGGTAGATCATGAAAGGAGGGAAAATAGATTTGTGGCGTAGGAAGCGGGAAAGTAAAATATTTCGTCCAAGTGTATACAATTTTAAAAGCATGAAGTGTAATGTCTAATACATTTTCAGCTACTACAATTAACTATACTTGGTTTAATTACACTTACTAAAACTGTAAGGAATTGACGTTTTTCCTACAAATAATGAAAGTATAACAAGACCAAATGTAGGTAGTTCCCAATTTTCTCGTAGTGCGATCACAAGAAGGGTAGATCCAAACCCTATGTGTACATGCAGGGGAGATCGACCCACCTTCTTTAGCCTTGGCTCTTCCTTCTCAACTAACAAGGGGGAAAAAGCTTCAAGAGAGACCAAGGAAGGAGAGAGAGGAACTAGGTGTATAAAGAGGTTGTTTGCTTGCATAGAGAGATGGTTATATAGCATAGGGTTGGAGAGAGAGAAATAAGGGTTAGGTGTCAAGAAAAACATACCATGTGTCTAAGAGATCTCATTCATGAAAGAACCATACTCACACATGCAACTAGGGAGACCCCACCAAGAAAAACCATTGACCAAAACATGATAAAAAAGCAAATGATCGCTAAACCTGGATGTTATCAACTGAAGAGATCAAGGAAAACAAACAGTCGCTAACCCTAGGTGATGTTGGTGACCAAGATGAATGGGGAACCTCATCGAGTGCCAACCCTTAATAAAATAAGGGAACATTACTGACCACCAAAAACTAATGCCAAAGGAAAACCTGGGGATCGCCAAAATAAGAGCTCATTGGTCAAAACACTTCAACGTCAACCATCAACTTAGGGCATCCATGCAAACCCTAATTATCAACATGAGATTTCATCACTCAACCAAGGTGTGATAAGGCATCCCAAAGCACAACCATATAAAACATGATGTAAAAACATGTGAGGCACCACAAGCATGTGACAAATTTCAAGAAAAAACATAGTCATGGGTATATTGCAATTAGGTCCAAAATAAGAAATCATAAGCATAACTAGTTCAAACATAATTTAAATTCAACCAAACTAGAAGCATAAACTTGTCAAATGATATTAAATCACATAATAAGGATTTATTGATGTTTTAAGCATCGAATTATTCTAAGCAAGCATGTTCAACCAAAAAGCTAGGTCAGGGGTCTTACATCAGTATCACATAAGCTTTCCTCTTTTTGTGAGGACTCGATCCTTGACTTGTGGAAGCTGATTTCCTAAAATGGATCCTTCATTTAATTTTTGGTCCTCAAAACTTACTTTCATACCCATATATGTATTGTAAAATTTTATAATATTGTAAAAGTTACAATATATTTCAAATCATGAGTGCTTCAATCCAACTCTAAGTGTATCACCATGTAAGCATCAAACTACACAAGGGACAAGTTCCCTAACATGCATTACAATTGATAAGCAACATGTAGTATCTAGTTATACATCCATTATATCCAAGTTGTGAGAACTCATTACACTAAATGAGATTACTCAAAACATAAAGCACAATCGATCACTAATTAATCACATACCCAAAAATATGGATAAATTAAAACTAATTTCAAAATTAACACCCACTGAGAAACATTTACATAAGAGCCCAACATCTTTCTTATATCCATACTATGCCAAGAATTTGATACAAATTGTTCTATCACCTTAGCCGCAACATATATACATAGGAGAACAATATTTGTATATGCCACACAACAAACATGAACATGCTAAAAAAATTTGATTCGTTTGAAACACCATACAAACTTTTCCTGCTCAGACCTAGGAGTACAGGGATGACTCTAGGACACACTAGACATCTAATCAACTTTCTCATAGATTCATTACTATAGCCCCTATTTTCTGCCACATGTTTGTTTTCGTCACTTCCGATTACCTAAAAAAAAGTGCTAAACCACAAGGATGAGACCCATGTCCCAGCAAGAGATATAACCTCCAACAATGTTTTTTATTACAACATTTTAAGTAATTAAACAATTTAAGTAGTTTAATCATATATAACAAATAAGCTCAACAGCACTGATGATTAAAAAAATACATAAAGGAGAAGATAATAACTATCTTCATTATCCAGACTATTCTCATATCCCTATTAATAGTATAAGGTGTCTAGTATCATGAGCATCTCTAACATCATGAATAAATCTAGTATCATATGCATAGCTAACAACATCCGCATGTCTAATAGGTTGAACATATCAACATCATAAGAAGAGCTAACAACATAAGCACAACTATCTAGATAAGCATGATTAGCAGTATATGCATCTCTAGTTACAAAGGCATGGCTAACATGCTAAACATAACCAACAATCATAAGATAGCTAGCATCATATGATTATAATTAGCAGTAGCAGTATAGTTATCAACATAAGCATGTCTACTATATGTACACATCTACAATCTTAAGCATGTCTACAGCATAAGCATATCTACTATCTCTTAATTGCACAAAGCATCATGTTTATGTAAAGATAATAAACAAGGGTTATCATCCAGTGTGAAACATCGTGTATAACCCTAAACAAATATGTTGCATGGATGTATTACATCTTTTATTACGCCCTGAGGAATTTGAGGATACCACTCAAAATCCAACTGACCACTGCTAAGTCAAAATCAGTGCCATACAAGATCTAAGAAGAGTCAAACTCCTAAGATCTTCTTTGCCCCCAGTCAGTAAGGGTCCGCCATAGCAACACATAAGGTCAAGCTACTCACTACCTAGTTCGTCCTTGGTATAGGTCACGGAACTAGTGAAAGGAGGTGGGTACACATACACTACCATCCGAGGTACAACTGCAATTGTCCTCCAATCTCATCACATATATAATCACCGAGGCACGACTACAGTCGTTCTCAAACTGAGGGCTAGGTATGACCGCAGTCATCCTCCCTAAACATTTGAATTCATGATGACAAGCACCCCACATACTCATCAGTATGCACTCTGAGTTTCCCTTAGGAATACTCATTTCACCATCTGGCAAGTTCTGACACTCAGATTGATCTATGGCACAGAGCACTACATGATTAGAGTTTCACTTGATTAGTTATGCCGATTGGGTGAATTAAGGTTGCATCAAACAAGCGGACATACAAACCCTAATTCACTTCTAACAAGAATATAAATATCACAACATCAAAAGATATAAAATGAATGAAACATAATTTTCATATGATCATCACATGATACTATTTACTTGCCATTCATGAGACCACACTAGTCATCATACTATCACAAGATATAAATCCTTTTCAAAATATCACAGGGTATCAACCCTTATCAACAAAGAGGATTACACCTCATTCAGGAGCACAATGTTGCATTAATGAGCTAGGAGTTATTCATAAACAATCATAGCAGGGTTATATTAACATTAAGAACATTCCTTTATTACATTAACATGCAAGGAATATAGATATGATTAATACTCATCATATTCATAATACACATGTTTAGTATAAGAAAGTATCAAACATGTGGCTATGATAACCACCAATTAACACATTAAGGTTATGATCATGTTAAGGAGGTTATTCCACCATCATTCCATCATATAAGAATGTTAAACATGAATACTCATCTTTATCTATTTGCATTAGAATTAGGTTCAACACGATAAATCATATTAATGTTACTAATCAACACTTATACCCAAACCCTAACTCATGACATCCCCATTGGATCATGGATGCATAAGGTGAAGCATCACCATCACATTCCATACCATTCTCAAGTATGAACCCAAACATAAATCAAGGTGTAACCATCGGGTTATAGCATACTAGGGTTTCAACAATAGTAACAGAGTACTCCATGATTGTATTAGTCATTCAAGGACTATTCATACCCAATTACCATCATTTAGTTGTATTAAAGCTAGGTATAACAAGCTATACCTCATTAGGGTTACATATCAACACAATATGGTTATCATCCCTTCTATTCATATGAGTGAATAGGTAAGACTACCTTATTAAGGGTATCCCTCCACTTGGTCCATCATCATTCAACCCATATCACCATACCACAATGTCACCCAGAACCATTGGATGTTCAAAAGGTAAGACCATTGGTTGTTTACATAAGTAAACACCTTGGATAAAACACCAATGAAGTCCTTGATTTGTGCTCTAGAAAGAGTCACCATTTAACTCTAGACATCCCTTGATTAACAACACAAAAAGTTCCATTGAGAGTAGGGTAAAACCCACAATCGATTGTTCATTTAAAACAAGCCATCCATTGTCAACAAGTAAGCTCCTTAAGTTGATCATATAAAGGAAACCATCTAAATCACATTATTAGGACCAACATATTACATTAGCCATCATTCCACTTTATTGGAGGAATAAACATTATATCTTGACCATTGGATCAAGTTCATATGTTTAAACCATCAATTACAGTATAGGTCCGACCATTGCATCAAGTGTCCCAAGAAACCATTGGTCTAAGGCTTAATTGATGCTACAACTAAAATGATTAACTCAACATAGGTTGTAGAGACCTGATACACCGTCATTAGTGATAATTAAATCACCATAGGTTGTTATCTCAACACTATATTCATTAATCAACATCAAATATTAAGCTAATGTCATCATTGATTGATAACATTAGTAGGGTACTTAATGGTTGATCATTAAACTTCTAATTGATCCAAAACCTGACCTAAGGGGGTGACCATAGGTTGTCACCATCATATGACACCTTTAATCTTGACCATCAGTTGTCATGAAGACAACACCATAGGGTTGTTGCAATGGTACCATCATCGGGTCATGGGTTTATAGAAGAAATCAGTTTTAAACCCTAAAATTGACCGTTGGTTGATAGGTGCTTAGCACCATAGGTTGTCAAAACAACCTGATTAAAGTCATATTATACCTTAGGAATAACATACACATGATCACATGTTCATCTAGAACTGAAATCAGAATAGGGAACATTATAAAAATCAAAATCCAAGTCAAGCATAGCTTTTTAGTGCATGAATCATCATTTTCAAGCAAGAACATGAGCTAGCAAGCTTATGGTAAGAAATAAACGTGGATCAAGTTATAAAACTTGCCTCTAATGAGAAGATAAAATCCCACACATAAGAAAACACGAGCAGGTAGGGTAGAAAATCCAATCATAAGCTGTGAACTCGTCCATCTAGGACCTTTCTTCATCAAATGAGCAAACCCTAAGCATAAGGAGCAAGAAAGGTAGGGTTTTAGAGCTTTAGAGAAATTGCTACCATGGAACAACAAGGTTCCGACCTGGAGGAAGGTATAAGGAAGGATAATAGCAAGATAAATGGATAAGTAAGAAAGAAAACAACTTGCCTTGGTTGAAATCCCTAGAAGATGACCTTGGAAACCCTAGGTAGGGCTAGATGGAGCTCTAGGAGACCTTCTTCTCCAAAAAGAGGTTGTCTTCTACCTTAGAGCACTTGGTTCCACAGAAAAATAGAGTGTATTCATTGCTCCAGGTTAGAGGAAAGAGAAAGCAAGCAAAGATTTGTACTTGGGCAAGGAAGAGGTAAATATAGCCCATGGATAAGGATAGAAGCAAGCATGAGGTGTAAAAGTAGCTTCCCCATGTGTCTATGGCCTTAAACTATTAAGAATATACAAGAAAACACACAAGCAGATCTCCCACCGTCTATATAGACCTACTTATCTTTCCTTTGTCGAATTTCCCAGCCAATCAAATAACTCATTAGTTGATAGCTACTAAAGGTAGTTCATCCATGAAGGGGTAAACCCTAAAATACCCTTGGAGAAAACACCTTCAAACCAAGGTTTAAATAGGTGACCCATGTCTAAAAAATCTCAATAATGATGATACAATATCCAAGGAACATAATGCAAGTGATAAATTGCAAAGAAAACCTCTCAATTGGGTAAATTGTAGAAAAGTCCAAAATGTGCATAAAATTGCATAACTTGCTCAAACAGTGTCCAAATTGGACCAAATTTGAAAATTAAGATTGTATTATGATTTCAAAGAATATAAAAAGGTTAGATTAGGGTTATAAGAATTAAATTATGATAATTAAGCTTATTCAACTCATTAAGTAAGTTTAGGGGCCTTACACGAGTAGTAGTATTAGTCGGACTAGACTGATCCTATGACCAACATCTTGATATGGTGAAACTAGAGGGATGGAAAAATTATTCGTGTCACATTTCATCCTAATTTCTTGGTATCCAAGTAGACTAGCAAGTTACATAAAAGATCAATATCACATAGTGACTCGCATGAGCATTATCATGCATATTTCTAGTCTCACTTATCAAGAGGCCTAGGATATTGATCCATGTTATATGGGAGGGGAATCCCTTTGCATTAACCATAATGTGTATAAGTACTTTTACCAAACTTAAGCATTACCTATATGGAAACCTTCTTCAACATACACATTGAGTAGTGTCAAAGTATGAAAATCATCATGTCACCACTGTAATGTCTACGGTCTAAACCAAAACACCATATTTTTATTGAGATTTTTTATAACTATCATATAGTGGTCCATGATACACTATGAAGATGGACTTATATATTACACTTGTTCTCTAACAATTATGTCTGACTTGGTGTGATACCCTTTGCCACACAAAGTGAGATTACTCAAAACAAAGCACATAATTATCACTAATAACAATATTACCACAAAATAGGGTAAATTAAAACCGATCTCATGACAGGATCTCATGGTGAACAAATCTCAATTGAATCCATAAGCTATTTCCACTTGTATTTCATTCCTACCAAAAGTATTACACATCACTGTTTACTAGATATTTAGCCACAACTTGTTATATATTGTCATCTGCTCACGTATACAAACCATGTATGTACCACTATGGCATAAAGTCAAAATCTCAAACTGATATACACCATTCACAAAACACCCCCAAGGACCTGAGTGTACAAGGAAGACATATAGGACTTTATTACTAGACACTAACTGCATATCCATGATCCAACAATAACAACTCCTTTTATTTCCAGTCTCAACCGCACAATCTCTGTGTCAACTTGCCTGTCCACCTAAAAAGTTGTGGAATCCATGGGGTGAGACCATATGTCCCAGCGGGAGATATAACTCTCTGCCAAAATCTATTATATAATATAATTAGCAATTTATACTATTAATTGATAAATAGATTCAGCTAAATGATATAAGCAAGGCAATTATCATTTTTTAAGCAGTTCAAGTATCTACAACTGAGCACTATATCATCTAATACTTTAAGAAGGAATATGAAGAACATGTATAATGTCTACAAACTAAATAGTATAAGAAACAATCATCCAATGTTATTCATATATGACCCTAAGAAATAACAGTACATAATTGTGTTACATCTTTAATTATTATTCACTGAGGATTTGAGGCATATCACTCAAATCCAATTGACCACTGCTAACTCAAAATCAGTACCATACAAGATCAATGGAAGAGTTGGACTCCATGATCATCACCACCACTGCTCAGTCAGCTCAAGTCTACAACACAGTGACATATAGTCATACTGCAAAGACAACAACTTATAGTCAAAGCTATAGTCTTGTAAAGACAACAACTTATAGTCAAAGCTATGATCCTGTAAAACAACTAGCATGCCTTGGTACATGGCACAATGCTAGAGAACAGGCTCACGCATGGTCATTTTATAATAAAACATCATGCCACTATTTCAACAATTTAATGCTACATGGAGATATCTCCACTTGTACCCCACATATTCAACAATATGTGCTCTGAGTTTCCCTTAGGAGTTACTCATTTCACCATCCAGCTAGATAGTGACGCTGAAGATGAATCTATGGTACAGGGCAACTACATGATTAAGGTTTCACTTTATTAATTATGCCAATTGGGTGAATTAAGGTTCCATCATACAAGTGGACATACAAAATCCTAATTCCATCTAGCAAGCATAACTATGAAACAACCTTAGAAGATATAAAATGTATAAGGTGTGAACTGGTCATGTCATCTCTAGGAAACATTGTCTTACTGCCTTAAACAAGGCCATCAACACAACCACCTGTTATCACTGCCATATCAGACTGATCATTATTATCACATTAGTGGGGATAAAAACCCCTCATCACATCATTAGAGGATACACCTCTCACTAGGCATTCAGCCTTTACTAGGTCATAATACCAATCACATTATTCTTATAGCTCATTGTTATCTCATCATGCTTCACTAGGCATATAATCATCACTTGTGTCACATCACATATTCACCATAGCGATCATAAGATATGATAATCATACCACCTACAAATCCAATGTTATACCAATAGAGAGAGAAAACATCTCAACATATTAAACACTTTAGGCAATGTAAGAAATGCATCATATGTCCCCTCAAATTAAGGATAGGGTTTCATGCTCAACCACATACGGTTCCATGGCATTATTTATCTACCAATCTCTAGTTTCATTACCTCCCATAAGTTTGGAGTATGTTAGGGTTAAACATTATACATTATAACTAAGTGTGTACATTCACATATTTACAATTCTAGTGCATCTCATCAAGGCTCATGGTTATCATCTAGTATTATTTAATCATATTCATACCATTCACAAGCTATGACACTCAATTAACCTACAAGTTAGAATCATACAAGTAAGAGATAGATAGAGAGAGAGAGCATTCACATACTTTATATGCAAGCAAACTCAACAAGTATAACATACCCTAAGATTTAGGGTTAGGATTCACACACATAGCCAATTATGGTTTCATGTCATGATAAAATCACCAAACTCTAGTTATGTTATTTCCTACTTTCTTAGAATTGATTAGGGTTAAACATCATTAGTTGAACATGATTTGCTCGTGATATCCACAATACTAAGTATCATCATTATTTACATATGTAGGTGTACCATCTTATTATGTCATGCATATGTCACGACCGTGTATTATATGAATATATTAACCATGCACCAATATGGTATTGAGACCCACTGTCAACAAGGCATCTCATCATTACATGACACTTATATTACTGCCTCTCACAAGGTCAATACCAATATCACATAACTATAGGATGTCGATCCCTCAATCACAACTCTAGTGGATTTCACTTCAAATTATACACAAAACACTTATTCGGTCGTTAGACTCATTCATATAATTCATGCACAAATGATAACACATTATATCTCAGAAGTGCTCATAATCACCACCTTGTCTTTTTCAAGGCTCACTATAGCACTTACATAGCTATGTCATTTGTCACCTGCAAGGTTAGGGTTACATAAATAGGAGAGAGAAAAAACATTGTCATATAATACAAATCTTCCAGCAGAATGAGCACATATGTCATATTATCACATGATTAGCGTTAGGGTTTGTTCATAGCCCATTAGTGTTTCATAATGTTATTCAACAACTAAACCCTAATCCCATCTTCTCCCACATGTTTGGAGAGCACTAGGATTGAGCGCCATCATTAATGATTAGCCATTTAAAATCATCTCATTTGATATAAACCATTGCACTAGGTGGTGTCCATATACATAACTATGTGTATCAACATTGATCACTCAAACATGGTGTCATGGCCCGCAACATGTGTAGCAAGCATCTTGACCTACAATGTGTGCAAGGTGTCTCAACCTACAATGTGTGCAAGGTATGTCGCGGCCTGTGACACGTGTAACACCTCTCTCACCCGCAACACGTGTAGCACTTGCCTCGCCCACGACACGTGCAACGCTTGTCTCACCCATGACACATGCAAGGTGCATCACGACCGCAACATGTGCAACACTTGTCTCGCCCACAATGTTGCATTGCGATTAGAAAAGCGAGCAGCAACCATCCCTTAGTGTTGTTGAATTTGAAAAAACCAACTATGCATGGTATCGACTTAAGGGAAAACCAGGGTTGTCTTACCTCATGTTTTCCCTATGCCCAACATCTGAAAAAATCCAAACAGGTCAAGTCAGAGATTAAACCAAGAATATCAAACGTCACTAGGGAGAAAAATCTCCAAACAAGATGTGCATCAAACCCTATATTATGGTTTATAGAAGATCATCAAAAGAACTATATTAGGGAGAGAGAAGTCAAGATTCTTATACATATAAACATGCCCAAAACTTCCTATTATTCAAGTATAAATGCACCAAATAGAAATAAAAAAGTTCCATGGATAAATATCCCAACTTACATATCAATATTTCAATCACCACCAAAATCATATAAAGAGATTTAGGGTTTTAAACAAAGAAGTAGCTTTCTTGAAACTAACACGAAATCCAAGCCCTAAATGATCATCTTTTCCTCTATTGTAAAGATCACATTTTTAAGATATAGAACATCAATTTATGATCATATTTAAGATGCAAATAATATATGAGGGAAAATTATATAACCCACCTGATTTGGAGAGAATTAATCTCCCAAGATCACAAGCTCCAAGATCTTCAACCAAGCTTCAAACTTTGACCAAGGAATCACCTCAAAAGAGAAGAAACCCATGGTCACAAAGGAGTTCAAGAAAGAGGGAAAATAATTCTAGGCCAAACAAAGGAGAAAAGAGAAGAAATCATCCTCTCACTACTTACCACCATGTCAAAACACAATCTAAGGCCTTGTGAAGAGGAGTTTTCTCTCAAGAAGCCACCATGGATGATCCATGGTCTTCGACCAAGGAGGAAGAAGAAGATGATGGAGGTTTTGGAAGAGGAAAACTGCGATCAAGAGTAAGACCACTTACCAAGAGAAGAAATCTCCAATAAACCACCACCAAGGAGTCGATCTAGCATAAGATCTTCCTCAAACAAGGTTGATCGGCCACCAATATTTCAAGATCTGACCTTCCTTGGTCCAGAATCTCCAAGGATGATCCAAGGGAAGAAGAAGATGTGTACGGACAAAAAAGATTACTTGCTTGTGAAAAGGATGGTTTATATACCCAAAGGAGGTGGGAAGTAAGAGATTTTGAGGTGTCAACTAGATAGATCATCAAGGGACACATGCCCTTCAAAGAGATAATCTTTCCTCCACTCACATGCAAATATCAAAAGGTCATGTTTATCTAGCAAAGTGTTGCGGCCATCTATGTCGGTTACCCCCTTGTCTTGGTCAAGAAACACTTCCATCAACTTGTCTTGGTCAAGACACTTCAAGGTTGAAACCCTAGGTCTCATATGTAATGGTCGAGACACTAGAGGACAAACTATCTCGACCATCCTTGTTACAACCTATTCCTAGCTTTGCTGGTAATCCTAGAGATTTAAGATCATCTTAATGCTTATCATGTTTTTTAGTAATATTTTATCTTGTGTTTTATCTTAACTTTGGTAATATTAAATACTTGTTTGGGAAACTCATAATCATGACTCAAGCACACTATAAATATCTGAGTTGGAGTAATATAGCATTAACCCATAGATGTAAGCAAGAAGAGAGTTAATGACATTGGAGGAAATAATTAATAAATAAATTTTCAATAAGAATTTTATCAAAATAATATTTTAGGATTATATATAATTCAATTATGAATCTAACAAAAAAACAAATTGACCAAATCAGAGTTAAAATGAGAGAGTTATGCCCTTTTTAGTAAACATGTACAAAGTGTCGTGACTGCGACGTTGTGACGTGTGTTGTGACCGTGATGCTACATCATGTGCCGTGACCGTGATGCTAGTGTTGTGACTATGATGCTACATCATGTGTAATGACCACGATTCTAGTGATGTGACTGTGATGCTGTGTCATGACTACGACGCTGTGTCACGACCGCGACGGATGCCACCCAGGACAACAAATCATGACGGATGCCACCCAGGACAACAAATCATAAAATGATCATATATCGGGCTATACGTATCTGTTTTCAATGAAACAAAGTGTGTTAGAACTGTGATTTGATCCTCTATCATCTCAAACTACTTTCTCAATTATAGGGAGACCCAAAAGGAAATTTTTGAGGTGATGTTTGGGGAAGAATGTGAAGAACGATGGAAATCCAAAATCATTGTCATATATTTGACTTGGTAAGTAGTTTTAACTATTGATTCTTCCTTATCCTCATTTCCCATTATTCAAAATCCCTAATACAATGAATATGAGGTTTGTCTTAACCTCCGATTTTCATCTTCTACCTACAGCATACCATCTTTAGGGTAGAAAGGAAGAAGAAACTAGTGATTTGCTAGAGTTTTAATATGGATTCGAGATTTTTAGAGATGGGCTGCAATTTTAAGGTGTTTTCACACCTTAGGGTGAGTGGGTACTTACTTTAAATAGTAGATTGCATGAAAATGAGTTATATCATCCAAAAATATTCAATTGCTTAGTATGTGAGTACAAACCCTAAGTTGCCTTTTTGATCTAGCTTTTACAAGATGATATGAAATGGATTATTTCTCTGTTGTAATGAATTTCAGATTACAAAATCACATTAGAAATAATTGCAATCCATAAAAATGAGAATTCTTAAAGTAATTGTAGTGGTTACATGAATATATAAATTTAGGGTTTTCAGATATGACTGAAATTTATGTATAATTGAATAAAGAAGTTTGCCTAGTTAAATCTCCTTGGTTATGAATGCTTGTTTTATTTTTGTGTGTATTACATATATGTCAGATAAGATCTCGGATTTCATTTGATGATATCAATGTTTTCTTGATATATCAATAAGAGGGTGAAACCCTAAATGAATGGAAAGTTGGAGGTTTGCAAATAGACATCTTGATTCAATGTTATTCTTGATGTATGATGTTTTAGTAAATGGCGTGGAAACCCTAGTTCAGTTCATTATAGGGTTTCACATATATATTCAATTATATATGAACTATTGAGAGCAATCATTATCCAATGATGTTATGATGTATTAAATCCTTATGCCAGTCATGTGATTAGTGAATGAGGTAAATGAAACCCTAAGGATAGGGTGTTCAGTGAATCAAGTATTGTGATATTAATGTTTCTCAGTATGAGATTTGGTTATGCTTAACAGTTCAGTTGTGGTAAATGTTATCAGATGGTTTATGAAATGAATGGTTTACAAAGTTGAACTAAGTTATGTTGATGTGATGATTGAATTGTGAATTTGAAGAGTGAATTAGACATTTAGATGCCCTAAACACTATAGAATCCTCACAGGATGAGGCCTTCCTGTGGGGAGGAAATAGTTTCTCGACTAAGGTAGTCCAGATCGAGGTAAGTCGGAGTACACCAGTAGGGTGTGGGGATCTTGACTAGTAGGGTAGACTCCTTATAGTTGTGTGGTACCCAACACCAACCGGGGATGTCAGTGGTACCTATGTTACATGTTGAATGATCAGTTGTCAGTAGGTCCACTAATGCACAATAAGCATAAGGGCTTTGATTCACCGCCTGAGTACCCAGGTTGAGAGGTGTAGTCTGAGATATCTGGCCACTCCCATTAGCCGCTGAGAGGCTTACGTGCCAAGGCCCACTACAGAAGGGGTCTTACTTGAGAGATAGGCTTAGGAACCTGAGCATGCTTCTAAGCCTTGTACAGTGAAATCGAAGCTCGTTGCGATTCTTTCACATGTTGTGGTACACCTCATGTGGGTTCAAGCATAATAAGATGAATGAGAGGTTAAACAAGTGTGTGTAGTTATTCAATTATTCTTGGTATGTTTCTAAATTATTAGTTCTCTTTATGATCAATCAAGCATGTTCATATATTGATTCACTCTTATATACGTCTAGAGTATTGTGCCATATTCGTATTTGTGAATGATTAGTCTCTTTAAAGCTTATTATTATTGTAATTGATATTAGTTGTTAAATAGTATATCTATAATTATTTAAGTGCTTTTAACTATTTCTTTGAAGTACTCATTCATCGAGCGAGTAGGCTCACCCCTCTACTCACAATTTTTAGGGATAACTTCTGGACTGAAGATGTCAATGCATCAGAGTAGATCTGCCACATGAGTTAAGTATGAGATTAGTTAAGTTCAATCGGTCCCTGTCACTCTAGGTCCGTGTATAGATGTGAGAGAGTTGTAAATGATAATGTGTAACTTTGTTTCCTTAATAACATAGTATATATCTGGTTATCATGTTGTATTTACATGGAAGTGTGAGAAATAGAATGAATGTTTGGATGTGTAACATTAATGTTGAGATCATATTAGAGTAATCAAAGTTTAATTCTCTTGTAAAGTTTGTTAATGTGATTGGATGTGAGAAAACAAAGAGTTTGAAATGAAATAAAAAGAAAGAAAAAAAGTCAGGAGTGAACTAATTAAGTATAATCCTTAAACTTATGCCCTAATCTCATGATTAGTGGTAATCGTGGGATGCGGGTGTAACAACTTGGTATCAGAGCTTAGGCTGAGTTGTCAGGGACCATTTGGATAGAAAGTCAGAGTTATAAGTGCGGAAGATAGGAGGTGATGTGTCTATAGCTCTGGGAAGTCTGGGCATTTGGATACCCTGGTCTGGTATCTAGATACTTAGGTTGACCAATATCAAGCTACTCTGTCTATTCTTCTCTAAATTCCCTGGCCAGGTATGCAATGGGATAGAGAGAAACCCTAGAAATCTTAGTGTTTGGAGACCAAAAAGTAATGAAGGAGTAAGAGATTAAACATAGAATGTGATACAACTCTTGCTTTATATTTCTTCTTTGATTGGAGATCAATAGAAATGCTCTTGTATGTATTAATTCATATTATCAGTTTGTAGAATATGTATGGTTCTTTTAGATTGTTGTGCATCATGAAGTTGATTCAATTATTATTTGTATCAAGTAGACCAGAAGTTATGTTTAAATGAGTTTGCCCTAAGTGGATATTCTTTCCACATGTTTGAGATTAATAGGAGTTAGTTAATCTTGAGTAGCTCTTGGCTTTAGGACTACAGGTATAGCATGGTCCGGTTGGTAGGGTGCGTTACTGGGATCAAATACCTCCTATTAACAATATAATAAGGGTAGACTCTGGATAAATTAGTAGACCCAAATCATAGTGAGAATGTACATACACTAAGATGTTGAAATATAAGGGAAAGATTATAATAGCTAAGAATCAATTGGAACTAATATCTGAGATCCAATTTGGGGCCTCAGATAAGAAGCCCTAAATTGGGAATTATATAGATACAAGACATGCATTAGTATGTAACATACAAAATGAAGAAGAAAGGATGGATAAAGAGAACAAAACTATGTAACTAATTGTGGCACTTTATCCAATTTGAAATCAAGGAAAGATAAGAGAAAACTACATGGAAAGACAAGAAAGAATTAATTAGAATGAATGTATCATATAATCGAGTAAAATGTTACTCTACAACAAAAGGAAAATAGAAAAAAAAGAGTTAAGTATACAATAAGTACATAGAAGTAAAGAGTCTTCAGAAGAGTTAAAGTAAAGAGAATTAGATGAACATGTAAATCATAAGACTAAGATAACAAACTTAGTTGAAACAAAGAGAAATGTTAGAAATGATGAGCTTGATTAAGGAATGAGGGTTATGATATAATTGAGAGCATGGATGATATACCTTTATTATGAAGTTTAATACATTCATCCTTACTACCTTTGGATTCTATGTCTATATAGAACAACAAACTAGTTTCTAAAAGAAGAATACAAGTGTGGCTTAACAAATTAATAAGTCATACAAAGGAAGACTATATCCAGGAAGGAAAAACTTGATTGAAAGAGAAACTAAGTTTGACCCATGCATGAGTTGTTTGATTTAAAATGAAGGATATATAATGTATTAAACATGAGGTGAAACTAGTAGAGAGATTACTGATTTATAATTTCAACTTCACATTAGTAGAATGATAAAAAGAAATTTGTGCAACATGGTATACATGATCATACACATGAATAAGAAACATGATCATATGATAAAATTAGAAGTTAAAGATGATAGGTGGAAGAGTAGTATATGTTAAGAGGATTATGGAAAGTAAGGAAGGGTTTGAAACATGATGGAGTAATATAGATTATAAAAGAAAGAGGTTAGGAGATTCAAGCAAGTGCTAATTAGTCAAGTATCCTTGTTTTTTGGTGAACTTTTTTTTGGGTCAACAAGTATCCTTGTTGATAACCAATTAAACCTACATATGAGAAATGTATTAAGGGAATGTTTGAAGATAAGAATTCTAAATCTCATAATCATCTTCTCTTTCATATATTACTTAATGAGAGCAATGTGGGAATGAGGTGATAAGAAAATGAATCATATATGATGCATAACCACCATGGTAGAGACATATAATGAATGTAATAATGACACATGATATGATGATGAAACCCTAGCAGGGTAAATTGAGAATGTAATCTATCTAAATGGACAAGTAAGAGAAAGGAAATTCAATTGATAAGATAAGGAAGACTTTAGTAAAACTTGTGAGATTTAAGTTTGAATTTCAAATTAAGGGAGCAAAGTCACGTCACAATAACATCATGCTACTGATAAGGACCATACCCTAGAATGTTTAGAGTTGTAGTAGTTCAAGGGATGTCACTAGTGATTTGACCTTGAATACTAGCATCTCTATAAAACAAGATCATGATATTTGAACTATGAGAAGTAAACTATCATTGATAGTAATCTAGGGTTTAAAGGTAGCTAATCTGAAAGGTAGATAAACAATATGGAAATGATTTGGTGCAAAGAGTAAGAACTAAATTTAAAATGTAACAACTGTGTTTTGAACAAAAGGAGAAGTGAAACATGAGCAAAGTGTAATATAAAATAATTTTTTGTAATGATATCAAGAATTATGAATAATCTATTCTTACCTTGTATGTTTCAATGTTAGGGATGGCTATTCTATATGATCAAAATGAGAAGGATAAGTAATGAGAAGTAAGAAGTAATGAATGAGGAGAGAAATAAGAGAAAACAATGACTTTAAATAATAAGTGAATTTGTTTTTAGAAGTGTAATTTGTTGAAGGTATATTAAGGGATGTAAATTGGTTTTACGTATGATTTCAGTTGTACAATTTTTGTTGAATGTAGACTTCCAACTCATTAGTGCTTTTATTTTTGAGTAGCACAATAATAAAATTTCAATAACATGGTGAAATCTCTTTTGTGACTCAGAGGTAATACAAAATAATAGTACATATTGAGCCATATGAACTAAGATAGTGGGATCAGATTACCAGTACTGAGGTAACACCTCAATAGGGTATGGCATGACTAAAAATGGCTGTTTATCTTTCTCTTTCCTATTATTGATTGTGACATAGAAAATTATTCTACTATCATTGATAAGGCTTGCTTAAAATCGGTTATGATTAGAAGAGAAACAAATGACTCAATGTTGAAAATAAAATTCTAGACCGTAGAATTCAAAAGCTTAAAAGGAGAAGAGATATCCCTAGTAAAGGTTCTTTGGAGGAATCATGGTGTAGAAGAAGCTACTTGGGAAGTGGAGACGGAGATGTTTAACAAGTATCTTTTTCTCTTTTAGAAATTTTGAGACATAATTTTTATTAGAGGGGGAGAATTGTTACAAACTGTTCCTAGCTTTGCTGGTAATCCTAAAAGATTTAAGATAATCTTAATGCTTATCATGTTTTTGTTAGTAATATTTTATCTTGTGATTTATCTTAACTTTAGTAACCTTAAATACTTATTTGGGCAACACATAATCATGACTCAAACATACTATAAAGATCTGAGTTGGAGTAATATAGCATTAACCCATAGATATATGCAAGAAGAAAGTTAGTGACATTGGAGGAAATAATTAATAAATAATTTTTTAAAGAGAATATTATCAAAATAATATTGAAGTATTATAGATAATTCAATTATTAATTTCAACAAAAAAGGAATGAACCAAATCAGAGTTAAAATGAGAGAGTTATGCCCTTTTCAGTAAACATGTGTAGAGTGTCGCGACCGTGACGTTGTGTTGTGTGCTGCGACTGCGACGCTGCGTCGTGTACCGCGACCGCGACAAATGCCGCCTAGGACAACCAATCATAAAATAATCATATCTCAGGCTATGCTTATCTATTTTCAATGAAATGAAGTGCGTTAAAACTGCATTTCGATCCTCTATCATCTCAGACTCCTTTATTAACAAAAGGGAGACCTAAAAGGCAATTTCTGGGGCAATTTTTGAGGAAGAATGTGAAGAATAGTGGAAATCCAAAAGGGTTGTCATAGATTTGACTTGGTAAGTAGTTTTAACTGTTGATTATTCCTTCTCCTCATTTTCCCTTGACTGGAATCCCTAATCCAACGAATTTGAGGTTTGACTTAACCTCCGATTTTCATCTTCTACCTACAACATACCAACTTTAGGGTTGAAAGAAAGAAGAAACCAGTGATTTGCTAGAGTTTTGATATGGATTTGAGATTTTTAGAGATGGGCTGTGTTTTTAAGGTGTTTTCACACCTTAGGGTGAGTGGGTACTTCCTTTAAGCAGTAGATTGCATGAAAATGAGTTAAATCATCAAAAAATCTTCAATTTCTTAGTATGCGAGTACAAACCCTAAGTTGCCTTTTTGACCTAGCTTTTACAAGATGATATGAAATGGATTATTTCTCTATTGTGATGAATTTTAGATTAAAAAATCACATTAGAAATGATTACAATCAATCTAAATGAGAATTCTTAAAGTAATTGTAGTAGTTACATGAATATGTTGAAATTTAGGGTTTTCAGATATGACTGAAATTGTTGTATAATTGAATAAAGAAGTTTGCCTAGTTTAATCTCCTTGGTTATGAATGATTGTCTTATTTTTGTGTGTATTGCATATATGTCAGATAAGATATTGGATTTCATTTGATGATATCAATGTTTGCTTGATATATCCATAAGAGGGTGAAATCCTAAATGAATGGAAAGTTGGAGGTTTGCAAATAGACATCTTGATTCAATGTTATTCTTGATGTATGATGTTTTAGTAAATGGCGTGGAAATTCTAGTTCCGTTCATTATAGGGTTACACATATATATTCGATTATATATGAACTATTGAGAGCAATCTTTATCCAATGATGTTATGATGTATTAAATCCTTATGCCAGTCATGTGATTAGTGAATGAGGTAAATGAAACCCTAAGGATAGGGTGTTCAGTGAATCAAGTATTGTGATATTAATGTTTCTCATAATGAGATGTGGTTATGCTTAACAGTTCAGTTGTGGTAAATGTTATCCTATGGTTTATGAAATGAACGATTTACAAAGCTAAACTAAGATATGTTGATGGGATGATTCAATTATGAATTAGACATTTAGATGCCCAGAACATTGTAGAATCCTCACAGGATGAGGCATGTGCTGTGGGGAGGAAACGGTTTCTCGACTGGAGGTAGTTCAGATTGAGGAAAGGCAAAGTGTGCCAGTAGGGTGCGGGGATCTTGACCAATAGGATAGACTCCTTACAGTTGTGTGGTACCCAACACCAACTGGGGATGTCGGTGGTACCTATGTTACATGTTGAATGATCATTGGTCAGTAGGTCCACTGATGAACAATTAGCCTAAGGGATTTGACTCACTGCCTGAGTACCCAGGTTGAGAGGTGGAGTCTGAGATATCCGACCACTCCCATTAGCCGCCAAGAGGCAGACGTGCCGAAGCCCACTGCACAAAGGGTCTTACTCGAGAGATAGGCTTAGGTACCCAGGCATGCTTCTAAGCCTTGTACAGTGAGACCGTAGCTTGCTATGATTCTTTCACATGTTGTGGTACACCTCATGTGGGTTTAGGGCATAATAAGATGAATGAGAGGTTAAATAAGTGTGTGTGGTTATTCAATTATTCTTGGTATGTTTTTGAATTATTAGTTCTCTTTATGATCAATCAAGCATGTTCATATATTGATTCACTCTTTTAGATGTCTAGAGTATTGTGTCATATTTGTGTTTGTGAATGATTAGTCTCTTTATAGCTTACTACTGTTATAATTGATATCAGTTGCTAAATAGTATATCTATAATTATTTAAGTGTTTTAAATTGTTTCTTTGAAGTACTCATTCACTGAGCGAGTAGGCTCACCCTCTACTCACAATTTTTAGGGATAACTTGTGGACTAAAGATGGCAATGCATCAGAGTAGATCTGCCACAGGAGTTAAGTATGAGATTAGTTAAGTTCAGTCGGTCCATGTCACTCTAGGTCTGTGTATAGATGTGAGAGAGTTGTAAATGATAATGTTTAATTTTGTTTCCTTAATAACAGAGTATATATCTGGTTATCATGTTGTATGTACATGGAAGTGTGAGAAACAAAATGAATGTTTGGATGTGTAACATTAATGTTGAGATCATATTAGTGTAATCAAAGTTTAATTCTCTTATAAAATTTGTTTATGTGATTGAATGCAAGAAAACAAAGAGTTTGAAATGAAATAAAAGAAAGAAAAAAAGTCAAGAGTGAACTTTGTATTAAGTATAATCCTCAAACTTATGCCCTAATCTCATGATTAGTGGTAATCGTGGGATGCAGGTGTAACAATCCTCACCTCTATATTGTTTCAGTCGAGACCACACATCCAAAGCATGTGTTTCGGTCGATACCTTACCAAAAGTGGTGTAGTGGTCATAACATCAAATGCTAGCATAGTCACTTTATCAACTTAAGCAAACCCTAGAATCACCATGAGATGGCATGTCATCAACTATGATCTAAACAAGGCACCCCATTGCATCATATTCTCTGTCATGATGCTTAATCATAAGAAACACTCTCAACATGTGACAATTTGCAAGATTACCCTCACTCATGGGTAAATTGCAATCTGGTCCAAAACAAGCACATATACTATAAGATAGCTCAAACAACATCTAATAGGACCACATTGAAAACATGAGCATGTCACATGATAACAAATCATATCAAAATATTAGAGCAAGGTTCTTAAGCCTCTCACTATACAAAGTAAGAACAAATTAGCATTAAGCTAGGTCAGGGGCCTTACACTTGGTATCCAATACATATAACCCATGAGACATGGCGTTCTCTAAACATAGTAATCTCCTACACATTATTGTTGTCCAATCCACAACATCTTGACTAAATCATCAATCTCCACACATAGTAATCTCTCACACTTTGTTTTTGTCCAATCCACAACATCTTGACTACATATATTTAAAAGACGATTTCTCTTAGAATCCATATAGATGTCATGTTCAAGTGATGTACATGAAGTCCCAAGGCTTTTAACCAATCATTTTAAGGACATTTATTATTTGCATTGATATCATAGTACCAAATGTGCATCAATCCGTAAAATGGCCTTTACTAATCAAATCAAAAGCACAAGATGTCCTATAGCCATCATCAAGTGATTGGCTTCTAGGGCATTAAACCCAAAAAACACTCTGACCAAACTTGACAAACTATATATTAGCACACACATATCATGACATACGTGATAATCTTACATCAAAGTCATGGTCCGTTTTCTACAACATAATAAGATAATAATTTCTATACTTATATGGTAATTTTTTTTCAAATGAAAAATAAAAAAGAATAATAACTAAGATCTTCATTTGGATGAATAGGGGAATGTAGATTTCTTGTTATGACTCACTTGATATGCTTGCTATTTGAGTGACACATATGGAAGCTCTCAGTTCTTCTGATTGATCAGTTGCTTATAAAATTCAAGTAAATAATTTAAATCTTAGTTACTACATGTTTATACATAAATATCTATCATATTTTAAACATGTCATTTGTTGTTGGGTCTCATATTGAATCTTACCTAAATGTATAAGGTATCTATTTACCATGGTTTGATATTCAGTAGATGGTACACTAGTTTACATACTAATATTAGATAATTTCACAGTATTAAATTAAATTCTTTAATTAAATATTAAATTAATTTGGTGTCAAAAGAAAATTGATTGTACATGATTCATCATATACATCTTATGAGATAGACCTTCATGAAAGTTTGCTAGGTTTTATATATATGGCCATTCATTTACTAGCCGTGCAGGTAGATAAGGTTAGTTACCCGTGGATTAGTTTTGTAATAGGGAGACACATATTTGTAACCAAACAATCAAAACTGTAATGAGATGACCAAAATTGTAATACAAAAACTCTTTTGTATTATGACATTGTTTCTATTACAAATATCATTTTTACTGTAATCAGACATGTAATACAAAATGAGTGTTTATATTACAAATTTGTTCATCTCATTACAAATGATGTTTGTCTCAATACAGATAGGTACCTTTCTATTACAAAATAGATCCACAGGTAACTAAAAGTAAGTTACCTGCACGGGTACTGAATATATACCTTATATATATATATATATATATATATATATATATATATATATATATATATATATATATAGAGAGAGAGAGAGAGAGAGAGAGAGAGAGAGAGAGAGGGAGAGGTTAGGAAGTGTGTACCGGGTGGTACACATAAGTTATGTGTACCAACCATTAAAATAGCAAATGCGTAATGTGATAACTGAACCCAACCATATGGATTGAATCAACACTATTTATATTATATGTATTTAAAAAATCACAACCATATCTCATACGTATCATGAGATATAGCAATAAGTTATCCAATGGTTCCTACAATTTCAATACTTATCGTTGATTAGAAAATATAAATCTTCTTTCGTTAAACGATCTAGGAATGTCAAAATGACGTGATTTTTGATACACATGTTATCTAAGGGGTATACATCACATCTGTAAGGTTAGATTGTTCTATTGAGTTATTAAACCATCATAAATGATGATGGGTACATGTAAATTACATGTACTCTGGTACACAATTCTGTTATATATATATATGTATGTATGTATATATATGTATGTATGTATGTATGTATGTATGTATATATATATGTATATATATACACTTACATAAAGAGAGAGACCATCATGTTGATGTAGAGGTGTCTATGGCCCAATAAATTTCTTAAAAGTACGTGTGGTGCTAGAAACTAAGAAGTGAGGCATGTTTGGTGACATAAGTATTTTTACAGCAAAAAAACACTTTATTGGAGTGTAATACAGTTCCCTCAATTTTAGATTGGAATGTTCCATCGTCTATAGTTATCATTTATAGCAAACTTGACTTGACTAGGTCGCACAATGTAGTCTGGTTTGGATGAGTATATCAGTCTAGTTGAGTTTAAATATTACTTTTGAGAATATCTGATCATAGTTTTCGTGACTAATTTACCACTTAGACCTAAACTTGACTGGCCATACACATATTGTGATAATTGTCATAATTACATATCAAAGTAGTTTTACTCTTCTTTATGACATAATAAGTAAAGTAAAGCTTGTCAAATGTAAAAAAAATGTGAATCAAGATATTTGATGCGTGAATGGAATTATGTAGTTTGTTTATATATAGTTATGTAATGATATTTGATTGATTGAGTTCAAAGTACACATGCTTTTTGATTGACAAGTTGCTAATAAAATTCAGCAAACAATTTTAATCTTAGTTAGTAAATGTATTGTTTAGATATTTTTCATATTTTCAGCTTTACGATGTTGTCATGTATCTCGTACTAACTGTGTCTAAGGTATCCATTTATCATGTTGTGGTATTTAATAGATTACATTTTGTTAATTTGAAAATAGTAGACAATTTCGCTGAATCCTTAATGGAATAATATAGACAATTTTACATAAAAATTGAATAGATATAGTTCATTCATTATATATATATATATATATATATATATATATATATATATATATATATATATAAAGAGAGAGACCAACATGTTGATGTAGAGGTGTCTATGGCCCAATAAATTTCTTAAAAGTACGTGTGGTGCTAGAAACTAAGAAGTGAGGCATGTTTGGCGACATAAGTATTTTTACAGCAAAAAAACACTTTATTGGAGTGTAATACAGTTCCTTCAATTTTAGATTGGAATCTTCCATCGTCTATAGTTATCATTTAAAGCAAACTTGACTTGACTAGGTCGCACAATGTAGTCTAGTTTGGATGAGTATATCAGTCCAGTTGAGTTTAAATATTACTTTTGAGAATATATGATCATAGTTTTCGTGACTAATTTACCACTTAGACCTAAACTTGACTGGCCATACACATATTGTGATAATTGTCATAATTACATATCAAAGTAGTTTTACTCTTCTTTATGACATAATAGATAAAGTAAAGCTTGTCAAATGTAAAAAAATGTGAATCAAGATTTTGATGTGTGAATGGAATTATGTAGTTTGTTTATATATAGTTATGTAATGATATTTGATTGATTGAGTTCGAAGTACACATGCTTTTTTATTGACAAGTTACTAATAAAATTCAAGCAAACAATTTTAATCTTAGTTAGTAAATGTATTGTTTAGATGTTTTTCATATTTTCAGCTTTACAATGTTGTCATGTATCTCGTACTAACTGTGTCTAAGGTATCCATTTATCATGTTGTGGTATTTAATAGATTACATTTTGTTAATTTGAAAATAGTAGACAATTTCGCTGAATCCTTAATGGAATAATATAGATAATTTTACATAAAAATTGAATGGATATAGTTCATTCATTGCATACATTATAAAAGATTTGCTGCCTTAAAAAATCATACTAGATTTGACTTCGGAAAATTGGCCTACTTGTATGGCCAAATTATGTATTGCTCTGGATCCTCCCTGCATTCTAATTTTAAAAGAAAGTTCAGACCACCAAAAGTCACACTAATATGTGATCAGCATTTCACAAAACACTTTTCATAAAAAAAACATTTCAAGGGGCATTCCGAGAATCGAACTCGGGACCTCTCGCACCCAAAGCGAGAATCATACCACTAGACCAAATGCCCGGTTACGTATGAACAAATCTGATAACGTGTATTATACAAATACAAAAGAAAACTTGCTTACAGTGATGCTACGTGGCAAATGTGGAATCTCAGACTCCCAATCGTAACATCGCGGGGCTCTGCCAACCAAATCAGAATAGCCAGCAGCGGCACTTCGCTTCTCTGGTCGGAAGTGACTGGCTCTCTCCTACCCCGCAACATCATCAACTTAGGAGATCGAACGTGGAGCGTGAAACGAACTGCTCGTTCTCTGCAGATCCACCTTCTTATTCCCACCCATGGCAGCTGCCGCGACCCAGTCCATCGTGTCGGCGAGCTGCCGCTGCGGCTTCTCTTCCCGGAAAAGTATTCACGCCCAGAGGAATGCCAGGGTCATCTTCTTCCCCATCAGTGCGTCGTCATCGTCGACTAACACCGCGGACGACTGTAACGATGAAGAATGCGCCCCGGACAAGGAGGTCAGTTATTCAAAACGAGAATTTTGTTTTGATCTTGTTGTTATTGTACTATGCTATGTAAGATCCTCTGCATGTTGTATTTCCGCTTATCCGTTATGGAATGAACTGGTATCTTTCCAACATGTGGTATTAGTTAGCTGTTTTAGTCTTCAATTCCAAGAATTGAACACTCTATTCTCTACACAAATGAATCATAATCTACCTTACATGAACTGCCAGGTCTTTGGGTACTACAGTTCAAATACTGGGTCCTTGGTGCGAAACCGCACGGTTCGCACCCCCATCCCCACCCATGCACATATGGTTATAGATATAGACACATGTAAACAAGCCCAATCGGATAAGAACTAACTTATCATTTTTAAAGGCATTGATTGGAACATGAAATACTTAAATGAATGATACCTATACTTGGAACTAGAGGCTACCGCCCCTTCCTATCACGGAACTCACTACCTGTATCAACCAAGGACCATAAGAAAAAGTAATTTCTGGAAAATTTAGAGGATGTTGAGGCTGTGCCCCTAGGCGTCTGAACTGATTGCTTTGCAATTGTATGTTTTCCTAAGTTGTCTGCAATGTCAGATGGGTAAAGAAATTATTTATCCTCTTATAGTTTCTACAACTACCAACTCTTTCAGCTTCAGTCTTTGTAATACTGGAGTAAATTTATGTTTGCAATGTGTTGGTAGTTTTGATATAATTATAAGCTCTCTATTCTGCAAATTAACCTTCTAATATGTGTCTGCTGTCTAATTTATCTACAACAGTTTTGTCATGATGCTGCCTCTTAATACTAATTTTTATGCTACTCTCACAATATTTTTTCTGTCTCAAAAGGTAGGAAAACTTAGTGTGGAATGGCTGGCAGAAGAGAAGACCAGGGTTGTTGGCACATACCCGCCACGAAAAAAGGGCTGGACTGGCTATATTGAGAAGGACACGGCAGGGCAAACAAACATATACTCTGTTGAGGTCAGTTCTGATCTGTCATTCTCCTGCTGCTTCCATTCATTCTGTTGATTATCAGTATTGCACAGTTGTTTCTTGTTTGGCTTTTAAGTATATCTGTTATAGAATAGTTTGTCTGACATTGCAACAAACTTTTGACTTACTATAAACTATGTACACTGAAAGAATTCTGTTTATCTGATATCTCCGTGTTTAATACGAAGAAGACCTTGTTAAAAAATGAAATATATGGAAAATCTTAACTGACTTTTTTTTCATGCGTCTCTTTGAAGCCTGTGGTGTATGTCGCCGAAAGTGCAATAAGCTCAGGGACTTCAGGGTCCTCCTCTGACGGAGCAGAGAACACAGCTGCGATTGCTGCAGGGTTGGCACTCATATCTGTTGCTGCTGCGTCTTCCATACTTCTCCAAGTCAGCAAGAATACACCACAGGCTCAAGTCACAGAGTATTCGGGGCCACCTCTTAGCTACTACATCAATGAGTTCACTCCAGTGAGCGTGGTAGAAGCTGCAGTTCCCGCTGAGCTCCAAAATGCCCCGCCTGTTCAATCAGAGAACACAGCAGAATCTCCCGTAGTCCAGGTTGAATTAACTGATAAGGTGTCTGAAAGCAGTCCTGAATCTTCTCAAGTGCAGACTGGACTAAATAACAATGTTGAAGCACTCGAAAGCCAGGCTGAGTGATTGTGCATGATTCGTGTATCTTTTAGAAAAGAGGAGTTTTACTGTTTTTCTCCATACTTTGTTGGTTGAGGTTCAATTTGATACAACACAATTCACACTTTCTTTGATGGTTTTGACGTGGTTGTCATTTTCAGTCATTGCCATCTGAAATTTATGGGAACGAAAAATACTTAACTGAGGAACCAATGGCTATTTATAGTACTAGTTGGCACTGCCATCTACTTCACGTGATTCTAGCTTAAATTTCTTATAAATATAATGTCACATTATATGTTAATATTGTGTGGAGTACTTTCACGACTTTGTAAATGAAGAAAGCATCAATTCAACTGTTGTATTGCAATTTCTGTTTGATCCGTTTGATGGTTTTCTACATGACAGGTGCTGGGAGGTGATGACATCCATTAGCGGAGAAGTCGGATATCAAAGTTTTCAAGGACAAGGTAGTCCTTGAATACTCTGCTGACCAACTTCTCTTATGACTACTTTCATTTAGATGGATACTCGTATTCAAGGACTACCTTGTCCTTGAAAAATTTGATATCAGAGGATGAGCTCTTAGCAAATTAAATGAGTATCTGTCTAAATGAAAAATCCCAGTATACTAGAATAAACAAAAGAACATCAACTTCTAAATTAAAAATTATTTGAATTTAAGCCATGAACAAGTTATTAATAATGGTGGCGGGAGAAATATGTAGCAATGCATTCCTGATTATAGATTCTACAACAATGCCTCAAACTCAAAAAATAATAACAAACACGGCGGACTTTATAGCAGATTCCACAACTATCTCCAATAAACATGAAATTCTACTCATTTCATTTAGAGCTAGGGTCTAAGGTAAACCCCTAATTCCATTAACTAAATAATAGTAAAACCTAATTCAGCATAGTTGGGTTCAAAGTTCATTATATTATGTGATTCGGATAAGAAATTCATTAATTTAGTTCATTATGATGATTTAACCCTAATATGAGGACACTAGTGCTACCCATGAGTCTTACCTTATGGAGGGTACACTACACCGAGGAAACCCCATTACGGCATGTCTTCATTGAACCCCTTGTTGAACAACTCAAGCCCTTAGGCTATGCATGTAGCTCAGGGTGTTGTCAATCTTGGCTTTGCTACTCAGGAGTTAGCCTTTCTATGACAGTTTCTCACCACAATGATGGTGGAAAAGTTAAAACCACTCTTGTTGTTGACAAGCAAATGGAGTACTACTTGGTTGACTATGTAAAGATGCAGTCACCCTACTTCAAGAGTGAAAGTGAATTGGATATGGTTGATAAGAAAGACGATTGGGTTATGGCCTTAGAATGAACCTTCAAGGGTATGGAATTCCCTCCTCACTAGATTTCTTGGTTTGTTTCCTGTGTATTGGATGGACCAGCATGCACATGGTAGAATGGGATATCCCATTCTCGTATAACTTACGCAATGTCTTGGGAACAATTCTAGGTTCTCTTTCATGAGAAGTACATATGTCCTGCTACTCTAAGGAAGAAGGAAGTGGAGTTATATAGCATGAATCACGGTTCTTTCAGTGTCCCTACTTATGTGCAGAGGTTCTTCTTGCTTGAGTGTTATGTTACTGGTTTGGGATAGGACCGTAGGGCCAGGAGCAAACTGCCATGTGGCATGCACTCTAGTTCAACAACTTCCTTTCACCTTCCAATACATTCTCTATAAATCCCTAGTAGTTAAAACTTAACCTATTCTTCAAGATCCATCAAACAACAGTAAGAGGAAGAGGTTCAATGATGATCATCAATGTGATAAGTGCAAGTGGTGGTTCTTCCATCACCCTCCCAGCAAGTGCCCCAAGTGAAGAATGATGTACTAAGGAATGACAGGAAATTGATCTTCCACCAGTCTATCTAGGCTAGGCAAATCAGGCCCCAATTCCCCTAGCTTCAACAATGCCCAGTTCTGGACCAACAACCTACCCAATAGCCAAGCCCCGTCCAAATTTGTGACAACGCACCGCCACATGAACGAGATAACTCAAAACAGAGCGTGGAACTAATATTAAACATCAAAATTACCATAAAATAGAGGAAATTAAAACTGAATTCATTAAGCCACGAAAGTATAAACATATTACATCTGAGTCTACAAACTATGTCACATGTATTACATATCATACCACAAGATGATACATGTCACTATTCATTTGGCCAACTTGCCACAACCTATTACATAGGTAACATGTTCACATATACAAGCCATATCTATACAGCCATGCCATACTGTCAAAAACTCGTATTGATGTACAACGTCTAAAAAACACCCCCAATGACCTGAGAGTGTAGGGATGACACATATGACTCTACTACAAAATACTAGCAGTATATCTAACCTTCAACGACTATTGCTCTTCTTGTTTCTCAGCCTCAAGTGCACGATCTCTACCTCGTCGTGCACAACCACCTAAAATATGTGGAAACCCACAGGGTGATACTGACATCCCACCGAGAGATATAACTCTTTGCCAACAACTATTATAAGCACATATAGATTAAACCAACAAGATAACATTATTATCAGGAAGAGAAGATTCAGCTAAACGATATGAGTAAACCAATTAACATTGTTTAAACAATTTAGATGTCTACAACTGAGCAATAGAACATTTATACTTTTAGAAGGAATATGAAGAACATGTATAACAATTGATTTCTCTAATCAGTACAAGAGACAAGGCAATGGGTCATCCAATGTCAGTCATGTTTAGCCCTAAGAAAATATACTACACTATTGTATTACTTCTTTTAATATTTTGTGAAGAGATCATGTATACAACTCATGCTCCAATTGACCATTTCTAAGTCAAAATCAATGTCATACAAGATCTAAGAGGAGTCGGACTCCTATGATCTCCCACACCCTCAATCAGTCTAAGTCCACTGTAGTGATATATGAAGTCCAACTGCAAAACAGCCTAGTCCGCCTTGGTATATAGGCACGATAGTAGTGAAAATGGAGTTGCAACCGCAGCCACACTCCTGTCGAGGTATGACCACATCCATCCTCAAAAATATATCATATATATTTGTTGAATCATATTATCCAAGATACAGCCTCAGATGTTTTCCTACCAGGGTATGACCGCAACCAATCCTGTGAAAATGTATATACTCAACAGTATACGACTCCGATCTTCCATTGAGGGAGAACTCGTTTCACCATCTAGCAAGTACTGACACTGAAGATGGATCTATGGCACGGGGCAACTACATGATTAGGGTTTTACTTGATTAGTTAAGCCAATTGGGTGTCTTTTAGCATCAATCAAGTTACAACATACAAACCTTAAACAAATTCTACAAAGCATGGGTAAAGGTAGTACTCTAGAAGATATAAAATGTATGAGGCATGAACTTGTCACATCATCTCTTGATATCACTGCCATACAAGGCCATCAACATTATCACATCACTAGGGGATAACAATCCCTCATATCATCACTAGAGGATATCACCTGACATTAGGCATAAAGCCTATTCCAGGTCATAAGACCTGAATCACATAATCCTTGCACATCATCATTATCTCTTCATGCTTCTTAAAGTCTCATAATCACCCTATAAGGCCCATGCACTTGCTTAAAGAGTTGAATAAGCTTAATTACCATAATTGAGTGCTTATAACCCTAATATAACCTTGTGATATGCTTTAAAATCATAATACAAGCTTAATTTTCAAAATTGGTCCAATTTGGATATTGTTTGAGCAAGTTATGTAAGTTTAAGTACATTTTGGACTTTTCTACAATTTACCCAATCAAGGGGTTTTCTTTGCATTTTTTCACATGAATTATGTTTCCTATATGTTATATTATCATTCTTGATCTTTTTGTGCCATGGGACTCCTGGTTAAACCTTGGTTTGAAGGTGTTTTCTCCAAGGGTATTTTAGGGTTTACCCCTTTATGGATGAGCTGCCTTTAGGAGATATCAACTAATGATTTATTTATTTTGCTTGAAAAATCAAGAAAAGAGGGATAAGAAGGTCTCTATGATATGTGGGTCATATGCTTTTGTGTGTGCTTGTATATTCTTAATAGTTTAAGGCCATGGACACTTGGAAAGATACTAGAACTTCAACTTTTTCTTTTTCTTTATCTTAAAGTTTTATATACTTATCAATAAGCACCCAAATGAACCATTTTCTCCCCACCACTTCCCTCCTCCTATGAACCTCATTCTCCCTCTGTGCTTCTTCAAAGTTCCTATCCAAGGAAGAAGAAATTGGGGATCTTCTTGGGGAAAAAGCATCTAGGGTTGCAATTGATTTCCTTTAGGGGTTTCTAAAGCTCCTTCCTAGTGATCTTGACCTAAAAGTGTAAGTATTCTCTTATTTCCTCCATTTATTTTTCTATTGTTCTTCCTCCTACATTCCTCCAGGTCAGAACCTTTATGTTCCATGGTATAAATTGCTCTAAAGCTCTAAAACCCTACCTTTCTTGCTCCTTATACTTAGGGTTTGCTCATTTGATGAAGAAAGGTATTAGATGGACGAGTTCACAGCTTATGCTTGGATTTTCCACCCTACCTACTCGTGTTTTTTTTTCTTTTTGGGATTTTATCTTCTAATTAGAGGCAAGTTTTACAACTTGTTCCACGTTTATTGCTTACCATAAGCTTGCTAGCTCATGTTCTTGCTTTTAAATGATGATCCATGCACTAAAAAGCTATGCTTGACTTGGATTTCAATTTTTATAATGCGCCCTACTCTGATTTCAGTTCAAGATGAACATGTGATCATGTTTACATTATTCCTAAGATATAATATGACTTGGATCAGGTTGGTTTGACAACTGATGATGCTAAATACCTATCAACCAATGGTCAATTTAAGGGTTTAAGGATGATTTCTTCTATAAACACATGACTGAATGGTGGTACCATTGCAACAACTGATGGTGTTGTCTTCATGACAGCTGATGGTGGTGACCAAGGGTGTCAACTTACGTTCACCCCTTAGGTTAGGTGTTGGCCCAATTAGAATCTTAGTGATTAACAACTAAGTACCCTAATGATGCTATCAATCAATGGTGATATTAGTTTGATATTCGATGGTGATTAATGAATATAGTGTTGATCTAATAACCTATGGTGACTTAATGGTCACTACTGATGGTGGATCAGGTCTCCACAACCTATGGTGAGCTAAGCATGTAGTTGTAGCATTATTTAATCCTTAACCCAATGGTTTCTTGGGTCATTTGATGCTATGGTCGAACCTATACTCCAATTGATGGTTTTAACATATGAACTTGACCTAATGGTTAAGATTTAATGTTTCTTCATCCAATAAATTAGAATGATGCCTAAATGTAATATGTTGGCCCTAATAAAGTGATTTAAATGGTTTCCATTATGAGATCAACTTCATAAGCTCATTTATTGACGACTTGTTTTAAATAAACAATCGCTTGTGGGTTTTACCCTACTCTCAATGGAACTTTTTACATTGTTAATTAAGGGATGTATAGGGTTAGATGGTGACTCTTTCTAAATCACAACTCAATGACTTCATAGGTGGTTTTTTCAAGATGTTTACTTATGTAAACGACCAATGGCTTTACCTTTTCAACATTTAATGGTTAGAAGTTGATGCCTCAATATTCCCATTGTTTTGGGTGAAGCCTATAGTGTAATGTTAGGATTCTAATGATGATAATTTGATGGTTCAATGACTTAAACTTGTAGTCTTACCCTTACCCTCGTATGATTACGATTGATAATCACCATAATGAATTAGTGGGTAACCCTAATGAGGTATAGCTTGTTATACCTAGCTTTAATATAGCTAAATGATGGTAATTGGGTATGAATAGTCCTTGAATGACTAATAAAATCATGGAGTACTCTCTTAGTGTTGTTGAAATCCTAGTGTGCTATAACCCGATGGTTACACCAAGATTAATGTGTAGATTCATACTTGAGAATAGTATGGAATGTGATGGTGATGCTTCACTTTATGCATCCATGATCCAATGGGGACACCGTGAGTTAGGGTTTGGGTATGAGTGCTAATTAGTAACATTAATATAATTTATCTTGTTGAACCTAACTCTAATGTAAATAGATAAAGATGAGTATTCATGTTTAATCTTCTTATATGATGGCATGATGGTGAAATAACCTCCTTAATATGATCATAACCTTAATGTGTTAGTTGGTGGTTATCATAGCTACATGGTTGATACTTTCTTATGCTAAACATGTGCATTATGAATATGATGAGGGTTAATCATATCTAGATTCCTTGCATGTTGATGTAATAAAGGAATATTCTTAATGTTAATATAACCCTACTATGATTGTTTATGAATATCTCCTAGCTCATTAATGCAATATTGTGTTGATCTGGAATATTATATGCAAGTGATGTTGTTGGGCCTTGTTATAAGGCATGCAAAGATAATGATGATCTTGTAGGGAATAGTATGATGGTCTTAATGACCTTTGGGCATGATTGATCCCTAAATGAGGTGTAATCCTCTTGTGTTGATAAGGGTTGATACCCTGTGATATTGTGAAAAGGATTTATATCTTGTGATAGTATGATGACAACTGTAGCCTAATGAATGGTAAGTGAATAGTACCATGTGATGATGAGATGAGAAATTATGTTTCACACATTTTATATCTTTTGAAGTTGTGATATTTATATGCTTAATAGAAGTGAATTAGGGTTTGTATGCCCACTTGTTTGATGCAACATTAATTCACCCAATTGGCATAACTAATCAAGTGAAACTCTAATCATGTAGTGCCCTATGCCATAGATCCATCTGAGTGTTAGAACTTGCCATATGGTGAAACAAGTATTCTTAAGGGAAATTTGGAGCACATACTATTGAGTATGTGGGGTGCTTGTCATCTAGAAACCAAGTGTTTAGGGAGGATGAATGCGGTCATACCTAGCCCTCAGTTTGAAAATGGTTGCAGTTGTGTCTTAGTGATTATATATGTGATGAGATTGGAGGATAACTACGGTTGTACCTTGGATGGTAGGGTATGCGTACCCACCTCCTTTCACTAGTGTCATGACCTGTACCAAGGACGGACTAGGCTACTAGTAGCTTGACCTTATGTGTCTCTATGGCAGACACGTACTGACTGGGGGCGAAGAAGATCTTAGGAGTCTAACTCTTCCTAGATCTTGTATGGCACTAACTACTACCAAACGGCGGTCAGTTGGAACTTGAGTGGTATCCTCAAATTCCTCAAGGTTTAATAAAAGATGTAATAGAGCCGTGTAGTATATTTGTTTAGGGTTATACATGATGTTTCACATTGGATGATAACCCTTGTTTGTTATCTTTAGATAAAGATGATGCTTAGTGAAATTAAGAGATAGTAGATATACTTAGGTTGTGGATATGCTTAAGATTGTATATGATTACATACAGTAGCTATGCTTATGTTGATAACTATACTTCTACTACTGATTATAATCATGATGCTAGCTATCTCATGTTGTTAGTTATGTTTAGTATGCTAGCCATGCCTTTATAACTAGAGATGCATATAATGCGAATCATACTTATCTAGATAGTTGTGCTTATGTTGTTAGCTTTTCTTATGATGTTGATATGTTCAACCTATTATATATGTTGATATTGTTAGCTATGCATATGGTACTAGACTTATTCATGATGTTAGAGATGCTCATGCTGCTAGACTCCTTATACTATTAATAGGGATATGAGAATAGTTTGGCTAATGAAGATAGTTATTATCTGCTCCTTTATGTATTTTGTTAATCATCAGTGTTGTTGAGCTTATTTTTTATATATGATTAAACTGCTTAAACTGTCTCATTACCTAAAAATGTTGGAATTAATAAATGTTGTTGGAAGTTATATCTCTTACTGGGACATGGGTCTCACCCTTGTGGTTCGCCATATTTTTTTAGGTAATCGAGAGTGACGAAAACAAACCTATGGCAGCAAAGAGGAGCTATAGTAATAAATCTTTGAGAAAGTTGATTAGATGTCTAGTGTGTCCTAGAGTCATCCTTGTATTATCAGGTCTGGGTAGGAAAAGTTTGTATATGGAGATTCAAATGAATCAGAATTTTTTTAGTATGTTAATGTTTGTTGTGTAGCATATACAATGTACATAGTTGTGGCTAAGGAGATAGAACAATTTGTATCAAATTCTTGGCATAGTATGGATATAAGAAAGATGTTGGGCTCTTATGTAGATGTTTCTGAGCGAGTGTTGATGTTGAAATTGGTTTTAATTTACCCATATTTTTGGGTATGTGGTTAATTGATGATTGATTGTGTTGTATGTTTTGAATAATCTTGTTAAGTGTAACAGGCTCTTACAAACACCTTGTATCATTTCATATACACCATACCAATCACTAGTTATGTTATTCATTCCACCTACATGGTTAGGGTTATACAAGTAGGAGAGAGAGAACATTAACTCATGCTATTTATTCAAGCAAGCTCCACAAGTACACCATACACTTGAAATTAGGATTAGGGTTTCTCATATAACTGATTAGGGTTTCCATGTCAATACTTGTTATTAAAACCCTAGGCACATCACTCCCCATATTCTTAGATCTCATTAGGGTTAAGAATCATTATTGTCATGATTAGTTAATCATTCAAAACATAACTATTTATCGACCATACAAGAGCCAAGATGTAGCAACCATCACTACCTACACAAGTGTAGTGACCACTCAAAGCTCAAGGTGTAGTGACCAAACAAAACACAAGGTGTAGTGACCAAACAAAACACAAGGTGTAGTGACCATAATCATACATGTATCGAACAAACACTATATCAACACTTTGTTGTGACCAAACCAAGCACATGTAGGGACCAACCAACCAAATCATGTGTTGTGACCTAAAGAAAAGCATTTTAGATACCCAACTCAAGCTAAACCATGTGTAGTAACCACATTCTAGGATTAGGGTTGTTGTGCCCACAACACATCAACAAGTGTGTACCGACCTCAAGCACTAAAGTGAGTGTAGCGACCACAAGGTCGGCCCACTCCAAACAACACATAACCAACTCCAAAAAAGAACTAAACCACAATCAAAATAGATGATAAACATCAAGAAAACTTAAGCATCATCAAGGGGGAAAACTCCATGCAAAGATGGTCATCAAAACCTTAAAACCAATGTCGTAAGGTAAACATGGAAACCCATGATAATAGAAGGAAAACCATGTGCATAAATCATGTAAACCAAAGATCAAAACCTCTAACATCATATGATGATCGAAACATAACATGGTGATATAACCAAGGATCAAGATTCATGTAGAAACAACAACTCCACCATCACTTAGAAATCAGGTGCATGAATTAGAGTTTAGGAGAAAGAGTAATCTATATAAGAACTTTTCAAAATCTTAAAACCCTAGATCATGATTACATCATCTAGCATCTTAGTGTCATATATTAGAGATGAAATCAAAAACATGTAAGCAAGATAATGGTACAATAATAGAATAGGGGAAAGTTATATAACCCACCTTAAGATGAAGATCAAGCTCCAAAGCCACATGCTCCAAGAGAGAAGAGGAACTCCAACTTGGATCAACTCCACAGCTAACAAGGTCACATCAAGAAGAAGAAAAACATATAAAGGTAAAAGGAAATCTCAATATGAAGAAAGCTCAAACCCTAGGCCTCAAAAGAGAGAAGAAAGAATATAGAAGCAAGAAGAAGGAGGAAGCTTCATCTCACTTAGGTACTCTTGTGGTCAAACCATAGTCTCCAACCTCTATGGAGAGAAGCTCCTCAAGATAGCCACCATGGTGATCCGTAGTCTCATGACCAAGAAGAGAAAGGAAGGTAGGGTTCAAAGTAAAAATGAGATCAAAGGTAGATAACAACTTACCAAGAAAGAAGATCACTAAGAGTCACCACAAAGAAGATGATCAAGCTCAAGATAACCAGATGCAAGAGAAGACCGGCCACCAAGCTCCAAGATCATCACCTTCTCTTGCTCCACCAAGCTCAAAGCTGAACACAAGGGAGAAGAGAGGAAGAAGAGCTAAAATAAATACTTGCATGTAAAAGAGCGGGTTTATATACTCAAGTGGGTAGGAGAGAGGTAAGGATCATGAGGTGTCAAGAAGTTAGAGAATCAAAAGGACATTTTTCCAACAAATTATTGGCCATGAAACCACTATAGACATGAATACAAGAAAGGGTGATAAAAAAGGTAGTGTAGCGACCACTTAGGTCCACTACACCCCAAGGGTGCAATAGAACCAAAGGAACACCATGTAGCGAATGCTACACTAGGTCACCAAAGCCAAATGGTCACAACACTCCCTCAAAGCCAAACCCTAGAGACCCAAAACACAAGGAACAGATCATCAAGGTCTTAACAAACATAAACTGAGGGAAGTGTTGCGGTCGCAACACCTCAAGACTAACACACAACGTCAAAACACGATCACACTCAAGCATCCATGCAAAGCCATGCAAACCTTAATGTTATCTCATGATGCCATCTCATCAACCAAGGTCCAATAAGGATCCCCTAAGCATAATTCTCTCTCTCTCATTATGCTAAGGCACAACCTACTTGTGAAAAATTACAAGATAGACCCTCAACATGGGTAAATTGCAACTTGGTCCAAAAGAAGCATTACTTGCTCAAACATCAACCAAATAGGACCAAACTAAAAACATAAAATTGTCACATGTTGTTAAGGCATATAAAGATATTTGATTAAGGTTTAAGCATCTTATTAGGAAAAGTAAGGAGAACCAAGCACTAAGCTAGGTCAGGGGTCTTACAAAATTCACCTCCAAGGAACAACAAAAACAACCCTCAGGGATGACACCCACCAGTGAAGAGGCATTCTAGTTGAGTCTTAGCCATGATTTTGTGGATATTGGGGATGCTAATCAAGTATTTTAAGGTACCATACATTTATATGTACATCCCATTAAAACTTTGATGACTTTATATCTTCAAATACCTTTATATCCTCTAAGCTTATTGAGATGTTAGAATTAGAACCCACATATATTGAATATATTCTTGAGGTTCATACTATTGGTGATATGCCCTGAGAGCCAATCATATGATGATTGTAATGGCATATCTTGTAATCACTTTGATTGTTCATAAAGGCATTTCCAATTATTATGTTTATTTCTATATGGGATAATGAATAAATGTTATTATTTCCTATGAATGTATGATTCAATGTCTTGTGCATTTAGGTTGAGGTCCTAATCATGAGATCATGTGTATGTTTAGAGTATCATTCTTGTATGAGTCCTTGGTTAGATATTATTGTGGAAATTAGGACAACAATAATAAATTAAGATTAAAATGTGTTTTGATGGATGAGTACATCTCATTCGTCATGATATTGGATATCAAATCAAACACGTAGGTACTTGTTATGCACATGTGTACAGGATAGACCCACTTTGAGTGTAATCATGGAAGCCAATATGTCGGCCAAAATCACATATCAATGTGACAGTAGTGATTGTGGTCCTTAGACCTGAAGTCACTACAAAAATTGCATGTTGTTCAATGTGGTTTAACACTACTCAACGTGTCCTTGAAAAGGGATAATGTACAAGTAGTGCTTAGGTGCATTGTGACACATGTGGATTGTTGTGATTGATGTATATGGAAATTTTCCCTCACATTGAAGAGATATCCTAGCCACTTGATGAGTTAGGCTATGAAATACATGGCCATGATATTGTGAGTCAATATATGATATTTATCTCATGTGTATCTCAATCATCTACTTTAGATCAAGGAACAAAGATTGAACATTAAGAGGATGACATTTTCATGCTTTGCATTCAATCTGGATAACAGACAAAGGGATTCTACAATCATGTAACATTAGTCAAATACTAGGTATAGTTGTTCTCCAAAATCTCCAATTACTTAGGTAGAAATGAATTTGTGTTGGATACCAATCATTGCTCATGAAATCATAATTTGATTATGAATATCACTACCAACATAATTTGGATCCTACAAGGTCACACACATAAGATGCATTGGAATAGGAGAATTCTTTTGAGTCAAATTGATTACGAAAACATTAAGTAATAAATTATAATAATATTGGAATAAATATAAGTTAATTGGTTAAAATATTTAAGGAAATTAATTAGATTTAAATTTTTTACTTATATGATAAGTCCACAGGCTAACCCGAGCGATCAGATAGAGTCAGGTGACAAAAAAATTAGTTAATTGATTGATTGACTAATTATCTAAATAATTAGCAGTATGATTCCAAAATATTATAATTACCTTTTTGGGAGTCCACAAGTGACTTTAAATGTAGTCACAATCTTTCATTTCCTAGTGTTTTTAGGAAACCATGCTTCATTTCCTCTCATATCTATAGGGCTATGACATGCAGATTTCAGACACACTCTTGTACATGAACCCTAGACATCATCATCCCAGAGAGAGACTACGACACTAGAACATCATCAAGCAAAGGCTTCTTGTAATGACCCCACTTTTGTGTGCCCCTTGGTTAAGAGAGGACCTTTAAGTCGATGATCATTACCTAAATTTTCTAAGATCAGATTTTAGATAATAAAGATAATAGTAAATAACTTCCATTAATTTGAACTTAAATGAATACATACATTGAATTATACTCCTCTAAGGAGTTACATGAATTCCTTAGAAGAAACTAAATTATACATATGAGTAGAAATACCAAACTATCTAGCAAAATCCCCCCTGGCACAACTTTAGTATCTTCAATAACTTTCATCTTTATCCTCTTGTCCTTTATCATGTGTATGATATACCTAAAATGTCAAAAAATAAAATGTGGTCAACATATTTCTATAATGGTATGTGGGTTCATCTAAAACTTCACTTGTATATATATGCAACAATCATTTAATGGCTAATATGAACTTGTATTTTCTTTCATATTCTAACCCATGGTTGGTATGCCCTCTCGTGTGTAATGTTTGTCCATCATTAGACTTATGTGTATTACCCCTTACTGGGTGAAAACCAAGGTTTAGAATATTTTACATATATATGTGATATTCATAGGGAATTTATAGTTGGAAATAAATAAGAATCAAATATTTATCATTCATTCAATATTTGAGAAATAAGAATCAAATATTTTAAAGTGTAACCACGTATTTGATAAATTTCATAATTCGATACATGTATTCTTAAGTGTAACCATGTACCTTATTGAAAAACCATGTAGTATACTTCAAGTAAGCAATCCAATCAACATTTCCAACCAACCAATCATTCAATCAACATTATCTGCATATAGGTATACTATATGTGTCACCATACATTCATAACATACAAATCGGACCTAACCTAAGTCTTAGACTAAGGTTTAGGGTTATATTAGGGTTGAACATTAGGATTAGGCCCGAAACCCCAAAGTTAACTTATCATGAGTCATAAGGATTACAAACCATAATTGAGCATTAGATGAACTCTAATTGTGATTTATTCTAATTATCACATTATGAATATATTAAGTTACAGATCCAATTATCAATATTTTTCATCATCAAACCCTAATGATCTCATTAATGACTTACAAAGTATAATAATAATCATTATTGACTATATTAAATTCATGACATTGGGATATCAATCATTATCGGAATATGTCTATATTAATCGTGTTTAACATGATTAATATCATGTTTACCAAATACTATGGTTTGTATGCATAAATCATTCTATATACATATATTATCTGTATTTTTGGAACTATGATTAGAATCATGTTTTTAAAGTATTTTATTTATATTCTACTCATTTTCTTGAGAAATTTCATGTATAGGTTTGACATTATATGATCTACCAGTCAATTTCTATAATATTTGCAAGATATATCTGTTTGAACCAATCATCTACGATTGCTTCATTAATTAATCAAATATCCACACCATACATGCAAGACCCATCTTGCTAGTGAGAATTTTCCATATTGGCTCATCATTCCACGTGGTCCAACTCTTGATAATAGGCCAAAAAGACTGAAGTACCCTCACACAGTGATTTTGGATATCATGTAGCTAGGGGTCAATTTGGTCTTTCTGACCCCATGCCTTCTTCTACCTTACCAGGTAGCTCATCCCTGCCATGGGAGAAGCCTCCTCATGGCTTAAGACCATTCTCCTAGTGTAATGACCCCATTTCCCAGTAACCCCCAATTAAGGAAGACCAGAAAGCCATAACCGCTATCCCAAAATAGGATTAATGGTTTTGCAAATAATAAAAAATAACTAATAAATTCTACCAAAGACTAAGCTTAAAATAGGATAAAAATTTTACTTTTCACATACCTTTCAAAAATAGGAATCTAGAACTTTACCCATTGTAGATTTCTGTCTAATTAAATCCTCCTTTAATAGATTAATTATATTCTTCACAAATTATACTTTATTGTTTTTCCACTTTCAAATATTTATAAAATGCTGACAAATAAAACATCGGTCAGTATAAATGAATATATTGGTATGTGGTGACAACCAAAACATTGCACATATGTTCTAACAACCTAATCATATCAAATAGTTGTTAACAATGCAAGATTACATTTTTCAATATGACTTCCCAATCACTTTTACTTATCCTTTGGGATACCCTCTCTTAGGATTTAGTCCTTGAAAGTGAATTTTGGCTACCTTCTCCATCCTGAGCTTGGTACCTAGTGGGTCACCTCTCTGGGTGCTCGATGGTCTTTCCTATGGGGCTTGACCACCTCTGACCTTCCCTCTGGGGCTTGGTCTCTTATCTTACATCCCCATATGGTAGGTAGGTTTGGGCAAGTCATATGTATACTTAAATTGTGATAGTCATATTCACTTTAAAGATTGCAGAAATAAAATAATCCAAGTAGTTATTTCCATGCAATCAGTGAAATGTTAGAAAACACCAAGAAACTAAAGCATGTAATCATAATTAAAAACATACTTGATTTGGAGATACATTTTATTGGGGAAATTTCATCTCAAACCATATAAACCCAAAAAATGGGGTTGTAACATCCTTCCCCTCTTATAGGAATTTTGCCCTCAAAATTCCACCAAATAAACAAACAATCAGGATAATACTTTCCTGTGTCCATAATTACCTCCTATGTGGCTTCATCCTCTCCATGGTGCTTCCAAAGAACCTCTATCATCTCTATATTCTTACATCTAAATTCTTTCATCTTGGTATCTAGAATCCTCACAGGTACTCAGGATATGTTAGCCTCCCTTAGAGCTCAATAGGTTCATTGCTCATCACATGGCTCGGGTACATCACATAGTGCTCTAGAGAAAATACATGGAACACATCATACATCATAATATCCTAAGGGGTAAGGCTAAACATAAGCAACTCCACCAATCCATCTTCAAATGGACCCATGTATCAGGGACTCAACTTTCTTAGATATAGGTCAGAGGGGTTAGATTTTAAAAAATGCATGCTCACCCATAGTGAACTGCAAGTCAGTCTACTTCACATCAGCACGTGACTCATGTCAATCATGGGCTTTCACATCCATTGCTCAATCAAAGTGACTTCATCTACATACATTGTGGTTTCTCTGAACCTCACAAGGTCCTCTCACCGACATCACCCTAGTGAAGTAGTGACTAACACGACCTCCCTTAAAGAGCTTCATACATCCTTATACTGGCTTTGGTGGTTGTCATAACAAGCAAACTCTACTAGGGGCAAGTACTACTCCTACGATCCACCCCAAATGAGCACTAATGCTCTCATCAGATCTTCTATAGTTTGAATCATACTCACTTGACTGTCCATCAGTCAAGGGGTGATATGTTGTACTAAACTTCAATCTAGTATCAATCTCTTCATGTACCTACTTCCACAACATGGAAGTGAACTTGAGTTCATGCTCAAGATATTCGAACTCGTATCACTACGTAGTTGAACTATCTCTCTCTCTCATATATATATGGTTCAACCAGATCTGTCACACTAGCAGTGCTCTTTTAGGAAAGAGAATGTATCGACTTGGTAAGGTGATCTACCATAACCCATATTGCATCATGACCTCTCTTGGTCCAGGGGAGACCCACCACAATGTTCATGGTGATCTTCTCCCATTCCCTCTCGGGGACTCCTCATTATTTGTAGCAATCCACTTAGTTACTGGTGTTTGGCCTTCACCATCTGGCAACTAGCCACATATGCCACTATATCTCTTTTCATTCCAAGCCACCAAAAGTACCGCTGTAAACCTTAACTATCTTGGTAGTACCAGGGTGTGCGGTGTTCCTAGAATCATGGGCTTCCTAAAAGATATGATTCTTTCAAAGGAAAATCCTAAGAAACCATAAAACACTCTAGCAGTGGATTTCACCACCTGCTTTTCCTGAGTGGTGTATCTGAGGGTTCCCCTAACAAACCTTTCATCTTGTCAAGCTCTAGGCTAACCGTTCAACCATTAACTCGACCAATAGGTCTGCTTGCATCTAGATGTTAGCCACATATGTCTAGTCTTCTAATAGTTCCAGTGTCCACCTAGCAACTTCTTATCCAACCCTTTCCACTGGCTAAACAAGACAACTGTACACCTGAGTTGTGTCTTGACTAAGAGTATCTGTTACCACAATAGCTTCCTTATGTTCTAGGTGATGGTGAAGACATAACCTTCATATACTCCACTCATCATCTTGTCTTGGGTTTAGGTATCTCCGACTCAGGAAAACTTCAAGTGCTTGCATCCATCATCTTGATTATCACACCCAAACTTTAACTCATAAAATTCAACCTGCTCTTGACAAGCATGCCCTCATATGATTATTACCTTAGCTCATATATGCTTTCACACCATCTATCCAAAATACTTCTAAAAGGGTGTGGTACTTCCTCTATCCTCATACATCATAGAAATGTTTCAACCCATATCACCTTTATCCTTAGTATATGTCATGCATGTTTCCCTATCTCTCACACCCATAATGAGAGGAAATAAGCATTTGGCTGCAGTCCAATTACTGAGGTCATCCCATTCTAAGAGTAGAGATGGTGCATCACACATCACCATTACATTTTCCAATCTAGGTTGAAACATACTTCACACGTCTCCACACCATGAATATCTCCAATCTATGCTACATCCATGGAAAGGCTATTCCCAAACACTTTTGGGTTCTTACATTACTCATATATACAATCCTTAGTAATCTCTTCAAGGTCTCCAAGGCACCAGTATTTTCTGGGTGATCTTTACCTTATGCATCTAGGTAGTGCCTCTCACATTTACCCCTTAGGTCCCATGAACTCATGAAGGTGGCCAACCTCCTAACCCATGGGCCTCAGGGAAAGGTAGTTGTTACCTCCCTACCCTATGGTCATGTGCATTTAGGGAACAAACAACTTCTACTCCCATTGGTCTTATCCCCCCTTGACCTTAGTATTGACTTAGGATTCTACTGTAGCTCGTGGTTCCTTTGTTGATACTCAAGAACATCTCATCCTTGAATCCTCACCTGAATTTCCATCATCTCTCTGGGCACTCATGGTTAATCTTACACCCCTTCATAGGATTCATGGAGACCTACCCATCTCGGTATGGCCCCATACATGTTACCTCCATGGCAACATATCCTCATGCCCCTTACAGATGGTCACACATGGGTCTATAGATTCATGCTCATACTATGTGCTATTTATCTCATCAAGCTCTTATAAGTGATCTCTTAAGGTTACCTCACACCTAAGTAAGAGTTGGTGCTCACCCCAACATGAAGGGTCCTTTCCCAGGATAGGAGAAACTATCTCTTGATATCCACAGAGATCACAAAACGTCCTTGCATCCAAATCTTGTAACATAATGTATATATATATATATATATATATTTGCTCAGTAAGCCCCTACTCCTTTATTGAACCAAAGGAAATGTACAGAGTTCGGATATATAGGCAGAAAAAACTTATACATCAAAAAGAAAAACAAGAAACAGAAAGAACATCTATCTATCTGTGCTATCTATCTGTACATAGAGACTATGTCTTTGACATATCTACATCAGCTGATGGAATCTTTATTTCTATCTCTAAAGATCTTGCTGTTTCTCTCCAGCCATATAGCATGAATAACTGCCAAGGTCCCCAGCTGATGCTTCTTTGAAATATTTAGAACACAATCTTCCAGCTTTCTAGGAATAACTCCAGTACAGCAGCTTTCCTTCGCTTCTCTCCAAAGGTCTTTAGCAAACGAACACTCAAAGAACAGATGCTTACTAGATTCAGTGCTATCCTCGCATAAATTGCATCTAGAAACCATCTGAATCCCACAGATTTGAAGATGATCCACAGTAGGTAGCCTATCCAGAAAAAGCTTCCAAGCAGTAATAACCATATTCCTAGGATGATCGAATCTCCAGAGCCACTTAGTCCAGTAAGGAATAGGACTCTCATGCCTGACAATATCCCAGGCCTCTTTAATTCTAATAGAAACTTTACCATTGACAGTTAAGCTATCTTCAGAATGCAGCTTAATATTCGACTCAGCAAGAAACTTGTTAAGCTCATTGAATCTTCTCTTGTCCGGCACAGACCATTTACCATCTTTAATAATGTTACTGAGCAAACCAAAGCTACTGAAACCAATCCTCATGATATTCTTCTTATCAATACAATCACTGGGGAATTTGTTACCAGGAATCCAAGGATCCTTCCAGATCCTCAAGCTGCAACCATCACCAATAGTGATCTTAATCATAGGCATCAGATAACATCTTTGATCTAGGATATGCCTCCACATCCAGGAGCAGTTGCTCTTCAAACCACAAGACCAAAAGGTATCCTTCGACATATACTTCTCATTAAGCCATTTAACCCATAGAGTGTCCTTTTTAGAAGCCACATCCTAGGCCCTCATAAACAGACCCACCCTGTTAGTATCCTCCACTCTTCTAATACCCAAACCCCCCTCCTTTTTGGGTCTACAAACAAGGCTCCATTTAACAAGATGAATCTTCTTATCCATACTTGGACCACCCCACACAAAATTCCTACAGATAGAATTGATTTGCTTCATAATGTCCAAGGGAAGAGGAAAAGTCGAAGACCAGAACAAATGAAGAGCACTAAGCGTGGATATCACTAGCTCCACTCTGCCTCCAAAGGATAGAGACTTCATCTTCCAATTCTCCAACTTCCTTCTAATCTTGTCAATAAGAGGTAAACAAAACGAGCTTTTAAGCTTACCACAAAACAAGGGAAGCCCCAGGTATCTCATAGGAAAGAAACCTTTAGCAATGTTAAGGACATAAGAAATCCTGTCAGAATCCACACCTTCGCTACAAAACACATTGCTCTTATCAGTATTCATAATCAGGCCTGAAGCCTTACCAAAGAAATCCATAAGATTCCTAATATGAGCAGCATTCTTCTCATCCCCTTTAGTGAAAATCATGACATCATCCGCAAATAAGATGTGAGATATGTTAGTGTTTCCAGCTTTAATCAGATTTATAATTCCATCCTCCACAGCTTTATTCATCATGGCAGTGAAGCCTTCCATGGCAATAACAAACAAGGAAGGAGCAAGTGGGTCCCCTTGCCTGATACCATTAGAGGGATAAATCACCTGAGAGGGAGACCCATTAACCAGCACATGTAAACTAGTCGAGGAAAAAATAGTATGAATCCAATCAATCCAGCAGGACGGAAAGTTCATATTCTTTACAACTTTAAAAAGAAAAGACCACCTTATAGAGTCATAGGCCTTAGTGAGATCAGCTTTAATACAAATCTTATCTTCCCCATTCATTCTGTTGAAATCACTGACCAACTCATTAGACAGAAGAAGAGCATCAGCAATATTACGCCCTTTAACAAAAGCCACTTGATTTTGACTAATAAGAGAAGGAAGCACCACCTGAAGTCTGTTAGAAAGAACTTTAGAAATGATCTTATACAAAAAATTACATAGGGCAATCGGCCTCCAGTCCTTAATGCAACTAGCTTCAGGCACTTTAGGAATAAGAGATATATAGGCTTTATTGATTTCTTTTAGCATTCTGTTGCTACTAAAAAAATTCTGAACAGCCAAAGTAACTTCTGAACCAATGATATCCCAGGTGTTCTTAAAGAAATGCCCATTCAAACCATCATGTCCAGGAGCACGATCCCCATCAGCCTCCTTAATGACTCTTTCCACTTCTTCCTTGGTAACAAAACTTCTTAACATCTCGAACTGATCAGCAGAAATAGAAGGAAGCTTCCAATTCTCATCCCAAGGAGTATCATCATCCTCAAAGTACTTATTGAAAATATCATTATAATAACTATGAATATGCTCAGAGATCTCACCCTCCTCATACCTGATCTCCCCCTTTAAGTTCATACAACGAATATGGTTTCTAGAAGCCCTGGATTTGATGCTATTATAGAAAAAACTGGTGCTTTTATCACCCATTTTTAACCAGTTGACCCTAGACACCTGTTTAGCAAAGGATTCTTCTAACTCAGCAGCTTTCAAGGCTTGTTCCCTTTTCTCATTAGCATGCTCCCTCAAACACAGATTATCAGGGTTCAGATCAGCAATTTTAGCTGCTTTAGTTGCTTCAAAATCCATAACTTTAGTACGATCAGGGATATTACCAAAAACATCTTTGTTCCACTTGACCAACTTGTTTTTAACATTCTTCAACTTCTTGACGATTCTGAACATAGGGCATCCATCTACTTTGATACTCCAAGCTTCTTTAACAACATCTTTGAAATCCAGATGTTCAATCCAAGCATTGATGAATTTGAAGTATCCCCTTCTTTTTTTGAGACTCTTGCCTAGTCTCACAACCACCTGCCTATGATCACTATAGATCGTACTTTGGATATCACCCCACTTATCTTTGAAAACATTGTTAAACTCCCCATTAAACAACACCCTATCAATCTTAGACAGAATGAGGTTATCTCCTTTTTGCCTGTTGTCCCAAGTATAGAAAGCCCCTTTAAGCTCCATTTCCATCAAATCAGTATGAGAAAAGATATCATTGAAGTCATTCATAGCTCTGACAGAATAAAAACCTCTTCCTTTCCTTTCATTAGTAAACATGATAGCATTAAAATCTCCAACCAAAATCCAAGGATCAAGCATCCCTTTATGAAGACTTTTAATATCATTCCACAGATCAATTCTTTTCCTCTCTTCATTTTGATCATAAACGGCAGTAAGATAGAAGATACAATCTTTATATTCAACACAACAATGAATAAGTTGGTCAGTCTCCTTGATTTTCACTATCTTCACCCAATCCTGGTCCCAAAGAATCACAATCCTCCCCAAGGGGTGAGCCATGTGATTAGAGCACCAATTTTTGTTATTCCAGATTTTGTCAATAACCTTCACAACCTTATTATATCTCACTTTAGTCTCAATAAGAATGTTGATAGGAAGATGGTAATGACTAATAATTTCCTTCAATTTCCCCTGGTGTCCTGGTGCATTCAAGCCACGGACATTCCGGGCAAAAACACCAAGATTATCACCCATTAGAACTAGCTTTGACTGGTACCCTGCCAGCCTCAGTTACCTGTCCTTCCTCAACTTCCTCCCCCAGCAGGTCAAACATATTCACAGAAACATCACTTACAATCTCCTTAGCAAACGACACACTTTTGTTACTTTTTTTTCTGCTGGTTTTTGCTTTTCCCTTTTATAGTAAGAAATCCCTCTCTGTCCTTCATCTGCTTTTTGAGGTTCAGCTTGCTATCCAGGACATCTCCCATTTCCGCTGGTATGGAATAGCTATTAGAGCTCTTAGTACTCAGTATCGGGATTCTACTGCCTTGACTAGGAACACTTCCAAAGTCTCTTTTACTTGAGACACTACCTCCTGATCCCACCGAAGATTCTTTCACCAGGAGTGATATATTGCTCTCAGGAATAGGAATTCGTCTCTCCCCTTTGTTCTCAGCTTGGACAACACCACTGTTATCTCCATCACTTTGCATATTTAAACCTTTCAGACTACTCATAGCTATATCCGTGCAAACCTTATCTCCCTTAACATCCTTGTTAGTAGAGCCATCCACAACTTCCACAGATACATCCTGCACAAACTCCAGAACATTCACCACCACAGAACCAGCCTGTACAGAAGAAGAAGGACCATGCTTCTTAGGAATCCACTCCTTCTTGTTAGTCGAATCAGCACACGATCCCGATTCATGACCAAAACAACTGCATTTCGTGCAAATTTCCGGAATCCACTCATAGACCACTTCGACAACATCTCGATGCTTTAGATCACTGCGCAGAACAATCTCCTTGGGAAACGAATAGCCATTAGACACAACTACCTGAATTCGGGCAAAATCCAGCCTAGCCATCGCCTTGGTAGCAAAATCAGAGCAAAGAGGCCTTCCTATGAAGCTTCCCAGTAACCCTAACATATCGCTATCCCAGAATTCCAGCGGTAGATTCGGGAATCTGATCCACATCGGGATCTCCATCAACTTCTGCTTCTCTAGTGGTTCTCCTAACTCCCATTTCTTCAGTAGCAAAGGCTTACCTCCTACAAACCACGACCCTCCCTCGACCGCCGTTTTCAGATCCTCCTCTTCCTTGAATTTGACTATAAAGAAGCTTTTATTCCTTGGAATAATTTCAAAAGACGATTTCGGTTTCCATACCGTCTCAAAATGCCGCACCAAGGTCGGCCAGTGAGGCTTCAATCCGACGATGTAACCGGCTGCAGAATTATTCCATTTCTTCGCAATGTCAATCGACTTCTCCCGCCTATACCTCAACTACCCGTCCACAACCTCCGGCCGGGTGTACTTCAAGGCAGTGTTCTCCCTTTGCTTCAAATCAGTGAACAGCTCCGTCCATGCCCGCTCCGAACCAGCGACACCGACGTTCTCCTTGATAGAAAAGCAACAAGGACTCGTCGTGGGGGGAATCTGAGGCCGTCGCCATGGGCCATCCGAGGTTCTCCCCGTCGTCGCCCCTCCGTTCGCCCTTTTCGCTTCTTTGAACGCTCCTCCCGCCATCAGTTTCAATTGAAGAACATCACACAATGTATATGCATAGATCCTATATGGATACCGATACACCTGGCTAGCAAGGAGACAAACCATCAAACCATTCTAAGTCTCTTGGTAAGTCATACTTATTCATTTTTCCTCAAGGTTGTAACAATATCATACATGCATATGTCACCAACCTGTATGAGTGGTTCATCAAACATATATCACAGTTCAAGTGGGGTTTCTTTTGCTCTAAAACATGGGGGGTGCCATGCTCAATTTCTATGAACTCATACAGCCTCATGAGCATCATGTGCACCAGGTACAACTACTTCCCCTCTTTATCCCAGGAACCCTAGGTTGACCTCTTATGCATCACCTATCTAACTGCATGCTCCGATGTCTAACCAAGAATTAAACCTATACAAGATAGGGCATATATTTCCTAACACTCTTCCATATGAACAACCCTTAGAGACCTACATAGGGACAACCAACTAGGTGTGAGGCCTCACAACTTATTACCATACCATACCTCTTCATGGTCTATGGAACTCTACTTCCTACACCTAAGAGGTGGGCACTTATATCATCTGTATATCTGCACCTGAAGCCTCTTTCTCTTTTCCAGGGTTTGGTTCCTTCAAAAGCATCCATGGTACAACAAGCCTGTAAGAATTGTACATGAGGTCATCACATACATCTACTCAGGGTCAGATATTCTAGGCCGTATTATACCAAACTTCTCATGATTCATCATGTCTTAGATTCTAGATTTCCAACCTTCTTCCTTAGAGTCTCACACTCGCTCTAGAGATAACCCTATAATTGGTCCTACCATTGGAGGTTCTCTCTCAGAAGATGTGTCAAGCTCTTAAGGATACACATCTATCCCTACCTGGTGAAACATACTATCGAAACTTATGTCCGACCAAGATCACCCAAAGCTCTGCATGCTTATCTCATAAACTATTAGGCATACCCTTATGGCTTAGGTCTAAAACTTGCTACCAGCCTTGCTGCCACTCACTTCTATGTAGGTGCATGCTTTGTTTTTGCTCATATATTCCCATAAGGGTCCCTATATGATCACCACTAACCTTTGCAATGAGGGAGCTATCCCTCACCCTTAACAGGCACGACCCACCCAAGGTTGGGTCACCAAAAGGTACTAGGATCAAACAACCACACACAGTTCATGTTTCCCATTCATACTCAAAACCTCTATGTAACACATGAACATCTAACCCAACATATATACATCCATGGTCAACTATGATATCTGATTCCCTGTGTCTTCTCTTTCTCTATCCACCGCTTAAGGTTTTGGGTTGAGCATCATCCTCAGAGGATGCGTCAGGTCTCTTCCTCTTCCTGGAGGCTTCTTCCTCCAAGGCTGTCCCTCTCCTCATCTTCCTAAAAGATGGTCTAAATTCAACATTCTCTTGAGTGGTATCTAAGGGCACAACAACACGGACCATGCAACCTAAGCATGTAACTAAATTTAGTCTGAGGTTCTAATTATCAAAACTTATGTCCATGACATCTTTCTTACTAGCTTTTTATTATTTGGTGGAGGATTGGGTGGTGGAGAGAGAAACCCTAATCTCTTAGAGTTTTACATTGAATGAGATAGAGAAGGGACGAAGACATATGAGAGAAAACCTAGAGGTATCTTATTTCGAGTCAAATCCTCCAATTTCGTCCAGGCATTCACCTAGAATCTGGGAGTCCTCATAGTCTGACTAGCGGGGTGAAGGAAAATCTTGCCAACCCCCAGATTGTGATCCTTTTCTAGGCACCTCCATCATTGGAAAATCCTCTAATAACTACCTTGGGTTCTAAAGAGTTTGTAAAATTTAATAATTATTATGATTAAATAGAAAACCATGCTCTAATACCAATTATAATGACCCCACTTCCCAGTGACCCCCAATTAAGGAAGACCAAAAAGCCAGATCCACTATCCCAAAATAGGATCAATGGTTTTGTAAATAATTAAAAATAATTAATAAATTCTATCAAAGACTAACCTTAAAATAGGATAATTTTTTTTAACTTTTCACATACCTTTCAAATATAGGAATCTGGAACTTTACCCAATGTAGAGTTCTATCTAATTAAATCCTCCTTTAATAGATTAACTTTATATTTCACAAATTCCACTTTACTATTTGTGCACTTTCAAATATTCCTAAAATGCTGACAAATAAAACGTCGGTCAGTATAAATGAATATACTGGTATGTGGTGACAACCAAAACATTACACATATATTCTAACAACCTAATCACATCAAATAGTTGTTAACAATGCAAGATTATGTTTTTCAATATGACTTCCCAAGCACTTTTACTCATCCTATGGGATACCCTCTCTTAGGGTTTAGTCCTTGCAAGTGACTTTAGGCCACCTTCTCCATCCTAAGCTTGGTACCTGGTGGGTCACCTCTCTGGGTGCCTGGTGGTCTTCCCTTCAGGGCTTGACCACCTCTGACCTTCCCTCTGGGGCTTGGTCTCTTATCTTACATCCAGATATGGTATGTAGGTTTGGGCAAGTCATATGTATACTTAAATTGTGATAATCCTATTCACTTTAAAGATTGTAGAAATAAAATAATCCAAGTAGTAATTTCCATGCAATTGGTAAAACATCGAAAAATGCTAGAAAACTAAAGCGTGTAATCATAATTAAACACATACCTAATTTGAAGATCTCACAGGAAATAAGAAAAATCCAATCAAATCAGGAAATCCAAGCAATCAATCAAGCAAATAACGCAAGCACAATAGAATCCTAAAAAGAATATACAACCTATTTACTACATACTCATCAAGAACTTACTTTATTGACTTGGGAATACTTCTTAGGATTTATAATTACAATTGGGGATTCCTTAGGGTTCTTCATTAATAACACCATTAAAGGTGAAAAATTTAAGTACTTTTCAAATTTCAAGAAGATCTAGACTTTAATTCTTGTTTTATTGGATTCCTCACATTTTTCTGATCAATTTTTATATATAACATTATTCCATCCGAGCTACCAATTTATTTCTAGAATTATTCTAAATTACTTACCTTTGGACGAATGGGGTGCCACCACATCAGCAACGCAGCCCGCTTTTCCTTTTCCACGTGGGTTAGGGATCCACAAATATGCTCCTGCCACATAAGCAGTTCACTCTATGTGGGCAAGCTTCAACAAATGGGCTTCGACCATGTTGGCGCTCTGCACCCAGGTGACTCAGGCGAGTTAAGCAGACGTAAAAGGATGCTTTTGCCCTCCCTTCACAATGATGGAAACAGGGGCAGACTCAACCTCTCATGCCAGGTCATCTTCTACCCGATCCACCATCTTCTACAATGTAGCAATGGGGGGTCAACTCATACATTGACTTTGCACCCCTCATCCTCAGGGTGACAGGTGACGGTAGCCACACCTCCGCCGAGACCCTCTGAAGCCACCGGTCCACCCAATTCGGACGACGACCAAATATAATAGGGAGGTGAGGAGGGAGCTGGAGGCAGTGCACCCTGGAGCAAGGGAAGGAAGTCAAGGCTCTTACCAACAAAATCAGTAGCGAGGAACCCTCTCTCATGATCCTTCGTATCTTCCCGCACCCAGCTCCTGCCTCGGATGGGTGTATGCCCCCTTATATAGGCGTGGACCAGTAGAGTCCACCGGTGATGGGGTCTGCTCCTCTACGCACATTAGGGAAACCCCCCCCCCAATCCTCCTTAGAATAGGACCATCCAAGGATGGTTGGACTCAAAATCTTCCTGATTCAACTGAATCACTTCTGGGTTTGCACATGATCAGTAGAGGGAGAAAATCACGAAATCAACAAGAACTTACTGTTCCTGGCTTTCTTCTCAAACTAGAATTGGACAATGCCCATGCACCATCATATCTCATATCCGATGGCCCATATCTCACACGCCAAGAAAGTTTATGTTGATTAATATTGGAAAATTTGTGACATTAAATGATATCCTACTCACTTTAGGAAATCTTTCAAAAATTATATCTCCTAAAACACTTATCCGTTTGACCCCAAATTTTAATGGAAAGTCCATAATGGCTTAAACTACTTGTGTGCCAAGTTTGGTACTCAATTTGGAAAGTATGAGAGACTTTTCTTCATATGCAATTTATCTCTCAATAAGGCATATTTTATACATATTTTCTCTCTCCTATTCTTTTATTTAGATTCCTTTTACCATTAGAAACCTTGTCAATTTAAAATATCATCCATGATGATAAATCATACATCTTTCCACATATCTCTCATATTTTCATTATTATTTTGATTTCTTTTCCTATTTATGTATTATTTGATTTCCTTCAATTTTCTTTCTCTTTTTATCATCTTGGACTCGCTAACTTAATAGGGTCCACGAAATCATATATTTAAAGGAGATATTATCAAAGAAAGTCACTCATTACACATAAGTTATACAACTTCATAATCATACATTTTATTGAAGAAATTGCATCTCAAACCATATAAACCCAAAAATTGGGGTTGTAACACCTAGGCTCCATCAACTAAGAAAGGTCTTAGTCACCTATGGGAATCCTCTCTAGACACGACTGACCATTGGTCATGGATAAGGGGGAGATGGATATGGCTCGGACGAAGCTTGGTTTTAAGATACCTATGTGTATGATAAAAGAAATTGATGATAGAGCTCAGATCCTTACATGCCCTCTCATGGATGAACGAATGAACACACTGACTCCTAGAGAGATTGAGATATCATTTCCACCACCTCAATGCACTTGTCTAGTGCTCTTCCCCGCCATGGAGATAGGTAACCCAGATTTAGGAGCATCGGAGTGACCATTGTATATAACATACCGTGCCTGAAGGTACATGAAGGAGAGAGTGGAAATCATGGATTCTTTTAGGGTGGATGAACCTCTCCATACTTTTTGGGTAGCCGTAAAGCTCACTCCACCTTCCGATTGTTCGCATAGAAGGTCTAAAACTAGTCCTATGTTGGTCTTTGGGAAAGGTTATGTGTATGGTTTGTTTGCCCCCAGTTTCTAGAGACTGTGAGAACCTTATGTATGCCTTAGGGTGGAGGTTTGGGTATGTGAGATACCTTCAGGTTTCTATAGAGATAACATCATTTTACATTGCCATCTTCATGATAATTTCATCATTTGAATTGGATTGAATCTGTTAGAGTGAGGGGGAAAATTTGTGATGTCTTTTGATGATTGGGGTGATCAGGAGTCAGTTTGGTATTGGATGTGAGGAAGGTGTTTAATAGAATGTAGGATATGGAGCCCCACATATGGGTGGAGGGGATGAGCCCTTTTTCGCAAGTTGATCTAGATCTGAAGTCTGCATTAGGGGAGACTTTGTCCTAATAAATAAAAGATTCAATTTGATAAAACTCTTACTTATTATATTAATTGTAGGCCACCGATGTACTCCATTCAAACCCCAATTTTAGGATAATCCTCACATTCCTATTATCTATCTTTGGTCACAAGATAAAGCCTAAAAACTTCTTTCAATATACAAAACTTGGTTTGTAAGGCCAATATAGATAATTCTTTGATTAATTATCTAAGACACAAGATAATTTGGATTTATCTAAAAATTATCCCATTATCTTATACATCATTATATATCGAATAAAAATATTCTTGGTATTCAATATGATCTTGAAACACTTCAATTCCTATTTACATCTTAGTGACCCATATGTAGACCCCAATTATCCCAATTGGGCTTGTTTCAAGTTCTAAGGCCCATGACTGACATCATGGGTCATCCAAAGGGTCCCTAAACTTTGTGATATTCTAAATTACAAAATTAAGACTTTTATTACCATAGTATCTCAACTATGCCTCAAATTAATGCATATGCTCATTACTACTTGAATTTATGATTTGGTGTAAGTCTAGGATCCAATGCAACTACCAAGGTCCTATTACTCTCTTCATTATTACTTTTTTATATTCACATCATAATCTTAAATTATATTTTAAATTCATAAATTTTGTGGATAACAGTGCTCCTTCCTTGCCAACTCAGTCAACACAATGAGGAGTTCTAATGCATCCATGTGGACAATTTAGAGAAGTGGACACTGAGCGACTGTGTTTTTGAGGATGTCAATGAGGATGTGTGTATGCGAAGAGAAACACACACCATCGTGTGAAGGGGACATTGCTAGAATTGCTCCACAAAAGGTATGCCATGTGAAGCCTCCTTATAAATATGGAGTTATCGATGAGATTTTCTTGTAGTATACATGGAATATTTTTACTATTTCCATTGTGCTTGCTGCCTCCACGATTCCTGACAGTGGTATCAGAGCCACATCAATCTATGATGTATTTGGATTAATATCAATATCATCAGATTTCTATATACCATTTTTTGTTGTTGCATGCAATGCTAACTTCAAACTCTTATTGTGCACATCTAAACTAAATCCACATACATTGTAGATCTATTGTTTTTGACTTGATAGAAGGGGTCGACTATGGAATATTCAATTTTTTTTAGTGCTCAAAGTGAAATTTCACAGACCTATTAGGGGCATTTGCCCCTGTGTACCCTGCCTTGTCTGCATGGGAGTCAAAAGTTGTTTAGAGGGGAAAGTCCAACATTAAAAAGGACATTAACTTTTAACATATATATGTATATGATAGATGTATTTATAAAATCATACATGTACCCTCAAAATATGTTTTATGTGGTGAATGTATGCATGGATATGTCTTAGGACCCCTTTGTTCATGTTGTGCATGGATGTAAATGTTGTGGATGGTTTTAATGGTTTTACATGGTTCTTTTTGTATAAGTATTCAGCTTGCATGCCGAGCCTCATATTTCATTACAAAGTGCAATTCATTCTATTCCCTCTAAACTCCCCTCGAATGTAACTCGAAGTTCTCATTTTTACACACCATGTAATAGTAGATATCAATAGATTACTTTTGAACGACCCACCCATTATGAGGAAAATTAAAGATCCAACTCCAAGGAGAATCTATGGAGAGGCAACTTGAAAATCCAACTCCAAGGAGTGTCCATGGAGCTGTTTGTCATGATGTTGATCAAATTCATGTTCATATGGAAGTTCATATGTTGATGTTACTTGAGATGCAAAAGACCTTAGGTGGACATTAGTCCTTTGTGGCTCCAAAGGAATACATTAGTACATCCATAACCAATGCTCATATGTTTTTAGTTTCTATTTGTGCATATAGTGTCTACATGATACATAATATAAGTACGTGGTGCTTGGATATGTATATGCACATAAATGAAACACCTTAAATAGAATATTAAGTCTTAGATGCATTACAAAGCAACACACATGAAAATCTTGATCTACTATGCATGGACATGCCAAAGCGTGGTGTGTTGTCTATCTCATGTAAGTGTGAGAATAGATATTGTAGGGAAATATGGTGATAGAACAGGTAACAGAAACAAAAATTTAGCTATCATATTCCCTTTGAATAGTTGATCACGTCTATAAGTATGTAATGGGAAGGATGGTTTGCGAGGTAAAACTTGCTCCTGGAGCAAGTCCAGCAAAAATTCCCTCATAATAGCGTGCACCTTTCTTCAAGTTTCACCTAGACAATGTCAACAACAACGTCCTAGTTGATCACCATAGACATCAGTTGACCTTATCCTCCTAGAGGTAAGAAACAACCTCCTTGCCTCTATAGTAGTCCACACGAACCATCGGGAATTCCTATCATTCTAGATGAACAGATAAGAAGGAGTTGTCCCTTCTAGTATGTGTTCTAGCACCCACTTTCTCTCCTACAATTGTCTCTCCCTTTCCATCCCTCCCTTTGATGGCTAGGACTTGCTCAAGTTCTCTCAATTACCACAATCAAAGAAGACAACAAATGTCAGAGCCTATTGTTGTTTTTTCTAGAAAGCCTCAACTACCCCTCTATTTATAGGAGGGTCGGGGTTAGGAGCTCTAGTCAGAGTGAGAGTCAAAGGGGACATAATTTTAAGAAATTTTGCATCCTACAAATGGCAAAATGGTCGATTCAATGATGAACCAATAGGTTAGCACTGAGTTGATCAGTTAAACCCATGAATCGGTTGTTTCACTATGTTTCCCAATCACAATTGTATTGTCAATTAATAACCAATTAATACACAACATGACATCAGCACCAATCCTTGATCCAATTAAATTAATCAACCAAATGGTCAGTTTACAACCTGAACTAATCGGTTCATTGACCTGAGCTGATCAGTTCATTTCCTAAACCGGTCATCTCATGGACTAGATTGCCAATATTGACTCAATTGACCTAATAGTTGAATCATTTGGTTCAACATTTGAATCGATCCGTTAACAATCCATTCACTCAACATTTAACCATTTTCATTTTAATTGAATATCTAACTCCTTCGTAATCAGGTTTAAACCACATTCATGAATAAACTCCTATTCCAAGTGTATCCTATGTGTGTGACCCTATAGGTTCCAAGATACGTTGGTAGTGAGGTCCATAACTAGTTTATGACATCACAAGCAATCATTGGTATCTAGCAAGACATCATTGCTAGCCAAGTAATTAGAAAGTTTGAAAACAACTACAACCTTCAATATGTGATTGGTGTTATAGTGATTGTATAATTTCTTTGTCATTGATATCCAAATTGAACTTGAGGCATGGAATCGCCATCATGTCAACGTTCAATCCATGTTCCTTGAACTAGATCAGATTATCTGAGATATATGTGAACTCAATATCATGTATTGATTCACATGTGCATGCGCATGACTTTCTCAGTATCACTTATCAAGTGGCCTCGATTTTAAACTCCTGTAGGAGGGACAAATCCCAACTACATCACTCAAAATCATCTTCATGTGTTATTATGCTCCCGAGCACCACCTTTATGGAAACCCTTATTCAAGGTCAAGGTGGAAGATGTCTAAGTACATCAAACGACATGTGATGAGTGTAGTGATTTTAGGTCTAAGAACCACAATCACCACCATAACTATGAGAGATGATCCTGACTACCAATCATGATTCCCTTGTGTCACTCTCAAGGTGGGTCTGTCTGAGATATTGTTCTCCGACAAGTATCTATGCGTGTGGTTCAATATCACATATCATGACTAATGAGATTTTGTCATCAACCAACAAACACTATAGTCTTATGTGTTATTGTTGTCTATCATCCTTCCACAATAACATCTGACAAGGGACATAACAAGAATTTTCTACTCTTGACATCCTTATGATCTCATCGTTCAGTTCCTTAACCCAAAGACATGCATCATTGAATAATATCATTCTTTAGACATTTTTTTGATCATATCATTCTTTAGACACTCATTACATTTTATCATTATCTCATAACTAAATAAAATAGAATAAATCAGAAGATTGCCTTTATTATTAATCAAATTGTTCACAATATATGGTTTTGTAGTCATCATATGATTGGTTCTATGGGCACACATACCAATAGATTCCCACTTCCACTTAGATCCAATCACCCATGGATCTTATTCTTATTGATCTTTAAACATTTCCATCATATTTCTACTGTGCAAGTGCTTATCTAGTGGGTTAGCAACATTTTCCTGTAGTCAGTGTATTGCAAGTTTTCACATCGCTTCATTGTACAACCTCTCATATGAGATGGAATTTTTGAAGTATGCTATTTGAGATTCCTTGCCTATCAAGTATCTCCATTGTTGTCATAGTATTTCTACTACATCATCAAGGGTTAGAATCTCCCATAAGTTCATCTATATAAACTTCTTGTCCATACAATATCCTCTATTGTGTTCATAACAATCGGAAACTTGCTTTCTATTGTAGAAAATAAATGTCACACGCTCAGAACTATTCTAGCTTACAATTATTGTTTTAAGGTCAAACACAAATTTTGGATTGTGATTACTAATTTTCTTTGTCATTTTGGAAGCTTGCATTGGTATAACCCTTTACACCCAAATCTTCCCAATTGTCATAATCTAGGAACTAATTCTTAGTGCTTCTCAAGTACTTATGGATGTCTTTATGTCATTCGAATGACCTTCATTGGAATATAATTGATATCATCTTATCATGTCCAATACATACAAGATAATGGGATGAGTACATTATATTGCTTATGTGATGGATCCAAATGTGAATGCATATGGAATCTCATGCATGTCTTCAATTCTTCATAAGAACTAGAACATTGGGCTCTTGAGAGACTCATCTCATGGAACATGGACATATTTTATCTCATTGAGTCCTTCATGTTGAACCCTTTAGCATCTTTCCAAAGTATGTGCTCATGCTTTAGTCTAGAAGCCTTCCAGATCTATCTCTGTTGATCTCGATTCCTAATACATAAATTTCTTTATCCAAATCCTTCATAGAGAAGGTATGTTCCTTGCCAGGTTTAAATATTCATAGTATAAGGATGCTATTCCCCATCATTATGTATAATATAAATATGCTCCCACTCAACTTTTGTAATCATGGATGCTTCATTTTGACTCAAGTAAAACTCTTTGACTGTCTTGTCAAATCAAAGATTCCTAATATGAGATCCTTGTTTCAATCAATATATTGACCTTTGTTGCTTATAGACTTTATTTTCAATAATGGAATTATAAAACCTTCAGGTTGTGTCACATACACATCCTCAATAATATTCATGTTAAGGAATGTGTTTTTAATGTCCATATGCCAAATCTCATAGTCTTAACAAGCTATAATAACAAAAATGATCCCGATGGATTTAACCATGGCAACTGGTGAAAAAATTCATCATGTTCAACACCTTGAACTTATTTGGAACCCTTTGCAACCAAGCTACTCTAACATATATGTTGGTCTTATTTTTGAAAATTTAATTGCATCCTATGGGTTTTACCCCTTTAGGTGGTTCCACTAAGGTCATATATTGTTTGTGTACATGGAATCCATCATTGATCTTATGACCTCAAGCCATTTCTCAGGTTATGGTTCCCAAATAGCTTCTAGGTAGATTGTTGGCTCATCATCTTATGACCAACACGTTGGCTTTCTGAGTTATAAGATATCATAGTCTTTCAAGCTAAAGGCATGTTCTACTAGAACTATGAGTTTTTTTTTATAAAAGAACTTGAGATTCCACAACATCTCTTTAGGTTCAATTATTTTGTTGGTCTCAAACTTTTCAAGTACTACCTTACTCCCATTGATTCCTTTGTAATTAAATTCCTCTTCATGAATTCAACCATCCTATCAACAAAACACTTTTGTTGTCGGATTGGAATATACAAGTAGTATTCAACAAAACAAAATTTATGTGATTTATGGATAAAGCCTTTCATGAAAACATTTTCTTTTATAAGTTTTAATCCTAATCCTTATAAAAGACATATTGGGACACCTCCCATGGCATATCTCATATGGTGTCTTTTGATCTATTTAAGATGGTACATTGTTTTAGTGTAAATCATGTCTAAGATGAAATTGGAAGATTGGCTAGATTTTTTAATAATCATACCATGAATCATCAGGGTGTGATTCCTTCTTTCTGATACATCATTATGTTTTAGGTGGAATTCTTTGTGATATACTATCACAGTCTCCAAAAGGTCCTCAAACTCTTGGTGTAAAGTATTTTGATCATCAATCATATAGAAGTGTCTTAATATTTTCGACAAGGTGGTTATGTACTTCATTCATGAACTTCTTGATCATTTCAAGAGATTCATATTTGTATTTCACTAGATAGAAATTACTATATCTATTGATATGATTAGTAAATTTGATGAGGTACTTATAATTACCTTCAACATATTTTCTAAAGGTCTATGTAATCAGTATGTATGAGCCTTAATAGAATAGTCACTCTCCCACTGTATCTAGTGAAAGGTGCTTTGTCATACTTCCCAACTGATAATATTTCCATGTATCCATTCATTTAATAACCAAAAGAGCCTAGACAACCATCATTATGGATCCTAGAAATGTATTTATTATTTATATGCTCTAGATGATAATTCCATAAGTATTCATTGATTGAGTTATCAAGTTTTAATCTTTTAGTATTTATGTTATAAACATTTATCTTTAGATCCATCAAATAAAAACCATAAGACATTTGGGGCATTTCAATAAAAGATCTCATCCTTTGAAATAGAAGATCGACTATTATGTATATGATTTCCATATTCATCCTTGTCCATACAAGATGCAAAACGTAAAACATTTTTATTATTGGTAGATATGAAATAGAAGTTCATTAATTCTATTACATGCCCTATGGGCTAAGATATATTATATGTTCTAACTACAGTTGCAGCAACTCTTGATCCATTTGTGACACGTAGTCTGACATTGCCCTTTCATAAATGCTTACTTCTTTTCAAATCTTGCATATTCGAACATATGTGAGATCTACATCTGGTGACAAGTACCCAAGATAAATAAGTAGTCAAATTTATCTCATAATATATATATATATATATATATATATATATATATATAAAGTTGAGATCTCTATCCCCTCCTTCTTCTTCTTTAGTTCCTCTAGGTAGAGAGGGTAATTCCTCCTCCAATGTCTGGGCTGGTGACACTGGTTACAATTGCCTCCCTTATTCAACCCTCCCTTTGGTTTGAGCGCTGAAGACTTGAGTTTATGGATAGCTTTAGAATTATTCTTAGCTTTTCCTTTGCCCTTGGACTTCCCCTTTGATATGCTAATCATCATCACAGACTTGGGCTTGTCTTTCTTCATTTGTGCCTCAGCTGTTTTCAACATGCCAAGTAACTCTGTCAATGGCTTGTCAAAGTCATTCATGTTGTAGTTCATGACAAGCTGGCTATATGACTCTGATAGTGATTGTAGAATATATTAGTGGCAAACTCTTGACCCAAGGGAAATATCAGTCTAGCAAGGTTTTCCACATACCTAATAAGCTTAAACACATGAGGACCTATTAGATCTCATTCTACCATGATCCATTTGAACAACATCTTGGAGACATCCCATCTCTCCTATCTTATCTTATTTGGTATATGTTTTTAAGATGTGTTATCATCTTAATAACATCCATGTTCTCATGTTGTCTCTGTAACTCACAGTTCATGGATCGCAACATTAGCATTTAACATCAATGGTATCCTCAGTATGCTTCTTGTAAGCATTCCTGTCAGCCTTAGGTGTAGTGGGAGCAGGTTCATCTGGCTCTGGTGTATCCAAGACATAGAGCTTGCGATCCTGTGTGAGAACAATTCTCAGCAGCCTAAACCAGCCATGGAAATTATTCCCATTTAAGTTGTCCTTCTCAAGGACTGATTGTAAGGAAAATGTCTTATTGGGTGCCATTTGATTCTACAAGAGAAATTTGCAATTTGTCAAAACATCTTTGATTTGATTTGATTGAAATAAAATCTTGATGATGTTTAACTAGGCCTTTAATTAATTATTACCCCCACTATTTTATTCAAATTGATAGCCCTCACATATATTTTTGGAAGATTGCAGTGTACAACCTACTAGTGAGCCAAGACCCAAAACAATTGAGTTATTACCTGACCAATGCTAGCATCCATAATCAATCATTAAGGTAGGCAACTTTTATCAATTGCATCTTATGCAATTCTTGGATAAATGGTATGCACAACTCTTTTCCATATTCATCTGCATGCTTCTGAGTGCTTAATCTCATTAAGATTGCTTATTTAATTCTAACCCAAAAGCCAACACGATAGCAATGCGCCCTACTTGGTAGGCCCACATAACTACCATCACACTTCCACGAGAAGGACAACGCACCACGCTTGGTGTGACGACGCATAGTCGATCAAACTTTTCATGTGTGTTTCTAATGGAAAGTATCTTAGACTTAATATGCTTGATTGAGGGATTTAATATTTGTATATACATACCCAATAACCACATACTTATATTACATATCATATACATGTTATAACCCACAAATGAAAACATGCAACTAAAAACATAAGCGATGATTATGGACATACTATTATAATTCCTTGGAGCCACAAGGAATTACTACCACCTAAGGTCTACATCACATGTAGCAACCTATTGCTGATGAAGATTTATTCTTGAACCATTCTAGGTTGATTGGTTGAACTCTCAAACCGATCATCTAGCCTCCTAATTGATCGCTTGGTTTGTCAGATCGATCGTCTGACCTCTGGTCCAAATGAAGTTTGGACACCTCCAGTTGCTCGATTGGTCCACCAAACGATTGGTTCAACTACTCTTGTCATCTGTCCTCCTTGATCCTCCACAGTTTGGCTCATCATCTAAAATGGGCGGTTCGCCTGTTTTGAACATCTTCTTCGACATAACATAAATTAAAACTATCCTAACATCTTACATTATAATCCAAAAACCTCTAGTTACATTCGAGGGGAGCATAGGAAGGAGAGAACAATACTATTACACATGAAAGAGAAGATAGAGGCTCAATTGAGTTTTGGCTAACCAAAAAAAAAGATAGAGGCTCAGTATGCAAACTGAGATGTAAATAGGAATAAACAACCTCAACCAAGCAAGCAAAAACAACTAGGGTTAGTGGCCATAACCATGCTACACATCCAACATCAAAACTAAGTTTTAGGATGACGTGTGTAAATCACACACACACACACATATATATATATATATATATATATATATATATAGTTGGGATTGTATGTGGTATTTAATTGAATATACACATTAATCATTTTGGGTATTCACATTGTATGCAATAAATAATTGACAAAAACAAAAATATAATCATATCAATTAAATCCCAAAGAATAGTAAATTGGTGTGGCTCTGGCAATATTGTAGGAAAATATGACGACTGAACAGGCAGTGGAAACAAAAATTTAACTGCCATATTCCCTTCGAACAATTGATTGCGTCAATAACTATGTAATGGGAGGGATGGTTTGCAAGTTCGGTGACAATTCCCTTGCATTAGCATGCATCTTTCTTCAAGTTGCACCTGGACAATGTCAGTAGCAGCTTCGTCGTTGGTCACCACAGATAGCAATTGAACTCATCCTCCTAGAGGTAGGAAATAGTCTCCTCACCTCTATAGTAGTCCACACAGACCACTGAGAACTCTTGTCATTCTAGATGAATGGACAAGACAGAGTTGTACCTTCTAGTCAGATTGTTAGCACTGACTTGCTCTCCCACAATTGTCTCTCCCTTGCTATCCCTCCCTTTGATGGTTAGGACTTCCTTGGGATCTCTCAGTTACCACAATCAGAGAAGACAAAAAATTTCAGAGCTTATTTTTGTTTTTTCTAGAAATCTTGGACTACCCCTCTATTTATTGGAGAGTCAGGGTTAGGAGTTCTAGTCTGAGTGGGAGTCAAAGGGGACAGAAGTTCAAGAAATTTTGTATCCTGTGAACAAAAAAATGGTTATTTCAAAGGTGAACTAATTGATTCACATGTGAGTCAATTCAATTCACAACCCAAATAGGTCGGTTCATGGACCTGAGCTGATTAGTTCATTTCCTAAATCGGTCGTCTCATGGACCAAATTGCCAATATTGGTTCAATTGACCTAACACTTGAATTGATTAGTTCAACCATTGTTGTTTAAATTGAAAATGTAACTCCTTAGTAATTAAGTTTAAACCACATTCATGAATAAACTCCTATTTTAAGTGTGTCCTATGTGTGCAACCCTATAGGTTCCAAGTTATGTTGGTAGTGAGTGTCAATAACTAGTTTATGACATCACAAGCAATGATTGGTATCCAAAAAGACATCATTGCTACCCAAGTAATCAGAAAGTTGGAGAACAACTTCAACCTACAATCTGTGATTCGTGTTACAATGTTTGTATAATTCTTTTGCCACTGATATCCATATTGAAGTCGAGGCATGGAATTGTCATCCTCTCAAGATATACATTCTCCTTGAACTAGAGTAGATTGTTCGAAATGTATCTGAACTCAACATCATATATTGATTCACATGTGCATGTGCGTGCCTTTCTCAGTTTCACTTATCAAGTGTCTTGTATATCAAACTCCTATATGAGGGACAAATCCCATCTACATCACTCACAATCATCATCATGTGTTAGGATGCACTCGAGAACCACATTTATGGCAACCCTTATTCAAGGTCACAATGGATGATGTCTAAGTACATCAAATGACATGTGATGAGTGTAGTGATTTTAGACCTAAGAACCACAATCACCGTCATCACTATGAGAGATAATCTTGACAACCAATCATGGTTTTCATGTGTCACTCTCAAGGTGGGTCTGTCTGATACATTTTTCTCCAATAAATATCTATGTGTTTGGTTCAATATCACATATCATGACTAATGAGATTCTGTTATCAACTAACACACACTCTAATGTTATGTGTTATTATTTTCTATCAGCCTTCTACAATAGTATCTGATTAGGTACACAATAAGAATGTATCTACTCTTGACATTCGTATGATCTCATTGTTTAGGTCCTCAACCCAAAAATATGTCATTGAGTAATATCATTCTTTAGACACTCATTATGTTCCTCATTATCTCACAATTTAATAATATAGAATGAATTGGAATATTACCTTTATTATTAATCAAATAATTCACAAGATATGCCTTTGGAATCATCATGTGATTGGCTGTATGGGCACACATACCAACAGATATGTGGGCCTGCCAAAGTAGGGTGCATATTCTATTGTGTTGCCTTTTGGCTCAGGATTAACTAGGTGACCTTAATAGAATTAAGTGTCTAGAAGCATAGATATGGAATATGGCAATGAGTTGTGCATACCATCTATCAAGAGTTGCATAAGATGCAATTGGAAAATGTTTCCTACCTATATAATCTAGTTGTGGGTGATTAGCCAAAGTTGACTCATGATTTGATGAAATATGGATCTTGACTCATTAGGAGATTGTACGTTGCAATCTTTGCAAACTAATAGCGAGGGATATTAATTTGAAGAAAATAGTGGCAGTGGTAATTAATTAATGGCCTAATAAATACTGAAAAAAATTCAAATCAATATTTTGACTCATGCAAATATTTTCTTAGATCAAATTGCAAACCACAACAACAACTTTTCATTATGATCGGTCCTTAAGAAGGAAAAAACTTAAAGGGATTAACTTCATTGACTGGTTCTAGAATCTGAGAATTGTTCTCACTCGTGAGTGTAAACTCTATTTCTGGACACACAGTACCAGAGGAACCAGCTCTGAACGTGTCTAGGGCTGAGGTGGATGCTTATTGGAAGCATGCCAATGATGCTACATACATAAATAACCTTATGTTATTTTGTATGAACTATGAATTGCATAAGAAGCATGAAAACATGGATGTTCTCAATACGGTAACACATCTGAAGAACTTGTACTAGAATCATGCAAAGTAGGAAAGGTACAATGTCTCCAAGTCACTCTTTGAGTGCAAGATGATAAAGGGAGATCCAGTAGAGCCCCATGTGCTAAATATGATTGGGCATGTGGAACACCCAGAGAGACTGGAATTTCCTTCGAGCCAAGAGTTGTCTAGTGATATGATTATGCAATTGTTTCCTGAATCATATAGCCAATTTATCAAGAGCTATTACTTGAACAACTTGGCTAAACTATTGTCTGAACTGATTGGCACGTTGATAAATGTTGAAGCACAAATGAAGAAGGAAAAATCTAAACCTATGACAGTGATCAACAAAGGGTAGTCCAAGGGTGAAAGCAAAGATGAGAAAAGTTTTGAGGCTAAGCTTAAGTCCAAGTCTTCTGCACTCAAGATAAGGAGAAGGGCAAGTGGAAAAATAATCTATCCTTTTCACTTAAAGGAACTCATGAAGATGAAGAAGAGGATCTAGATCTCTATTTTAGGTAGTTATGCTATTGGGATAAATTTCTATACTTCATCGTCATGGGCATTGGATACCGGATGTGGATCTCACATATGTTCAAATATGCATGATCTAAAAAGAAGTAGACTCTTGAAGAAGGGAGAGGTGGAGCTACGTGTTGCAAATGGAGCAAGAGTTTTTTCTACTACCATAGGCACCTATGTCTTTCTATAAATAGTAACATTATTTTTGTTTCTTGTTTGGATAATAATGGATTTAAATTTCACATTAATAATGGTTTCTATTTCTAGATATGAGATCTTTTATGGTAGTGCCCCTATGTCTTGTGGTCTTTACTTACTAGATCTTGAGACAAGATTATATAACATAAGTAATAAGAATATTAAACATGATGAATCAAACAAAACCTTTCTATGGCATTGTACTCTAGGGAACATAAATGATAAGTGCATTTCTCAACTCCATAAAGATGGTTGTCTAGACTCTTTTGACTTTGAATCAATAGAGACATGTGAGTCTTGTTTATTGGGAAAAATGACAAAATATCCTTTCACTGGAAATAGTGAAAGAGCAAGTGATATATTGGGTCTCGTACATACTAATGTATGTGGACCTTTTAGCACAAATGTTAGAGGTGGTTTCCAGTACTTCATCACATTTATTGATGATCTCAATAAATAAATATAGCTATGTGTGTCTAATGAAACACAAGTCTGAATCCATTGAAAAGTTCAAGGAATTTATGAATGAAGTACAAAACCAACTTGGTAAAAGTATTAAAGCACTTTGATCTTTTCAGGGTGGAGAATACTTAAGCCAAGAGTTTGAGAACCTTTTGTGATACTGTGGTATTGTATCACAATTGACTCCACCTGGAACACCACAACATAATGTTTTATCAGAAAGAAGGAATCTCACCCTATTAGACATGGCGTGATCAATGATGAGTTTTGTTGATCTTATAACTTCCTTCTAGGGATATTGTTTGGAAACCACAACATTTACACTTAATCACATACCTTCTAAATCAGTTCAAAAGACACATATGACATATGGACTGGGAAACGTCCCAAAGTGTCTTTTATGAAGATTTGGGGATGTGGAGGTTGTGTGAGAAAGCAGTCTCTTGAAAAGCTTGGGCCCTGATCAGATAAATGTTATTTTGTTGGATATCTTAAGGAAACCAAGGGATACTACTTTTATATTCCATCTGACAACAAAGTGTTCATTGACAGAACCATTGTATTCCTTAAAAAGAAATTTATTTCTAAAGGAACCAGTGGGAGGAAAATAGAACTTGAAGAAGTTTGAGACCAACAAGAAAACATTAAACTTGTGGAGGTAAACAATGAAAAAGAGGAATCACAAATAGTTGTGCAATCTAGAGTTCCTCATGTAACTCAAGAACCTCAAAGGTCTAGTAGGCCACACCTTGAGCCAAAAAGATTTGGATATCTCATGACTCAACAAGGCAATGAGTGGGTCATAAATGACAACTAGACAAAAACCTACTTAGAAGCTATTGAGGGACCAAATTTTAAAAAGTGGCTTGAAGTAATGAGATTGAGATGCACTCCATGTATGCCAACAAGGTATGGACCTTGGTGGATTCACCTGAAGGGGTAAAACCCATATAATGCAAGTGGGTTTACAAAAATAAGAGTAATAGGGATGGTAATGTACAAATGTACAAAGGGTGATTGGTTGCAAATGGTTTCAAGCAAGTTCAAAGTGTTTACTATATGAAACTTTTTCACTGGTTTCCATGGTTAAATCCATCAGGATCATGCATGCAATTGCAGCTTATCATGACTATGAAATGTGGAAAATGGATGTTAAAATTGTATTCCTTAACAGAATATGCTTGAGGATGTGTCCATGACACAACCTGAAGGTTTTACCGCTCCTAATGAATCCAGAAAGGTATGTAAGATACAACGGTTAGTATATGGATTGAAGCAAGCATCTCAAAGCTGGAATCTTCAATTTGACGAGGTGATCATAGAGTTTGGCTTTAGTCAAAATTAACATGAACCATATCTTTACAAAAAGGTTAGTGGGAGCATAATTGTATTCCTTATATTGTATGTAGATGGCATACTTTTAATGGGGAATAACATCCCTACTTTATAGTTAGTAAAAACATGGTTGAAAAACCTCATCTCTATATAGGACTTCGGAGAAGCATCCTACATTCTAGGAATCAAGATCTATAGAGATAGATCTAAAGGCTTCTTGGTATAGGTCAAACTACAGACATTGATAAAGTGCTCAAAAGGTTCAGCATGCATGAGCCTAAGGGAGGAAACTTACCCATGTCACATGGAATAAGTCTCTCTAGAGCTCATTGTCTAAGATCTTCCAAAGAAATGGCATGCATGAGTAAGATTCCATATGCATCTGCAATTGGATCTATCATGTATGTAATGTTATGTACACGTCCCAATATTTCGTATGCTTTGAGAATGATAGGTAGGTACCAGTTAGATCTTAGTGAAGGTCATTAGACTTCCATAAAGAACAATCTTAAGAACTTGAGAAGAACTAAGGATCAATTCTTTATTTATGATTATGGGGAAGAGTTGATGGTAAAAGGTTACACTGATGCAAGCTTCCAAACCGACATGGATGATTATCAATCACAATCAAGTTTTGTGTTTTGCCTCAACAATAGAGTTGTAAGCTGGAAAAGTTCCATCAAGAGATAGTGGTTGATTCTACAACAGATTTCGAGTACATTTTTGCCTCCAACGCAACAAAAGAAGATGTACGGATCAAGAAGTTCATTGGTGAACTGGGAGTCATTCCATCCATTGATGATGCAGTGGAGCTATATTGTAACAATAATGGAGCTATTGTACAAGCTAAGGAATCTAGATTGCACCACCATTCCAAGCACATACTATGGTGTTATAATCTAATATGAGAGATCATATAGTGAGGAGATGTCAAGATTTTTAGAGTACCAATCGAAAGCAATGTTGTTGACCCTCTAGCAAAAACACTCTCACAATATAAACATGATGGTCATGTTAGATCACTTGGAATGAGATTAGTGAGTGATTTGCTCTGGTGCAAGTGGGAGAGAGTTGGTGATATGCCCTAAGAGTCATCATATGATGATTATAATGGCACATCTTGTAATTGGTTTGTTTATTAATAAAGGCACTTCTGAGTATTATGTTTATTTCAATATGGGATAATTAATAAATATTATAATGTCCTAATGTGAATTTAGGTTGAGGACCTGCACATGAGATCATGTTTATCTTAAGAGTATTCATTCTTGTCTTATTCCTTAGCCAAATATTATTATGGAAATTAGGACAACTATAATACATTAAGAGCAATATGTGTGCTGACTGATGATTACATCTTATTAATCATGATATTGAATATCAAATCAAATACATGGGTACTTGTTTTGAACAAGTGTACCAGACATACCCACTTTGAGTGTGATACATGGAAGCCAATATGGCGGTCAGAATCACATCTCAATGTGATAGTGGTGATTGTGGTCCTCAGACCTGAAGTCACTACAATAATTGTACATGTTGTCCAATGTGCTTTAACACTACTCAATGTGACCTTAAAAAGGGTTTCTATACAAGCAGTGCTTAGGTGTGTTGTGACACATGTGGATTATTGTGAGTGATATAGATGGAATTTATCCATCCCATTGGAGTATTATCATGGCCACTAGATGAGTGAGACTATGAAATGCATGGATAGGCTCATGCGAGCCGATGTATGATATTAAGCTCATGTGTAGTCTGATGATATAGACTGATGCCAACATAGACCGATGACGCAAATGATGACCAGACCAATGGCCACATAGAATGATGGCCATACAGACCAGTGACACAGACCCATGACCATATACATGGTCATGAAGACCGATGATGCAAAATGATGGTCACATAGTATCGATGAAAATGAGCAGTGTCGTTGCTCAGTACAACCCATCGGGAAACACACCATGACTTTTGATATACATATTGAGAGTCAATGAAATTTGTTTACTTAGATTTTTATTTAATTTCTCCATACAAGTAGATCCCTAAACCGCATCAAATGTGAATAAAAAGGTAATTGGGGGGTAATATCTTGAGGAACAAAAATAATAGAGTGAGGGTAGAGAGAATCTAACTATAGACCAATCAAGGTAAGTTAGTTATTATCATTTATTTCTATACCTCTCTAAATATTTTCCTTGGTTAAAGCTTGGTGTGAAGATAACTAGAGATTCCATTCTAATTCTTCTTCTAGTGACGAGCTTACACAAGTGTTTTAAGCAAGCATCAACCTACAAGAGGTGGATCTTGATGTTTTCAAGATCAATCCAAGCTTGGTTGGGTACAATTAGCCTAGTGCAAGCCTAGATTCTAGACCAATAAGCTAGGATCAGGTATGGGTGAGTGAAAAATCATTCTTTAACCCTGATTTTACATAAATTAAGCCAAAAATCATAAGAGTGTGTACTACCTTATATGTTGATGATTGATTTTGATTTATTGAACCAAAACATGAAATTTTAGTTGAGCAATTGATTATTTAGTATATTTTTATTGGCTTACGTATGCATTCAGTTAGAGAATAAACAAAAAATTTATTGAATCTTAATGGTAGATATGAGGCACCAGAGCCTAGGTTTGTCCTAATTTCTAAAATAATAAAATTTATTATTAATAATTAATTTTATTCATGGTTGTTTCTTGTCAAGTACCTATGAAGTCTAAAGAGTGGTTCATTCTAGTAATATTTACTGTATCCAATTTATCATTACATGTAGTTTAATCTATTGATGGTAGTGGTTCATATTTAGTTTAGTGTTCCTAAGAATAAAAATAGAAGCTTCAAGTACAAAATTAAGCTAAGAACAATGTAGTTGTAAATCTATCAGTGCAACAAAAGAATCAACTAGACATTGCATGCCCCAAACACTATAATGGAGGTTTACATTTTGAAGAAGGAAACATGCATACTGAGTGCAATAGTCCAAGTTGAGGTATCCAGAGTGTATTAGAGAGACACAAAGGACTATCTCGATGAGGACAATCTCCTTAAACTAGTGAGGTGCCAAACATTAACTGGAGATTCTATTGGTTCCCAATAAAGTTCTATTAGTTCAAATACTACTAAATAAGTAAGTACTTATAGAACCATTGATGCAGGCAGTTAACCCAAGTGCTTTGAATTACTGCCTGAGTACCCATGTTTAGAGTAAAAGTTTAGTTTATCTATCAAGTTATTTAGCCACCAAGGCCAAATGTGGTGAGCCATGTTACATGTGGGGGAGATAATTTAATTGACTTAGAGTCCTAAGTCTACTCTAAGTTTTATATGGTATAGTTGTAGCTTACTGTGATACTTGCACATGTTTCAGTACACTTCATGAAGGTATAGGGCATAACAAAAGGAATAAGAGATTAGTGAATGGATTTAGTCGAAATACTTATCATAATTATTATTATAACTGCTACCATTTTGGATGATTCATAGATTTCAACTACCATGATTATATTCTTTTGTATATAATTCAATTGAAAATGCATATCTAAATTATCATGGTTACTTGAAGATCTGTGTATCGAGCCAGTAGCTCACACACTCCATTAAAACATCTATAGGTGCATGTCCAACTCAAGTTTTCATCATGAATAGATCATATAAGGTCTTGATAGGAATAGTAAGTTATTTAGATAGTATCTTATCCTTCCATGGTCCTAGGAATGTGAGAGTGAGGACTAAGAACAATTTTGTAATAAGTTTTACTTGATGCATACTAAAGCCAAAACTAGTTTATTTTAGTTGATTATGTGGTAGAAGTCAAACTCCATTGTTTACTTGTGATGTTTATGATTAATCTGATGTTAAGTTTGCAAGATGCTTCATCAGTTCTATATATTTAAAGAAAGAAAAATTTAAGGTAGATTTTCCAGTTCGTGACTAACAGTGGATGGTTAATTTAATCACACCGTGATAGACTTATATCATGGTTATTGGGTTTGGGTCATGCCATCTTTGGTTTTAGAGCCTAAGTTTGGGAAGAGTTGGTAAGAGACAAATAGATTAGGATCTTTTAATCTTTGAGCTATGAATATCTAATGGACATGTTTCTATTAAGGATATGCATACGTCAAGGAGAGGATGTGGTCATGGTGAATAATAGGTTGAGAGTGATTACAACCCTGACCCTCAGACAATGTCTCAAGATGGAGAATGTAGAGATGAGGCATCTAGATTGTATCATATCTTCTTGGAGACAAAATACAAAGATAATATAGACATAAGGTCTTCATCTTAACAAGGACTTATTGAGATCCTATGAGTTGGTGAAGAATCTTGGTGGGAATGAGTTTTCTAAGACAACAGACCCATATGTGGGGATATATGTGGCTTGACAACTAGAAAAAGTTTTCCACATAATGGAGTTATCAAAGGACAAGAAAATTAACCATGTTATCTATATGTTAAAGGTGATATTGAATTATGGTGGCACATAGTAGAAGATGAGATGAAAGATATGGTGATGACATTGGAGGACTTTGTGTGTGACTTTCACCTGAAATATTTCCCTCCTACATTTCTAAGTGACAAGATCAGACGGTTGGAGAGCATTAGACATGGCAATATGATAGTTGGTGATTATGACACATAATATACGAGGTCAGTTAATTTTTCTCCACAACTTGTACTAGATAACATAGAGAAATATAGGAGGTTTCAAGGAAGTCTAAATACAAAAATTAGACACACCATGTCAGTAGTTAGTTGAAGGTATAGTGAGAACTTTGAAGAGTTTGTGAAGGAAACAAGATGTATTGAAGAGTTATTTAATGCTTCTAAACATTTTGAGGGTGGAAAAAGATCTGGATATTTTGGTAGAGGGGGCATAGTAGTGGTGAACTGATGGTGGCGGTGGATTCATTTCTAAAATAGGACAAAGTCTTGAATGTTTTGGAAGACAAGGCTCTGGTTTGAGGTGAGTGTGTTTCTTCTCATGGTAGGGGGTGATCCATCCCTACCAAATGGATCACTCCAACAAGGTGGGCACCTTCAACAAAGCCTTCAATGTCATAGGCACCTGTTAGAGGTCCTTAGATACAAGAGATTTATACATGCAATAATTGTGATAGGGCACATTCTGGTCAATATTGGGGAACTAATTTCAAAGGATGCCACTATTGTAGACAGATGGGACATTTTAAGAGATATTATCCAAAGCTTAAAATCACACTAGCACAAAGTTTACAATATCACATTATTATACTCTATAGAAGTAAGATCTAGTTAGAGGAGTGAGTTCTATAGTGACTTTAGGCCTTAGTGGGGGAGAACCTAGTAGCAGTAGTAGACAACAAGGATACCATGGCAGGGAAGAGCTACGAGACATTTCTTCTATATGACTCAATCATAAGGAATAGTCTCTCCCAGAGTTATACAAGTGATATGCTTCTCATTAATAGTAGTTGTTTTAAATCTTTAATAGATCCTAGTGCAACACATTCTTTAATACATAGATCACTAGTAAGTTGACTAAAATTTTCAACACAATATTTATCTTATGACTTGCTACCAATAGTACATAGATTTAAAAGAGGCACTAGTATAGAAAGCATTTGTAGCGTCACTTATTTTAGGCCTACATTGTCGGTTACATGCTGACACTTAAGTGGATGAAACTGCAACTAGAGGTGTAACGCCTGGGCCCACTTCCCTAGGCTCTAGTATAGTTTCAGGAATGACGAATGGCCCCACAGACCACCACTAGCCCTAACTACGCATTTTGTCCATACTCATGCGCAAGTTGAGATCAACTTCCCGACTGGTCACCCATCCTAGTACTACTCCAAGATGAGAACGCTTAACTATGGAGTTCTTTAGTAATGGGCTCCCAGAAAAGGAGGTGCATCTTGGTGATATGGGTAGTCCAATCATTCCTTATAAGATCTTTTTATCCGAGGCCTCAAATCCTGGGATGTTACAAGAGGCCTTCGACGTTAGTTGCTAGGGTTAGCAAAAACCAACGAATCAGATGTAGTGTTTGTTTCTATGAAGTGAAACCAATGTAATAATAGTTGTGTTTTGTCAATTTAAAATAAAAAAATTTGACTACATAAACTGATCATTGATTTTGCTTATAGTAACCGACATTGTAGCTCTTAGTCATTGGTTGTAAGGAAGAAGCCTATGTTGGTGTATGTCATGTGTCTTTAGTCCACTTAAGAAATTTGACATTGTAATTCCTTATTAGTTAAAATATAAATGATAGTTGTGACGTCAATTTTGTTGAGAAAAGAGATGATGCATATCTACAACATTAGTTATTTAATAAGGCAACTAATGTCATAGGTCTGGTTAATTATTTTAATAGCAGGTCTACAGACATGTTGTCTGACTATTTAATAGGATGCAAAACTTGCAGTTCATTAAATCAGTAGGTTCCATCATTTGTTCATCTTAACAACATGACATCAAAAAACTGCAAACCTACAATAACATACACATAACAAAGACCACATCCACACAATTCATTTATAGGCATACAATTTCATTTTCATCCGCACTTGATTTCATTCTCATACACAATTCATTCATATAATCACAAATCATCTTATTCATTTTCTCTTCACATTCATTCACACACATATGCATATATACTCACATCATTGATATATATCCACCAAAAATTCACTTGGGATACTATTATATAAAATTCATTACCATCACATGTATATAGAAATAATGACATGAAAGTTTGAAGCAACTACAAAATTGACTTCTTTAACGAAGAATTCTTTCCACTCTTCTAGTATCTCATTCAGATCTTCTCTTCTGTAGGGCTTTACTATGTTAAACTTCTGCAAAGAGAATGACATTATTCAAGATTTTGGTTTGATTTTTTTGTATATTATCAATTGAAACTATTTACTTATAATTCGTGATTGTATAGATTAACTTTTGTATACAGTGATGTCTTGTGATGCATGTTTGAAAATGAGATCTATGAATCACATCATGTAGTATCCAAATGCCCAATATTAACTTGTATAGGAGTTTGTAAATTCAGAGTACGTTTACAAAATGTTAATAAATAAAAATAAGCATAGTTGGCATATATATGCTTTGGAATCAGAAAACTACCTTAACATTCTTTCAAGCTATTGTTTTCTTTTTCTTTTCTAACTCTCCTCCTGGATATTTGAATGTCTTTATGCCTCTATAAGTTAAAATAATATATTTAATTAATTTAGTAAACAAACATGTAATTATGTAGACATTAGTACATGTTGAGGGATAAAATGTTTACTTCCTCTATAATTAACAATTTAATTATGCATTCCCCACTCCCTTATTTGCTACCCAAAGGATCAAGATAATAAACATGCATTGTTTTGGGGGACAATTATCTACCAATGCCTATTACTGAGTGAAAAGAAGGCAAACAAAAGAAAACTCAAATTCAACAATAAATATAATTCATAAGTTGAAATTATAAGCAAGAGCATGAAACTTATCCAACATTGAAAGGATCTATAATCACATTCTTTCCCATAGTAGCAAAATATTTAATATGATAGAGAAATAATCACTTACAAAGAATCGATCTCTAAATACATAGCTAATCGATAATTGAAGTAGAAATGCCACATTAGTGAATGCAGACTCTATACTCACTGTATATAGGTAATTGCAAAACATATCTATGGATTAATATATTAAAAAACAATTCAACATATATTCTCATATATATAATGATGCATTTTTTCATAAGATCTCACCATATCCAAAGTTCTATCACAATTGTGTTCAACTAATCATATTCAAATAACTCCAAATTACTATCAAGAAGGCACTAGTATCGTGATCTTGTCCTCTTATGTCCTTTTGAATGCAGAGCATCATATTTGACCCTTTTTCTACACTATCTAACCATAGAGCTAACCCATGCACTTCGGGTCTAGCAAGTCAAATAGTACCTGTGGAATACAAGTAGGTACCAAAGGTTTTGGAGACGCTCAGCAGGGGACCTCTTAAGTACTATGTCATGCAAGTATTCTCATATCATGTTGCCAAATATATACACAAATAGAAAAGAACCACAAACACAAATGCATTGTAAATTTATCATACATTATCAATGAGAACTCCAACTTTGGGCTACATAACCATGCCACCTTTTGCTTCTCTTGTTGTGTATTCTCGGGCTGACCAAGGATAGTGTTGTATTTTCCTATTCGTGATAGACAAGTTGGATACTCACACAAAATGCATCATTGAGCATTGGAGAACCATGAATCTTGTCACTTGGAAGGCACAGGTGCCATGGCATAGAGGGTAGATTCTAGTAACGAACGATGACATTTTTTTCAATCCCACAATACTCAAGCACAAAATATTATGAATTCACTTGGAAGACTCTTATATAAAAAAATTACACTGGGCATGTCATGTGGTAGGTCCATGGATTACTCCCAACCTCCTCTGTCTAAAGAGGATCCACCTCATAAGAAGAGTGGTGTGACTGAGTTACAGTCTAAGGAGGTTGAGACTGAGAAGTTTGAAACTGTCTCATTGCTTCTTCTATTCTCTTTGCAATCATTCCTCTACCTCATCTTATGACAATCTATCTTTCTTCACAAATCAATGCTTTTTCTCTAACGTTCCAAAAAAGAATCTTATCCCAACACCTTCTCTAGTGCCCATAGCATGGTCAGGATGCTCTAGAGTACCTAGAGAAACTATCAATTCATCTCTTTGGCCCTTAGGGATGAATGTGCCTTTCTCTCTTTGCTCATATAGCTCTTGTTTATCATCATTAATAGTATTTGGTGTGTAAAACATAACAATCTAGGTCAAAATGAGCATTCACTCTGAGAGTTGAATTTTACCATGTTGCAACCACCTCAACGGTTGTAGGGTTGAGTATTTCTCTGTAGTGGCTTTTCCTCACATGTATCCATTTTTTGTGATGAGGTAGAAGTGTAGGAGTAGTAGAAGACTCAGCAGACCCAGGAGTAGGCTGGTCAAAGGAAGAAACTTGCTCTCACTTTTGGCGACACCAGGTGTAACCACTTGGACCCAACATGTGGCCATACACATTCAGTTCACGCATTTCCTTTTAAGCATCATGTAAAGCCTAATTAATCCAAAACATGTGTTAATTACATAATACCTTGAACTGATGTGATTAATTATAAGAATGTATTTTAAACAACAACTTAATATCTTGAATCCATCAATTTTCCTTGAAGCAACAAATGCTCCAAACACACTCATATTAAGATATGTCCATTGCTTACTGGCAGGCTTCTTCCTCTTTTCACTCATTATCTAATCTCTTGTCAAATTTGTCCTAAAATTCCTCAATATCCTCCCAGCGTGTTGCAACACATTTTTACGATGCAATTTTCAACAAGGTCAAAGATGCCTGCAAAAGTTCATATACTTAATTAAATATCTTTAAAAATATATTTGTGCATATATTTAAAAATACAATTGTTCATATATATAAAAATGTAATATCTCATAGATACGACATTCCATATGAGATTTTTAATGATAGAATCAACTTTTTGCCAAGATTCTGTTGTTAAATTAACTTTTCTACAAACAAAAACCCCTAAATATTGCCTAAAAGAATTTTGATTATTCCCAATAGGATTTCCTATCGCATCAAAGTCAATGGCCATCTTTATACCTTTTCCCCTTTCTGCTAATAACTTGTTCATCAAAGTGATGCCTCTTTTACATGCATGATCATGTTGCTCCTCAACAGACCCAACAAGATCCTTAGGATGCTCATCCTAAAATAGTCAAGAAAAACATATAAGTGACAAAGAATGTAACTTATATAATTGTGATAGAGAATGTAAAATGCACATCTACTTTATAAAATAATATAACTTACACAAGACTCATCCTCATGGGCTCATCCTCATGCTCGAACTCTATCTAAAAATGTTAAACTAAAATGATCAAGAAACACATATAGGTGATAAAGAATGTAAACATGCACATCTAGCATAAACATATATAAATGTGATAAAGAAGTAAAATGCACATCTAGAATATATAACATTTAAGTGAAAGGTCATTTGAAGTGCATGTCTCTAGTATTGGTTGGATCATTGATCAACTAATATTTCTTCTGCATGATCTCCACATATATATCCATCAATGTTATCTTCAACATTTACAATTGGCAAGACAACTGAGTATGGACTATAGTCATCACTCTTGTCATAGTACTCTTATTCATTTATAGGATCTATAATAAATGGCCTTTTCCCATGAAGAACAATTGACCATTTTTCATTTGCATGATCATAAATATAGAATACTTACTTTGCATGTGATGCCATGATGAATGGTTCATTCTTTCCGCCAATCTTTTCAAAATTCACTAATGTGAAACCCAAATCATCAACTACTATTTGTTGTTATCAACCTAATTTCACCTAAAGACGGGAACTCTAAAATATTTATAGTCAAACTCCCATATGTATTCAATGACATCGTAATGGGATATACTCTAGGCACTTCACGCCACAGAATTGGCCTTTTTGTAGATTGCACAATTCAGCAAGAGGCCAGGAAGATTATGAGCATCTTCATTATTTTCATCTTGTCAAGTTTTGTGAGTTTGGGTCCTGACCTTGAGCTCTTAAATATCTATGCTTCTCACAAGTTGTTCAACGATGGCCTAGTATTTTGTATTTCTACCCTCAAATAGATTCTATTGTTGTCACACGACCATGGGTATATTTGTCTTTTCGATCTTCTGTGTTATCTAATACCATGTGAGATTTAATAAATGTAAAAGTACCAATATAACCTATCACACCTCAAGTAATTTATGTGTGATGTAGGGGCACTTTGGTCATTCGATCAAGTTTGCAATTTTAAATTTTAGTAAATAGTTACATCTTGCAAAATTCATAGTAATTCATTGGTAGGTCCAAAAAAATAAAGTAAGACCTATTTTAAAATCAGGTGATTAATGTCCATCTTTTGGTACACTTTTTGTGATCGAATTCCAATAATAAAGGTATTTGATGTTTATTGGATTTTATTAATTATCGTTAATTTGTAAAATTCATATCTAGTGGTCTTGAAATTAGAAATTAATAAATAAATATGTATTGAAATTGGTAAATTATAATCTATTTGATTATTAATTTTCATAACCTAAATTGGTGAAGATTAAAAGGGTCTTTTACAATTTTGTTTATAGGATCCTAAACCCTAATCCATATGAATTCTAAGTAGGTAGTTTTCGACCTTTGCTTGGATCTAGGGTTTGACCCTGACTTGTTAATACACATCTTTGAGGTATGTTGCATCCCTTTGAGTCTATGTTGAGCAATTGTCCTATTCTCTCTCTCTTGACCTAATTGAAAGTACCTAATGAAATTTATCCTTTGAGATCTATTTGAAATTTCTTGAGTCTCTTATATTGAAATTAGTAATAGATTGATACTTCTTAGTTAATATTGCACCTTGGATTCTGAAACTTGTAATCTTGCTCATGATGTCTATAGTTGAACCCTAATCGGTGGATTTGATCTGTATTGTGCTATTTGTACATTAAAACCATAATTCGCTCATGATGGATTTTATGACGAGATGTTCCACTTTTAATTTGACAATCTTATTTAATCAATACCATGACTAAACTTTACTTGCCTCTACATTGAATGTTTGTTGATTCAGTGGTACTAGGGTTTTATAATTTGCTTTAGTTTTTGGGTAATGTGCCATTTATGTTTTTGTGAAGGAGATCATGTGCCCCATATCGGGTTTTGTGCCCAATTTTTTTATATTTTGGAGTTTTGTCATGTGCCATACTCTGACAAGTTTAGTTTTATGTGCCCTAGCTACAATTGTTTTATTATATTTTACTAATTCTACACTTATCTCACATGTATGTTGATTTTTAATTAATGTTGTTGGGTCATGTGCCCTAATTTCTTTGTTTATGCTTTCAAGGCATACTTTATTTTAGTTGATGTAAGTACATATAATTATTTTCATCTTGTTAAAATGTTTTATTTTGATATCCATATGGATGGTACTTTCCTCTTTGGGAAGCCTTATTATATTTGATGTTTTTTTCTCATATAATTGCTCAATCTCTATTAATATGCACACACCAGAATTTACGTTGACAACATCCACATTGTCTTCTCTTGTGGAGAAATTATCTTGTGTGTGTAAGAAAGGCTCCATGGGGTGAATATGTTGGTTGGCTCCATGTTTGAGTCATGGTAGCTGACTGGAGGTTGAGTTGATTATGCAAGGGACTTCCAGATGCTAGCAAGATTTTTGGTTGAAGCAGAGATGACCGATGTCGAGTTCCCTAAGCCTAGGTCCCTAGTGTAATGATCAATGATTTGGAAGCTTGGATTTACATCAATTGTGGGCATTCTAAGGCATCCATGATGTGATGTGGAGTTTGACAATTCTTTTTTACCAATTGGAGGATTCTACATTGGTCGGGGTCTGGACTTCATCTAGGAACTCCATGCCACAAGTCACCAGAGGTTGGAGTTTCACTACCATGACTACTCACTAGAAGGGTCAACCTCTCGAGGCCTTAGATGTCTTAAGGGAGTCTTGAGGGAGCTCCAAGCCGATCTAATTACTAGGCAATGCCTAGACTTGAGAGATATGAACTCGTCATCATTGGGGAAGGCAACAGTGAGGTGATGAGGAACTAGGGAGAGGTGAGGGAAATTTAAGGAGGAGGAGAGCTTTAGGGTTTGACGGTTTGAGGAAACTCCTTTTTATCTCAAATTCTAGAATTATCTTAGTTCCTTCTCCATTACTTATCTAATTCACAAAATATCTTATAATATTTTGGAAACTTGCCTATTAACCAATTTTTTATTATATAACAACTCATAATGCCATTATTATTCATTTATGCAAGAACTCTTTTATTTCTCAAACTTGTGCCACAAAGACCTATTTGTAAAGCAAATAGTCTCGTGGGCATCACTTGGGCCTTGGGATGAACCCATGCCACAAAGTGGATCCAAGATTACTTTATTATTCTATCAATTTACAAAATTAGGGAATTTTCTATCAACTCAAGCCTTATAATCTTAGAATTTTAAATTTACCAAATTTGAGGATCTTGTATTCCCCTTCCCCTTTCTCTATCACCTCCCACATCCCTATCACTTTCACCATCACTGTCACCATCTATTTTGTCACCAAATGCAACCTATGCCCTCCTCCCTTCGTGATTACATGGAAACCCCATGAAATAGACATGATGGAGATAATTGGAGAAAGAAATCTAGCAAATTGGTGAGGCTCCCTCATCCATTGTGAAGTGGCTTCATCAGACATATGCATGACATCGCAAACATACTCAATGTTATCTTTCTTCTTCTTTTTTCATCCTCTAATCCATTCTTTAGATGCTTAGCAAGGTTGTGTAGGGAAATATGACATCAGAATAGGCAGTGGAAATAAAAATTTTACTGATATATTTCCCATGAACCAGCAGATCACATCAATAACTATGCAACGGGAAGGATGGTTTAACAAAGATATACCTGGTCTTGGAGCAAGTCCAGTGACAATCCTCGTCGATGTGGCTATGCACTCTTGGACGGTGTCTGTGCAGATCCTCATCTTCACCATAGACGATAGACTTGGACAGTGTCTGCAGCAGCTCCTCCACGGACTGCAAGCTTGCAGTGCCCTCCTAGTGAGGGTAAAAAGCCCCCTCACCTCTAGAGAAGTCCACAAAGACCAACTAGAACTCCTATCATTATGCTAGAATAGATAGGAAGGAGCTATCCCTCCTATTGGTGTACTAGTCACCAACTTGCTCTCCCACAACAATGATCCTTAGTTGCTCTCTCCCTTGCTATCCCCCACTAGTCGGGTAGGAGTTACTTGGGCTATTTTGGTTACCTCAACCAGAGAGGAGAACAATTGTCAGACCAACTAGTTCTCAATTTTCAATGTTGTGCTCTGAGAAGCCCCCATTACCCCTCTATTTATAGGAGGGGTTTGGGTCAGGGTTCTCAGTCTCTGTGGGAGTGGAAGGCACCAGAAGATCATGAATTTTAACAACCAGTACAAAACTTAAAATGATCATCTCACAACTGAGATGGTTGTTTCAATTGTGAGATGGTCGTTTACTTAACGAGATGCTTGTTTCACCATGTTTCCCAATCGCATATGAATTGGCAATTTGAATACAATTAATGTTCAACTTAACGTCAACACTAATCCTTGGTGCAATCAAATTTCTCCATGAAACTGGTTGTATTGCGCATGTGAGCCAGTCATCTCATGACCATGAGACAGTCATCTCACTTATTCAAAATAGTCATTTCACTCCCCAGTTTGGTAGAACACAACCAATTCAATTATAATGAACCTGACACTCCAAACAACAGTCTTAACACTTGAGTCGATTGTATGACAGTCTAGTCAGTTGATTTGTTGTATGCATTGAGTACCTAAACACTTTCATAATCAATCAAATCATCATTCTTGATTGAACTTCTATTCTAGATGAGTTCCTATTTGTGTGACCCTATATGTCCCATATTACGTTGGCAGTAAATGTCCATAACAACTCATGACAACACAAGAAGTGAGTGGTGCCTAGTCACACATCATTTCTACCCAAGTAAATGAAAAGTTGGAGTACAATTTCAACCTACAATTTGTGTATGGTGTTACAGTGTTTGTATAGTTCCTTTGTCACTGATATCCAGATTGAACTCGAGGCATGGAAAAGTCATCCTCTTCAACATTCAATCTTGTTCCTTGAACCAGAGCAGACTGTCTGAAATATATGTAAGCTCAATATCACATATAGACTCACATGATCATGGCCATGCATTTCTCAGTCTTACTAACCAAGAGGCCTAGGATATCATACTCCTATAGGAGAGACAAATCCCATCTCTATCATTCACAATCAGTCCCCATGTGTCACAGTCACCCAATCATCACCTTTATGACAACCCATGTTTTATGATTGTGTTTGATGATGTCAAAGCATACCCAACGACATGTCATGAGTGTAATGATTTCAGGTCTAAGACCACAAACACCACCATCACTATAGTTAAGGTTTCCATGATCACTCTTATGGTGGGTTTATCTGATACATTGTTCTCTATCATGTATATGTGTGCTTGGTTTGATATCACCATATCATGACTAATGAGATTTGTCATCAACAAACTCACACTCTAATCTTATGTGTTATTGTTGTCTATCTACCTTCCACAATAACAACCGATCAGGGACATAATGAGAATGTATATACTCTTAACATCTGTATGATCTCATTCTTCCAAGTCACATACTTGAAGACATACATAATTGAGTAATATCATTCTCTAGACATTTATTATGTTATTTCATTATCTCATAATCAAACAAATAAAATAAATTGGAAGGTTACCTTTATTATTAATCAAATCATTTACATTTTATGAAATTACAATCATCATATGATTGGCTCTCGGGCAAATACACCAACAGACTCCCACCTGCACTCTGAGCCAATCACCCACAAATCTTATCTCGAGTAACCTAACATGACCATCATGCTTTCTCTGCAAAAGTGTTTTAGTTAAGGGATCAACAATGTTGCTCTCAGTTGGTACTCTACAAATCTTTACATCTCCTCATTGTAGGATCTCTTGTATGACATGGAACCGCCTTTGTATATGCTTGGAACATTGATGAGGCTTTGGTTCCTTAGCTTGTGCAATAGCTCCATTGCTGTCACAATATGGCTCAATTGCATGATGCTTAGAATGACCCCCAAGTTCAAACATGAACTTCTTCATCCATACAACCTCCTTTGTTGCATTTGATGCAGTGATATACTCATCCTCTGTTAGAAAATTAGCAACTATCTCTTGCTTGAAACTCTTCCAACTAATAGCTCCATTGTTTAGGAAAAACACAAATCTTGATTGCAATTTATAATCATCTTTGTCGGTCTAGAATCCTGCATCAGTGTAACCTTTTACCACCAACTCTTCCTCTCCACCGTAGACCAATAATTGATCCTTAGTTCTTCTCAAGCACTTTAGGATGTTCTTGATAGCTGTCCAGTGAGCATCACCTAGATCTGACTAATATCTGCTCATCATGCTCAAAGCATACAAGACATCAGGGCGGGTGCACAACATTGCATACATGATAGATCCATTACCAACACATATAGAATCATACTCGTGTGCTCCCTTTTGTTACAAGAATAGGGACATTGAACTTTAGAAATGGTAACTCCATGTAGAATGGGTAGGTTTCCTCTCTTTGAGTTCTCCATGTTGAACTCCTTCAACACTTTGTCAATGTATGTGCTCTGACTTAGTCCAAGAAGCCTTTTTGATCTATCTCTATAAATCTTTATTCCCAAGATGTAGCATGCTTCTCCCAACTCTTTCATTGAAAACATATTTCTAAGCAATGTCTTTACCTTTTATAAAGTAGGGATGTCATTCCCCATTAAAAGTATGTCATCTACATACATTATGAGGAATACAACCAGGATCCCACTAACCTTCTTGTAAACATAAGGTTCATCTTCATTTTGAACAAAGCCAAACTCTTTGATTGTCTCATTAAAATGAAGATTCCAGATCTGAGATGCTTGCTTCAATCCATAGATTGACCTTGGTAGCTTACAGACCTTATTTGCATCCTTTGGATATACAAAACCCTCATGTTGTGTCATATACACATCCTCAAGAAGATTCCCATTAAGGAATGTAGTTTTCACATCCATATACGAAATTTCATAGTCATGATAAGCTGCAATAGCAAGCATGATCCTGATGGACTTAACCATGGCCACTGGAGAAAAGGTTTCATCATATTCAACACCTTGAACTTGTATGAAACCCTTTTCTGCCAATCTATCCTTATAGGTTTGAAATTTTCCATCCATGTTATTCTTCTTGAAGACCCACTTGCATCCTATGGGTTTGACCCCTTCAGGTGGTTCCACCAAGGTCCATACCTTGTTGGCATACATGGATTCTCTGATCTCATGACCTCAAGCCATTTCTCATACTCTGGTCCCTTAATATATTCTAGATAGGTTGTTGGCTCATTATCTATGACCAACTCACTGCCTTCCTGAGTCACAAGATATCCAAATCTCTTAGGTTCAAGGCATGTCCTACTACAATACTATTAGGTTTTTGTGTCACACGAGGAATTTGAGATTCCACAAAAATTTGTGAGTCTCCTTGCTCCTCCTGTACCTTAACTGGTTCAATGTATTCTTATTGGTCTCAAACCTCTTCAAGTTCTACTTTACTCCCATGGATTCCTTTGGCAATGAATTTCTTTTCAAGGAACACAGTCTCTCTGGAAACAAATAGTTGTTGTCAGTTGGGTCATACAAAAACCATTTTTGATTTGATTTAATTTGAAAATTTGATATTAATTAGGTCTTTAATTAACTATCACTCCCATTATTTTGTTCAAATTTATAGTCATTACTACAAATTTGGAAGATTGCAGCGTACAATCTTCTAGTGGGCCAAGATCCATATTTCATCAAATCATGACTCAACTTTGGATGATTACCCACAACTTGATTATTTAGGTAGGCAACATTTGCCAATTGCATATGAATGCAACTCTTGGATAGATGATATGTGCAACTCTTTGCCATAATTATTTGCATGCCTCTAGCGCCTAGCCTCACTAAGTTATCACCAATTAAGCCTAACCCAAAAGCCAACATCATAGGATATGTACCCTGCTTTGGCATATCTACATACCTACCATCACACTTCCATGAGATAGACGGTGCACTATGCTTTGTCATAAACTACGCTTAGTTGATGAAGCTTTGCATGTGTGTTGGTTATGGAAGGCATCTTAGACATAATATTATATTAAGGGATTTTGTATAATACATATACATTAACCAATCACCACATATATAGTATGTATCTTATACATGCTATAACCCACAATGACAACATGCAATAAACGAAAGCGATGGTTATGGCCATTCTATTGTAATTCCTTGGAGCCACAAGGAATTACCACAAACTAGGGTCCACATAACATGTAGAAACATAATTCCGTGGAGCCACAAGGAATTACCACAACCTAGGGTCCACATAACATGTAGAAACATATTGTTGAGGAATATCTGTGCTTGTTAATCTGGGTCGATCGGTTCAACCCTTGAACCAGTCGTCTCCCTCCTAGTTGGTCATTTGATCTTCACATAATTCATCTGGCCATTAGTTCCACCATCTTTCAGATCCCTTAGTTGATCAGTTGGCCTCACCCTCCTTGGTCCTTCTTGGTTCTCCAGTCGGTCGTTTTGTCTCCAAGACAATCGGTTGGCATCGTTAGAACATCATTCTTCTTCATCATAATAGGAAAGTAAACTATCCTACTATTACATGATTATTGAGAAACCTTGAGTTACATTTGAGGGGGGTAAGGGTAAGAAAGAATTAACTTTACATTGGGAAGATAAGATAGAGGCTTGGTATGCCAGACCAAGACAGAAAGGATCAACCAACCACACAACCATGCATAGATAATAGAGGTTATTGTTCATAACCATTCTACACATCCACCATGAAAATTGCATTCAGGGTGACGCATGTAAATTGCATATATATATATATTAGTTTGAGATTATTGTGGTATTTGATTGGACAAGAAATTATTGGCATCACATGAAATAATTAAATGATACAACCAAAAATCCATTCATATCGATTATTCCAGGATATAGTAAATTGACGTGGCTCTGATACCTCTGTAGGGAAATACGACATTAGAATAGGTAGTGGAAACAAAAAATTTACTAATATATTACCCATTAACTAACAGATCAAGTCAATAACTATGCAATGGGAAGGATGGTTTAACATAGATATACCTGGTCCTAGAGAAAGTACAATGACAATCCTCATCGATGTAGTTGTGCACTCTTGGACGGTGTATGTACAACTCTTGGTCTTCACCATGGATGACAGACTCAGACAGTGTCTGTAGCAGCTCCTCACAAATTGCAAGTTGACCGTGCCCTCCTAGAAATAGGAAAAATCCACCTCACCTCTAGAGAAGTCCACACAGACCAACTAGAACTCTTGTCATCCTGCTAGAACAGACAAGAAGCATTTGTCCCTCCCATTGGTGTACTAGTCACCAAACTGCTCTCCCATAACAGTGATCCTCAGTTATTCTCTACCTGGATATCCCTCCCTAGTTGGGTAGGACTTAATTGTTCTCTCTTGGTTACCACAACCAGAGAGGACAACAATTGTTAGAGAAACTGATTCTCAATTGTCAGTGTTGTGCTCTAGGAAGCCCCCAGTACCCCTTTATTTATAGGAGGGGTTTGGGTCAGGGTTCCCAGTCTGTGCGGGTAGAAGGGACTTTAAGATCATGAATTTCTCACAACCTTTGAAACTCAAAATGGTCATCTTGCAACTAAGACAATTGTTTTGTTGTGTTTCCCAATCGCATATGAATTGGCAATTCAAATACAACTAATGATCAACATGGTGTCAGTACTAATCCTTGATGCAATCAAATTTCTCCACAAACTGATTGTCTTTCTCATGCAATCTGGTCATCTCACGACCACGAGACGGTCATCTCACTTATACAAAATTGTCGTTTCGCTCCCCAAATCAGGAAGAACACAACCAATTCAATTCTAATGAACCTGACACTCCAAACGACCATCTCAACACTTGATTCGATCATCTCCCAATCTAGTCAGTTGATTTGTTTTATGAATTGAGTACCTAAACACTTTAGTAATCAATCCAGTCATCATTCTTGATAAACTCCTCTTCTAGATGAGTTCGTATGTGTGTGACCCTATAGGTCCCATATTATGTTGGTAGTGAATGTCCATAACAACTTATGACATCACTAAAATGAGCGATGTCTAGTCACAGATCATTGCTACCCAAGTAAATGGAAAATTGGAGAACAACTTCAACCTACAATCTATGTATGGTGTTATAGTGTTTGTATAGTTCCTTTGTCATTGATATCTATATTGAACTTGAGGCATGTAAAAGTCATCCTCTTCAACATTCAATCATGTTCCTTGAATTAGAGCAAACTGTCTGAGATATATGTAATCTTAATATCACATATTGACTCACATGAGCATGGCCATGCATTTCTTAGTCTCTCTAATCAAGAGGCCTAGGGCATCATACTCTTGTAGGAGGGACAAATCCCATATCTATCATTCACTATCAGTCCCCATGTGTCACAGTCACCCAATCATCAGCTTTATGACAACCCATGTTTCATGATTGCATTTGATGATGTCAAAGCGTACCGAACAACATGTGATGAGTGTAGAGATTTTAGGTCTACGAACCAAAAATGCCACCATCACTAAGTTGTGATTCTAACTTACCTAGTTAAGGTTTCCATGTATCACTCTTATGGTGGGTCTGTCTGATACAATGTTCTCTAACATGTATCTATGTGCTTGATTTGATATTGCCATATCATACTAATGAGATTTTGTCATCAACCAGTTCACATTTAAAATTTATGTGTTATTGATGTCTATCTACCTTCTACAATAACAACCAATCAAGGAATTAATGAGAATGTATATACTCTTATTTGTATGATCTCATTCTTCCAAGTCACGTACTTGAAGAGATACGTCATTGAGTAATATCATTCTCTAGACATTTATTATGTTATTTCATTATCTCATAACTGAACAAATAGAATAAATTGAAAGCTTTCCTTTATAATTAATCAAATCATTTACAATTTATGCCATTATAATCATCATATGATTAGCTATCTGGGCATATACACCAATAGGTTGGTCCTTTCTCATTAGTCACTCGTTTCCAAAACAAATGTATGAAACCATTTGGATGATATGGTCATAGCCACATTACCACCTTTGCACTGACAATTTGTCATCCCTCTGCACAAAATAACTTCCCCCTTTTTTCTAAGCATCTGGCTGCTTATTTCTTGATTCAAGATTTAGTGTATAGAATCAGTCATGTTGGAAGTGACCAGAATGTAACAGTTTTTCATTCCCCTATCTAGATCATGTACATAATTCCCTAATACACAAGACAAAATTTTGTATTATTTGCAATGTTTTGAGTTGATTGTGCTTGGAGATCAATTTGTCATGGATAATCAGATGATAGCCAAGAAGACATCACCTAAGATGGTGTTTGACTACTACAAGTTGATGCATCCCTATTTTAGGGCTTCATATTGTGTCATGTTGCACTTCAATCACATCTACTACTACTATATTACATTTTATTCCCCTCAATATGCATATTTATGTAAAATTCGCTTATGGACATTATTTACATTTTTTTGAGGCACTTGGATCACGCTTGGATGGATGAGAGAGAGAAAGAATGATCCTAGGGTATCTATACCCTTCGAGAGGCCCAAAATGAAGTAAAAGGCTCCCTCAACCTACCCCTAGTGGCCAAGACTCAAATGAATCAAAGGAGTATTAGAAAATCCAAAGATCAAGAGCAAAGTGTTGCTAAAGAGACCAACACGACTGTGGTATCAAGGAATGACCATATTGGTCAAGGAAAAACTACATAGACACCTTATAGTTCAAGGATGGACATTCAAGATCAGCAGCACGGCCATACAGCTCAACATGGCCATTCTAATATGACCCAGAACGGTCGTGTAGCACAACATGGCTGTGTTGCCAAGAAGTCCAAACGGCCATGTTTCTAAAAATGGACAACCCCTTCCTCGATTAAAACGGTCATGCTTCCATGACCCACCACAGTCGTGCTACCTAGCATAGTTGTGCCACCAGCCTTCCATTTTCCCAAAACAACCTGACTTCCAAATCCATTTTCCACCTCACTTGTTCCATCCCACCATGGGTGTGCTGACCCCTACCCAGCACGATCATGCTACCCAACACGGTCGTGCTACATACAACCCTAGCACAACTTTTGCACTGCATTCCCTATTCTACCCCGATTTAACCTAATGCTTCCCCACCACCTATATATACTTGGGTGGTGATTGGAGCATGATGTTGGCCACCCCTATCTACCTTCCATCTCCCCAATTTTTTTCCCTTAGCCATTCCACTTCATTTCCATCTCCATTTCACCATTTCCACCACCAAAACCCTAGTTTTCTAGTGTTTTGACCCTTTTCCACCATGATTTCATATCATTGCACCTTGAAGAAAGGAGGATCACGGCCTTGTAGCAACTAGAGAGTAGAATTCCTACATCTACACCAAGCTTCATGGATACTTCTACCTCTTTCTTCTCAATTTTTGTATTTTCTTATTCTATGAGTAGCTAGGCCCCTTAGGTGTGTTGTTTGGGGTCAAAAATGTTACTTTGATACCATGTTGGGGAAAAGTGATATGTAAACATTGTAATTTTCATTTCCTAATGATTATGTTCTACTTCTATCTCATTTCTGATAATTTACTTTGTGCTTTATGCTTGAAATCACCTAGATTCTAGGAAAATTGCTTATATATGGCTCTTTTTGTGAATTGCTCCTAAGTCCAATTAATGGATACCTAATTAGCTATTCACCTTTCTACATATTAATCAATAACCTAGGTGAGAGATCTAAGTATATAGTATAGGAGCCTTTAGTGTAATTAGCCTGGAGCCTTCTCAAGGCTAGAATGTAGGTGATGTGAGGTCTAAAACCTTACTTCCACCTTCCATTATTACCCTCAAATCCTAATTATCTTAAGAGTTCCTATCCCATAAATCTAGGCTTGAATAGACCCTAATTGAATTACACCTAAACCCTAATCAAAGTGAGCCTTGTAAGGGTGGGTAGGAGGTGTTAGGGACTAGTTTTCCTATTCACACTTACCTTATCCATGGCCAGTTAGTAGTTTAGGAAATTCATTGGCATCTAACTTGTTGTTTGGTTTGATAATTAAATGAAGAAATAATGTTTTACATGTTATCACCCCAACCCAATTGACAAGTGCATCCCCCAAATAGGCCATACTTATCTTAATTGAATTAAAACCCTAATCCCCTTATTGCTTAGCTAGTGTTAGCTCAATTAGCTCTTTACTTGCTTAGTTAGCTTATTGCCTTGTTCTTGCTAGTTTAGGTCTTTGATTGCTCTTTTGCGTAGTTTTCTAGCTTAGTGTAGTGTAGATCTCTTATTGCTCGCCTTAGTGTATTTTCTCCTTTTCTTGCTTGTCTTATCAATTTCCTTCTTAGCCTTGCTTTCCTTACTCATTAGAATTAATTATCTAGGGTTAACTTATGATTTGATCATGTTTATCTTCCTTTAATAATTCAATTGTTCAACCTTAGTTAATTAACAAAATCAACCTATAAATCATGAACCCTAGACTCACTAGTAGGAACCTAGCTGAAACTAACCCATCTCTACTTCTTCTTTTTCTCCATGTGGATCGACCCTATTCTTTTCACTTTCCTATACTATAACACGACCCCGTGCCCTTGTGGGTATAGTGTGTTAGACTAAGTGGGTGTGTCAGTGTAGACCGTTTATAAGTTTTAAATATCCATGTTGTTTTCAAAACCCCTAGGGTTGCATCTAATCAAACTCAATTGGTTAGTGTGTTTCCCTAAGGGAGAAATGCACCAAGATTTCTGGCATTGTTGCTGAGGAGAAAGGTGCTAACCTAGCTAGATAGTTTTGCTTTGATATTTTCCTACTGCCCTCATCATTGCTATAATTTATTCTTTATATTGTTTTTGTATATTGGTTTGCTCACTTGTTCTCTTTTTTTGTGCCTTGTGCATGTGATAGCAACCCAGGGAAGACAAGATGGAAGGTCAAAATGCACATCACAAGCCACTCCAGGAGTACTTCATGCCTAGCAACTAAAAAACTCCAATTTCTAATAGAGTTGATAAAATACCAAGGGAGTAATTATCCATCCTTCCAGGTCTTCTTAGGCTCATTCCCACCTCCTACATCTTGGAGAGTGAGAACTCTTACAAGCCCTAGCACTCCTTTCTTGAAGTATTCTCTACCTTTAAGATGTCGATAGCCAGTGATGACTCAATCAGGTTGACCTTGTTTGTATTCTCCCTCAAAGACAAATCCAAATATTGGTCTTATTCAAGAAAAGACATCATGAGTTGGGAAGAGATGAAGAATGCCTTTTTAAGGAAATTCTACTCCATTTCAAGGTTGACACAAATGTGGCGTGCCATAGTGAGTTTCAATCAAGTGGGTAATGAGCAGTTCTATGATGTTTGGGAGAGATTTTAGAAGATGTTGAGAGAGTGCCCACACCATGAGATCCCTTTGTGGTGGCTAGTTCAATCCTTTTAATCATGCCTCTCTCCAATGAGTCAAGCTATAGTGGATTCTTCTTGTGGATGAGCTTGTATGATAAGACACCTGAGGAGACATGGCCTTTATTTGAGCAATTTGTGGAAAGTTCAAGGATCTGATCTTCTAGCATGATGAATGATGGTGGTTGTCCCTTTGGTGTGACATCTCCAATTCATAATGATTCAATCCCACAAATGATGAATATTCTTGGAGAAGTGGTGAGCTCATTGAAGAATCAAGTGGGAAGTGTTCCTTGTCACTCAGTTAATTGTTTTGAGTCCTTTAGTAAAGGAGTGAAGACATCTCATCCTTATAGCTACCAGGAACAACAAGGAAGTTATCTCTAGGTTGAAAAGATTTAATGATGTGCAAATGAATGTTACAAAACTTGAGTATAAAGTGGAACAACTTTCTTCAATACTTGCTCTACAAGAAGAAGCAAATTTGTCTTCCCAACCCATAATGAACTTCAACGAAGCAAGTGGACCAATGCATTCCTCACAAATTTTATACAGTCCACCTTCAATGCAAGTGCAGTCCATTTATCATTTCCAAGTCCATTCTAAGCCTTACATACCTCCTCCCCATCCATTGACGCAACCATCCCACCACTTCCTGCCAACCTCAATTTTCTCCTCCACCTCAATCCCAAGTGTCACCTTCACCTCCTCCGTAGACACGACAAGCTCCCCCTCTTCACCATGAGCAAGGAAGTGTTGTGATAGTTCTAAGGAGTGGAAGATCTCTTGAGTAGCCAACAAGTCAATGAAATGTTGGTGAGACAAGGCAAAGGTAGCCAAGTGGTGATACCGTGATTGAGATTGCTAAATTAAGATGATACTATGACACCTCAAGTTGAGCATGTGATACTATGTGCCCAACCTTTTACTCCATTTGTAGGTTCTACAACCCATAGTGTTCCCCCTCATGTGATGCCAAAAGGAAATCATGTTGATTCAAGTGTTGCAAAAGCAAGTGAGACACCATTACACAAAGAATTAGATGAGCCCCCATAAGTAAAAAGGAGGCAAAAACACAATGTTGATGTTATATAGGTGTTTCACTAAGTGAAGGTGAACATTCCATGTTGGATGCTATCAGTCAGATTTCATCTTATGCCAAGTTTCTCAAGAACCTATGCATTGTGAAGAGGAAGTCAACTGGGAGAATTCCCAAGAAAACCAAGTTGACTTAACAAATGAGCTCTATCATCCAACACTCACTTCCTATGAAGAGGAAAGACCCAAGAGCCCCAATCATATGTAGATACATAGGGGACATTGCATAGACCAATCCCTACTTCATTTGGGATCTATAGTGAATTTGATGACATATGGTGTCTATGTGGAGCTGGGATTAGGCAGGTTGAAACTGGCTCATTGCACTTTCTAATTGGCGGATCGCTCCAGAAAAGTGCCCAGAGGAAAAGTGGATGATGTTTTGGTGATGATATACAAAGAAAGGATAGTAGTGTTCTCGGTTGATTTCATTGTTCTGGACATGACCATTCTTATTAATAGTTATGTTGAGATACATGTGTGCAGTGGCACAATGACAGTCTCTTTCATGGACATGAAGATAAAGATCAACATGTATAAGACCCCAACCTGGCAAGACCAAGATGAGGATATTGGACATGGTCACTTGAAGAGTCTAAATGATCATTTGAAAGAAGGGGGACTACAAAAGAAATGGTCTTTAACTACAAAAAGAAATTGTAGCAAAAACCCAAGTTTTGTAGCTAAAAGCTTTAGCTACATTTATCCTTACATTTAGAATATGAAGCTAATACCTGTGTAGCTAATTGGTTTGTCTATATTCTTTTAAAATTGTATTTAGATACTCATCTAGCTACAAAATGCATATGTAATCATAATTGTAGGTAAAAAACGTCTTACACATAAAAATGTAGTTATAGTTGTAGTTAAATATATGACTATAGTTGTATTTGTAGCCATGATATGTAAGGGGAAATGACATTCTTTACAATTGTATATGTAGTCATGTGTAGCAAAAATCGGCACTTATTACACTTGTAATTGTAGTTAGTGTGTAGTTAGAGATATCATGTACTACAACACATGCATATGTAGTTAGATTATGTATGCAATCATTAAATTATAAAAAAAGGTATTTTTCAGAAAGAAGAAAAAATCAATATTGATTAAAATTAAGTTGTGGTTGTGATATCCATGATCATACTTTTATTTTTATTGAAACAATGAGTACACATGGGGAGGACATAAACCTTGCCCCAGTTTTGCAACATGGAAAGAAGATATATGTATACAATAACCTCCACTAGAATATAAGTTTACATCACTCTTGAAGTATCACCCCACGTTGTACTCTATCTCTCAAAACATTTTCAAGAATCTTGAAATCAAATTCATCATGCAGTTGTCACTTGGATCAACACTCGTAGGATCAAATTCAATCTTCATATCATCAGACCAAATTACCACTGAAGTAAAAAGTAGAGGAGGGGCTTCCTTAGGTGAGCTTCTTTACTGCTTCAATGAAGTAGAGGCTTCCTTAGGTGAGCTCCTTTCTGATCTACTATAACACAAACTGCCTTTTTGCTCTTTCCCCAAATTTTAAATACCATCCATGATTATCACTATGGCTCGGATCATTATGCAAATTAGGTAGGATCATAAATTTTCATTTCATCATACGTGATTGTGAAATAAAGTGGGACATAGAGTGATTAATTCTTTTCTTACCCTCCACTATAGAGTTGATCGCAAAGAATGCATGTGGCTGTCAGGTCAACAACGTCCATCTATAATGGTTGGAACAGGGGATCAGTGGCCTGGAAAATATTTCCTCATTGAAATTGATTCACGTGTCTTGTGATATTGGGATAGGGAGGATTATTCTTCAAAAGTGGCACTTGTAAGAAGATAAATCATGAAGAAACATTTATCTACACTAAGAAGAAATATTCATATACATCAAGAAGTCATCATTCCATAGCAATCACATATTCTTTAGTCATAACTACATCTGAGGATTTACATGTTGACCTCTAGAACCAAGACACCAGAGATAGAGAACTATGAGAATGTGGAAGGAGTCAAACATCTATATAATAAGATCATGCATATACATTATGACCTCTATAGCACATAAAAGTGTATAATATCATGTATAACAACTCATAAAATGCAGTAAGAACTAAAAAAAATTATATGGGACAACTTCATAACACTAACACCAATTAAAGAAGTGAATATGATCTGGTTTCTATTGCAAAAGGTTAATAGAGAACATATACAACTTAGTAATCTTACAAATGAGTTTGCAATATCCAGACATGGTTGTTATTACAAAAGACTTCAATCTACCTAATGCAATGAAAATAAAGATAGGTGAAGTTAGAGAAGCAATAAGGAAGATTCTGGATACTTCTGGACCTTATCACTTAGATATTGTCCTAGTTAGCAAGGTCTTCTACACCACTTAGCTCGCCTTGTATTTTTTCAACTTCAAGACATTTTTTCCTTGTCATGTACTTGTATACCCAAGATGAGAAGTGAAAGGATTTGCTAAATTTAATGAAGATGAGGTTACTTATCTGTGTGTGACTACAAAAGGAGCAGGTTCAAATTTGAGCAATATCACACTTGAGATGAAATCTAGAAACTCCTGGAAAAAAAGCCAATTGTCAGGAATTTGGAACAAAAATCACATGAGGATACATCCTAGACGATTCACCATGTATGCTCCTTATTTTCTCTAACTTTAAAAAAAGTACATCATACTATATGTGAAATTGGGTTAAGAAGCCAATCACAAATTGATAATTTCCTTTAAAACTCCTTCTACTAGAATTAGTTACTAGCATAGTAGAAACTCAATGAACAACTACTACGATTGTCTACTACAAAAACCATCACATGGACTTTAGATGGCAGTTAAGAGATGAAATATATATAGAAACAATCATGTAGGGTGATGACTACTAATTCCTAATAGAAGCTTAGCACTATATAACCCACATACCAAAGAAGAATGTGATTCATGAAGTTTTTTCAATTGATGGAGGAGAACCTCTGCTTAGTCATACCTCCTGTGTATAAAATAAGAAATACAAAAATTCCATAAGCTTATTTTATACTTAAAAGTTTCACCTTCTACATAGAAAGAAATACAAAAATTCCATATGTGGCAGACAATTCTCGTATGATAAGTATCTAGTGCACTTTCCTATTAATTCTTAGATTGATCAAGGCAAACAGTAAGAAATAAGTTGTGGGTGATCCAAATAGCAGGGTATTACACTTAGTGCATTAATCTTGAAAGTGCAATATAACACCCTCATATTGGTCCTAATCTAAGAGTACTATTAATGTCAAGCATCACATGGGATTTAAAATTCTACTGGGTTTCTAGAAAGTACAAGCACCCTACAATAGCAAAATGAATAGAGGCTTGAGAAAAGGTTGTGTACTCGGCTTCCATGCTAGATTGAGAAACTTTTGATTGTTGTTTAGAACTCTAAGAGATTCATGTGGATTGATGAAAATATAGTATCTTGACATGAATTTTCATGTAAAGAGGCATCTAACTTTTGGATTACATGATCCATCCTTTCACACTTGTTAATTGGATATTCTGTTAGCTCATGTAATGTCTACCGTCTGGTTTCAAATTACATCTTGTGCATGTATTCACAATAGTTGGTTATTTAAGGTTGATTAAACAAAAAAATGTAAACTTGTAGAAGTGCAGTACATAAAATAAAAGTTGCTCCTAGTGAGTCATAATCATGTTGTTTAGATGTTGTGTTCTGTTGATACTAGTGACTAGTAAACAAGAACGTGATGCTATTAACGTCTGCTTTACTTGTAGTTTTAGTTAAGATTTATTCTTACCTAGTTATCAGCGTATTATTGTGTCCCTCTTATTTCTTTGAGATTGCTCTTTGCAACGAAGTGACACGGGAGACCGTTTTCTATTATTTCTCTTTTGCTTGTGAATAAATTTTTCTGTATGAAATGTTTCATGATTGACACATGGAATTCAGACATACAGATAGGTCAGGTTGCTTACCTTGCAGTTGGGGAACCATTAATATAGGTTATTTCTCTAGCGTGGTCCTTGACTATCATTGCTCACCTTGAAGTTCAGATCCTTGCGCTTGTTGAAATGGTAGATTTTTTTATGGTAAACCAAGCTATCCAATTTCTTGTTTTCATATATTGTCTTTGTAAGTTGTACTTTTCTAGGGAGAAGACCTAGAAAATGAGAAATATAGACATTTCATAATGGATCAGAGCATTGCACTCACCAAAGCAAATTGAAAGCAGTACGTGTGGACAGACCAATAAGTGTGGACTGATAATACAAAAAGCAGATAATTAGACAAGATGTAACAAGAATGGCTTCAGCACTACCAATGCAAAAAGCAAATAATTAGGCAAGATGTAACAAGGATGGGCTAACCAGTAAGTGTGGATTGATGTGTTATGGGATTTTCTTGTTGTTTTTGTAGATTCCACTACCATTGAAGTGATGTAGCTTCTAGTTTATTAGTTATAGTCCTCCTAGCATCATGCCCAACTGAATGACGTCATGACTATAATTTACAAACCTCCTAGCACCATGCATCAATGAGTGAAGGAGTCATATCTATGATTTACAAACCTCCTTTGTGTTGGATCAGTATAACCTAATTATGTGCATCAATCATCATGTTGTCCTCCAACCCAATCAAAATCCAAACTCACAAATTTTAATCTTTTATCCTAATATCACTTCATAATCCTACAAAAAAAGGTATATATGGTTAGGTGAAGTAGGCTTGATTGAAACTAATAATATAAATCATTAGCACATAATAGAAGAGCAGGGGCTACACACCACCAACCAAGTCGAATCTATTAATATGACCCCTGGAACACTTTCTCCTTAAATCTCATGCATAAGGTTTCTTCAAATAGAATGTACAGAGCCAAGAAGAGAGGATTCCCTACTTGAGATCCATCCGAATAAGAAAAACTCCCTATGTATGTTAAGTCAAGAAACTCCTTCAAACTATGTCATTAAAAACATTAATCTTGAGACCTTGAAACATAAGATCAAAGAATTAGAAAACCACTCAACAACATTAGAGTTTTTACAACTTCAACATGTCGTTGTGCAAATAGGATATTTCTATAGAACAAAAATTCCCAAGATACATAGTGGAGATCAGTTTCTATCTCCAAACAATAACATTATGCTCTTTCATAGGTTTTTATACAAAGCAACGTTTGCACAAAAAGGTACTACTAGCCTACAATTCCCCAAATAATCATCAAGTTTACACCTTGGAAGTAAGAGTTTCAATGGCTAACCTAATGCAGCATTTCTAAGACCAGAAATAATGAAGGGGAATACAACTCACAGGAACAATTCATATGACCTGGTTCATGATGTGTCCATATATCTATAAAGGAATGTACTATATCTAAGCTCCAATTCATCTATTGCTAGTACTTTGAAGGTCGATATGATGTCCATCACTCAGCTCTTTCTTTAATCATTGCCACTTGCACCTTGAGAAACAATTCCTCATATCCTAGTATTCAACAACATCTTCTGCTAATTATGAAGCCATCCTCATTGGATGTGTTCAAAACTGACTCTAATTCTTCTTTAGTTTGTTTTGGATAGATGGAGGGATAAGCCCTCTAGTGGAAAACAAGCATTCATGGCATTGTCATGACATATATATCTAACTCCAAGGCTAAAGCTCACTGAGAACATAGGTTAGGAGTTTTCTTGAAGAAAAAACCTTCAACGGTGCTTTAATAAAATCAGTATGTGAAGAAAAACCAATTCCTACAAAAAATAGATATTCAAATAATCATTTAATGGCTTACGTTATCATAATAGATCTAAAGATTGATGTTAGAGGTGAAGAAGAGGTAGAGAACTTATGCTAATAAGAAGAAATCTTGATCATGTTATAATAAATATAACTAGGAATGGACATTGGAGAAAGACTTATAGGCTTGCACTTGATATAATGTGAGTGTCTTATAATTGAAATAATATAGTGTTTTTCTAGGGGATTTGAGTAGCAATTAGTTCGGCAGCTCTTTGCAATTTATTGTTCGATTTTTACAGCCTTGATTTTCTCAAATTGAGTGTAGTTGTCTAGTCTTGAAGTATCATTTTGAGAAAGTGGATCATTATGTATGTAGTTGAAACAAAGCCAAAGAGCAAGACTTTGTAGTCCTTCTAAAGATAAGTGTGACATATTTAATGAACCAACTATTTGTACATACCTGAAATTATGTCATGAAAATGTCTGCTTCAGAAGAAAAGATGATATCACACATAAACAACCACATTAGTTAGCCAAATCCCACTTTTATCTTGAAGACTAGTCCACCTTCCTCCTTCTCCAGCATAATATTGCAAAGGCCAACTCTTATATGTACACTACATACTATCATAACCATAATAGAAACTCTCTTTTTCCTGATTCATAATTCAGAGGTCTTCTTTAGGTCTTTCTTAAATGAATAGAAGTTGATTTGCAGATACATACTTAGTTTTCAAATCTCATGAGTAATTTCAAAACCATCACAAATAGTAGGTTATGATGAAAAATATACCATAGATTGAAAGCTCTGATGAGTAAAGATGCTAGATAGTATTTATTACATTTAGAAAATACATATATAACTACGGTGAAGATCCCCTTCACTTTACAAAGAGAAGGTCGATACATAGGTGATTGTGAAAACATAATTTTCTTGCCTCTAAATGTGGTGCAACTCACAGTAAACAATAATTTGTGCAATGAACAAGATAGGAGGAAGTAATTTACTTTCAATTTTAGAAATATTATGTATATAACTATTGGAGGACTAGATATATGTGGCACACAATCACATGTGGGAAGGGGGTAAACACCCTGCCTCTCACATGTGTGAATGTTAGGCAACCATAAAACATGAAAAGAAGAAAATTGAATATCATAGTGAAGATGGTGAAGGTCTTCATATCAGGGTCCTCATGTTACATAAAAGCACCAACTTCTAGGCTAAGACCCCATGAAGCATGTTAAGTCAAGAGAAGCCCAAACCATACATATCAATCCAATTAACACTAAGCAATTTATCCTACAAAAATAGTAAGAAGTTTACCATGAGCCTTGTAGGATGAACATCTCTCCACTTTTATAGATCAAAGAGTAAATGGTTAAATATTTTACTTATTAACATACCAAAATATTTTGCTCTGACCACAAGATGTACACTATCACAGTATATAATGGATACAAAATTCAGGAAGCAAAAGTGACTATCAAATGTACGCATCAGAGCAGGCATCTATAAGATGCAATCATCCTAAGAATAGTCAAAGATACGAGGCATATAAGCGCCAATGTTTTAGCTATTAATCCCTTCATATCAACATTCTATGTGTAATCTGAGTTTTTCAATAAGAAACCAGTCTCAACTATAAAAAAGTTCCTCGAATTGTCATGTTGTAGATAGCAATTGATATCAACCAAAGGTTTGCAACAAGAGTATGGAAATTGTATATACGTTTCTGGTTCTTTTACTAGTAAAATAAATCTCAAGCAGTAACATAAGCCTTATCTAGAATTGCAAACCTTGCTTATCTACTTATTAATGAATGATATACACTACTTTTGTTGTTGGACATCGCCAAGGAGACTGTTGTTGCTCCATGTGGGCATTGTTTTCAAGCTCGGTTTGTATCAATGGTTGCATTTCCATTCTTCTCACAAAGAATGTCATGTTTACTACCCCATAATAAAGCCACTTAGCTACCTCAATAGATTGAATTTGCTGGCCATACACGAATCCTTTGGTTGACAAGGAGCTCCCTCCCACCACATCGTCCTCATTTACACTTCCTGTCATCTCCAGGTTAAAGCCTGGAGTCTATATTTTCATTCAAAACCACACGAAATTACTTGGCCAGTATAAATAGATCCATAGACCAAAGTACCATAACTAGAGCACACATTATAAAGGAAGTAGAAATTAAAGGCACATTCAAATTAAATAAATCTTTTTAGATCCAAAACTTACCACCAAGAAAATGATATAAACAATGCTACTACCATATGTGTGGAATCCACATTTAAAACCAACTCAATGAAATAATGAATGACAAACTTATATTTTTTCTAATTTATATAAATTCCTATGGTATGTGAATCTCTATATCAATCAAATGAGTGATCTTCTTGGTTTCCACATCTCCAAATGGTTCACCTATAATAATGAAGAAAAAATTAAGAGGTAAACTTCTTGTATTGATATTAATTTAAAAAATGTTACCTAACAATGAGTAATTTCTTTGGCCAAGCTATCATTATCCCAATTACATCATTAATGACTTGGTGTCGACTAAAAGGCCTAATCAACAACTCTTGAGGTTGGCTTGGTATAGTAATGGACACGACAAAAAATGTGGAACCCAACTATGCTCCTTCTATGATATAGGTTTGACTTACAGAAGTAACGTGTCCTTGTGCTACAATTGATATCCCATCATCAAAACTTAACAAGTAAACAACCTAAAAATTATAAGGTGTCATATATTACAATTACCTAAAATTCTGATTTAGAAAAAGATAATCAATAAATGTTTGCATATAATAACATATCCTTCAGTAATGGGTGTTCCACTACTCGATTCATTTGGTATGGATAGTCTTTCATTGGTGGTCATTGTGATATTCTACAAAATAAATTGGTTGCTATAAGAAAATCAACACTTATAAATATCACTATATAAAAATGTGTAGAGTTACCCTATTAGACTAGAATGAATCACTCATGGGGGAATTTCTCATAAACATAGCTTCAAGATTTTCTTATCTTTTCTTCAAATCTATCAAATCCATTTGTTGAGCCTCATATATCTATTTATTAGCTTCAATAACATGTTCAAAGTCTTTGAATTTATTATTTACTCCCTCAACATATGCATGATGAGACTCATCTATCACATGTTTCACATGAATCTTCTTTGGACACACAATTTGATCAAATATCTCATATACATCGGGATTTTCATCATTACTTGCAACTGTTGCAGTCAATTCGTCCTACATTACAATATTAATGAGAATATTTTCTTTCAATGAAAATTAAATTTATTTGTTGATTACTTACAATCAATTCTACATATTTTGCATCCATATAAGTACCACCCTTCTTCCAATGGGTGTCCTTGAACAAGGCTAATCTGCTGACATAGCCCTGTCTTTTTGTCTTGCAACTATTTTTAACAGTACAAGTATATATGAACATAGTAGTATTAAGGTTTAAACTTCAATCAGAAGATAACTCACATTAGCCATCACAAAAGCATACGACGTTGATCCCAGTGTATGTCTCGTCATTACAAACTTTCTTCTCATAACATTTAGCACTCTGTAACACATATAATGAATTATAATATACTTATATATAACATAACTTTTGAATTCTACAAAGTTAAATAAGAAATTGTTTTACCTTTTCATCATCAAAATCCCAAAAATTCACAAGAAATGCCCATTGAGTGTGATCAACATGGGAGGGGCAATCATTAAGTTGATCAGATTTTTCTTTGTGAGGCATATTGTTGTTTTTTTATATCTGATTTGAAATTTCTTCAACAATCCATCATCGTTCGCAAACAGAGTCATTCCCCTTTATGTCGATAACAAACTTGGTCTTAAACAAAAGAAACATATTTTTTAAATTTGCTTGATAATATTATATTAAATCTCTAAAAATGGAATTACTGGCACATAATCCCATATAGCATTTTTGTACAGGTACTTATCACAAATCAAGATAGTTTAATGGTGTAAGATCATAATCTAGCAACAGTCCCCAAAAAAGAAGACAATCATTTTGATGTGGCCCAGTTGGATCTCCATTCTCATCCAAAGTAATAGGTAGCTTTTTATCCCCTATCTTACTCCATAACTGGATACAATTAGAGTAGCCCCTTTTTTTATTTGCAGCTCCCCCTAAAAAATAGGAATATGATGCAAGCATTTACAAAATATACATATAAATCACTAATAGTTTGTGAAAATATAATGTTATTAAAAGAATTTTTATCTTCACTCTCCCCATGATCAACAGTAGGAGAATCAGCAATAGAATGTTGATCTTTATCCAAGTTTTCATCATTGTAATTATCAACACTAACCTCTTGATTGTTACTAACATCATTTACCAAATGTTGCATACTTGCTCTTACATGCACTTCTTGATGAATGATGTTGTCTATGTATTATTTAGAATGAATACCTTCTCTAGCATTATTTGAGATCACCACCATATGAATTTTATCAACAATATCAACTCCATTATTAGACACATAGATATTCTTTTCTTTTGCAAGGTTGAGAAGCACTTTTGTTGTTGTTTACAACTGATCTTGCCACAGTTCTACTATTTTTATATCCTTCTTTTGGAATTGAAACCCCCAATCAGAATTTATTGAACCAAGATATCCTTCTTTTGATTGTTTGGAATCCCTACAGCTAAACTGATGACATGAGTGGTTCTAAAAAAGGTATTATATGATGTAATAATTTGTGATTTTATCTATCATACTCCCATGAGTTACTCCTTCACTTATAGACATCGTCAGTAAGTGGAGAAAATAACTGACTGCATCTTTTCATTCTTTTGAAAAGACAATTGATATTAAAAGTATTTAATTACAAACTAAAACCATGGCATAGATTTTATAATTTTGGTCCTCAGATCATCATGGAAATTTCAATAATATTCATATGGTACTGATGAAGCCCACATCCAACAAATAGACAAATAAAATAGATTATCTCAGTATAAAACATTTGTACAATGAACATATACTCAAAGTAAGAGAATCTATGAAATTTAATAAATTAAATGATGATAGGAGTGGTTCCACTATTTGACCCATCTAACAAAAAAAGAGTTACATAAGATCAATGTTGATCATCATGACCCCCGTCATAAAAGGTCACACCCTCCATGTGTTCTCTGACTAAATCAATGTCATCAGAAACAACACTTAAGATATCTTTGAAATCACTCAAAGTATTATCTTCAGATAAGCAGGTTCCATCCATGAAATTGTCATGAATATTCTCCTCCATGTCATAACTATCATGTGGTGTAGTGTTCACAACAAAGCTCCAATTCTTACGATTTATGTCTGTCACATAAAACAAGGGTTGTGCTTGGGAAGCCAATGCAAATGGATGACCAGTTATATTAATATGCTTTAATTTGACCATTTTGAAGTCATTTTTAGAATTTTTGTGATGCCTCTATTTGCATTGACCCCATCACATTTGAACAATACAACTTTAAGTTGCTCTAATAACTGATCTTAAGAACATCTCTTAACACTCTGTAGTAGGTAACTTGGCCCATTATAGGATTTTTGTCCTATGAGCTGGCAAAACTTTTAGTATGATTGTTCAACATGATCCCACTATTTTATGTTTTCTGCCGCATTCTCGGTCCTTGGTGTGAAATATATAATTGTTTGTTACATATCTCACATATTGCATTGGCATTTGTTGCAGCCCTCGAACCAGCACAAAAAGATTTGGTGAAACAGTTGTTGACTTAGCCTTCTCCTAATATGAAAACACTATGAATTGAATTATTAATATGTTTTTGTTATCATGCTAATGGAAATAACATATTTGGACTCACACATTTCTTAAACCATTCATTCAAACTATTCATATGAAGATTACTAATTTCTCATTGTCGTGCACATGGATTGACTTTCTTCAAGTACTGGATGTGCTCCCTACTAACAAATACATAAGACACCTAGACATTGACCTACAGATGAAATTACATATTCAGAAGTAAGCAATGATCTTACTTCAAGAACGAATCAACTACATCACATTTGGCTAAAATATATTGATGCACACTTTTTAGCATTGCACTATCAAGAATAATAGGAGTCTTCTTTCCTAAATGACGCCCTTTATGATAGATTATAGACCACTCATCATCATTATCCACATCATCATCTTCCACATCATTTCTAGACAATTTAGTGAATCTTGTCTCAACCCTTGAGACATATCTCAAAAAGAATGTTAAGCATTCATCTGCCAAGTAACCTTCTGCTATATAATCTTCTGGGGTAGCTTTATTCCACACATATTGTTTCAAAAATTTAAATGTCTACAAAATAAGAAAATAAATGTTTCATTAGATTATCATATACAATCTGATCCAAAGTCTGAACAAATTCAATTGTGAGAAATATTACCTCTCCACAGGGTACATCCAATGATAGAATATCGGTCCTTCGATCTTTGATTCTTGTGAAAGATTAATGGCCACATACTCCATCACGTCAAAAAATTATGGTGGGAGAATCTTCTCCAAGTTACAAAGAGTCACTGCTATTCTGGATTCTAACTTCTCAAAAGTATTTGGATTTATGACTTTAGAGCATAAGTCTTTAAAGAACTTAGATAGCTTAATTACAACAGATCTAACATTTTTTGTTGGGCAACGCTACCTGTAAATTTAATGGGAGAAATTGTGGCATCAATTCATGATAATCGTGACTCTTCAATGCCATCAACTTTCTTTCTTTAAAGCATGCATTTTGAGCTACATTAGAAGAATACCTATTAGGAACTCGAGCCGACTTCAACATCTTATACAATAATTCATTTTCCTGCTTCAAACTAAAACATGAAGGTGGGATGATATTTTTATTTCCATTTCTGATAATGTCAAGTCTATGCCTTATGCCCGTCTCTTCAAGGTCATATCAAGAATTTTAAATATCCTTTGATTTCTCCATTCCTAGCAGTGTGAATCAAACTGTCACATACATGTTTTCAATGTGCATCATGTCAAGATTATGATGGATAAGGTTATGCTTCCAGTACGGCAACTCTAAAAATATGCTTTGATTTTTGTAGTTATATAGCAAATTATTTAGGTCTCTAGTTTGATCTAGACCTTGACTTCTAGACAACATCTTAGGAGCACTTCTTAATTATTCATTTCCATGGAATGATGAAGCATCTCTACGAAATTTATGATCCATTGGGAGGAACCTCATGTGACCCATGAAACATGCTTTCTTACTATATGGTAGTCTGAGTGAGCATGTATCCTTATTGTAGAATGGACATGCAAAATACTCACTAGTTTGTCAGCCACATAGATAACCATATGTAGGAAAATCATGTATCGTCCATAGTAAGGCAACATGCAACTTGAAAACCTCTTACAATCCACATCATAAGTATCAGCACCAACTTACCACAATTCTTTTAACTCCTCAATTAACGGTTGTAGGTAGACATCTATCATCATTCCTTGCGGAGTTGGACCAGGAATTATCATGGAAAGGATAAAATTGGGAGAGTTCATGCACAACCATGGTGGCAAGTTGTATGGAATCAATATGATGGAAAAAATTCTATATGATAGAATCATAAGGCCAAAATGATTAAATCCATCTAAAGTTAATGCAAAATGAACATTACAATAATCAGAAGCAAACTCAAGATGCATATTATCAAAAGTCTTCCACACTAGAGAATCTACCGGATGTTGAAGAACTCCATCCTTGGTACGACTTTCATCGTGCAATCGCATTAAGGGTGACACTTTTACGACATGAACAACCTCTTCAACCTTGGAATCAAGGGAAAGTAGCACATAACTTTGCAAGTAACTCCTTTCTTCTTCACACAAATATTTTCTACACCTGCTTCATTAATTCTTATTTCCTTTTATCTAGAAGTACAACATTTCAGGCATGAAGTGTTATTTGCAAAATACTTTTGATACAAAATGTAGTGATTTATGCAAGCATAAATTTTATCATTGTCAAGTCCAAGGTCCCTAATTATTTTCTTGAATTCATAGTAAGACCCAGGAAACGTCTCACCCTCTAGAAGCAAGTCTTTCAAAATCTCAAGTAGCTCAAAAAATGACTTAATACTCCAATTATTGATACATTTTATGTGAAACAACCTGAAAATAGTGTACAAGTTAGAGTACTTCTTACATCTAGGGTACAATTCTTGTGTAGGAATCTCTAACAATTTGTAAAATTGCTCAGCTCCTGCATAATTAGCAAATACAAATATATGATCGCCGTCTTCCATATTATCTCCATCATGTGATATTCCATATGCATCATGCAACATGTCTCTCATGTCATCCTTATACGTGTCATTTTGTATAGATGAATCATCCATGATATCAATTGAACCCTCACCATTAAAAATCCAGTTAGTGTAGTTTCTCAAGAAACCATTCCATAACAATTGCTCAGTATCCATCGATGATTTTGTATGTGTACATTTAAGCATTGCTTTCAAGGACATAAGATAGTCCCATCTCTACTAGATTTAACAAATACATTATGTATAAATTTAACCACCCTAAGTAAGTACTTTGTGCTTGTTCAATGCTCCTCATTGATCCAACATTTATCTATCATGAACCTATGACAATCAAGTAAATAATAAGAAAAAATAAATACAAAAATATTAAAGATTTGTTACATAACTAAGTTTCAACGTTTTAGTATAGTAAATTTCAAATAATAATATATAACTAAGTCTCAATATTGAAATATAAGATACAATAAATGTGTGTCTAAAATGGAACACAATAAATGTTTAAAGTTTATTATTTTACTACCAATTGTATCCCACAATTTAAGAATTAGAGAAGAGATGATGTTTGTAGTTTATGATGATATGAGTGGTTGATGAAAGTATGTATTTGATTCCCATGCAAGATGCTCTATACATCACAAGGCATGCCTCATCTGCAGATTATACTTCTATTTTTGGATGACGGGCCTGATTGATTTCACATTTCAATAAAAAAAAACTCCATGTACACAATCTCATTTTTCATAACTCTCTTCATACAATATAAACATATCAAGGTATCCACATAAAAGGAGAAGTTAGCTGATGGAGGAAGATTCATTGATCCTTGGATCAACTTGTAGGAGGATTTAGAAGTTAAATCTAATCTCAAAGTTATCAATTAGGTGAGCATTCAATTTCAACTAAAGTATAATTGGTTAATGTGAAATTCACTGAATACCTTTTTCATTTGCAAGATTGGCCTTAATTACTTTATGAAAGGAGAGTTATGACAAACCATAAACACCCAAAATTCCCCCCACTTTGAGCTTTAGTGAAATGTAAAGCCTATCAATGCTTAACCTTTTTCATAATGGTAAAACCTATCAATATCAAACATGCCAGATCAAGATTACAATATCATAGTAGTTAATTATGTCATATCGTCTTAGCTAGCAAGCAACTCATTCATGACACCTGATTATTTCACAAATGGCACTCCAAAATCTCTTGTAGGGCAAGAGATTCAATCCCAACTTATACCTAGATATAAATCCATGTGTTCAAATTGTATGCCAATTCAAGATGAAATATCGTGATAGTTGTACTATATTTATTTGTTTTAATCATGTGAAGGGTAACCATCTAACAAACCTTTTAAGGGTTCATATGGAAGGGAAACACCTTTTTTCTTATATGCTAAAATATGATGTAGAAAAATTTCTATATCAATAAATAATTTACCGTGAAACTCAAGTAGAAAACACTACTTCTAAAATTTGATGCACTAAAAAGATATATGAGCAGAAGTACGGGGTGCTTCTCAGTGTCAACTACATATACATTTGGATTAATAAATCACACAAGAACTTTATGACACAAATAATGCCCCCATTTTTCTTTTGGAAAAGTGGAATCATAGCTATTAATTATTGGATAGGAGATTATATATTAGATGGTTTTTGAGAAATTGTAGATATAAGCATTGTTCAAATCTTTTTTATTACTTTTAATAGGAAGTCAAAATTTATTTAAACTCAAAAACAAGATCCAAGATTTAAATGCTATTAAAAATCTCCAAGATTTGTATCTATATTTATGTGATTTATTCTACTTCATCAAAAACAACAATATTACTCCCATCTAAAGTGTTTGTATGCTTCTAACATTACAAGTAATAGGACCATATGCCTGACAACAAACGTTTCATCACTCATCTTAGTACCCTGTGAATTTGCTCATATTTATCTTCCAATGTGTGATCAAATACCTACCTGAGTATAAATGCAACATTCATAATTTCTCAAAAACAAAGCTCCATCTTATGCTTAGGTTAATCTTGCCTCCCAAAAAAATACATAATAAAAAAGGTAAAAAAAGGAACAAAATATAGAGTTGTGTGAACAAGTGATGGTAGGTTGGGGTGGAGGAAAGAGGATTATTTTCCAAAAGCCTTATTGTAGCTCAACTAATTAATGGTTGACTACATCCAAGTTTGTAAATCAAGAATTCAACTCAGACCTACAATTGCCTTAGATTAGGTACCTTGGACTAGCTTTACCCATGATCAAGTGCCTTGGATTGGATTTACCCATGATTTTGCTAAGTGTTACATGGACTCTAGGTTATCATAATTGTAAAAATGATTTTTCATTAGAGGTTTCTAAAGGAATGTTACACATAGAACCATCTGAGAGATTTAAGCTAATAATAGTCAACCAGAATCTATTCAAACCCTACAAAAAACTCCAATATAATTTACCCACATTCATTACCTTGTATAAGTTTTTGTGTAGAAAAAATGTTACATCCTCAAAATTCATAGATTTGAAGCCTAATGATGTTATCATAAAAATAACAATAAAGTGTTTTGAGGGATCTTGGTTGATGATTCCAAACCATAGAATTATTTTAAATGATCAATTTAAGGAGATAATGTGCTTTGAGCATATGTGATCATATGAGGCTAATATAAGATTTAATGGTTACCAAAGCCTTAATTTGGTAATTAGGAATGCAATTAAGCTCATGGAACCTTTAGAAGGCCTAAGAGATGATTCATGGGCCTCAGGGATACTTTTCAGCCCAATTGGTTAATTAGGGTTTACATATGGGTCCGTGGGACATGATTTTGGATATGGTGGATAGTCGTGATCATAATAGGTATCCAAAATATTTACAGTTGATGGATAATCATACTATAAGATAATGATAGGATTTCTATGATAATGCAAGATAATATGTGGCTTAGATAATTAATTAAAAGATTATCCACCTTTATCCTGGAAGCCAAATAAAGGAATAATATGTAAGTTTCCTAAAAGAAATAGGAAGCATGGTTTAAAGGAAAGGAGAAGTTTTGTATGTAAAAGGTAACCCAATGAACTCTGATTAGGGAGTATAAATGGAAAAGGATTTAATGAGTTAGCCTTGGAAACATATTACCATAAATCAGATGGCAAAAGTACTCGGTCTACTACACATGGATGGATCGTGGTTTTTAGAGTAATTGAATTACTTTCTATATAATCAGATTGCCTTCTATGGCGCTCCCAAGCAAGCCTTGGCTGACACCCATGCCTTTGTTTTCTACCCTTGACCCTAGAAGTTAGGCATACAACCTATATAAGGGAGACAATGAAGCACCACCATTCACCCGAAAAACCCAACTATGATCATGGGTTCTTGTAGTAGAAGCCTTGGTCAGCAACCTCCTCAATGGTCTGGAGATGCGCGAGTTATTCCAACTCTACTTCCAAACTATAAGGGAAGCCAACTCATCAACATCCAGGAAACAACTCTCTTTTATGCTGGTAACCGAGGATAGATATGTTGTGTAAGGCGCTAGGTGGCACGCCTATGAACAACAGACCTGGTGGTGAACCTGGAGAGTGGCGGAGTCAAGGCAAAGTCCTTTCATCATAGAAGCATCATGTTAGGTGGGGAGAGGAACTCTGAGCCAGGACATACTCCATCCATTTTAGAGATTGCAAGAACAACGTGATGGATAGATCAGCCTTCATGTAGTATCCTCGCCCCGACAGACAGCTCTACAGTCATTGGAGGGAGCATAAGATCCATGGGGAAGCCTAGGACTCTGACCTTCCCTATCGTGCTACCCAAGTATGAATCGACGGTCCCTTACTCCAGTTACAAGTTGTGTACATCATCTGAGACTCCAACCATTGCTCTCTCCAACCATTCCCTCTCCAGCTGCGTTGTGTGTCCATAAAGGGCTGGGTGGAGCTCGTGGAGGCACTGGGTTGTTCGCCCACCTCTCTGATGCCTGGGGCACGGAGTTAGAACTCCGATCAGCCTATCCCAATGTGTGCCCAAGCCGTCACAGGGGAGACAGAGTGTGGGTTATGGGTGAAACATTAGGAAAGGACACAAATGCCCTTGCAAGTGCACATGAAGTGTAGAGGCAGGAGATTACTTTCCCCCACCCTCATAATCCATCAATCCGATTAATAAGAAAGTAACTTGATGTTGATGTGGCGTCATCTAATTGGTCCATATCATGTTATCTTAAAATAATTCTAGAAATTAATTAGTAGCTCAGATTGATACATATTATATAAGGAGATTGGTCACCAGAATGAGAGGAATCCAGAGAAAATATAATCAGAGTCTAATTGTTCTTCCTATTCCAAAAGTTTATGCAATACATGCTTAGATGTGATTAATAAAAAGGAAAGACTAGATTCACTTTAAACTTATGCTTAGGGCTAGTTTGGTTGGACATGGAACCAACTAGCACCTAGACTTGTAAAACAGGAAAACAAAGACGGTGAGTTGGAACTCAATTGTTTTTGTTTGGTTCTAAGTAAGCTGAACTAGTCAAGTTCATTTGTAAACGTTTGGTACCATGTGGTTTATCAAGGAAAATAACATCCACAATTGACATTTCGTTCGATTAACAATGATGTCAAGGTGACATATGAGGCATTTGTGCAAGAAAACAAGCTTTTAGACATATTAGGTGCATGAGACAGAGATTTGTGAAATGGAACCATTCCCAAAAAGGGTGCGGTCCATTTTCCCTGTTTTGCATGGGGCCAAAAATTAATTGGTAGTTTGTTCCCACACCATGGGTTGGAACCACATGCAACCAAATGCTTGAAATTGGATCTCACGTGTACTTGCAACCACATGGCTTGGTTTGCAGCCCAACCAAATGGGCCGTTAATGGAGTATATTTGTATATGTTGAGCTAATACCTAATCTTATTATGTATAATGTAGAAATCCTTGATAATGATGAATAATTTACGTTCTAGATTAATGATCTTGTTCATGTTGATTTAGGGTTTTGAAACTAATGTGGACATATTGCTATGATCTTAATGCTAGTAATATGATCTAGGTATCATGGATAATCTAATATGCTCAAGATGATGATTAGGGTTTAACCTAATATGCACAACTAAAGGTTGTAATCATAGAAACCATGATACGATGGAGTTAGGGTTTGTGACCCTAATCCTTAGTCCAAACATGAGATAACCCTAAATTCTAGTTTAGGAATGAATCTAGATCTAATAAATTTAATGTGAATACATGGTGACACATATGTAATATGCGTTTTCAGATAATGTGGGCTAAATGCTTTGTTGCTTGGGTGTTTGGATGCACGCTTAAAGTATATGATATTTCTACATGGTTTCTGTAATGGCATAAGGTACGCGGTTACGCTTATGGATACATGTATTGAATTCTGAGTTTGCCGAGGTTTTTTGATGAGATTGAACAAATGATAAACTGCTTGCTTGTTTATTTACTTCTTGCAAATTATAAATTTCCTATGAGTATCATGTAAAGTAAATAACAATATTCTGAACCCTGGGCTAGACTGATCTTAAGGGTAATGCACATGATCCCAGGAGGAACAGTAATTACACCTGAGGTAGTAGACCATATATGGGTTAGAATGTGAAAGCAAGTTTATGTTCTTATGTTCAAATAAAAGATGTTTGTTTATATGTGTACTTGTGATTATTGGATGAACCCACGTACCAGTATAGGAATATGCTGATCGAGTATTTGTTTGTCAGTATTTTAGGTATCAGTATACTTGATTTATGGACATGAGGTTACAAAATAAAGATGTTGAAGACACTAAATTTGTTCATGAAGGTTTAGTCATAGTGGTATATCATCACACATGTACAAGTTAATTCTTTCTAAAATTTATGTAACTCCTTAGAGGAGCTTTCTGTGCAAACATGTAAGTATTTGTTCATAATGGAAATTGTTTACTATTCTATATTATTTCTTGAATCTGATCCTAGAATTTATGAGTAATGATCTGTGACTTTAAGGTCTTTTTGGACACTCTAAAGTGTGGGTCGTTACAATTGGTATTAGAGCCCAGATTCATCACATAATGCTTAATAGTTTACAATTTCAAATCATCCTTATAAATTTAAGAGAAAAATAGTAAAGCATAATGTATCTTTTAGGTTTCTCATATCACATTTCATCTATTCTCATCTCTTTTCTAAATAAGCCTTGAAAAGAAATTGTTAATTAGAGAAGTAAATGTGAAAAGATATAACTTTTTGTGTAGGTCCCTCTAGGGAGGTAAATACTAGAAAGATACAAGTATGGGTAAGCCCTTCATAGAGGAAGGAAGGACTTGGATTAGGGTATGAGAACCATAGAGGTTCAAGGGACGTGGAAACCCTAAGAGGTAGGGTATAGTCCCTAACCCTAACCCTAAAACCTTAATCTTAAATATTGAGAATGGCGTGGTGGTATGGGACACCACACATATGAAACTTGAAATCCGGAATAAGAAAGATAAAGGGATGGGTTTAGGTGACCCGGTCTCCCATGAATGTGTGCATGAGGGGCAAGACACTTATGTAAGAGGTCTTAAGAAATAAAAGAACCCAATAGTTATATATATATGAAAATGAAAGTTCGAATATAACTTGCTCAAACCTCTCATGCGGTCTTTAGAAGTTTGCTTATGATGGCCAAGCCCCTGGAGGGAAAGGCCAATGTAGGCACCAAGCCCCTGGAGGGGAAGGTGGCCCAAGTTCAATGAATGGGCAGAACCCATGAGGTGGTATCCCAGTTATTGAGCAAACATAGGTTGAGAAACTATAATGGATATATATATATATATATATATATATATATATATATATATATGAAACCTTTAGGGTTAGTGTGTCAACCTAGGGTGGGTCAACCCAAGAGTTGGAAGATGACCTATGAGGGAGGCAAAACCTTAGATCTTGGGATCAGGTTGTGGCTAGAGAGCTAACCCCCTCATATGATCCATGAAGGCACCCTAGGCTAGGACACTCCCTTAAAAGGTAAGTGAATAAATAGATTAAGTATTGAGATAACCTTAATCCTCACATAGAGTGGTGAAGAGTTAAAGATATAAAGATGAAAGCACATATATTCTTTGAACCCAAGTTTGCCATCTCTGAGTGATGCAACTGGTCAAGCATGGGATTGGGAAGACTAGTAAGGCACCAAGCCCAGAAGGGAAGGTGGCCTGAGTGGATGACCATGCCCAAGAGGGAAGGTCATGAAATGGTCAAGCCTAGGAGGGAAGACCAGAAAGGCACCAAGCCCAGGAGGGAAGGTGGCCCAAGTCCATAATGCAGATGTTTAGGATCAAGCCCCTGGAGGGGAAGATCACAGAAGGTCAAGCCCAGGAGGGAAGACTGACATGGAATCAACCCCTGGAGGGAAGGCGGCCCCCGAGCCCAATGTTGGGAATACACTACATAATGTATACTCAGAATAGAGAGATGAATGCAATTCAAGTTAAAGAATTAAATGAGAGAATAATGTGATTAAAAGATGTGACATCTCAAAGAAACCCTTGGGGGTAGAGTCCTAATGCAACCCTAGGGTTAAGTAGGGTGTATTAGAGGTACATAGGCCCGATGGGTTGGGAGTTGATATGCCATGAATGCACATGACCATGTGGTTGAGAGGTAACATCTAGGTTTGCCCAAGGTACATGATTCAGGAGATTAGCTACCTCCATGATGATTATGTAGCGTAGTGAGTGAATGTGAGAGGCATTCCCTTGATGCATAAGGATGAAATCACTCTAAAGGTACTTATACCACTAGAGACCCCAAGGAAGTGGATAATGCTCATAGTACATGAGGTGTAAACATAAATGATGTAATGAAGTCATGATCACTTGAGAGAAGTTGTGCCCGAACTTAAAAGTAAGAAAAGGGACACTTGACTTCATGGAATATAAGAATATTATGGAATTTAAAACAAGTATGTTTATTGTCATATAAAGTATGATTCAACTTAAAATGTGAAATTGAAAGGTAATGTGTGGACGTACCATCTCTGCTCTTGGAATGGAATGAACTTTGTGTTTGGGTTGCAGTCAAACACTTATTTCATCTCATTATGAGGGAGGGAGATTGGGTAGACACAAATTATGCTTAAGAATTGAGATAAAGAGGATGAATATCCTACATTGAATGTGTAATGACTTGAACCAGGGTTAGAGGTGTCACCTCACCCTTGTGCAAAAGTAATGAATCATAGGTTGGAAACCTAGGTGAAAAGAGAAATTACCAAGTAATAATGAAATCATTAAGTGATGATAAGGTGTGTATACTAGAGATGTGAATATACTTGAATTTAGATTCAAGTGTCAATATTAGTAATAAAATGAAATTTGGTATAATAAGGAAAGTTGATTACGCCATCTAAGTAGGGTGCTAACCATAAGTTTTGAAAATAATGTGAGTCATCATTCACCTAGGCTTAGTAGGCCTAAATTTTGAGGACAAAATTCCTTTTAAGGAGGGGTGAATGTTACATCCTAGAAATTCTTAGATTTAAAGCCTAAATGAAGTTATGGAACAAATAACAATAAAGTGTTTTGAGGGACCTTAGTTGATGATTCCAAACCATAGAATTAGATTAAATGATCAATTTAAGGAAATAATGTGCTTTGATCATATGTGATCATATGAGGCTAATATAAGATGTAATGGTTACCAAAGCCTTAATTTGGTAATTAGGAATGTAATTAAGCTCATGGAACCTTTAGAAGGCCTAAGAGATGATTCATGGGCCTCAAGGGATACTTTTCATCCCAATTGGTTAATTCAGGTTTACATATGGGTCCCTGGGACATGATTTTGGATATGGTGGATATTTGTGATCATAATAGGTATCCAAAATATTTACGGTTGATGGATAATTAGAATATAAGATAATGAGAGGATTTCTAGGATAATCTAAGATAATATGTGGCTTAGATAATTAATTAAAGGATTATCCACCTTTTTCTTAGAAGACAAATAAATGAATAATATGTAAGTCTCCTAAAAGAAATAGGAAACATGGTTTAAAGGAAAGGACAAGTTTGGTATATAAAAGGTAACCCAATGAACCCTGATTATGAAGTATAATTGGAAAAGGATTTAATGAGTTAGCCTTGAGAACATATTACCATAAATAGGATGGCAAAAGTACTCAGTCTAATACACACAGATGGATCGTGGTATTTAGAGTAACTGAATTACTTTTCGTATAATCAGATTGCCTTCTATGGCGCTCCCAAGAAGGCCTTGGCCGACACCCATGCCTTTGTTTCCTACCCTTAACCCTAGAAGTTAGGTATATGGCCTACATAAGGGAGACAATAAAGAACCACCCTTCACCCAAAAAACCCAACTATAATCATGGGTGCTTGTAGTAGAAGCCTTGGTTAGCAACCTCCTGAATGGTCTGGAGATGTGCGAGTTGTGCCAACTCTGCTTCCGACCTACAAGGGAAGCCAACTCATCAATGGCCAGGAAGCGACTCTCTTTTATGCTGGTAACCAAGGATGGCCATGTCATGTAAGGCACTAGGGGACACACATATGGATAGCAGACCTAGTGGTGAACTTGGAGACTGGTGGGGTTAAGGCAATGCCCTTTCATCATAGAAACACCATGTTAGGCGGGGAGAGGAACTCTGTGTCAGGACATACTCCATATATTTCATGGTTAGACAGTTGATGCATAAGAAGTGAACCTAGGGTTCCTTTACCTAAGAGGAGAGGTAGTAGTACCTGGTGTACCTGATGCTCATGAAGATGTTTGAGTTCCTACAGATTCGAGCATGGCACCCCTCAGGTTTAGAGGGAAAGGGAATCCCTTGGACCAAGGTATATGTTTGATGAACCCCTCACATAGGTTGGTGGCATAAGTATGAGTTTGGCCAACTTCGAGGAATAAGGACCAAGTAGGACATATCAAGGAACCCAGAGTGGCTTATAGGTTTCCTTCTTGCTAGCTACGGGTATAGGTAGCATAATAGGGTTATGCACATGATGAGGTAAACCTTGGAAGAAAGGATGTTTGTGACCTTTGCTGCTATCAAGACATAGTTTTCTCCTATCTTGGGGAAGGGTGTTTCCATTGGGTGAGTACCATCCTTTGTTTAGGTTCGAGGTAACCTAAAGAGGTCTCTCATAGGAGCTTGATGATCTAAGTGGGGAGTACATGGTATGGGCACGAATCTATAGACCCTTGTGTGACCATCTCTAAGGGGCATGAAGATATGTTGCCATGGAGGTAACATTATGGGGCCTGACCAAGTTAGGTAGGTCGACATGATCCCTATGAAAGGATGTAAGTTTGACCATGAGTGCCTAGAGAGATGATGGAGTTTTAGGTAAAGATTCAAGAATGAGATGTGCTATGATGAAATCCTAAGTTCATACTAAGGTCATGAAGGGATAAGACCGATGGAAGTAGGAGTTGTCTGTTCCCTGGATGCACAAGACTGTAGGGTTAGGAGGTAACGACTAACTTTGCCCAAGGACCATGGGTTAGGAGGTTGGCCACCTTCATGAGTTCATGGGGCCTAAGGGGTAAAGATGAGAGGCACTCCCTATATGCATAAGGGTCAGATCAACCCAAAAGTGTCGGCACCCTAGAGACCTTGAGGTGATGACTAAGGATTGTACATAATAGATATGTTAAGATCTAGAGGTGATGGGAAAAAGTATTCCCATGGGTATAAACCCATAATCGAGTTGTTTATGGTGTGGAGACATGTGATGTAAGTTTCAACTTAGATTGGAAAGTGTGATGGCGATGTGTGATGCACCATCTCTACTCTTGGAAAAGGTTGAACTCTATATTTGGACTGCAACCAAATGCTTATTTCATCTTGTTATGGGTTTGACAGATAGGACAAAATGCATGTCATACTGAGGATAAAGGTGATATGAGTTGAAACCCTTCTACTATGTTTGAGGAAGTACCACACCTTTTGAGAGTATGTTGGATATGTGGTTTGGAAACCTAAAGAGAACAATGGTAATCATCATATGAGGACGTTCTTGTCAAGAGCAGAGATGCATCTTGGGTATGGTAATCGAGATGATGATCGTGAAGTTTTCTTGACTCAATTAGACTTAAACCTGAGATGAGGGTGGTTAGTGGAATATATGAAGGTTTATGTTTTCACCATCACCAAGCACATAAGGGAATTGATGTGGTAACTGATACTCTTCACCGAGATAAAGCTTAGGTGTATAGTTGCCTTATCTAGCCGATAGAGAGAGTTGAAAGAGGTTGCTAGGTGAACCATGTGATCGTTAGAAGACTAGACCTATGTGGCTAACATCCAGATACAACCAGACCTGTTGGTCAAGTAGGTGGTTGCCCAGTTAGCTAGCCCAGAGCTTGATGAGATAGAATGACTATTGTAAGGACCTCCGATACACCTCTAAGAAAAGAAGGTGGTGAAACCCACTAGAGTGTTTTAGGGTTTCTGAGGTCTCACCCTTAAGGAATCATGTTATGCAAATCATTCATGATTTTACATACACCGTGGTACTATTAAGATAGTTAGGGTTTACAGTAGTACTACGAAGACCTGAGATGAAAAAGTATATAGAGTTGCATGAGGCCATTTTCCATGCATACCATAGCTTGAAAGTTAAATACCAGAAACCCAGTGAGTTGCTACGGATAATGAAGAGTCCCTAAGAGGAACGGGAGTAGAGTACCATGGACATTTTGGTGGGTCTCCCATGGACCAAGAGAGGTCATGATGCAATATGGGTTATGGTAGTTTGCCTTACCAAGTTGACCTAATCCCTTGTATAAAAGAGAGCATTGTAAGTGTGACCATTTTAGTTGAACCATATATTAGGGAAAGAGATACTTCAACTACACAGTGATCCAAGTTCAATATCTTGAGTATGACCTTAAGTTTACTTCCATGTGGTGGAAGTAGGTACATGAAGAACTCAATATTAGATTGAAGTTGAGTACAACATATCACCCCTGACTGGAGGACAGTCAAGAGAGTATGAGATAGACTCTAGAAGGTCTGATGAGAGCATGTGTGCTTGTCCAGGGTGATACATGGGGATAGTTTGTTTCCCTAGCAGAGTTTGCTTGTTATGATAGCCACCATAACGAATATCGGGATGTATGAAGCTCTGTAAGGGAGGATGTGTCAGTAACCATTTCACTTGGATGATGTCAGTGAGAGGACCTTGTGAAGGTCAGAGAGACCACAGTGTATGCAGATGAAGACACTTTGATCGATAAATGGCTGAGAAAGCCCATGATCGATATGAGTTGTGAGCTGATGCAAAGCAGACTGACATGCAGTTCACTGTGGGTGAATATGTGTTATGAAAACCCGACCCTTCCGAGGTAGAGCTGAGAAAGTAGAGTCCCCGATACAAGGGTCCATTTGAGATGGATTGGTGGAGTTTCTTATGTTTAGTCTTACCCCTCAGGATAATATGATGTATGACATGTTCCATGTGTTCGATCTAGAGCACTATGTGAGGTACCAAAGCCATGTGTTGAGCAAGGAACCTAGTGAGATCCCGAAGGAGGCTGAAATGTCCTGAGTCACCTGTGAGGATTCTAGATACCAAGGTGAAAGAACTCAAATGTAAGAATATAAGATGATAAAGGTTCTTTGGAAGCACCATAGAGAGGATGAAGCCACATGGGGGCTGATGATGGACATGGAAAAGTCTTATCCTGAATTGTTTGTATGTTTGGTGGAATTTTGAGGGAAAATTTTCTATAAGAGGGGAAGGATGTTACAACCCCAATTTTGGGTTCATATGGTTGGAAATGTAATTTCCCCAATACATGTATGATTATGGGAATTTGTATGATTTATATGTATTGGATGGATTCCCTTTGCAATACTTTATTTGTGCATGAGATTTCGTGGACCATAAGATGTTAATGAGTCCAATATAATTAAAAGAAAAAGAAGAAATCAAATATTGCTTTATTAAGAAGGAAATATGAGATAATGGTGTAAATGTAAGAAATAAGTGGAAATATGGATAATGGAATCATTATGGATGATATTTAGAATCCACAATGTTTCTAATGGTAAAAGGAATCCAAATAAGTGATATAAAAGAATAGGAGAGAGAAAATATGCATAAAGTATGCCTTAATTAGTAATAACTTGCATATGAAGAAAAGTACCTCATACTTTTGAGTTTAAGTCCCAAACTTGGTAGACGAGTAGATTAATTCATCATGGACTTTCCCCTAAAATTTGGGATTAAAAATATAAACGGATTGGGAGATACGATTTTTCAAAGTTTCCTAAAGTGAGTGGATATTAATAAATGTCACAATGTGAATCCTTTTAGATATATACTTGGCGCACGATGGATGCCGCTAGATCGAGATCAGACAGTTGTCTGTCATCTCCTACCTCCATTTCAATAGGAATAATAATGGGCAATTTCCCCACATCTATACCTCTCTCCCTGATCAATGAGGAAACTTAAAAAGATTATATCCGAGTTTAGGAAAGAAAATCGAATCAAACGATCCCTTGAGGGACTTGTCCCGAGGAGAAATGAAAGTTTCCCCAATCTGCTCGGGAGTCAGATCCTGAGTAGGAAGAGACTTGCATAGACATGACTATATAAGTCCATGTGAGGTTCCCTGAGATCAGCCACAAACCCCTTGAAGTCATGTGAATCACTCGGTGCTGCCAATTCCATCGTGGGAACCATGCTGCTCCCCTGGCGTCACAGTACCTTGCCACCAACCAGTCTTCTCGACCCAACGGTCTGGTACGCCTTTGATAGATTTGGGAGTGTCGTCGAATCTGGATAGTCCTGGTGGAGCTGTGGCCGCCTTAGCTTGGCCTCCGACGCCCTAGAGCCTAGAGTCAATGACCTGGTTCACTGTGGCGGGGCACTGCTCGCGAAAGGCAAGCCTTCACGAGGTAGATGATGATAAAGGAGGAAAAGACCTCCTTGCCCCCGAAATTTGTGAAGGAACGGAAGGGTAAAAACATCTTTACCCCTTGAAACGAGGCCGGCGTTGACTTAATAACTAAGGTATTTCCCGCTGACATGTCAACATCCTATTGGCATGTTATTGCTTACTTTGTTTATTTCTTAGAAAATAATTAGTAAATCAGATGTAGACATATTATATATTAAAATTGATCAGGAGAACTTGAGGAATTCAATAAAAATAGTTTTAGAGTCTATATATGATCATAGTTCGAAAAGTACCTAAAGTTACCATCTTTAATGCTTTTAGGAGTAAGAAATTGTAATTTGGTGATTAATGAAATTGAGATGATTAATCTACAAGCATATTAACCTGTTGTTGATAAAAGGAAGAATTATATCTAAAAAGATGATATTTATGAATAGTTGGCTTAATTTAGGGTTCCATGTACATGAATATGTCATAATGGGCTTAAAAACCCTAATTTTGGTAACTATGTCTTTTAATGGTTTTAATTGTGCGAATCCATGAATAAGACAGATATATGATGTTCTAAAGCCAATTTGAGTATAAAAGATCATTAGTGTGGATAATTTGAGTAATTAGGGTTTTTATGAGTAGAAAAGTTGTTTTAGGGTTTGTTGACCTAAAAAGAATAAAGTGTGAGAAGTTGATCTAAGAAACCCTAATGAATTCTAATGAGACTTAGAAACCTTAGAAATGTGTCCCAAGTCAATAAAGAGTTGTTTGGTTGTGATGGTAACAACTAGGTGTTATACATGTTTTCAGGATCAATGTTTGCTTGTTTGATTGATTGGCTTGCTTGATTGGACATCTAGTTAAATTTGGATATGTTGCTTCTTTGAGACTCCAAATCAGGTATGTGGATACAGTTATGGTTAAATCACTTTAGTTTCCCGATGATTTCCATGGTATTGTTGGTTGCTTGAAATTAACTGCTTGGTTGACATTTATTTCATGCAACTATAAAGTGACTATGGCTATCACCATAATTATACGTGCAAGACTAGCTCAGATCCTGGTCCTCCTCTGTAGCTTTGATGATGATGAGATAGATGACCTAGTACATGGTCTACCCGTGAGGTAGGATCATCAGGTTATCGGATGACCTAGTACATGGTCTACCCGTGAGGTAGGCTCATCAGGTTATCATGAGTCGATGTGTTGGTCTACCCTCGAGTAGGACCATACGACTCCACGACCCTATGTATTGATCGACCTATAAGGTAGGATCATGGGGGTTAGTTGAGATCTACCATTTAAGAGGTAGTGTCCATGTCCACTGTAGGGACAACACAGAGGTTTGGGTATGTAAGGATTGAGTAGTCATGTTTAAAATGTAAAGTTTGTTTTGTTAAATCATAATTGTCTGCAATATGTTATTACAATTAAATCCATGATTATTGGTTCCCCCACATACCAGTATAATTTGTTATACTAACTTCTGTTTTGTTTGTTGGTGTTTTAAGTTTATCAAGAAAATGAATATTCTTTTAAAGTGACAATGATGGAATAAAGCTTAATAAATATTGCAAGATTTTAGATAAATAGATGTTATATGGGGTAAAGTCCCACAGCTCCTATATTTTGCAAGGTATGAGAAAAGAAAATTTTTATTCTATTTTAACACTTAGTTGTTGTAGAATTTATTAAATATTTTTTATTATTTGCAAAACCATTGATCCTGTTTTGGGATAATGCCTCTGACCTCTTGGTCTCCCTTAATTGGGGGTTATCGAGAAGTGGGGTCGTTACAATTATAAAACCTAGTTATGCATATTAGAAGAAACCATACTCATCATCTTAAGCTTATTAGACTATTCATGATACCTAGATCACAATATCAACATTAGATCATAGCAATATATTCATATTGGTTTCAAAACCCTAAAACAATATATATATATATATATATATATATATATATATATATATATATATATATATATATATATATGATTACTAATCTAGAATCATCAATCATTCATCATGATCAAGATTTTACTCACTATACATGACAAGATCAGATGTTATCCTAACATGAACGAATCTAATCAATTAAGCATCATATTAAACAAAACTAGGTGTTCTTTATACATTTAACACCCTAAAACATGTAATGCCTATACTTTTAGAATAATAAGCTTAATTAGATTCTAGTAGTATTTTATTTGGATTCCTCTCCTTTTTCTGAGAAAGTTTCATATATAACTTATTACGAACAGAGTTACCATTAATTAACTATAGATTTTACAAGATAGATCATTATTAGCCAATTAGAGCATACCACATCAGCATATTACCTTTATATTTACAATCACTTGAAATAGAAAAGGACCAACCCCCCTCACATTTTGAACATATGTAGAGGGGCATATGTGTCTTTTGATTATAACCCTTCTTCAACCGCACGCGTCGGCCAGACGACAACCTGTCGCCCGCGCCGGATTGCTCCTCTGGTCTGCCACTGAGTGCTGAGGGTGGACAACCCCATGCACAGGCTGTACCTTGATGCTTTCCACCTTGTTCTGTTCCCTTATGCCTTCCTCACACCTAGTACTCAATCCCAAGCCATTGCTCCCATACAACATGTCATTCCTACTATTTGTGACGCTGTCGCAGGGAGATGCATGGATGAAGCCTGGGTGGCGCTCCCACACCGGCGAGGTCTCTGCACTACATCGACCCTTTCCTTCTAACTCGTCATAGCTTCCATCACTCCCAACAGAGGTCCTTGGCGGTATTGGTTGATGGTAGGAATAGGAAGGCGACCAAGATGGAGGAGTTACATTCCATCAACCACAAAATTGGAGATTGGAATCCTCTAGATCATCGACAAGGGTGGATACTCCAAAGAGGGACGTAAAGAGCATGCCTTGAAGGTGATAATAAAGGCAGGGTTCATTGTTACAACAACCAACCTTTTCCATCCGAACCCATGGATAAAGAGGGTCATTTCAAGAATGCTATGCCGATGAGGAGGGGCACACATCTAGGATGTTGAGGGAGGTATGATTACAACCATCCTTTTATAGGACTAGAGGAATGTAGACGGATAAGGATGGATGGAAGATTATTATGGGATTCACTTCCCTTATTGTACACATGGTAAGAGAGGGTCTTAAGGGAAAGTATGGGTTTTCTTCTCTTATCTTCAACTATTTTCCCATCCTTATCATGTACACGAGTTCATTCTTTAGTCCAAGGATTTTTTTTCTTATTAAACTCTTCCTCGTATATTACTTCTTTTTCCTTGGGGTTTAAGTAATCCAAAAGTGGTAAGGAGTATTACAACTATCCGTTAACTAGATTTTCCAAGATTATTTAATCTCAACACCAACGAGGAAAGAAAAATACTCTTTTATATAAACCCTTTGCTTTTATTCCAAAAGGCCACGAGAGGCACCACCATATGATTTCCACATAATTCTTATCTTTTTCTCATTATTTCAAATTTCCTTCTTAATAATGCATTATTGATTTCTTCTTTTTTCTTTTAATCATATTGGACTCATTAACATATTATGATCCATGAAATCACATGCACAAAGGAAATATTACGAAGGAAATCCATTCAATACACATAAATCATACAATTCCCATACTCATACATTTATCGGGAAAATTGCATTTCCAACCATATGAACCCAAAAATTGGGGTTGTAACATCCTTCCCCTCTTATAGGAATTTTCCCTCAAAATTCCACCAAACAATAAAAAATAAAAAAATTAGGATAAGACTTTTCCATGTCCATCATTGGCTCCTATGTGGCTTTATCCTCTCCATGGTGCTTCTAAAGAATCTTTATCGTCTTATATTCTTACATCTGAGTTCTCTCTCACCTTGGTATCTCATACCCTCATAGGTGACTCAGGATATTTCAGCCTCCTTGGAAGCTCAATAGGTTCATGGCTCAGTACATGGTTAGGATACATCACATAGTGCTCTAAATTGGACCCATGGAATACATCATACATCATGTTATCCTGAGGGGTAAGGCTAAACATAAGCATCTCCACCAATCCATATCAAATGGACCCATGTATCGGGGACTCATCTTTCTCAGCTATAGCTCAGAGGGGTTGGGTTTTCATAACACATGTTCTCCCACAGTGCACTACATGTCAGTCTGCTTCACATCAGTTCACAGCTCTTGTCACCCCTAGGCTTTCTCAGCCATTGCACGATCAAAGCAACATCATTTGCACACACTGTGGTCTCTCTGACCTTACAAGGTCCTCTCACTGACATCATCCTAATGAAGTGGTGATCGACACGACCTCCCTTATAGAGCTTCTTACATATCAATACTAGCTATGGTGGCTATCATCACAAGCAAACTCTCTTAGGGCAGGAACTGCACCCATGTATCACCCGAATGAGCACACACGCTCTCATAAGACCCTCTAGTATGGATCATACTCTCTTGAGCGTCTATCAGTCAGGGTGATTGGTTGTGCTAAACTTCAAGCTGGCATCGAGTTCTTCATGTACCTACTTCCACCGCATGGAAGTGATCTTGAGGTCATGCTCCAGATATTGAACTCGATCGTGGTGTAGTTGAACTATCTCTCTCATGCATATAGTTCAACCCGGTCTGTCACCTTGATAGTGCTCTCTCTCTTAGGCAAGGGATTAGGTCAACTTGGTAAGGTGATCTACCATAACCCATACTGCATCCTGACCTCTCTTGGTCCAGGGAAGACTCATCACAACATTTATGGTGATCCACTCCCATTCCTTCTTGGGACTCTTCATTATCGGTATTAACTCACTGGGTTATTGGTGTTTGGCCTTCACCTCCTATTATGCATGGTGACCAGCCACATACAACCCTGTATACTTCTTCATCTCAGGCATTTCAAAGTACTACTACACATTTTTTATATCTTAGTAGTACCATGATGTAGGGTGTACTTAACATCACGAGATCTTTCATGCCATGATTCCTCAGGGTTGACTCCTCATAAAACCTAAAACACTCTAGTCGTGGGTTCCATCACCTTCCTTTCCAGAGAGTATCTTATGTATGTCATGTGTTTTGCCCTATCTCTCACACCCATAACAAGAGCAAATAAGCATTTGGTTGCAATCCAAATACAAAGTTCATCCCATTCCAAGAGTAGAGATGGTGCATCACACATCACCAGTACACTTTTCAAACTAAGTTCAAACATACATCACATGTCTCTACATCATAAACAACTCGATTATGGGTCTACACCCATGGGAAGACTTTTCCCATCACCTTTTGGATCTTAACATATCTCTTTTATGTACAATCCTTAATCATTACCTCAAGGTCTCTAGGGTGTTGACACTTTTGGGGTGATCCGACCCTTGTGCATCTAAGGAGTGCCTCTCACTTTTGCCCCTTAGGCCCCATGAACTCATGAAGGTGGCCAACCTCCTAACCCATGGTCCTTGGGTAAAGGTAGTTGTTACCACCCGACCCTATGGTCTCATGCAACCAGGGAATAGACAACTCCTACTTCCATCAGTCTTACTCCTTCATGACCTTAGTATTGACTTAGGATTCCATCATAGCACATCTCATTCTTGAATCTTTACCCAAAACTCCATCATCACTCTGGGCACTCATGGTCAAACTTACATCCTTTCATAGGGATCATGGCGACCTACCTAACTTGGTCAGGCCCCATAAGGTTCCCTTCATGGCAACATATCTTCATGCCCCTTAGAGATGGTCACACAAGGGTCTATAGATTCATGCTCATACCATGCACTCTCCACTTAGCTCATCAAGCTCCTATGAGAGACCTCTTTAGGTTACCTCGAACCTACACAAAAGTTGCACCTGACAAAAGGGTCCCTCCCCAGGATGGAGAGAAAACTATCTCTTGATAACAACAAAGGTCACAAACGTCCCTATGTCTAGGGTTTACATCATCATGTGCGGGCTTAGCCCTATCATGCTACTTAGGCATGTAGCTAGCAAGAAGACCGCTTACTAAACCATGCTAGGTTTCCTTGGTATGTCATACTAGTTCCTATTCCTCAACATTGGACCAATATCATACATGCATATGTCACCAACCTATTCATCAATCATATACCTTAGTCAAGGGGTTTCTTTTCCTCTAACTTGAGGGGTTCCATGCTCAAATCTCTAGGAACTCAAACATCTTTATGAGTATTAGGTGCACCGGGTACTACTACTTCCCCTCTTTGGTCTAGGAACCCCAGGTTCACTACCTAGGCCTCAACTGTCTAACTACATGCTCAACTTTTCAATCACGAACCAAACATGTACAAGGTATAGCATGCACTTCCTACTATTCTTCCATGTGAACCATACCTCAGAGTCCTACACAAGGATAACCAACTAGGTGTGAGGCCTCACAACTTGTTATCATACCTCCTTGGTCTAAGGAACTCTCCTTTCTACCCCTACAAGGTAAGGTAGGCACCTATAATGTCTATACATCGATTCTAGAAGCTTATTTCTCATTCTAGGGTTTGGTTCCTCTAAGGAAACAAAGGTACGATAAGCCTCCAAGGATCATGCATGAGGCAACCACAACTATCTACTCAGGGTCGTCTAAAATAGGTCATAACATACCCATCTTCTCATAATTCTTCATGTCTCAAAACTAAGTTCTCCAACCTTCTTCATCTGGTCTTGCTCTCTCTCTAGAGCTAATTCTACAATAGATCTCGCCTTTAAAGGTTCTTTATTAGAGAATGGGTCAAGCTCTTAAGGATACATGTCTACACCTATATGGGCGAAACGTACTATCAAGACCTATGTCCAACTAAGATCATCCGAAGTTATGCATGCTCGTCTTATGAACTATTAGGCATAACTCTACTAGCCAAGGTCTCAAACTCACTTCCAGTTATGATGTCATTCTCTTCTATGTAGGTACATGCCTCATTTATGCTCTTATATGCCCGTTAGGGTTCCTATATGGTAACCACTAACTTCTTCAATGAAGGAGCTATCCTTCAGCCTAACAGGTACAACCCTTTCAAGGTCGGGTTACAAAAAGGCACTAAACCAACCCATCACACATAGCTCATGCCTCTCGTGCATATATGAAACCTATATGCATATCAGCCCACGTACATACTTGCATGATCAAATACGATATCCAACTCATCCTATCATCTCTTCCTCAAACTCCACTTAGGGTTAGGGTTAGCATCATCCTCAGAGGATGTGTCATGTCTCTACCTCTGTTTGGAGGCCTCTTCCTCCAAGGCTGTACTCATCCTCCTGATAGGAAGGTCTGACCTTAGTGCTCTCCTGAGGGAACAACAACACATGCCAGTCAACCTAAGCATGTAACTAATCTTTAGTTTATGCTTAAACTATTAAACATATGTCCATGACATCTTGTTTACATGCTTTTCATTGATTTTGTGGAGGATTCCTTAATCCTTATCGTACTGACCTTGACCTCATGCGGGTGGGGAAGAGAGAGAAAAACTCTAAGCCTTAGAACCTTAATTGAATTAGGGTTGAGAAGGGAAGAAATAGATGAGAGAGTTCTAAAGGTATCTTATTTGGAGTCAAAACCTCAGACTTTGGCCAGGCAGTCACACCGCATCTGGGAGTCCTCATGACCGACTAGTGGGGCAGAGGAAAATATTTCCAGCCCCCAGACCGTGATCCTTTTCTAGATACCTCCGTCGTCGGAAAACCCTCTAATAACTCCCTTGGGTTCTACAGAGTTTGTAAAATTTGATAATTATTAAGGATTAAATGAGAAACCATTGGCTCTGATACCAAATGTAACGACCCCACTTCCTAGTAACCCCCAATCAAGGGAGACCAAGAGGTCAGAGGCGTTATCCAAAATTTAGGGATCAATGGTTTAACAATTTAATCAAAAATAATTATCAAATTCTACTAATACTAAACTGGAAAGTTGGTATTAAATAAAACTTTTGCATACCTTTTCAAAATAGGATCTAAGACTTATATCCACAGTAGAAATCTAACTATCTAATCCTCCTTTGGAATACTTGAATTCATCTTCACATATTTCACTTTACTGCTTGTCCTTTTCAGATTTGTACCTAAAATGCTGACAAACAAAATGTCGGTCATTATATTGCTATAATGGTATGTGGGGACAAGCACAACATCAAAATAAGCTCTAACAACCTAAATACAATAAATAGTTGATTAACAATCCAAATTATGCTTTCAATGTGACTTCTCAACTGCTTTTGCCCTAAACCCTAGATTACCCTCTCTTAGGGTTTTGTCCTTGAAAGGGACATAAGGCCACCTTCTCCATCCTGAGCTTGGTGCCTGGGGTCACCTCTCGAGGTGCCTATTGGTCTTCCCTCTAGGGCTTGACCAAATCAGACCTTCCCTCTGGGGCTTGGTCTTGCAACATACATCAGGGTGGCATGCAGGTTCGAGAAACACATTCATGTTTAATTGTGATACTCATAGGGGCTTTATATGATTGCATAATTGAACATCTAACAGTTTAGGTTGCAATCAATCAAGAAACATTTGGGAAATGTTGTGAAACTAAATACGATTATTCATAAAGTAACTGCATACCTTATGCCACTGTAGAAACCATGCAGAACATCATATACATTACGAGTGTATCCAAACATCCATGCAACCCAGCATATAATCAACATTATCTGAAACATGCATACTACATATGTGTCACCATGTATTCACATTACATTACTCAGATCTAGATTCACTCCTAAACTATGGTTTTAGGTTATCTCATGTTTGGACTAGGGATTAGGGTTACAAACCCTAATTCCATAATGTCATGATCTCTAAGATTACAAAACATAGTTATGCATATTAGGTGAAACCCTTATCATCATCTTAAGCTTATTAGACTATTCATGATACCTATATCACATTATCAGCATTAGATCATAGAAATATATTCATATTGGTTTCAAAACCCTAAATCAACATATATATATATATATATATATATGATTACTAATCTGGAATCATCCATCATTCATCACGATCAAGATTTTACTCATTATATATGACAAGATCAGGTGTTAGCCTAACATGAACGAATCTAATCAATTAAGCATCATATTAAACAAAACTAGGTGTTCTTTTTACATTTAACACCCTAGAACATGTATTGCCTATACTTTTGGAATAGGATGCTTAATCAAATTCTGGTAGTATTTTATTTGGATTCCTCTCATTTTTCTGAGAATGTTTCATATATAACTTATTATGAACAGAGTTACCAATAATTAACTATATATTTTACAATATAGATCATTATTAGCCAATTAGAGCACGCCATGTCAACATATTACCTTTATATTTGTAGTCACTTGAAATAGCAAAGGACCAACCCACACTCGCATTTTGAACATACATAGAGGGGAAGATGTGTATGTTGATTATAACCCTTCTTCAACCTCACACGTCGGCCAGACAACAACCTGCCGTCCACACTAGATCGCTCCTTAGGTCTGCCGAAGTGCTAAGGGTGGACAACCCCATGCATAGGCTGCACCTCGATGCCTTCCGCCTTGTTCTCTGCCCTTAGGCCTTCCTTGTGCCTGGTACTAAACCCCAAGTCATTGCTCCCATACAACATGTCATCCCTGTTGTTTGTGACGCTATCGCAGGGAGATGCATGGATGAAGCCTGGGTGGCGCTCCCACACCTGCGAGGTCTTTGCACTGCACCGACCCTTTTCTTTTAACTCATCATAGCTTCCAACACTCCAAACGGAGGTCCTTAGAAGTTTTAGTTGGTAGGAGGAAGAGGAAGGTGACCAAGATGGAGGAGTTACTTGCTATCAACCAAAAAACTAGAGATTGGAATCCTCTAGATCGCCGACGAGGGTGGATACTCCAAAGAGGGGCATAAAGAGGATGCCTTGAAGGCGATAATAAAGGTAGGGTTCATTGTTACAGCATCCAACCTTTTCCATCTAAATCCATGGATGAAGAGGGTCCTTTCAAGAATGCTAGTCTGATGAGGAGGGGCACACATCCAGGATGCGGAGGGAGGTATGATTACGGCCATCCTTTTATAGTACTAGAGGAACGTAGACGGATAAGGATGGATGTAAGATTGTTATGGGATTTGCTTCCCTTATTGTACACATGGTAAGAGAGGGTCTTAAGGGAAAGTATGGGTTTTCTTCTCTTATTTTCAACTATTTTCCCATCCTTATCATGTACACGAGTTCATGCCTTAGTCCAAGGATTTTTCTCTTATTAAACTCTTCCTCGTATATTACTTCTTTTTCCTTGGGGTTTAAGTAATCCAAAAGTGGCAAGGAGTATTACAACTATCCATAAACTCAATTTTCCAAGATTATTTAATCTCAACACCAAAAAGGAAAGAAAAATACTATTTTATATAAACCCTTTGCTTTTATTCCAAAAGGCTACGAGAAGCACCACCATATGATTTCCACATAATTCTTATCTTTTCCTCATTATTTCAAATTTCATTCTTAATAATGCACTATTGATTTCTTCTTTTTTGTTTTAATCATATTGGACTCATTAACATATTATGATCCATGAAATCACATGAACAAAGGAAATATTGTGAAGGAAATCCATTCAATACACATAAATCATACAATTCCAATACTCATACATTTACTGGGAAAATTGCATTTCCAAGCATATGAACCCAAAAAATGGGGTTGTAACAATTGTCCTCTCCGACCATTCCCTCTCTGGCTATGTTGTGTGTCCATAAACGGTTGGGTGGAGCTCATGGAGGCACTGGGTTGTTTGCCCGCCTCTCTGGCGCCTGGGGCACGGAGTCAGAACTTTGATCAGCCTGTCCTGGCACGTGTCCAGGCTATCGCGGGGGAGACAGAGTCACGGGTTAGGGATGAAACATTAGGAAAGGACATGAATGCCCTTGTAGGTGCACATAAAGTGTAGGGGCATGAGAGTACTTTCCCCCACCCTCATAATCCAGCAAGCCAATTAATAAGAAAGTAACTCGATGTTGATGTGGCGTCGTCTAATTGGTCCATATCATGTTATCTTAAAATAATTTTAGAAATTAATTGGTAGCTCAGATTGATACATATTATATATGGAAATTGATCACTAGAACGAGAGGAATCGAAAGAAAATATAGTCAGAGTCTAATTATGCTTTATGTTCCAAAATTTTATGCAATACATGCTTAGATGTGATTAATAGAAAGGAAAGCCTAGATTCGTTTTAAACTGATGCATAATTGAGTAGATTCGTATATGTTGAGATAATACCTGATCTTGTTATGTATAATGAAGAAATCCTTGATAATGATGAATAATTAGTGTTCTAGATTAATGATCTTGTTCATGTTGTAAGGGTTTTGAAACCAATGTGGACATCTTGCTATGATATTAATGCTAGTAATATGATCTAGGTATCCCAAATAATGTAATATTCTCAAGATGATGACTAGGGTTTAACCTAATATGCATAACTAAAGGTTGTAATTTTAGAAACCATGATATGATGGAATTAGGGTTTGTAACCCTAATCCTTAGTCCAAACACAAGATAACCCTAAACCCTAGTTTAGGAATGAATCTAGATCTAATTAATTTAATGTGAATATATGGTGACACATATGTAGTATGCGTGTTTCATATAATGTTGGTTGAAGGCTTTGATGCTTGGGTGTGTGGTTGCACTCTTAAAGTATATGATATTTCTGCATGATTTCTGCAATGGCATAAGGTATGTGGTTATGCTTATGAATACATGTATTGAATTCTGAGTTTGTCGAGGTTTCTCGATGAGATTGAACAAATGATAAATTGCTTGCTTGTTTATTTACTTCTTGCAAACTATAAAGTTCCTATGAGTATCATGTAAAGTAAATAATGATATTCTAAACCCTGGGCTAGAGTGATCTTAAGGGTAATGCACACGAGCTTAGGAGGGATAGTGATTACACCTGAGGTAGTAGACCAGATTTGGGTTAGAATATGAAAGCAATTTTAAGTTCTTATGTTCCAATAAAAGATGTTTGTTTATATGTGTACTTGTGATTATTGGATGAACCCACATACCAATATAGGAATATACTGACTCGTGTATTTGTTTGTTGGCATTTTAGGTTTCAGTATACTTGATTTGTGGACATGAGGTTACAAAATAAAGATGTTGAAGACGTGAAAGTTGTTCATGAAGGTTTAGTCATAGTGGTATATCATCACGCATGTACAAGTTAATTCTTTCTAAAATTTATGTAACTCCTTAGAGGAGATTTCTATGCAAACATGTAAGCATTTGTTCATTAATGGAAATGTGTTACTATTCTGTATTATTTCTTGAATCTGATCCTGGAATTTATGAGTAATGATCTGTGACTTTAAGGTCTTTTTGGACACTCAAAAGTGTGGGTCGTTACATATCCGTATGCCAATATACATCTCTTTTTGCAGACCTATACATACTAGTAAGTGACCTACCTTTCCATGATGATATAAATTTTATACAACTATACATATGTTGTTTTTGTGATTCAACCTATCATTTGATGATTGAATCTTATGATTGTATCATGATACTTAGTATGGCAACACCAATTGAAAGAAGAAATCAAAATTCTAGGAACAAGTATCATTGTGCATACATGGTATAACATAATACTTGTGGGATACTCACAATAATATCACTCTATAAACATGAATTCTTGATCATATCAGATATGTGGGATACTCAAAACCATATCACCGTGTAAAAAAGATTTTGCCTTTCCACTTTTTTTGTAGTCTAGCTATCCATGCATAAGACTTACTAATAAGTGTCTATGAACCAAAAAGGAAATGGACTATTATGTTCTTTATTCAATTAATTTATTTCTATTCTAAACTATGAAAATATGCAGCACAAACTTTTTCATCTAAAAGGGTTGCCTTATATTTTGGTTGTTTGATAGGTGAAGTATAAGCTATACAATTAAACCCCAATATGTGATTATTTGTGCTAGTTGAAAGTGTTAAATTTAAATCTGACCCATGCGTGTAATCATTGTAGTATGTGGTGATAAAAAACAAATAAGTTGTAATGATTCCAACCAAACCGTAGAGCCAGAGTGAAGCCACGCTAACGAGGTAACCATCAAGGCTTCTTCACTAATATTTACCATTCATAAAGGTAACTTGTGTATCAGTTTTCAGTGTCTGTCAGTTACACAGATCCTAAGGAATAATGACATTAATAAAAGCTAAAATTTAGAATGAATATGTGATGTATAGACACAACTTATACTAGGTGCATTTATCAATGGTAAATCTTAGGTGATTATCAATGGTATCATCTATGACTTTTATCTTTGTGGCAGGAATCTAAACTTCTCAATGAGCATCATCCCAAAGGATCAACAATGTTTGAGCTGACATTTAGAGGAAACTTTGGCCCACTAAGAATGTTTTCAGAGATGAGATTTACCATCATCCTCTACTCATTTGAACTAACAATAACATAAAAACAACAAGGATCTTCCACACGAGCACCTATTGACATTCAGAGCCATCCTTCCATTGTTTAATGAAGCAAGCTTGGGACACCCCAAGCACTTTTCATGAAGGCAACAACTAGCTTAATTAAGAAAGCCTAACAATGGCATACGGACCAGAGGCATCAAACTTAGAAAAATAAGAAAAACTTGAAATCAACGTTCCTTGAAAATAGATACTCATCTCCTGTCACTATGATGAAGAGTTATATAACACCATCCTAAATCATGAAGCAAAACTCGACATCATCTCAGTAATAGAAGAAAAGGAAATGTGTATTTGCTATATGTCGATCAACAAGCAAAACTCAACGTCATCTCAAAGTACTTTAAAAAATAGAGGTCGAACGACCTTGGGGAGAAGAGACAATCTTGGGAGGAGGCAGAGACCTTGGGATGGGATGGCAACCTTGGGAAGGAGGTGGATGTTGGATGGGGCAACATTGACTTGAAGTGGTGGGTAGGAAAAAACCTCTTCAGTAGGATGATACGTGCAAATCACAAGTTAAATGCAACTATATGTATCAATGTAAAATAGGACCCAAGAGGCCCAGATGTCGAACTCAAGGAAATGCTCTCCAGAGACTACTACTACTAATTGTGATGCAATCAGCTAATTCAATGAAAACTTTGAGTGAAGGTTTAATTATCTAAGATGCAGAAAACAAATAAAAAATTATTAGTTTTTGATCTCAAGTGGAGTGAATTTCTTAGTATTATGATATCACCTCAGTTAACATTGCAATTAACATCATATTATTAATAATTATTTCTTCTAACCCTAGACAAAGAGACCTGTAGTAAGAATTACCCACTCTCACAACATAATTCACTCCCTATCCTAATACCAATCTCACTCTCATAGCAATTGTGCTATTCATTCGGTGCTTTACCGAAATCTCTAGGTTATTCTCTTCATATCTTTAAGCCCTTTCTCAAGGTGCAATATAAAATATGTAAATCTATGAGTTGTCCAACCCTTAATCCCTCTCTCGAAGCAATTAGCAGTCTATTAAACTATGTATGATGATCAAGCATAGATAATTCATGATGTACTCATATATTTATATACAGAAATTAAGAGAAAAAGATATATTAATGCATAATTGTTAATTACAATGCATAATCGGGCTACTCCCGGGTCCTAAGGAATGAGGGGTTTAGCCCTACATGATTTCCATTGTCAAATATATAAGAGAGAAGAAGAAAAATGTGGGGAACATTAGAGAAATGAAAGAACCCTAAAAGATGATGATCTGGATGACTCCCTCACGTGAGTGTGTCTATTTGCTAACCTCGGGCTACAAATCCATCTAACGAAGGTGCCCAAATCTCCTGGAATGTGGCTTTCTTATCCTCTTTCTCCTCTCCTTGCTCTCGGTTTTCGTACAATGGAATAGAACGAGATAATTAGGTATGGCCGAACTCCCCCTAAGTCCTAAAAATGACATAGGGTGTCATTAATTTCCATCCATCAGATTAAACATGATTTTTAGATCATCATGATCCCATTGTGTCGGTACTACCGACGTCTTTGATAGTTGTGGTCAGCTGTGTAGTTGTCAGTACTACTGAGTTAATGTTGGCAGTATCAAAATTTCTTAGAGAAATTTGAATCTTTGTTGTGAGGTTGTTGGTAGAATCCACTTATTTGGTTGGTACTACCAAGTTTTCTCAATCTCATTGTTTGACTAAGTGTCGGTACCACAGACAGTCAAGTCGGTAGTATCGAGTTGTGTAGTTTCTTGTATATTTATCTGAAATTCCAAAAAAAATGAACATAAGCTCCCAAATAATAATGAATCTAATAGGAACATTAAAAATGCATTTATTTGATTTTAGTGTCACATGCTAATGATTTTAATGCATAAATTAATATGAATATGAACAATAAATGCACAAAAATCCATAATAACTAGCCTGTAGTAGCGATAATTATCCGGTGCATCATAGGTGAACATGACAGAAGAGGTGGACGGTGCATTCAAGAGCTGCTTTGGTTTTAGGTCTTCAGCCTACCAATGCGGGTGACTATGCCCAAAGATCTTATTGTGGGAAGGATTGGGGGCAGAAGCCCGAGGCAACACTCAAACCCGATAGTTACTCCATATTACGTGAATCCTAGGTGGGAAAGAAGGATAAAGCGGGGTAGAGTTGGGGGAGAGAACAGGAAACCAAGAACTGATTATGCAGGTTTGGATGAAATATCCTATATGAGCGCAGGAGAGGGGTGTTAAATAGGGAATTTAGCTACAAAGTAGTGGTTACATCTAAAATAAGGATGACAAAAATGTAGTTTAAGTTGATTAATCTTATTGTATTCATTTATTTATTTACATTTTTGAAAAATATAGATAAAACCAGCTTTAACTACATATAGTGTATAGGTTATTATAACAAATTGTAGCTAATTCACATTTTTTTGTAGTGGAGATCCGAATGGAAGACCTCATGATAGCTTTTGTGGTCAATGGGACAAGGAACACATGTTGAATGCAGTTGAGGTATGTATCTATTGCAAGAGTGGACACATGATGATGCCAAATTGTTGAGTGATTGAGGGATCTATAAGAAGCCCGATTGAAGGCATGAAATTTATCTCTTGTGGGAGGCAACCCACCAAGGTTTGGGAATTTTTTCACCCAACCTTTCATTTGTGATACTTTTTGGTTATTTTTACACTTTTCCAAAAAAACACACACTTGTTTTTGATAGTTTTTGTTTAGTTTGAAGTTGTATAGGTGAAAAAATTGGTGAAATGGTGAAAATTAGGTGAACGTTAGACAAAGATTCATGAGAAATCACTTTTGATCAAAGATTTGGTGTTTCGATGGAACTCAAGTTAGAATAAATTGCTACAGTGTCCACCAAGATTGTGGTACCATGGAAAATCCATGGTGAGACACTCAAATTCACAGAGAAGTCACAGGGAAATTAAAGAAATTGAGAAAAATAAAAAAAGCAACAGAATGACTGTGATGTGCATCACGGCCGTGTGGCATACCATCTACCACGGTCGTGTTGGCTTCTGGCAACACGATTGTTCCATGCAGAATGGTCGTGTTGAGTCCCAACCCAGAAACTAAAGTCAATGATTCTAGCACTTCAAAACACTTGTTCATTCATACTTTTGTGAGTCCATACCCATGCAACTATGATCGATGGTCATGAAGTGTTGCATAAGGCATCTTCCACCACTGATTCTTCCTCATTTCACCCCAATCAAGCACCAATCACTCCCAAAACATTTCCCCCACCTGTACGTAAAATTTGCACCCCTTTTCCTCCACAAAATCAACATCATTTCTCCATTTCTCCCTAACATCCCATGAACTGTGAAAGCCTAACTTTTTGAACATTTCTCCACTAAAATTCGCGCAAAATGAACAAGGTTACCTAGAAAGTCATGTCAAAGACCAAGGATGTCATCTCCTATGGCTGTCGATCCAAGAATGGCTCATCTTCAGCCCAAATGACATCTCTCACTCCTCCACCACCACCGCCTGCCTCCAGTTCTCATGAAGAAATACCTCATACGACGGCAACTTACTTGGATACACCAATAGATCCCATGCTGGAAGAGTCCACAACTCAACCACCAAGCAGAGGTGCGGTAGCAGTATGATAATTTGTTTCTTCTAGGGCAGCACCACCACCTTCTCCGACTCGCCTTCTACTTTAGCGGTCTGGACATCATCCTCAGCCTAACCTTTGACCTCCACAACACCATAGCCACAGCCCCAACTGCAAGCACGCATGCATCTACTTATGGATGGTGAGGATGTGGTTATACATGATGTACCACATGAGGAAGCACCCAAAGTAAGGAGCAGTCAGGTGAAGAAACCAAATCACCCAGAGTGCTTGACGCATAGGGTGATAGCCACCCACTATGCATGTTAGAAGACAATGAAGGCTCTAGGTTTCTTTGTGTATTACCAGGGTGTTATGCAATCCATGGGATTATTTGAGATTCTGACGACAAAGCATGAGACATATGTAGAGTTGACATGCCAATTTTTTGCAACACTAGAGAAGGTATTTGATGATGAGGAAGATGCTATTTGAGTTAGAATTGGAAATAAAACTCATATCTTCACCTCATCCATTGTTACAACCCCCAATTTTGCAAGTGTTTTCATAATTGAAACATGATGATTTTCTGTCTTTGGATTTATTTGAAAAGGCTATATGCTTAGCTTCAATGGATAGATTTATTTTTGTGATTATCCTTTTGGTAGGAATTCTGTGGTTCCTATTATTATTTTAATCCAATAATGGGAAAGAAAAGAAGAATACATAATAATGGATATTAAGCAGAAATATTAATGAGAAATCCTTGTAAAAGAATATTTATATAATAAAAGGAAATAAAAGATACTTCTAGGAATATGGAGGAAAAGAACATTCCAAGAAGTAATGGTTTTGTTTTAATGTTTAGTTTAAAGGGGAAAGTTGTGGATGTATAAGACGTACCAATGGGTTTTCTTTTCGTTTTTCCAAGGAAGGAGGACAATTAGATTAAAGAATAGAATATTCCTTAAGTGGCTTGCCCAACGTTATAATAGTGAGAGTTAAAATTTCCTCTCTACGTGTGTTATTTCCTTAAAAGAGAGAAACAACCGGGGCCCCCTAACCCTGCCGTTCCACTCCTCCAAACCCTAGAGTTTTGGTTTACATCCTATATATAAAGGAGGTGTTGGATACATGACCACAACACCTTCAATCCTACCGTCATCACCAGTCAGGCAAAGGAGATGCCTTTGACTCCAATGCAACCCTAACCTCTGTCCCAGACTCCGATCTTGGCATCTATGTAGACCCTAGCAGTTCCGTACAAGGAACCATGGTCGTTGGAAGGTCTGTCGTTGAAGAAGACATACCGTTGTGTAGAGAACCTAAGTTTGCATGGAAGACTTGCTCAGAACGATGTCCTCCGGAGGTCCTGTCTCCCAGAGAAGCATCGGGGACAATGGAATCTCCTCCGCCCCCTCTCCCTTTGCCTGCTACAACCTCCGCCAGCAGGTCGTCCCTCGGCGAGCGCTGCCTTTGGTCCCCACCACTCGGGCCATATCGGCTCCGACCTGCAACCCTATGACGTGTGGCAGGAGGCGGCGGAGGGTTATGAACCGTGGGCGGTCCTCCCTCGCCCCAGGATAGCCACCCGCACGAGGTGGAAGCTCACCGGTGCGACTGCAGCGTGATGACAGGAGGAGGAAGACGACCTAAGTCGCCTTGGACAAGAACGCCCCTCGGGCGTGTAAAGGATTGACAAACAGCGCGGGGGTATTTTTGACTTTTCATTCTAATTCAAGCTGGCCGCGAGGGATATGCATGGAAGGTAAGTTGCCTACGTGGCAGTACTCCATTGGTCTAATTACATTTAATTGCAAAAATCATATCTAATAAACCGTAGATTAGATAGATACAAATAAAATATGAAAATTGATCAAGGGAACGAGGGCAATCCATTAAAAATATTATCAAATATTTATTCCGTTCCTAATTGCAAAAGTAATATAAGTTAATGAAAAGTGTATCAAAGTTAGGTTAAAAGCCCTAAATGAGGTTAATGTTTGAACCTATGATGCCTAATGGGTTAGTTTGAATAATGATACCTTGGTGAATGATAATATTAGATTCGAAACTAATCTAGATGAGAAATTGCATGTTTTAAGGTTTTAAACCAAGATTGCATGATAATGCATTTAGAAACCCTAACCTAGAGTAAAAAGGGAAGATATCATGAAAATATGTTGTTAAATGATAGTTCTAAGTTTTTGGTATATGAAAGCCCTTGATTCTGGATAAATACCCTAAAGGTAGTAATTAGGGTTTTCTCAGGAATAAAAGGGTAAAATTATGACAAAACGAATTCATATGTGACTTAGATTATAATGGGCTATGAATTGGTGATAAATGGTTATAATGAGTTTGCCATGGATTAAAAGGATTAAAATATTAGCTTTAATGAAAAGAGGCTTGGTGGACTTAACTGATAGATAATGGTGTTATTAGTCCGAAAAATAAAATTAAATATTGTTAAAGGATAACCTTAACATCTTTTGTGATGAATAGATGAATAATTGGGGTTTCGTAGTCCAAACCTAATCTTAAGGACCTTAATGGAAAATAAGACAAGATAATTAGGGTTTGATGGATATTTGATAAAAGTAAGATAAAAGTAATAAAAAGGAAGTGAAACCCTAATTATAGTCAGAACCCTAAAAGGCTAGTAACCCTAAGGCACAAGTAGATCTATTAGTTTTGTGTAACATGATCAATGATAGAAAATATTGGATGAATATTTCAGGATTGAATTGTGTACTTTCTTGATTCTGGATTACTTGCTTGTTTGGAATATTCCTGCATCTGAGTCTGCCTGAAAGGTATGTGGTTACGCTTATGACTACCCGAATTAGTTTTCTGGGTTTTAACGATGTTTCTATCGTGGATTGAATTAAACTGCTGGATGTATTTAATTCATGCAAAGTATAATGTGAATATGACTATCACATAAGAGATATGCCTACTAGCTCAGATCCTAGTCCCCTCTGTAGCTTAATGAGTTGACCTAGTAAAAGGCTACCAATGGGGTAGGCCCATCAGGTCATTAGATGACTTAGTAAATGTCTACCAATGGGGTAGGTCCATCAAGTCACATTGAGTTAGAGATTGGACTACATATGGGTAGTGCCATGCGACTCAACCCTAGGTATTGGTCTACCTGTTAGGTAGGATCATGTGGGGTTTAATACAGATCTACCTAGAGAGAGGTTGGATCTTAGTCCACTGCAGGGACAGCACAGAGACGGGGGATAGGAAAGGATTGAGTGGTATGGTTTAAAATGTAATCTTGACTGTTAAATGATAATTGGCTGATTACTTTGTTATTGTAATTGCATGATTATTGTTTCCCCCACATACCAGCTTCTCGCTGACCGCCGTTTTGTTTGTCGGCGTTTTAGGTACAAATGAAAAGAACAAACAGTAAAGTGGCATATGTGGAATTAAATGAGAATTAACGTGCACAAGAGGATTAGTTAGAGTAGCATCTTCATGGATAGAAGTTTATAAATCCCATCTTTTAAAAAGGTAAACAAAGTTTTATTTTATACCAGTTTTGAGTTTAGTTGGTAAAGTTTATTAATTGTTATAGATTATTTGTCGAACCTTTGATCCTGTTAATGGAATAACGGCTCTATCCTTCGGGTCTCCCTTAATTGGGGGTTACCGGGAGACAGGGTCGTTACAATTGGTATCAGAGCATAGGTTCCTCAATTAATCTTTAATAATTATTAAAATTTACAAATTCTGTAGAACCCGAGGGAGTTATTAGAGGATTATCCGAAAGACAGAGGTGTCTAGAAAAGTATCACGACCGGGGGCTGGCAAGATTTTCCTCCGCACCGCTAGTCGGAATACGAGGACTCCCGGATCCGTGTGACTGCCTGGCCAAAGTCTTAGGGTATGAATCGAAATAAGATACCTTTAGGACTCTCTCATCTTGTTCATCCCTTCTCGACTCAAATTCTATTAAGGACCTTAAGGATTAAGGTTTCCTCTCTCTTTCCCTCACCCTCTTGTGGTATGGGTAAGGTTGATAAGGATTAAGGAATCCTCCATCAAATCAATAAAAAGCATGTAAATAAGATGTCATGGACATAAGCTTAATAGAGTAAGCGTAAAGGAATAGATACATGCTTAGGTCGTATGACACGAGTTGTCATTGCCCTCAGGAGAGACTTGAGGATAGACCTCCTTGGCAGAAGGATGAGTAGAGAGAGTTAGTGTTAGAGGTAGAGACCTCCATTAAAAGTAGATACCTGGCACATCCTTTGAGGATGATGTTAACCCTAACCCTCAGTGAAGGTTAGAGATAGAGATGACATGATGAGTTAGACCGAGTGTTTGGTTGGACATGCCTTGGGATCGTCATACAAGCCATGAGAGGTTGGATAACCTAGTACCTTTGGCGATCCAACCCGGGAGAGGGTTGTGCATGTTTGAGCGAGGGGTAACTCCTTCATGAATGAGGATAGAGAAGAACCTATAGAGCGGTTGCAAGTAGGATATAACTTGCACCCAGAGTGCGTCAGTAGTGTTGACAGTTAAACGAAACCCTAGTCGAGGGATCATGATGGAGGGCTTATGAGACAAGCATAAGGGGTTGTGGATAACCTTGAGTAAACATAAGTTCGAGTAGAGGCTTCACTCAGGTAGGGACATGCTTAAGAGGTTGACCCTTCATAAAGATAGGACCTCTTATAGAGAGGTTGGTTGTAGGATTAGCTCTAGAGAGAGGGAGCAGACCTCTACCAAGAAATTTGGAAGCCTAAAACCCCGAAACTTGAGAAACAGCGGGAGCCGAGAATGATGCGACCTAAGTGGATGATAATGGTTGCCTCATGCATAATCCCTGGAGGTTGACGATGTTTGGGTTAGCTTGAGAGTAACCAAACCCTAGAGAGAGGATGATGCTTCTGGTACCTATGGTAACCTACTAAGATGAGGTAAAGAATGCTTTAGGCCCTGAGGAGGTTAAGGCGCCAGTTGTGAGGCTTTATACCTAGTAGTTGTCCGGGAAGAGGAATCAACTCTGAAGTGTTGCTTGAGTAGAAAGATCATGGGAGTACATGACATATCTTGGACATGATGGATTCCTGGTTAAGAGAATGAGCATGCAGTTGGATACACAACGGTGAACCTAGGGTTCCTAGGCCTAAGAGGGGAAGCGGTGTATCCATTGCTCATGGTGAGATTTGAGTCTCTATAGTTTCGAGCATGGTGCACCTCATGTGTAGAGGTAAAGGAAATCCCTTACGTAAAGGGTATGTTTGATGAACCCCTCATAACTAAGTTGATGTAATGTTGAGGATGCGAACAAGGGTGACCTAGCATGGTTTTATAGGTACGCTTGTAATAGTTGTTGGTTTAAGCATGCTCATATGGATGTAAACCCTAAGGGCAGTTTTGACCTTTTGTCGAGAGTTGTAGTTTCCTCCCATCCTAGGAGAGGGACCCTTTGGTAGGGTGTATAGCAATTTTGTTGGTTTGGAGGTGACCTAAAGAAGTTTCATAGGATCTTGAGAAGCTAAGTGAAAAGTACGTAGTATGAGAATGAACCTGTAGACCCATAGATAGCCATCTCTAAGTGCATGTGGATGAGTTACCATGGAGGTAACCTGTATGGGGCCTGACCAAGGTAGGAAGGTTGCTATGACCCCTATGAAGGGATGAAAGTCAGTCATGAATGCAAAGAGAGATGATGAAAGATTAGGTAAGGTTCTAAGTTGAACATGTACTATGATATAATCCTAAGTCTATCCTAGGGTCAGGTAGGGATAAGACCGATGGAAGTAGGAGTTTCCTAATTCCCTAGCTGCACATGACCATAGGGTCGGGAGGTAACAGCTATCATTGTCTAAGGACCATGAGTTAGGAGATTGATCACCTTCATGAACTCATGTGACCCAACGGGCAAATGAGTAGGGCACTCTCTGGTGCATATGGGAAGAGGGATGACCCCAAAAGTGCCGGTACCCTATAGACCTAGAGGATATGACCAAGGATTGTGTGTAAACTCAAGAAGGTTCGAGGCCAGTTTTCCATGGAAGTAACCTTGATATAATGATGATTGTGATATAGAGACATGAGTTGCACGTTTCAACTGAGATTTGAAGGTGTACTGGTGAGGTGGGATGTACCATCCCTACTCTTGGAATAGGAAGAACTCTGTATTTGGACGGCCGCCAAATGCTTATTTCTTCTTGTTATGGGAGTGAGAGATAGGACAGTACGCATGAAAAGAACAAATAGTAAAGTGGCATATGTGGAATTAAATGAGAATTAACGTGCACAGGAGGAGTAGCATCTTCATGGATAGAAGTTTATAAATCCCATCTTTTAAAAAGGTAAAAAAAGTTTTATTTTATACCAGTTTTGAGTTTAGTTGATAAAGTTTATTAATTGTTATAGATTATTTGTCGAACCTTTGATCCTGTTAATGGAATAACGACTCTATCCTTCGGGTCTCCCTTAATTGGGGGTTACCGGGAGACGGGGTCGTTACATCCATTCTGGAAAAAAATTCTTGCTCCTAATCATGAGGTGGTAGCCCTCCTAGATCAAGGGAGGTTAGAGAAAGATTCAAGTTCCAATTACACTACCATGTAAAGAAATTCACTGGTCATAGCAACTTTATAGTGGGGAAGTCAAAAACAAGTTTGATCCATAATATATTCCTTCATTATGTTTAGGAAGTTCTAACCAATACCATATTTGGTAGGTATGAAAATCAAGGAAGTTGCACAAAGAAGGATTTGTTTGTTTTGGGATGGATGACAAAGGCCAAGCATGTGAACTTGGGAGTGTTAATCATTGATCATTTTAGAATTATCCTCTTCAAGATTAAGAGTCAGTTTATTATGGGATGCATTGTGACTTCCATTGCCATTGCTTTAGAGAATGATGTTTCTAGATACACCAAGGTAAGGGGGAAGCTGGTGAACCTACAATATCTTTTGCGTTCTTCCATGATTGCAATAGCTGATCAAAAAATGATATATCAGGTCAATCCCCCTTGTACAAGCATCTCACTAGAGCTACCCCACCATGTTGCACCTCTCCTAGGTAAGTGTGGCCCAACTCTAGAGTTCTTGGATACACTGAGTAGGTAGGAAGAGGAGCATCCCTAGTATGTTGAGTAGCTAGAGGTTGTGATATTGTATGAGGGACTGGGAGAGTCATAAGTAGTTAAGAAGAGGAGTGTAGTAGAGGAGAGAGAGGCCCATATAGTGATGAGGCAAGAGGTAGAGGTAACAGAGCCACATCATACCACAGTGAACACCTATGATAATCTATTATACATGCATAGTTGGATGGTATTCAAAGGATGCATGACGGTATCTTGAGGGCCCAGGAGGGTTTCCATTGCATACATGATGCATTATGGATGGATCACCAGCATATGCACCATCAGATCAATGATTTGTATCATTTTTAGCATGCCTAGGTCCAAAGGAACCCCCAGTGGGGGGAAGATTGGTTGGGTGCACTGTCTGGGTATCAGGATGTGTACCCGCCTCTAAAAGCAGACTACTGGGGAAATTACTACAAGTATCCTCCACCACAGGGAGGAGAACCACCAGATCCACCACAAGAGCCATGATCATCTACTATATCACTCCTAGGCTTTAGTGTCATGTTGAGGACAACATGATTTCAAAGTTTGGGGTAGTAGGGCGGTATTCCCTCATTTCACTCTTTTTGCATTTCATCCTTCCATTTACTTTTGTTTTCTTGTTTTCACTATCTAGTTTAGATTTATGCTTTCTTTACATAATTACATGCCATGTAGTTTGCTTTCTTGCAATTTTTGTGTAATTTTCAAAATTTTGCCATGCATAGCATTTTATTTAGATTTTTATAATTTTTGCCTGGTTTAGCTAGGATTTGCTTGTTTCTTGCTTTATGTTCCATAGTTTAGGCTTAGTTGTGACTAAAGGCAGTTTGGCACCATTTTGGTCTTTTTTCCTAAATTTAGAATGGCTTGCCCAAAAAGCATGTTTTGACCCAGCCTGTAAGGAGTGGGACCCAAAGGGGATTCACTCCCTACTAAAAAATTGAAGAATAGTACCTCCAGTCCAAACACACCCAAAAGATATGTTGGAGTGGGTGTAAAATTTTCAAATCTTATTAATGGTATTCAAAACAACCAAAGTGTAGCAGAGGAAGAAAATAATGACTATATTCAACTTCTCAACAAGATTAAAAAATTATATCTTAATCTCCTATAAAGGGTTAACATAAAAGGTACAACATAAGGATATAATAGAGGGAAATCTAAACCATAAAAACTTTGTCTCCAAGCTTTAACTCCTTAAGCTGAGTCCAAGACTGCTTGCCACGTCCTCCATCTTCTTCACCTAGGGTTGAAAGCATACCCCAGCAAGAAGAGAAACATAGAAGAATCAGAAAAGACTAGTATGTGCATGCTTAAAAGGAAATTGAGCAATATATGAAATAAAGGCTACAATTATAGAAGGCTTCCCATAGGAAAGATAAGGGCTACCCAATCAGGCATAAAATAAATGATTTGCAACAAGAGATAACAAACAAAAATTACTTGCCAAGGATAAACAATAAAGTTGTGCCACATAAGCACATATCATGATATTAGGGCACATAACCCATCATCAATTATCATCATCCTGCATGCATGTGGGATAAACATAGCCCTAGACAAATATAAAGACAATGGCGGCCAAGCCTCATAAACTTGAAAATTGATAGAGATTGGCACATAACCAAACTACCAATAAATATAAATGTGGGCCAAACCTCATAAATTTGAAACCCGTGTATGAGGCACATAACTTCCATCCCAAAAATAAATAGGGCACATAACCCAAAAACTGATGTAGTTATATTACTCTAGGGCTTCTGAGTCACACAACATGCTTAATAGAGAGGCAAGTAAAAAGTATAGTCGAATTTTACAAATTAGTCACCATAAAAGTGACCATCATAATCATCCACCTCAAAGTGGGCATATAATAACAAATTGAGTTCCATCGTGAACAAAGCATAGTAAAGATTCCAAGAGACTGTCAAAGAAGATAATATGATCATAAGATCAGCAACATATAAGACACTTCACATGAAGCACAATGTCCAAAGAAACAAGATAATGTGTAGGATATTATCCATAGGACCAAGAGACAGAAGAAAGTAGGTGCATTGCTCAATAGGAATAATGTGGTTTACAAACATACATTTAGAGAGAGAAATTAGAAATTGCAAAATATAGAAATAATGTGGGATGCAATCATACCTCACTTTTGAATCTATGCAAGTCCAAGTTAGATCTAGATCCAAGTCTAGGTCTCCAAAGCACTTATTAATCATGTATGTGAAATTAGGGTTAGAATTACATTGATTATTCAAAACCCTAAAAATCACCTTTTTGATATTGGTGAATTAGGTTATAAAAGCCACATCACATTTTAGTTATCTTTTTCTGAGTTCAAAACATATTTTATTATATTTTTCTGTCTTATAGATTATTAGTTTCAAATTTTGCAAGTTATTTCTTATTTAGATTAATCCATTAAAATCACATATCTTCAACATTAGATTTAGGCAAAAAAAACAAAATCCATAAGATGGCTCTTGTTTTCTGAATCCAATGACTATTTATTTGTAATTTTTAGATAAGTAGATAATTAGTTATGAATTTTCCAAAACTAACCAATCAGGAAATTCCAAGTCAGCATCAAACTTGTGAGAAAGCTAGACAGAGAGAGAGAGAGAGTTGTGCATCTGAGTTGGCCCAATCAGGGTTGGCCAACTCGGCCAGATCTCAAACAAGTCAGCAAAACCAAAAGCGCAAAGCCAAGAAACAAAGGGGCAAAATTATGAAAATGCCCTTGAGGAAAAACAAAGACAAAACGGAAACAAAAGGACAAAGAGGGGAAAGACTGAGGGGATTCATCCCCCTACAGTTTTCCTGACCATGGCTGTAGATCATAAGCAGTGATGGCATGGCAAAGGACAAGCCAAGGCCTGAGCTCCAATCTCAACCTGCAACTGTTCTGTAAGAGTTCGTGAGGTACACCTATTGCCAAAGACCCACCATCCCCAAACTACCCTCTCTGCCATGGATGGCTCAGAGCAGTAGGTGGAAAACCACAGAATAAGGAACCCAATGACAAACTAGCAAGAAAGGGTGACTTCACAACTCGTGGTGGATCCAAACATAGAGAGAAAGAGACCCAATTATGAACAAAATAGTAGATCACACCATGGATTGAGGAACAACAATCAAGTGAACGAAAAGGGGGGGAAATGGATTACTTATCAGATGGATCAATTAAGGGGGAATCTACCTTCGCGATGTCACAGGGAACTCCTCAGAGCCATCACCAGGTGTCCACAGAGGTCAAAAGCCTCACCCCTCAACCCAGTTCCTTGGCACGACAGTTGGAGTAGGGAAAGGGTATTTGGGGTCAAATGAGCCCAAACGAACACCAAGGCATAGGGCTAGGGATCACAATGAATGTTGAGGAAGGGAGTCCCAGCGGTCCGAAAGAGAAAGGAGGTGAGAAGATAGGAAAGTAAGGAGAAATAGGGGTATCGACGGCCATGTTGTTTGATAGGGAGATCGGCTACACAAAACCCTAGACTATATAGGGTCCAAGGAACCGGAAAGACGAGACAAAGCCAAAGAAAAAGAAATCTCTAGGAAATATGGTCTGAGCCGCAAGAGAATCCAGTGAGAAAATCGTATATACTGTAAATTATGTGTCGGTCTCCTACTCAAGGTAGGAGATGACTTTTGCACTATCAGATCTGGGATCGGACGGTCGAGAAAAGTCACAAAATCAGAAAATGCGTGACAAAGGAGATAATCTGATTAAAACTACAGTTTTATTAAATTAATTTTCCTTTTTCTCTCTCTTTGATTAAGGGTCCAAACATTAACCAAATTATATGAAATTTTGCACAAAGGCCAATTAAGGCATGTAGATTTGATTATGCAATTAGATTTGCCTTTTGGGAACTTTTGATGTGTTAAACAAATCAAAACTTATTTTCTCTTTCCTCGTGCATTAATGACTTTAAGATTCTCCAAATTTGATGGAACTTCACCCACAAGTCACATTAAGTTCCTTGTATATGCTTTTCCATTATTTTACATGTTGGAGTTATTTTTTTCATTTATTTAATATTTTGAAGGTTCTACACACTTTCTCTCTCCTGATTTCATTATTTGACCAAACATCTTCCAAATTGGATGAAAATTCACCCAAAGGCTATATTTATTATGTAGATTACAAATTCAAGATTATTTTCCTCTTTTGGAGTCATTTAATATTTTATTTGATATTTTTGGGAAAACATAGATCTTTTCTTTCCAAAAAGAATTAAACTAATTATTATGTGAATAATGTGAAACTTGACTCCCAAGGAATTTGGGACCCAAGGAACATGATTCTTAACTTAAATTACACTTTTGGGGTTTCCTTTAATGAGTTACGGCACAATTAATATGTGTGGCCATTATTTTTCACATTATTTCATTATTATCACTATTACTTAACCAAAAACTTAATATTATCACCAAAAGAGTTATGTGTGATTATTTGGCCGAAGATTAACATGAGAATATTAGGTTACATTAGGGTGATTTATACATGCATTAGCTCATTAGTTTATAATAAACATCTTTTAGTTCTAACCTCAACCTTGTTTGGCTAAGTCCAAAAGGTCAAAGTTCTAGGGTAGGGTCCAAGATCTGGTATGACAACATTCCACCCCTTAAAAAGGATTTCATCCTCGAAATATATTGATCCAAACATCAACAACCAATACTCTCCACCCCATAGAAGGTTTAACCTAACAAGTCAAACTAACAACATTTAGGGTTACCCACATATATTTTAGTTGTGAATGTTTTAGAGATTTATATTGTTCATGTATCCAACATAATAAGTCAGAACCAACTAGGGTTGAGTTTTAGGTCCTCATGTCTCTAACCTAACAACCCTAAGATCCAAAAAGTCATAGGGTAAAAAGGGTAGGTCCACTACACCTTTATATTATCCATATATTCCTAGTCACTTCCTCATAGACAAAGCTAGGTTTAAGATCCTATTCCAACTAATTATAGGGTTTCACTATCCATACATCAAAAAATCTTAATTGTGACTTAGTTCAAGAAAAATTTGATAAAATCCAAAAAAAAATGTACACATAGTAGTATAATTAAAAATATATTTTTCTTCAAAAAAAATCATACGATAAGAAACAAAGATGAGCTCAAAATCAATATGGAAACCAAGTCACAATATATCCATAACAATACCTCTGCATCCTACTACCACCTCATAACCTAATAGCATCCTCAAGTCAAATCTCATAGCATCAATGGATACAAATCATAATCAGTCTATATGGTAGATAATCTAAAACCTTATCTCAAAAGGGTGCACTTAGGCAATTCTAGGGAAAACATCTCATCTAAAGGATGACTAAGCATGGAAAATGTTCTAACTAGGGAGACAAAATTGAAATAGTCAGATTTTGACTACCATGGGCTCTAATACCATGTTGTACGGAGTGGGACCCAAAGGGGATCTACTCCCTACTAAAAATTTGAAGAATAGAATCTCCAGTCCAAACACACCCAAAAGTTTTTTTGGAGTGGGTGTAAAATTTTCAAATCTTATTAATGGTATTCAAAACAACCAAAGTGTAGCAGCAGAAGAAAATAATGACTATATTCAACTTATGAACAAGATTACAAAAGTATATCTTAATCTCCCATAAAGGGTTTACATAAAAGGTACAACATAAGGATCTAGTAGGGGGAAATCTAAACCATAACAACTTTGTCTTTAAGCTTTCACTCCATAAGATACGTCCAAGACTACTTTCCATGTCCTCCATATCCTTCACCTAGGGTTGGAAGCATACCCCACCAAGAAAAGAAACATAGAAGACATCAACAAAGGCTGGTATGTGCATACTAAAAAGAAAATTGAGCAATATATGAAATAAAAGATACAATTATAGAACGGTTTCCATAGAAAAGATAAGCGCTACCCAATCGGGAATAAAAAAAATGATTTGTAACAAGAGATAACAAACATAAATTCCTTGCCAAGGATAAACAATAAAGTTGTGCCACATAAGCACATATCATGAGATTAGGGCACATAACCCATCATCAATTATCATCATCCTGCATGCATGTGAGATAAACATAGCCCTAGAACAATATAAAGGAGATGGCAGCCAAGCCTCATAAACTTGAAACCTGATAGAGATTGGCACATAACCAAACTCCCAATAAATATAAGTGTGGGCCAAACCTCATAAATTTGAAACTCGGGCATGGGGTGCATAACCTCCATCCCAAAAATAAATTTTGCATTCAACAATTGATCATTTACATCTTCAGCAATTACATTAGTTGTGACTCTCATTCACCATTTCATTTGGAAGCCAGTTTCTCCTTATGAAATTGTGTAGTACACAACATGCAAGATTTATTATAACAATATGAGCCTATATTAATGGTCCAAAATGTTGCTAGAGGTCCTATAATGCTGGTATTGGTTATACCGACTACCAAAAGTGATGGCTAGACTGATGACTACATAGGCCTTTGTTAACATTTTTGAGGCTATCCTAGCACTTGTGGTGGCTGGTATAGGTGTGTCACGTTAGCTCACATCAGTAATTGTGGCCTCTAAATTGTCACTTATCAAGTGCTAATACAAATCACATAATTATTGGCATAGATATTATTGGCGCTAAAAAAACCAATTTGTGACATATACACCAGCAGTAAGAAGCCACCAATGTATATGTGTGACCACCAACATTAATTTGTTAAGCAAGAAGGAAATAAATATGTACCATCTAATTACGTTGTCAACTTAAGATGTTTTCCCAATTTAAAAAGTATATTCTAGCAGCTTAACCTATATGTATAGGTAAGATATACAACCATCATTACATTATTTGTTGGTTGGTATCAAGATACAAAGATAAATCAGTCCATACCAATCATATAGAAAGTATATCACATATTGGGCATCAATATTGCAATTATCATCCTCATAACACTCATAACATACACACGTTGTACAATGAAAAAACATGAAAATGATTCTTGAAATAAAGAAAAATATTATATATCTTATATTAAAAAGGTTGTTGTAACATACATACATTCCATGATGTTTTTGTTTTCAATAATACATAAGTGGAAAAACTCATAAACACGACACAACCTTCAAAGAAAACTTACATTTTCATTTGTTTGAATTCTTCTTTGGTAGTTTTAACTCAATTGTCTTGCACTATGACTTGACAAACCTTCTTCTAGGAACATATAAGTCTCACATGAGTGAGCAATATTTATATGCTTAACTTTCTTCATAATGAGTAGCTTTCCCCTTCATTATGAAAACAATAACTTATAGGCATTAACATTCAAACAACTTATGCAGTGAAATGACATTCTAGAATATTTGCACAAGATTGTACACTAATAAACATGTAGGATAATACTATTCTGAGATTTACTAGTAGTCATTAGCAACTCATAAAAATAGTACTAACTATATAGTCAGCCTCAACTGTGAAGAATGGATGGCATATTTGAATGACAATTTTATTATGTGATAACGTTCTATATGCACATGTTTAAATCTAACTAATACAATAAAATGAATATGATCGAGTTATTATATTATCCAAAATTACAACTAAAAATAGACCCACCTACAAGTTTATTCAATTTCATAAATAAATGATAATCATTCTTTTATTTAGCACTCTAACATTTCAATGATCACTATGATAACCTCAATCGACATAAAAAGGTCTTCAATGTCCTATTTTCTACTAATGATAGAACTAAAAATAAGATACAAGTTACTGTAGGCAAGGGTCCTTGTGGGATTTATGATAGGGCATCAAGTTTTACTTGAGTGTTAATTCTAAACATGTGGTGCATTTCTCCATTAGGGCAACAAACTAACCAATTGAGTTTGATTAGAGAAACCCTGGGGGTTTTAAACACTACATGGATCTTTCAAATTTATAAAGGGCCTATGTTGGCACGCCCACTTAGATGAACACACTATACCCACAAGTGTATGGGGTCGTGCTATAGTATAGGCAAGTGAAAAGAATAGGGTCGATCCATAGGGAGAAAAGGGGGCACTAGAGCTAGGTTAGTTTCAGCTAGGTTCCTACTGTGGAGTCTAGGGTTAAGGGTTTGAAGGTTGGTTCTATTGATTAACTAAGGTTGAATAAGTAAATAATTAAAGGAAGACAAACAAAATCAAATCCTAAGTTAACCCTAGACAATCAATCCCAATGAGCAAGCAAAGCAAGGCTAAGCAAGAAAATGACAAGACAAGTAAGAAAATGAGAAAATTACACTAAGGCAATCAAGAAGAGATATACACTACACTAAGCTATCAAACTAGGAAAAAGAACCGTCAAAGACCTAAACTAGCAAGAGCGAGGCAAGAAGCTAACTAAGCAAGTAAAGAGCTAATTGAGCTAATACTAGCTTAGCAATAAGGGAATTATGGTTTTAATGCATGAAGAGAAGTGTGGGATATATGGTGGAGAAATTGTCAATTTGGTTGGGGGTGATAACATGTAAACATTATTGTTTCATTTAGATTACCAAACCAAACAAATAGTTAGATGTTAACAAATTTCCCTAAAGTACTAATTGACCATAGATAGGGTAAGTGTGAATTGGAGAACTCATCCCTAACACCTCCTACCCACCCTTATGAGGCTCACTTGGATTAGGGTTTAGGTGTAATTCAATTATATATAATCAAGACTAAGTTTCTAGGATAGGAACCCATAGCGTAATTAGGGTTCGAGGGTAGTAATGGAAGGTGGACGTGAGGTTTTAGACCTCACATCACCTAGATTCTAGCCTTGAGAAGGATCCAAGCTAATTACACTAAATTCTCCTATACTAGATACTTAGATTTCTCACCTAGATGTAGGAGAATTAATTAACATGTAGGAAGGTGAATAGGTAACTAGGTATCCATTAATTGGACTTAGGAGAAATTCACAAAAAACAGCTACATACAAGCAATTTTCCTAGAATCTAGGTGATTTCAAGCACAAAACCACAAAGCAATTTATAGGAAATGAGATAAAAATAGACATAATAATTAGCAAATTAAATTACAATGTTTACATATCACTTTCCCGACATGGATATCAAAGTAACATTTTTTACCGCAAACAACCCACCTAAGGGGCCAAGCTACTCATAGAATAAGAAAATACAAAAATGGAGAAGAAAGAGGTATAAGTAGACATGGAGCTCGGTGTGCATGAAGTAATCCTCTTATAAAGCTGCTACAAGGGCGTGCTCCTCCCTCCTCCAAGGTGCAATGGCATAGATAGATGGTGGAAAAAGGTGAAAACACTAGAAAAATAGGGTTTTGGTAATGGAAATGGTGAAATGGAGTGAAATGGATATGGAAATGAAGTGGAATGGATAAGGGGGGAAAATAGGGATCTATAAGGTAGCTAGGGGTGGCCAACCTTGTGCTCGATTCACCACCCAAGTATATGTAGATGGTGGGGAAGATTTAGGTAAAATTGGGGTAGAATATGGAATGCAGTACAAAAGTTGTGATAGGGTTGTATTCAACACGACCATGGTGCGCAGGGGTCAGCACGCTTGTGGTGGAATGGAACAGGTGAGGTGGAAAATGGATTTGGAATTCAGTTTGTTTTGGGAAAATGGAAAGTTGGTGGCACGGCTGTGTTGGGCAACACGACTGTGGTGGGTCATGGCAGGACGGTTGTGCTGGGTTGTACAACCATTTTGGCTGAGGAAGGGGCTAGACATTTTGAGGAACACCACCGTTCAAAATTGTTGGCAACACAGTCATGTTGCACTGCATGACTGTTCTGGGTCATGTTAGCACATACATGATGGGCTACACAACCATGTTGCTGATCTTGAATCTCCATCCTTGAACTCAAAGTTGTCTTTGTAGTTTTAACCTATCCAACACGACCATTCCTTGACACCACGGCTGTGCTGGTCTCTTCAGCAACACTTTTCTCTTAATCTTTGGATTTTTTTGGACTCCTTTGCTTCATTTGAGTCTTGGCCACTAGGGGTAGGTTGAGGGAGCCTTCAACTTCACTTTGGGCCTCTCTAAGGGTAGATAAACCCTAGTATCATTCTTTCTCTCTCTTGTCCATCCAAGCATGATCCAAGTGCCTGAAAAACATGCAAAGAACTTCCATAAGTGCATTTTACATAAATATGCATATTGAGGGGAATAACATGTAATCTAGTAGCTATAGTTGTGATTTAATTGCAATAGGATACAAGATGGTGCCCAAAAATAGGGCTGCATCACCACCCCAAACTTATAACATACTTGTCAAAGTATGCTTCAACTCAATCTCTCTACAATTTTTCCACAATCAAGAAATGACAAATGCATTGCAATAAGATGAATATTGACTAAATGGGATCAATGGTGATTAAGTACATGCATTTCACCTCTATCCTATCCTCTTTCACAAGCCAATCATGATCAAATCACTGGGGATATAAACTTCAAATATAGGACATATAATACACATTCAATACGTATGGTTGTCATATTAGTCTCGATTAACTATTTCATGGCGACAAAGATAAAAATGACTAATTTTGTTGTTTTACATTAATAAATTCAAAATATATGTCAATCCACACTAAGTAACCCACATGACTCCGAAAAAAGGCAAAATGAGCTAGGTTTGATGTTTCCTAGCTCAATAGGCATGCAAATGGAAGAAGGGGTTGCAATAAGAGTTTGAAGTGTTATTACATAGGACCACTCATCTTTTTTATTATTTAGATGATATTACATAGGATCATCTTTATTTTATTTTTACATTTTTTATTTTTCTTTGCCCGTGGTGTACCTAGGAACATGGTGGTGAGAATGAAGTGGGGGATATGGTCACCCCAAACTTTTGGAGGTGGCCAAGGTTGAATATGTGCACTTTGGCATCCTTTCATGAGGTGGAGAGGTAAGAAGATTATAGAAGAAAAGTGAGTCAAAGAGGGGTTACTAGTATTGATTTCAACATGATATTTTGTAAATGAAAGCTACTCCAACAATTTCATCAAGTAATGACACACCACATGAATGAGCAATATTGAAACCACACTTTTATCATGAGGTTCTACAAAACTATAGCATTTGTAGTTTCTTAAATCACAATTCAACCAAACAATTCACAAGCATGAGAGAGGTGATTCACATATAAAAAGTCAAGAATTGATACCATTTAGCAATAAAACATAATAATCCATTTGCATTTGTCAGAGGTCATAATTTTCAACTCACAAAGTAGAGCTTGTGTAACATACCAGATCTTGGACCCTACCCTAGAACTTTAACCTTTTGGACTTAGCCAAACAAGGTTGAGGTTAGACCTAAAAGATGCTTAGTATAAACTAATAAGATAATGCATGTATAAATCACCCTAATGTAACCTAATGTGCTCAAGTTAATCTTCGGCCAAATAATAAGACATAACTCTTTTGGTGATAATATTAAGTTTTTGGTTAAGCAATAGTGATAATAATGAAATAATGTGAAAATAATTGCAAAAAATATTAATTGGGTCATAACTCATTAAAGGAAACCCCAAAAGTGTAATCCAAGTTAAGAATCATGTTCCTTGGGTCCCAATTGCCCTTGGAGTCAAGTTTCACATTATTCACATAATAATAATTAATTTAATTATTTTTGGAAAGAAAAGATCTATGTTATCCCAAAAATATCAAATACAATAATAAATGATTTCAAAAGAGGAAAATAATCTTGGATTCGTAATCTACATAATAAATATAGCCTTTGGGTGAATTTTCATCCAATTTGGAAGATGTTTGGTTAAAAGATAAAATCATGAGAGAGAAAGTGTATATAACCTTCAAAATATTAAATAAATGAACAAATAAATCCAACATGTAAAATATATGGCAAAATTGTATACAAAGAACTTAATGTGACTTGTGGGTGAAGTTTCATCAAATTTGGATAATCTCAAAGTCACTAATGTATGAGGAAAGAAAAAATTAGTTTTGATTTATTTAACACATTAAAAGTTCCCAAAAGAGAATCTAATTCCATAATTAGAATCTACATACCTTAATTGGCCTGTTTGCAAAATTTCATGTAATTTGGATAATGTTTGGACCCTTAATCGAAGAGAGAGAAAAAGGAAAACTAATTTAATAAAACTTTAGTTTTCATCGGATTATCTCCTTTGTCACGCAATTTCTAATTTTGTGACTTTTCTCGACCGTCCGATCTCAGATCTGACAGTGGGGAAGTCATCTCCTACCTTGAGTAGGAGACCAACTCATAATGTACAATAAATATGATTTTCTCACTGTCTTCTCTTGTGGCTCAGACCATATTTCCTCAAGGTTTCTTTTTCTTTAGCTTTGTCTCATCTTTCCGGTGCCTTGGACCCTATAGAGTCCAGGTTTTTTTCAGCTGATCTCCCCATCGAACAACACGGCTGTCGGTACCCCTGTATCTCCCTAGTTTCCTCACTTCTCACCTCCTTGCTCTTTTGAACCATTGGGAATCCCTTCGTCAACATTCATTGTGATCCCTAGTCATGTGTCTTGGTGTTGGTTTGGGCTCGTTTGACCCCGAGTACCCTTTCCCTACTCCAAATGCCGCACTGAAGAACTGGGTTGAGGGGTGGGGCTTCCGACCTCCACGGACACCTGGTGATGGCTCAGACGATTTCCCTATGACATCGCAAAGGTATATTCCCCCTTAATTGATACATCTGATAAGTAATCCATTTCCCCTCTTTTGGGTCACCTGACTGTTGTTCCTTAATCCATGGTGTGATCTACTATTTTGTTCGTAATTGGGTCTCTTTCTCTGTACATTTGGATCTGCCACAAGTTGTGAAGTCACCCTCACTTGCTAGTTTGTCATTGGGTTCCTTGTTCCATTGTTTCCCACCTGCTTCTATGTTCCATCCATGGCAAAGAGGGTAGTTTGGGGATGTTGAGCCTTCACAGGCTTTGTTTGGGGTTTTTGGCAACAGGTGGACCTCACGAACTCTTACAAAATGATTGCAGGTTGAGTTTGGAGCTCATGCCTTGGCTTGTCCTTCGCCATGTTGTCGCTGCTTATGGTCTGCAACCATGGTCGGGAAAACTATAGGGGGATGAATCCCCTCAGTCTTTTCCCCTCTTTGCCCTTTGTTTCTGTTTTATCTTTGTTTTTCCTCAAGGGCATTTTTGTAATTTCACCCCTTTATTTCTTGGCTTTGTGCTTTTGGTTTTGCTAACTTGTTTGAGTGGTCAGCTGAGTTGGCCAACCTTGATTGGGCCAACTCGGATGTGTAGCTCTCTCTCTCTCTGTCTAGCTTTCTCATGAGTCTGATGTTGACTTGGAATTTCCTAATTTATTGGTTTTGGAAAATTCATAACTAATTATCTACTTATCCAAAAATTACTAATAAATAGTCATTGGATTCAGAAAAATAAGATCTATTTTATGGTGTTGATTTTGTTTCCTAAATATAATGTTGAAAATATGTGATTTTAATGGATTAATCTAAATAAGTAATAACTTACAAAATTTGAAACTATAAATCTATGAGATAGAAAATATAATAAAATATGTTTTGAACTCAGAAAAAGAAAACCTAAAATGTTACATGGTTCTAATAACCTAATTCACCAATATGAAAAAGGAAATTTTTAGGGTTTTGAAAAATCAATGTAATTCTAACCCTAATTTCACATACATGATTAATAGGTGCTTTGGAGACCTAGACTTGGATCTAGATCTAACTTGGACTTGTATAGATTCAAAAGTGAGGTATGATTGCATCCCACATTATTTCTATATTGAGTAATTTCTAATTTCTCTCTCTAAATGTATATTTGTAAACCACATTATTGTTATTGAGCAATGCACCTACTCTCTTCTCTCTCTAGGTCCTATGGACAATATCCTATACATTATCTTGTTTCTTTAGAAATTGTGCTTCATGTGAAGTTTCTTATTTGTTGCTGATCTTATGATCATATTATCTTCTTTGACACTCTCTTGGAATCTTTATTATGCTTTTTTTGATGATGGAACTCAATTTGTTGTTATATGACTAATTTTTAAAATCCGACTATACTTTTTACTTGCCTCTTTATTAAGCATGTTGTGTGACTCAGTAGCCCTAGAGTAATATAACTGCATTGGCTTTTGGGTTATGTGCCCATTCCCACTCTTCTTGGCCGAACCATGGTTCTCCATGGTGGTGCCCAAGTTAGGGTTTGAAGATCTCTTTTTTCTCTTGGCCAAATCCATGGTTCTCCATGGTAGTGCTCAAGTTGAGTTGGAGATCTCCTCTCTTTCTTGTCTTTTCAGTCTAGGGTTTTTACCCTCTTTCTTGTGCTCCTTTAACTTATGGTTTTGCTTCTCTCTTTGAGGTGATGCTAGCTTAGATGAAGTGGTGATCAAGCTAGGGTTTTCTCTTTTCTTGGAGCATCCTTGCTTTTGGAGTTGTTTCTTCACATCCAAGGTGAGTTATATAATCCCCTCCTTGATTATTATTTCACTTAATCTTTGCATATATATAATTTATCTATAAAACATGGTTCCAAGTAGATTAATGATGATATCTTGAACTAGAGCTTATGTCCCATGGCGATATTGAGTAGATGGACTCCTTTTGATGAAACCTTAATCTTATACACATTTATCTTGTTGATAATGGGATTTTTGATCTTTACATGCATGTGCTAAATGATGGTTACTTTCTCATATCATGGTTGGCCTTAACATGATGATGGTTGAAATTAGGGTTTTGGTAATGTTTTCCTTCATGTGGTCACACCTTGATGGTTTGGTTTCCCCCATGTTTGATGGTCGGATTTAGGGTTTTGATGATGAACTTCTTCTTGTGTTTTGCTCCTTGTTGGTTACGATTTCATGGTGATGATCAACTTGTTTGATCTTATGGTCGATGAATTTTCTCTCTCTTCATATGGTTGCCAAGTTTTCCTTAGTGGTCGATGAGTGTTTCACCTTCTTGAGGTCGTTGAGTTTGCTAGTTTGATGGTCACTCATGATGGTGATTTTCTCTTCGGTTGATGATGATTTTATGTGCTTTTAGTTGCCAAGGATGGCCCTATGTTGGTCGTTGAACTTTGGATTTCTATGCGGTCGTTAAGATGGCTAAACCTAGTTCTTATGGTCACTAAAGCGACACCGACGCTGGCCATAGAGAGGCTTACAGAGACTCCGCCGGCCCGGTTCCACCGTAATCCTCCTACTATAGGCCAATAAATCATTTCCCCCCTCACTCGCTTCCTCCCTTGATTGGCTGCCTCTGCTATGGCTGGATTTCTTCACGTGAGGATGACAGTTGTGTCTTCTCCATCACCCGCACTGGCTGCTTGACAGAGAGTTCTTGGTGAGGGGCCAACCACCCTGGGCACCGTCTTGGAGGATCCCACCCTAGGGCGGTGCAAGACGAGGGTGCAGCAACCTGCTTGTCGTTTCCTTCTGTACGTCTGGGTCTGCGGATGTGTTCTTCCCATGCCCTATGAAGATGAAGGAGCAATTCTCCCCTGTCCGTGCATTGTTTTGGATCAGGAAGGGATCTGCCCACCTTGGTCCCTTTGGCATAAAGCAGCGTTGCTTCTTGCAAAGAAATCTTTAGGCTAGAAGAAGATGGTTTGGCAGACGTTAGATTAGGGTTATAGGGGAAACGACACCAAGGAAGGAGATGAGGGTTTATCTCTCCAAAAGGCTAGTCATCCCAGAAGGAAAGGGATGATGTCCTCTATATATACATACCACAAGAAAGCCCTAATGGCTCATACGTAGAATGAAAGGAAGGGAGAGGAAGGAACCTCACGATTTATAACGGAAAGACTTTATTTCCCTTTTCCTTTTTGAGAAAACGTGGATCTATATTAAACACATATCCTTCCTTCTTGTTTCCTTTATCATTTCTCCATTGGTGTATAAGAAAGATAACCAAAAGCAAGTCACACATTAGCACCTTTCCATAACCATTAAAAGATGCCTCTTTTGGAGAGATGACTAAACCTTAATTATTCAAATTATCATGTATTTTATTTTCCTTTATCTTATTTAATGGGACTCCTTGGACCCCAAGTAATTATATTATCTCGAAATCCCCTTTATTTTATTGGACACTCATTATCCATCTAGATGCATCTAAAGGCATTATTCCTCATTATCATGTTTATTTCTCATTTAAATACCTCCTTTTGAGGATTTCTTTTTATTTCTCTTTTATTTTCCTTATTGACATTCCTTTTAATATTAGCAACCTCATGGATACGAAATTTCCCCAAGAAATCTCATTAATGCCTCTTTCCACTCATTTTCCACATATTATCATTATTTTCAATTTATTTCTTAATAAGGAAACACTTAATTAATATTTTCTTTTCTTATTGCTTTCTTTTTGCAACCTTGGACTCCTTGGTACCCAAGGAACCCAAGAGGCACGAAATCCTCTTTGGATTTTCCTTCTAGAGGATTCCACATCATTCTTTTCTCAAAAATCCAATTATTCATTTATTAATTGAATTTTCTTTATTATTTCCTTGTTATTGGGCCCAATAGCCAATAAAGCCCAAAACACAAACATCAAGGCTATTGTAACCGAAATCCATGTATTCAAAACAAATTATGCCATTCTTTGTTCAATTATCTTTAATATGAGAAATTGCATTTCTCACCAAAAGAACCCAAAATTTGGGGTTGTAACATCCTTCCCCTCTTATAGGAATTTTGTCCTCAAAATTCTATCAAGCAAACAAACAATTCAGGATAAGACTTTTCCATGTCTATCATTGGCCCATATGTGGCTTTACCGTACTCATGGAGCTTCTACAGAACCTTTATCATCACTTATTCTTTTCTCTGAGTTCTTTCACTCTGGCATCTATAAACTGCACAGGTGACTCAGGTCATTTCAGCCTCCCTTGGGGCTCACTAGGTTCATTGCTTAGCACATGGTCGGGGTACCTCACATAGTGCTCTAAATTGGACACATGGAAAACATCTCACATAACTCTATCTTGAGGGGTAGGGTCAAAACCTAACCATTCTCCACCCATCCATCTCTAATGGACCCATGTATCGGGACTCAGCTTTCTCAGCTGCAGCTCAGAGGGGTCGGACTCTCACATTATATTCTCCCACAATGCACTGTATGTTAGTCTACTTTGCATCTGCTCACGACTCTCGTCGTCTCTAGGCTCCTTTCAACCATTGCATGATTAAAGTGACTTTCGTCTTCATGCACTGTGGTCCTTTTCTAGTCATCATGTGGTCCTTTCACTAACATCACCTTACTGAAGTGGTGACCGACTCAACCTCCCTTATAGAGCTTCTTAGAATCCCGATACTGGCTATGGTGGTCATTGTCACATCTTTCATAGGACAAGAATTGTCTCTAGATATCACCGTGAACGAGCACACATGCCCTCATCAGACCCTTTAGTCTGGATCATACTAACCATAGTTAGGGGTGATAAACTATACTAACATTGAGTTCTTCATGTACCTACTTCCACTTTATGGAAGTGAACCTTTAGGTCAAACTCAAGAACCTTTGAACTCGCTTCATGGTGTAGTCAAACCATCTCTCTCATGGGTAGTTCAACTAGATCTGTCCCTTGACAGAACTCTTTCTTTCTTATGTCATCTAGGTAAGGCGATCTACCATAACCCATATTGTATCCCGATCTTCTTTGACCCAGGGAAGACCTATCACAATATCCATAGTGTTGAGCTCTCATTCCCTCTCAGGGATTCTTTTGTCCTCTATATCGATACACTGGGTTATTGGGGTTCGTCCTTTACCTCCTGACTTGCATGGTCATAAACCACATGCAACTTCATCTTAAGCATCTAAAGTGCTATTGCCATTTTCCATGGTGTATCATGATTTCCTATATGTCATGATTCTTTCAAGATCGATTCCTTTGAAACCCTAAACCACTCTTGTCAGGGTTTCATCACCTTCTTTTCCAAAGAAGTGCACTTGAGGTTCTACCACCATCCTTTCATTGTATCAAGAACTAGGCTGGCTAACCAAACAACCCTTAACTTTTCAACGCATCTTTTTACATCTGAGTGTTATCCAAACACCTCTCCTTTTCAAACTTAGGGTTAGCCAAACAACCTCTTCTAGATTCTAATCAAACAAGTCAGATGTATCTCAACCAGAGCATCCATTACCACCTCACATCCTTAGGTATTAGGTAACATTGAAGACATACACTTCCATGTATTTCACTTATCATATTACCTCAAACTCCATGTCTATCTCCATTAAGAACACTCTCTAATTTCCTCATCATGGTGACCAAACTCAACATGGTATAACTTGTAAGATCCACTTAGCTCATGCTAGAAACATCCTCATAAGGTGACTACCTCATTCCTCTTAGTGTTAGTAAACCTTCCATGTATCATTCACTTTACCAGGGTAGGTTATCTTCTCTATCCCCATTTCTCGTGGCAACATTCCAACCTACATCATCTCTTATCCTTGGTGTATGGCATGCATAATATCCTATCTCTCACCCCCATAACAAGAGGAAATAAGCATTTGGTTGCAGTCCAAATACAGAGTTTGTCCTATTCCAAGAGTAGATATGGTACATCCCACCTTGCCAATACACCTTCACATCTAAGTTGCAACGAGCCACATATGTCTCTACATCATAGACATCATGATATCAAAGTTACCTCCCTGGAAAACTAGTCTTGAACCTACTGAGGTTTATATCCTTGGTCATCTCCTCTAGGTCTATAGGGTACCGACTCTTTTGGGGTCATCCCTCTTCCCTCATGCATCAAGAGAGTGCCCTACTCATCTGCCCTTTGGGTCCCATGAGTTCATGAAGGTGATCAATCTCCTAACCCATGGTCCTCAGACAATGATAGCTGTTACCTCCCGACCCTATGGTCATGTGCAACTAGGGAACTAGGCAACTCCTACTTTCATCGGTCTTATCCCTACCTGACCCTAAGATAGACTTAGGATTCACCATTATAGTACATGTTCACTTAGAACCTTACCCAAGTCTTCATCATCTCTCTTTCTGCATTCATGGGTTGGCTTTCATCCTTTCATAGGGATCATGGTAACCTGCCTACCTTAGTCAAGCCCCATACCGGTTATCTCCATGGTAACACATCCAAATGCACTTAGTGATGGATATCTATGGGCCTACAGGTTCATTCTCATACCATGTACTTTTCACTTAGCTTCTCAAGATCATGTGAGACCTCTTCAGGTTACCTTAAACCAACAAAACTGATATACACCCTACCAAAGGGGTCCCTCTCCCAGGATGGGAGGAAACTATCTCTTGACAACAAGGTCTCAAAAGCTCTTAGGTTTAGGGTTTACATCCACACGAGCCTACTTAACCCTAGCAAGCTATTAAGGCACAACAGATCACCTACTGTACCATGCTAGGTCATACTTGTCCTTTTTCCTCAATGTTGGATCAAGTCCCTACCTTTCTTTATCATCAACCTAGCTGCGAGGGTTTCATCAAACACACCTTAAACTTAAGGGGCTTCCCTTTTCCTCTATACATGAGTACCATGCTCTCTCTATAGGAACTCAACTCTCATCATGAGCATCATGTATACCACTTCCCCTCTTATACCTAGGAACCCTAGGTTCACCTGTAGGTGTCCAACTGCATGCTCTATCTCTTAACTACAAATCAAGCATGCAAAAGGCATGACATGCACTTCCTGTCATCCTTCAACTCGAGCAACACTTAGGGTTGGGTCCTCCTTAAGGACAACCAACAAGGTACAAGGCTTCATAACCTGCTACTAAACTTTTCTAGGTCTAAGGAACTCTTCTTCCTACCTCAGAAGGTAAACACCCATACCGTAGGCACATAGGCACCAGATGCTTCCTCTTCACTCTCTAGGGTTTGGTCCCAAGATGTCAACATCCTTAACGGATCATGTATGAGGAAACCTCTATCATCCATTGTTCAGGGTTTTAGGCTTCCAACCTTCTTGCTGGGTTTCCTGCTCTCTCTAACCCCACATCCAACCTCACCATTAGAGGTCCTCTCTTCATGAAGGATCAACCTCAAAAGCATGCTCTACATGGGTGAAGCCTAAGTTCGAACTTATGGTTGCTCAAGATCATCCATAACCCTTTATGCTCCATCATAATTCCTTATCCAGGGTTTCATCCTACTGTCAGCACTGTGACATGCCCTAGGTGCCAGCTATACCCTACTTGCACAAGCCCATAGGGTTTCTAAGGTCCTTCACTAACATCATCATCTAAGGTGCTATCATTTACCCTAACATGCACGACCCTTCCCAGGGTTGGGTTTCCAAAGGTGCTAGGTCACCCATGGATCATATGGCACCCCAAAGGCATGTCCTTTCAAACACCTGGTCCAACTCATCTCTCTCTAACCTTCACTTAGGGTTAGGGTTAGCATCATCCTCAGAGGATGTGCCAGGTCTCTACTTGCAATGGAGATCTCTATCTCCAAGACTAACTTATCCTCCTGACAAGAAGGTCTAGCCTCAGGTCTCTTCTGAGGACATGACAACTTATGTCATACGACCTAAGCATGTATCTATTCTTTAGTTTGCACTTAATCTATTAAGCTTATGTCCATGACATCTTATTTACATGCCTTTTATTAATTTGGTGGAGGATTTCTTAAACCTTATTAACCTTACCCATACCTCAAGGGGGTGAGGAGAAGAAAGAAAACCCTAATCCTTTAGGTCCTTATCAGAATTTTGTGATGAGAAGGAATGAATAAGATGAGAAGTCCTAAAGGTATCTTATTTCAATTCATACCCTAAGACTTTGGCCAGGCGGTCACACGGGTCCGGGAGTCCTCGTATTCCGACTAGAGGTGCGGAGGAAAATCTTGCCAGCCCCCGGTCGTGATCCCTTTCTAGACACCTCCGTCTTTCAGATACTCCTCTAATAACTCCCTTGGGTTCTATGGAGTTTGTAAAATTTAAAAATTATTAATGGTTAATTGAGGAACCCAAGCTGTGATACCAAATGTTATGACCCCACCACCCGATAACCCCCAATAAAGGGAGACCGAGAGGTCGAAGCCGCACCAATGACTTCCGGATCAAAGGTTCGACAATTAACCAAGAATAATTATCAAATTTTAACATACTATACTGAAAGGTGTAAGAAAAAAAAAATTTGCATACATTTTTAAAAACTTGGATCTCTAAACTTCTATCCACACATATACTAATCTATCTAATCCTCCTTTGCACTTTAATTCTCATTTAGTACCACATGTGCCACTTTACTGTTTGTTCCTTTCATTGTACCTAAAACGCCGACAAACAAAACGTCGGTCAGCCGAAGCTGGTATGTGGGGGAAACAAATAATGTTCAACTATGATAACAATATAATCACTCAATTAATCATTTAACAATCAAGATTACATTTTAAGCCAAACTACTCAATCCATCCCTATCCACAACTCTGTGTTGTCCCTGTAAGGACTTATATGGTACCTCTATAAAGGTGACTTAATGGACCTACCCTCTAGGCAGCCAAAGTCATTCATGACCTGATGGACCTACCCTCTAGGTAGCCATGTACTAGGTCAGCCATTACGACACAGAGGGGACCAGGATCTGAGCTAGAAGGCATATACATTATGTGATAGTCACAGTCACTTTATAATTGCAATATGAACATCCAAACAGTTTAGTTGCATTCAATGCGATTAAACATCTGGGAATCCATCGGAAAACCTAAAGCGGTTATTCATAATCGTAACCACATACCTTCTCCATGCAGAATATACAGTTATGCTTCAAGTAGATTCAATCAACCAATCAATAGATCCGATCAAGCAAACCAAGCAATTGATCATTAAATCTGCATGCATGTAAATCCTAATTTGTCACCATCACTTATTATTCCAAGTAAACCTTACTCGATCCTAACCTAGGGTATTAGGGTTTGGTTAAGGAATAGATGTACAAACCTTAATTCCATCGCATGATTGTTTATTAGAGTTATTAGTTCCAATTAGACATCATGTGTAACCCTAATTACATATCCAACAAAAATGTCAATTATGATCACTTTGATCCAATTTATATTCACTACCTTATCTTAGTTCTAAAACCTAATTCTCATAAACATGATTATACACATTGGAAACCCTATCTTTTCAACATCATTAACATGATCACCTTCATTTCTCATCTTGTTTAAAAAATATCAGATAAGGGCATAAAAGAAAGGCTTTTAATGTAATTAACATTTTTAATATCCAATCTAGGGTTTTCCATTTATAATTCTTCACTTAACATGTATATTACCCAAATATTTAGAATAGGGAGCAGCTAAAGACTTCAAACATATTTTACTTGTATTCCCCTCATTTTTTCAATCATTTTGATATATAAATTTGCTATTTTCAGACACTCCTAGCATTTTATATAATTTGTGAAAGATTAAACCTTTTTACCTTTGACAAGGGTGATTTGGCAGCTTCCTATTGGGCCACGCCACCTGGGACCCGCGTCCAGCTGGTTGAGTGGGCAATGACCCCACCCCTTTCACCCCTAAACCGGCCGGTCCAGCCACCCGGTCCAGGCACATGGATCACGTCCCTGCTTTCCTGGTTCATCTTCATCGCGTGAAGATGGCAGCGACCCTGCGTTCGGCGCTGGGTGCCCTCCGGCGCTAGGCCTCACAGCCAAGGGGGCCGTCCCCAAGGCTTCTTCCTCACTGACCCATGCTCTCACCTCGGCACCTCCCACCGTCGTGCTGCAAGCCAGTCACTTTCTTCCTCTCCGGATGGACCCAAGCAGGTCATCGTTGCTGCAGAGTCCTCGATGCTGGCCTCCGCGCATCTGCTAGCGACACCGACGCCGGCCATAGAGAGGCTTACAGAGACTCCGCCGGCCCGGTTCCACCGTACTCCTCCTACTATAGGCCGACAAATCATTTCCCCCCTCACTCTCTTCCTCCCTTGATTGGCCGCCTCTGCTATGGTTGGATTTCTTCGTGTGAGGATGACAGCTGTGTCTTCTCCGTCACCCGCACTGGCTGCTTGACAGAGAGTTCTTGGTGAGGGGCCAACCACCCTGGGCACCGTCTTGGAGGATCCCACCCTAGGGCGGTGCAAGACGAGGGTGCAGCAACCTGGTCGTCATTTCCTTCCATACGTCTGGGTCTGCAGATGTGTTCTTCCCATGCCCTATGAAGATGAAGGAGAAATTCTCCCCTGTCCGTGCATTGTTTTGGATCAGGAAGGGATCTGCCCACCTTGGTCCCTTCGGCATAAAACAGGGTTGCTTCTTGCAAAGAAGGCTTTAGGATAGAAGAAGATGGTTTGGCAGACGTTAGATTAGGGTTATAGGGGAAACAACACCGAGGAAGGAGATGAGGGTTTATCTCTCCAAAAGGTTGGTCATTCCTGAAGGAAAGGGATGATGTCCTCTATATATACATACCACAGGAAAGCCCTAATGGCTCATACGTAGAATGAAAGGAAGGGAGAGGAAGGAACCTCATGATTTATAAGGGAAAGACTTTATTTCCCTTTTCCTTTTTGAGAAAACGTGGATCTATATTAAACACATATCCTTCCTTCTTGTTTCCTTTATCATTTCTCCATTGGTGTATAAGAAAGATAACCAAAGGCAAGTCACACATTAGCAACTTTCCATAACCATTAAAAGATGCCTCTTTTGGCGAGATGACTAAACCTTAATTATTCAAATTATCATGTATCTTATTTTCCTTTATCTTATTTAATGGGACTCCTTGGACCCCAAGTAATTCTATTATCTCGAAATCCCCTTTATTTTATTGGACACTCATTATCCATCTAGATGCATCTAAAGGCATTATTCCTCATTATCATGTTTATTTCTCATTTAAATACCTCCTTTTGAGGATTTCTTTTTATTTCTCTTTTATTTTCCTTATTGACATTCCTTTTAATATTAGCAACCTCATGGATACGAAATTTCCCCAAGAAATCTCATTTATGCCTCTTTCCACTCATTTTCCACATATTATCATTATTTTCAATTTATTTCTTAATAAGGAAATACTTAATTAATATTTTCTTTTCTTATTTCTTTCTTTTTGCAACCTTGGATTCCTTGGTACCCAAGGAACCCAAGAGGCACGAAATCCTCTTTGGATTTTCCTTCTAGAGGTTTCCACATCATTCTTTTCTCAAAAATCCAATTATTCATTTATTAATTGAATTTTCTTTATTATTTCCTTGTTATTGGGCCCAATAGCCAATAAAGCCCAAAACACAAACATCAAGGCTATTGTAACCGAAATCCATGTATTCAAACAAATTATACCATTCTTTGTTCAATTATCTTTAATATGAGAAATTGCATTTCTCACCAAAAGAACCCAAAATTTGGGGTTGTAACATTTTCAGTGGTCATGAACCTATGTTTTTAGTGGTCATGAACCCTAGTTTTTAGTTGTCATGAACCTATGTTTTCAGCGGTCATGAACCTATGTTTTCAACGGTCATGAACCTATGTTTTCATCGATCATGAACCCTAGTTTTCATCGGTCATGATTTGTGTTCTCAGCGGTCATGAGATGTGCTTTCAACGGTAACTTTTTGGTTGACCTTGGTGATAATGATGTTGACCTAATATGCTTCCAATAATATACGAGATGATGATAATTAGGGTTTAGTGTTACTTTCTATTTTGAAACCATAATTCAATTAGTTATGATAAAACCCTAACCCTAATTGCAAGTACACAATGATGATGCTTAGCTTGCTCGAGTAATTAACATAATGTGGGAACACTTTCTCTCTCCTAAACTATTGTATCCTAATTTGTTATCTCATGAACATCCTAGTTCTTAATTGCATGGTTGATTGTCGTATCACTTATGTGAAACATGTATGGTGATGATTATGATCCTTGATGAGGCATGTGGAGATAATAATATTCTTGTAGGGAACAATGTGAAAGGCCTTATAATCTTGGCAGTGACTTTGTGCTCTAATCAAGGTGATATCCTATAGTTATGTGATGAGGGATTGATATCCCATGATGTTGTCCTTGTGTATGGCAATGACACAATATCATGTGGTGATGTGACAAGTTTATACTTTATACGTTTCATATCTTTTAAAGTTGCAATCTACCTTTATCTTTGTAGAATCTTTCTAGGGTTTGTATGTAACTTTATTGATGTAGTAAAATACACCCAATTGGCTTTAATTACTCAAGTGAAACCCTAATCATGTAGTGCCCTATGCCATATATCCATTCCAGTGTTAGAACTTGATGGATGGTGAAATGAGTACTCTTAAGGGAAACTCAGAGCGCATACTGTTGAGTATGCAAGGTTCAAGTGTCCATGTGTCCTTGACATCTTGATCCCAGGTGTTTAGGGAGGATGTTTGCAATCATACCTAACCCTCAATTTGAGAACGATTACAGTCATGTCTCAGTGATTATACATGTAATGTGATTGGAGGACAACTGCAGATGTACCTCGTTGGTAGGGTTTTGCTTTGCATACCCTAGTGGCTAGTGTCGTGACCTATACCAAGGGTAAATTAGGTCTTTTTCAGCTTGAGTATATGTCATTGGTGGCAGTTTGACTGATATGTCACTGTGTTATAGACTTGTACGGACCGAGTATGGAGAAGATCTTGGCGTACGACTCTTCCTAGATCTTATATGGCATTGATTTTGAATTTGCAGTGGTTAGTTGGGTTTGTGTAGTACGACTCAAAGCCTCAGGGCTTAATAAATACATAATACAACCTTGTAGCATATCTATGTAGGGTAAAATAGGGCTCACATTGGATGTTTACCCTTTCCCTATTTCTATATTTCTTATTTGTAATATAATGTGATAAGAGAAGTTAACTATTATACATGTTCTTCACCTTCTAAAAGCATATGATGTTCTTCTACTTACCTGTTAGAGTTGTTTAACCTACTTAACATGTGTAATTAGTATTAATTAATCACTTAGATTAATCTTCTCATAATGCCTAATTTGTTGTAATGACATATTTGTGGTAACCTTAATCGTTGTTTGAGAGGTATAGCTCTTATTGGGACATTGGTCTCACCCCGTGGGTTTCCACATCTTTTTAGGCAGCATCAACAATGTGATAGAGATTGTGTTGTTGAGGAAGAGCAACTCTGTTACAACCCCAACTTTTGGGTTCATTTGGTGAGAAATGTAATTTCTCATATTAAAGATATTGGAACAAGTAATGATATAATTTTTCTTGAATAAATGAGCTTCGTTTACAATAGCCTTGTTGGTTGTTTTTTGGGCTTTATTGGCTATTGGGCCCAATAACAAGGAAAAGACAAAAGGAATTCCATTATTAATAAGAAATGGAGAAAAGAAAATTGTAGAAACCTCTAGAAGGCAAAAGAAGTTAATCCTAAGATGGATTTCATGCCTCTTAGGTTCCTTGGGTTCCAAGGAGTACAAAGTTGCAAAGAGAATGCAATAAGAAAAGAAAAGATCAATTGAATATTTATTTATTAAGAAAAAAATTGAAACAATGATAAAATGGGGAAAATAAGTGGAAAGAGGTATAATTGAGTTATCCTTGGTGGATTTTCGTATCCAAAGGATTCCTAATGTTAAATGGAATGCCAATGAGGAAAATAAAAAGAAAGATAAAGAGAAATCCTCAAAAGGAGGTATTTTAATAAGAAATAAACAAGATAATGAGAAATAATGAATATAGATTCATCTAGAAGGATAATAAGTATCCTTAAAAAGGAATATCGAAATATTAGAGTTTCTTGGGGTGCAAGGAGCCATAATGGAGAAGAAAGAAAGAGAAAATACCAAAAATGCAAAATAAGAGGATAATGTGATACATTATTAATGAATTTTAGTGGCATTGCTAAAAAGGAAGTATTTTCTACTAAATGAAAATAGAATTTCCTGCCAATGGGTTAAAAGTCAAGCAATAAAGAGAATAAGTGAGAGGAATTTCGAATTCCTAATATCTAAAGAATAAGATATATTTGAAGGGATGATGAAGAGAGAGAAGTTGCTTCTTAACTAAGGAAAATATGTTTCCTTTTTGGAAAAGGATTTGAGTCCTCGTGGATGCACATCTTGGGGTGTGAATACCCTCCCCTATATAAGGGGTAGAGCCCTGGGCCGAGTCCAGAGAGATTCCATGCATTCCCCTCTCTTCTTCTTGTTCCTTTCCATACAAACCCTAACCAAGAGGGTGTAGTACTATCCCTAGAGCAATGAAGGATGGTATTGTGGTCTTGATGGAGGCAAGAAGCTTCCGCGATGATCCACGGAGGATCGACTATCCAAGCCTGCCCTGTTCTTCGAGCAGTCACTACCATAGGTCTATGGAACTGTAGCAAATTGTAGCAGCAAACGCATGCAGATCTTGCTCTGGAACAACCATCTTGGCCATAGTTTGGAAGTGCCTCGAGGGCGCCAGGGTGTAGCGGAGGTGGGGCGGCCATGGACGGCCACCCTTGAGCCCTGAGGAGGGAAGGGCAGACCCACGAAGCTTTGCAAGTCGGCGGCAGCCAGCAAATCGTGAGGTTGAAGAAGACCCAGGGACATTGGACCGTTTTGCCCTCTGCGGGCTAAAGAAGTGTTTATCTTAACCGAGGGCGATTTCTTCTTTTCGAAATGTTTTCCAAGCAGCAAGCAACGTTGCATGTATAGAGGAAATGTGGCGCCCTCTGATTGGCCCAAGTAAGATTTTATTGCAAAATTCATAACTGAATAATGGTAGCTCGGATTAATACATATAATATTTGTATTTTGCTCAGAAAAATGAGAGGAATTCATTAAAAATGGTTTTAGAGGCTAATTCCTCTTGCTATTCGAAAAGTAGTGTAAGTTATCAACTTTAATCAATTAAAGATTAGAAAACCCTATTTTGAGATGATTAATGTGTTTAGTAGGATTTAATGGAGGATAAAAAGTTGATATTAACTTGTTAATTGTAAAAATGTATATTGAGAACAAAAAGGATGAACTTTGCACTTAATTCATTTAATTTAGAAATTCATGTGCATAAATATGCTTTAATGGGCCTTGAAACCCTAATATTGGTAAATGTGATTCATAATGGTTTTAATTATTCAAAATCGTGAATAAAGTTGAGATATGATAATTCCAAGATATTTCAAGTATAAAAGTTCCTAATTGTGGATAAATACCCTTAATGTAGTAATTAGGGTTTTCTGATGGTTAAAGGTAGAATTAATGACAAATAGACTTCATATGTGAATTAGACCATAATGAACTATGAATTGATGATAAATGAGCATAATGATCTTATCATGGATTAAAAGGATAAAAATGGTAGCTTTAATGTAAAAGAGGCTTAATGGACTTAATTGATGGTTAATTGTGCTTTTTCTAAAATTAGGGTTAAATGTTGTTAAAGGTAACCTTAATATCTTTTGAGAAGAATGGATGAGATAATTAGGGTTTAAAATAGTAAAAGATGAAGGGAAACCCTAATTGCAATAGAAACCCTAAAATTGGACTAGAAACCCTAGGAAGCGAGCTAGGTTTAATAGATCTTGATGGCATGATAAATAATAGGAAATTGCATGCATATTTCAGGATCTCATAATGTGCTTGCTTGCCTATTTGGATTTCTTGATTGGATTATTCTATCTCAAATCATCCTGACAGGTATGTGGTTAATTATGGTTAATCGCATGAGTTTCCCGAAGAGTTTCTCGGATGATTCATCACATTGAATGCAACTTAACTGTTGGATGTTCATACTTGCAAATTATAAAGTCACTATGATTATCACAATTGTAAAATAAATGTGTATTCTCACACCTACATGTCACCCTGATGGATGATGCAAAAAGGTCTAGCCCAGGAGGGAAGACCAATTGGCACCATGAGTGGTGACCCCAGGCACCAAGCTCGGGATTGAGAAAGTGGCCTATGATATTGCATGACTAAAGGGCACCATGAAGGGTGACCCCAGGCACCAAGCTTGGGATTGAGAAGGTGGCCTTAAGTCATTGACAAAAGAGAAACCCTAAGGTGGGTATGCCAGGGTTAGCACAAAAGTGGTGAAGAATGTCATACTAAAAAGCATAAATTGGTTTGTTAATTAACTTGATTGTGATAATTAGATTGTTAGCCATATTTGCAAAATTTTGGTTGTCCCCACATACCAGCATATTTCGACATGCTGACCGACGTTTTGTTTGTCGGTGTTTTTGGTGCAAGATTGAAAAGGACAAATAGTAAAGTGGCATGTGTGGAATTAATTAAGAACTAAATTACAAAGGAGGATTAGTTAGAATAGACTCCAGATGTAGATAGAAGTAGACATCCAAGTTTTGAAAAAGGTATGCAAAGTTTTATTTCATTACAGCCTTTCAGTTTAGTTGGTAGAATTTGATAATTGTTATCGATTATTTGTTGAACCCTTGATCCTATTAATTGGGATAATGGCTTTGACCTCTTGGTCTCCCTTAATTGGGGGTTACCAGGAGGCAGGGTCGTTACATTTGGTAATAGAGCGTAGGTTTCTCATTTAATATTTAATAATTATTAAATTTTACAAACTTCGTAGAACCCAAGGGAGTTATTAGAGGAATTTCCGAAAGACAGAGGTGTCTAGAAAAGGATCACGTCTGGGGGCTGGCAAGATTTTCCTCTATACCACTAGTGTGACTGCCTGGCCAACATCTCATGATTAGACTCGAAATAAGATACTTTTAGGACTCTCTCATCTTGTTCATCCCTTCTCAACTCAAATGTTGTTAAGGATTATAAGGATTAGGGTTTTCTCTCTTTTCCTCACCCTCTTGCGGTATGGGTAAGGTTGATAAGGTTTAAGGAATCCTCCACTAAATTAATAAAAAGCATGTAAATAATATGTCATGGACATAAGCTTAATAGATTAAGAGTAAAAGAATAGATACATGCTTAGGTCGTATGACATAAGTTGTCATGCCCTTAGGAGAGACCTGAGGCTAGACCTTCTTGTCAGGAGGATAAGTAAAGAGAGTTAGTCTTGGAGGTAGAGATCTCCATTACAAGTAGAGACTTGGCGCATCCTTTGAGGATGATGTTAACCCTAACCCTAATTGAAGGTTAGAGAGAGAGATGACATGATGAGTTAGATGTCATGGTAGACCAGTGTTTGGATATACATGCCTTGGATGCCATATGAGCCATGAGAAGTTGGATGACCGAGTACCTTTGGTGACCCAACCCTGGGAAGGGTCGTGCATATTAGAGTGAAGGATATCACCTTATTTGATGAGCTTAGAGAAGAACCTATAAAAACCCCATGAGATTTAATGAGCATAGCATAGTAGGAACCCAGAATACGTCAGTAGTGTGGGTAGTAGGTTGAAACCCTGGCCAGGATAGCTATGGATAACCTTGAGTAGACATAAGTTTGAACATAGGCTTCACCCACGTAGAGGTATGCTTGTGAGCTTGATCCATCTTCATGGAGAGAGGATCTTTAGTATAGGGCTAGTTGCGGAGTTAGCTCTAGAGAGAGAGAGCAGGACCCAAGCAAGAAGGTTGGAAGCCTAGACTCCGAGATATGAGGAAAAGTGGGGAGTTGAGGATGATGCGACCTAAGTAGATGTTTGTGGTTGCCTCATGCTTGATCCCTGGAGGCTGATGATATCTTGGTTGCCATGAGAGGAACCAAACCCTAGAGAGAGGATGAGTCTGCTGGTACCTCTGTACCTTTGGTATAGATGAGAAGAAGAGTTCCTTAGACCTGGAGAGGTTTAGTAACAGGTTGTGAGGCCTTATACCCTATTGATTGTCCTTGAGGAGGACTCAACTCTGAAGTTTTGCTCAAGTAGAAGGATGATAGGAAGTGCATGTCATGCCTTATACATGCTTGATTCGTGGTTAGGAGGTTGAGCATGCAATTTTACATCTAAAGGTGAACCTAGGGTTCCTAAGCCTAAGAGGGGAAGTGGTGTACCTGATGCTAATGACGAGATTTGAGTTTCTATAGATTCGAGCATGGTACTCTTCATGGTTAGAGGAAAGAGAAACCCCTTAAGTTTAAGGTATGTTTGATGAACCCCTCATAGCTAAGTTGATGACATGGGAAGGTATGATCTTGATCCAATGTTGAAGATGAGAACAAGTATGACCTAGCATGGTTTAGTAGGTGGTCTGCTTGTGCCTTAGTAGCTGCTGGGTTAAGCATGCTCATGTGAATATAAACCCTAAGTATGTTTGTAACCTTATTGTCAAGAGTTGTAGTTTCCTCCCATCCTAGGAGAGGGACCCTTTGGTAGGGTGTATACCAGTTTTGTGGGTTTTGAGGAACCCTAAAGAGGTCTCATAGGGTTTTGAGAAGCTAAGTGAAAATTACATGGTATGAGAATGAACCTATAGACCCATAGATAACCATCTCTAAGTTCATGTGGATGTGTTACCATGGAGGTAACCGATATGGGGCCTAACCAAGGTAGGCAGGTTTCCATGACCCCTATGAAAGGATGAAAGTCAACCCATGAATACAGAGAGAGAGAGATGATGAAGGCTTGGGTAAGGTTCTAAGCTGGGCATGTACTATAATAGAATCCTAAGTCTATCCTACGGTTAGGTAGGGATAAGACCGATGGAAGAAGGAGTTGCCTAATTCCCTAGTTGCACATGACCAGAGGGTCGGGAGGTAACAACTATCATGGTCTGAGGGCCATGGGATAGGAGATTGATCACCTTCATGAACTCATGGGACCCAAAGGGAGTATGAGTAGGGAACTCTCTAGATGCATAAGGGAAGAGGGATGACCCCAAAAAGTTTCAGCACCCTATAGACCTAGAGGATATGACCAAGGATTGTGTGGTGACCCAGGTAGGTTCGAAACTAGTTTTCCATGGAAGTAACTTTGATATTGAGATGATTGTGATGTAGAGACATATGTGGCATGTTTCAACTAGATTTAAAGGTGTACTGGAAAGGTGGGATGTACCATCTCTACTCTTGGAATAGGAAGAACTATGCATTTGGACTGCAGCCAAATGCTTATTTCCTCTTGTTATGGGAGTGAGAGATAGGACAGTACGCACGCCATACACCAAGGAGAAAGATGATGTGAGTTGGAATGTTGCTATGAGGACAGGGATGATAACATACCCTGGTGGAGTGAATGATACATGGATGGTTTACGAACGCTAAGAGGAATAAGGTATTCATCTTATGAGGATGTTTTTATCTTGAGATATGAGTCATACAAGGTTGAGTTTGAAAAACCAAGAGAATAAGCTCAGAGTTTTCTTGATGACGATAGACTTAAAGCTGAGATGAGATAATAAGTGGAATACATGGAGGTGTATGTCTTCAACATTACCTAACACCTAAGGATGTGAAGTGGTAATGGATGCTCTGGATGGGATACAGCTGCCTAGTTTAGATAGAGGCCAGAAGAGGTTGTTAGGTTAACCCTCATTTGGAAAAAGAGATGCATTTGGCTAACACTCAGATGTAACAATATTGGTTGATCAAATTAATGGTTGTTTGGTTATCCAACCTAGGGCATATCATGATAAAAGGATGGTTGTAGAACCTCAGATGCAGTTCCTTGGAAAAGAAGGTGATGAAACCCTGACTAGAGTGGTCTAGTGTTTATGAGGAATCGATCTTGAGGGATCATGATATATAGGAGGTCATGATTTTAAGATCACCATACATCATACTATGGAGATATTAAGTGGCAGTAGTACTTTGGATGATTAAGATGATGTTTCTTGTGGCATGTTGCCATGCATGACAGGAGGTGAAGGACGAATACTAGTAACCTAATGAGTTGGTATAGAGGATAAAGAGTCCCTAAGAGAGAATGGGAGTTCATCACTATGGATGTCTAGTAAGTTTCCCATGGAACAAAGAAGGTCAAGATGAAATTTGGGTTATGGTAGATCGCCTTACCTAGATGACATGAGAAAGAGAGAATACTGTCAAGGGATAGATCCAGTTGAACTACATATGAGAGAGAGTTGGTTCAACTACACCATGATGTGAGTTCTTGAGTTTAATCTAAAGATTCACTTCCATGCGGTGGAAGTAGGTGCATGAAGAACTCGATGTTAGTACAGTTTATCACCCCTAACTAATGGTTAGTGTAATCCAGACTAGAGGGTCTGATGAGAGTATGTGTGCTCATTCAGGGTGATACCTTGAGACTGTTCTTGTCCTCTATAAGATGCGATGATAACCAACATAGCCAGTATCAGGATGTAAAGAAGCTTTGTAAGGGAGGTTGTGTCAGTCACCACTTCATTGAGATGATGTTGGTGAAGGGGTCTCACGAAGGTCAGAAAAGAACCACAATGTGTGTAGATAAAGTTGCTTTGATCGTGTAATGGATAAAAGAGAGCCTAGGGGTGACATGAGTCATAAGCTGATGCAAAATAGACTGACATGCAGTTCATTGTGAGAGAGTATGTGATGTGAAAATCCAACCCCTCTAAGCTACAACTGAGAAAGCTGAGTCCCCGATATACGGGTTCATTTGAGATGGATTGGTGGAGATGGTTGTGTTTAGCCTTACCCCTCAGGATAACATGATGTATAATGTGTTCCATGAGTCCAATCTAGAGCACCATGTGAGGTACCCAAGCCATGTGATGATCCCTGAACCTATTCAACTTTTGAGAGGCTGAAATGTCCTGAGTCACCTATGAGGGTACGATATACCAAGGTAAGAAAGAACTCAGATGGAAGAACATGAGATGATGAAGGTTCTTGGGAAGCACCATGGAAAGGGTGAAGCCACGTGAGAGCCCTGATGGACATAAGAAAGGCTTATCCTTATTTGTTTGTTTGCTTGATGGAATTTTGGAGGCAAAATTCCTATAAGAGGGGAAGGATGTTACAACCCCAACTTTTGGGTTCATTTGGTGAGAAATGTAATTTCTCATATTAAATATATTGGAACAAGTAATGATATAATTTGTCTTGAATAAATGAGTTTCGTTTACAATAGCCTTGTTGGTTGTTTTGTGGGATTTATTGGCTATTGGGCCCAATAACAAGGAAAAGACAAACAAAATTCCATTATTAATAAGAAATGGAGAAAAGAAAAATGTAGAAATCTCTAGAAGGCAAAAGAATTTAATCCTAAGGTGGATTTTGTGCCTCTTGGGTTACTTGGGTTCCAAGGAGTCCAAAGTTGCAAATAGAATGCAATAAGAAAAGAAAAGATCAATTAAATATTTCTTTATTAAGAAAGAAATTGAAAACAATGATAAAATGTGGAAAATAAGTGGAAAGAGGTATAATTGAGTTTTCCTTGGTGGATTTTCGTATCCAAAGGATTCCTAATGTTAAATGGAATGGAAATGAGGAAAATAAAAAGAAAGATAAAGAGATATTTTAATAAGAAATAAACAAGATAATGAGAAATAATGAATATAGATGCATCTAGAAGGATAATAAGTATCCTGAAAAAGGAATTTCGAAATATTAGAGTTTCTTGGGGTCCAAGGAGCCCCAATGGAGAAGAAAGAAAGAGAAAATACCAAAAATGCAAAATAAGAGGATAATGTGATAATTATTAATGAATTTTGGTGGCATTGGTAAAAAGGAACTATTTTCTACTAAATGAAAATAGAATTTCGTTCCAATGGGTTAAAAGTCAAGCAATAAAGAGAATAAGTGAGAGGAATTTCGAATTCCTAATATCTAAAGAACAAGGTATATTTAAAGGGATGATCAAGAGAGAGAAGTTGCTTCTTAACTAAGGAAAATATGTTTCATTTTGGGAAAAGGACTTGAGTCCTCATGGATGCACATCTTGGGGTGTGAATACCCTCCCCTATATAATGGGTAGAGCCCTGGGTCGAGTCCAGAGAGATTCCATGCAGTCCCCTCTCTTCTTATTATTCCTTTCCATACAAACCCTAACCAAGAGGTTGTAGTACTATCCCTAGAGCAATAAAGGATGGTATTGTGGTCTTGATGGAGGCAAGAAGCTTCCACGATGATCCACAAAGGATCAGCTATCCAACCCCACCCTGTTCTTCGAGCAGCCACTACCGTAGGTCTACGGAACTACAACAAATCACAACAGCAAATGCACGCAGATCTCGCTCTGGAACAGCCATCTTGGCCACAGTTTGGAAGTGCCTCGAGGGCGCCAAGGTGTAGCAGAGCTGGGGAAGCCATGGACGGCCACCCCCAAGCCCTGAGGAGGGAAGGGCGGACCTACGACGCTCTATAGGTCGGCGGCAGCCAGCAGATCGTGAGGTTGAAGAAGACCCAGTGACATTGGACCATTTTGCCCTCCACGGACTAAAGAAGCGTTTAACTTAACCAAGGGAGATTTTGTCTTTTTGAAATGTTTTCCAACCAGCAAGTAATGTTGCATGTATAGAGGCGACGTGGCACCCTCTGATTGGCCCAAGTAAGATTTTATTGCAAAATTCATAACTGAATAATGGTAGCTCAAATTAATACATATAATATATGTATTTTTCTCAAAAAATGAGAGGAATTCATTAAAAATGGTATTTGAGGCTAATTCCTCTTGCTATTCGAAAAGTAGTGTAAGTTATCAACTTTAATGAATTAAAGATTAGGAAACCCTATTTTGAGATGATTAATAGTAGGGTTTAATGAATGATAAAAGTTCATATTAACCTGTTAATTGTAAAAAGGTATATTGAGAACAAAAAGGATGAACTTTGCACGTAATTGGTTAAAATTAGAAATTCATGTGCATAAATATGCTTTAATGGGCCTTGAAACCCTAATATTGGTAAATGTGATTCATAATGGTTTTAATTATTCAAAATCATGAATAAAGTTGAGATATGATAATTCCAAGATATTTCAAGTATAAAAGTTCCTAATTGTGGATAAATACCCTTAATGTAGTATTTAGGGTTTTCTAATGGTTAAAGGTAGAATTAATGACAAATAGACTTCATATGTGAATTAGACCATAATGAACTATGAATTGATGATAAATGAGCATAATGATCTTGTCATGGATTAAAAGGATAAAAATGGTAGCTTTATTGCAAAAGAGGCTTAATGGACTTAATTGATGGTTAATTGTGCTTTTTTTGAAATTAGGGCTAAATGTTGTTAAAGGTAACTTAATATCTTTAATTTGAGAAGAATGGATGAGATAATTAGGGTTTAAAATAGTAAAAGATGAAGGGAAACCCTAATTGAAATAGAAACCCTAAAAGTGGACTAGAAACCCTAGGAAGCGAGCTAGGTTTAATAGATCTTGATGGCATGATCAATAATAGGAAATTGTATACATATTTCAGGATGTCATAATGTGCTTGCTTGCCTATTTGGATTTCTTGATTGGATTATTCTACCTCAAATCATCCTGACAGGTATGTGGTTAATTATGGTTAATCGCATTAGTTTCCCGAAGAGTTTCTCGGATGATTCATCGCATTGAATGCAACCTATCTATTGGATGTTCATACTTGGAAATTATAAAGTCACTATGATTATCACAATTGTAAAATAAGTGTGTATTCTCACACCTACATGCCACCCTGATGGATGATGCAAAAAGGTCAAGCCCAGGAGGGAAGACCAATGGGCACCATGAGTGGTGACCCCAGGCACCAAGATCAGGATTGACAAGGTGGCCTATGATATTGCATGACTAAAGGGTACCATGAAGGGTGACCCTAGGCACCAAGCTCGGGATTGAGAAGGTGGCCTTAAGTCATTGGCAAAAGAGAAAGCCTAAGGTGGGTATGCCAGGGTTAGGGAAAAAGTGGTGGAGAATGTCATACTGAAAAGCGTAAATTGGCTTGTTAATTAACTTGATTGTGATAATTAGATTGTTAGCCATATTTGTGAAATTTTGGTTGTCCCCACACACTGACATATTTCGATATGCTGACTGACATTTTGTTTGTCGGTGTTTTAGGTACAAGATTGAAAAGGACAAACAGTAAAGTGGCATATGTGGAATTAAATAAGAACTAAAGTATAAAGGAGGATTAGTTAGAATAGACTCCAGATGTGGATAGCAGTAGACATCCAAGTTTTGAAAAAGGTATGCAAATTTTTGTTTCATTACAGCCTTTCAGTTTAGTTGGTAGAATTTGATAATTGTTATCGATTATTTGTCGAACCTTTGATCTTGTTAATTGGGATAATAGCTCTGATCTCTTGGTCTCCCTTAATTGGGGTTTACCCGGAGGCAGGGTCGTTACAAACTCAGAGATCAGTAATCAGAAGGTTGGAAGCTACTAGTCTTGTAGTAGAGTCCTAGTGTTGTCCTTGTACTTTCAGATCTGAGAGGGATGCATTTTGTGGATGTTGTATCTCAATATGTAGTTTTTGGCAGTATGCCAATACATGTTCATATATGGCATGTATATGTGAACAGACCTTTTGTAAGAGGTTGTGGAAGTTGGCCACTATATAGATGTATATACCTGACATGATATGTGATGTGATACAAGTTATGGACCTTGTTGTAATATGTTTCTGCATGTGACAGTTATATGAGACCGGTTTTAATTTACCTGCTTTTATGGTAATGTGGTTGTTTAGATGTTTATCATGCACTTTGTTTTGAGTCATCTCATTGTGTGGCATCGGGGTGTCACACACCCATCCTTGTCATTCAAGTTCACAACATTGCAGCCAATATTTAGTCTATATGGAGGCATTTATATCTACTATAAAACTCTTATTTATACCATCTATCAACCAAAATTTATCTATTTTAGAGGATAAAAGCATACATTTTATGTTGACTAGTGTGACCTTGAGAATGGGTTCATCTACGCATACATTCATGCCTTTGACGTAGTAATGTTATCCTATTACTGATGGATTAATACCCACATTCCACATGTATTTCAACCTGATCATTTATGCATGTGTAATATGATAAATGAGGGTTGTTGTCTTCAGAGCTATCATTGATTGAATTTTCCTAATCCATGTACAAATGAATACTCTACAATATTACACATTCACAAATAACCATACCAGTAGTGATCACCTAAGATTTTTATACAATAGTATTATTGGGTACTTAAACTGTGACAACTTTAGAACATTTGCAAATATGATCCTGACTAATAACACATTAAAAAAAACATTATGAAACAAAGAAAACTACTATCATCAAGTACACGACCAAAAATCAAACAACTTATTGTGTATCCTAAAGTTGGATGGCTATATAATCCCTCAAACTAACCACAACTTTGAGTTTTCCTCTAAGTTATATGAAAGGAAAGAAAATCGAAGATAAAAGGCTAGATCACTTACCAAGTTCAAGAAGCAAGAAAGTACCAAACGATCACCAAAGAAAGGGTTGCTCCAAACCCTAGCTCCACAAGAAAGAGGTTTGGCCACTAGAGCTCTAACTCCACCACCAAGAATAAGGGACGAGCTCCAAGCAAGAAGAGAGGTAGAAGAGGGTGCAAAAGATATCACTTGCATGCAAAGAAAGGGGTATATATAACTAAGGGTCAGATAGAGAGAAGGGAGGTTAGGTGTCATGCAACATGTGCCACTTGTCCATCATATCTTGGCCATGCAACAACTAAACACGTGCATGCAACAAGGGTCATTAAAATCAAGAAAAACAAATGACCTCAACACCAAGAAAACTCAACAGTCAATGAGAACTTTAGTGACCAAGATGCTCACAAAAATCACACGGCCGATGAGAACCACAAAGCTAGGTGAACATTGAAGATTCTCAACGACCAAGGTGCACAAAGGCACAAACATCAAACTAGGGCATCCAAGCAAACCCTAGATCTAAACACCATGATACCACATCAAACCAAGGGACAACAAGGCACCCAAGGGCAATAATCTCTCCAAAATGATGTCAAACATGTGAGGCAAATCAAGCATGTGACAAATTTCAAGATAAACCCTAAACATGGGTAAATTATAATTAGGTCCAAAACAAGCACATAAGGGCATAACTAGCTCAAACATCATCCAAACTAGACCAAACTTAAAACACAAACATGTCATATGTTATTAAAGCACATCACATGATTAGATTAGGTTTAAGAATCTAATTATTCTAAGCAAGAAAGATAAAAAAGAAAGCTAGGTCAAGGGTCTAACAACCATAAACCCCTAACAAGGATTTCACCCCTAGAATCCTACACGAACAAAGATGGGAACTTCGTACATATCTTTTCCTTTAACTCCCACATGGCTTCCTCCATACCACAGTGATGCCAAAAAACCATAACCAACACTATATACTTCTTCTTCAACTTATTCACCCTCCTATCCAAGATCAACACAAGACCCTCAACATTTGACATGTCCTCTTCTAACTCAACCTCAATAGGCTGCATCATCAACTCCGTGTCAGGGTGACACTTCCTCAACAAGGAAACATGAAACACATTATGCAACCTATGCAACTCTAGCAGTAGCTCCAACTTGTAAACTACCTTCCCAAAATGTGCCACCATAGGGTATGGTCCCATAAACCTGGGATCCAACTTACCCTTCTTCCCAAACCTCAGCACACCTTTCCAAGGAGATACATTGTGGTACATTTTGTCTCCCACTTAGAACTCTAAAGGCATGTGATGATTATTAGCATAATATTTATGTCTATCATGTGTTGCTTTCAGTTGTTGCTATATCACTTTGATCTTATTTGAAATCTTTTGTACAAGCTCAGGACCTAAAACCTAATACTCACCTATCTCATACCAACAAAGCAGAGACCAACAATGCCTCCCATACAAATCCCCATAAGGTGCCATGTCGATACTCCTCTAATAGTTGTTGTTGTAGGAAAACTCTATCAACCTTAGGTGCACATCCCAACTTCCCAAAAACTATAAGACACAAGCCCTCAACATATCTTCCAACATCTGAATGGTCCTCCTAGACTGACCATCTATCTGTGAGTGAAACATAGTACTAAATTTAAACTATGTACCCATAGTTGTATGCATAAGTTCCCAAAAATGAGTGGTGAACTGAGGAACTCTGTCTGACACTATGATAGTTGAGGTACCATGTAAACACACACTCTCATCAACATATATATATATGCCAACTTCTTTGTTGTATATGTTGTCTTGATTGGCAAGAAGTGTGTTGACTTGGTCAACCTATCCACTATCACCAAGATGGAATCATGACCTTTGGCTGTCCTAGGAAGACCAACCATAAAGTCCATAGGTAATTGTTGCAACATCCCTGTAGGGTTCTGATGCTCAACTTTGACCTACTGACACACTGGATAGTTTTCCACAAACACTACCATATCATGCTTCAAACCAGGCCATCAATACAGGTCCTTCAGATTATGGTACATCTTGGTACTGCCCGGATGCATTGCATACATCAAAGAGTGAGCCTCTTCAAGAACCAACTTCCTCAGATCATCAACATCTAGCACCACTATCATGTTGTAGAAACACATCATACCATCCTCTATCTTGTGAAAACCATCATGTTTGTTGATATACAACTTAGTTCCAATCTGTTGTATCACAGTATCATTCCACTATGAATCTTTTATCTGTTGTACTAAGGTAGGTTTCACTTGCATCTATGCTAACAAGCCTATCAACGAAGAAACCTCCATATGGCAAAGAGACACCAACATGTATCACTTATGGCACACCAAAGAACACAATTGTGCCTTATTAGTGGATGATGATAGAGAAGACTTCCTTCTCAATGCATCTGCCACCACATTCACCTTCCTAGATGGTAGTCTATTATGCAATCATAGTCCTTGGTCAACTCCATCCACCTCCACTGCCACATGTTTAGCTCCTGCTTTGAGAAGATATATTGGAGGTTCTTGTGGTCGGTGAAGATATGGCACTTCACACCATAGAGGTAGTATCTCCATATCTTCAAAGCATGGACCAAAACTACAAGCTCCAAATCATGCGTCGGGTAGTTCTCCTTGTGTTTCTTAAGCTTTTACAAAGTAAAAGAAATCACATTCATGTCCTGCATCAGCACGCATCCCAAGCCGTTCTTTGATACATCACAAAAGACAATGTAGTCTTTCCCTTGATATGGAAGAACCAACATTGGTGCACTTGTCATCTTCTCCTTCAAAAGCCAGAAAGAACATTAACACTTGTCATCCCAGTCAAAAGGTACACCTTTCCTCATCAGCTTTGTTAGGGGTAACTCCACAACACTGAAGTTCTTGATAAACCTCATGTAGTAGCCCGCCAAGCCTAGAAAACTACAAACCTTCATCAGTGTATTAGGCTGCTCCCATTCTAGCACAGACTCCACCTTCTTTGGGTCCACAGAAACACCTCTAGCAGATATCATGTGCCCTAGGAAAGACGCCTCCTTCATCTTGAACTCACACTTGCTGAACTTAGCGTACAACTTGTGCTGCCTCAACAAACGTCAAAGCATGTCATAGATGTTGTTCGTGTTACTAACTATCTCTAGAGTATATCATGATGTCATCGATGAATACAACTATGAATTGGTCAAGATACGGCCTGAACACCATGTTCATCAGGTCCATGAAAGTCGTTGGTGCGTTGGCTAGCTTAAACAGCATAACCACAAACTCATTGTGACCATGCCTAGTCCTAAAAGCTGACTTGGGTATGTCGTCTGCCTTCATCTGCAACTAATGGAAACACAACTTTAGATCTATCTTGAAGAACAATGAAGAACCTCTCAACTGATTAAATAGGGCATCTATCCTCAGCAATGGGTACTTATTCATGATCGTCACCTTGTTCAACTGTCAATAATCTATGCACACCTAATAGAATGGTCATTCTTCTTCACAAACAACATAGAAGCACCCCAAGAAAAAGTGTTTGGCCTGATAAAGCCATTCTCTAAGAACTCTTGCAACTGCTTCTTCAACTCCTACATCTCTATCAGTTCCATCATGTACGGTGATTGTGATATGACCTGCATACCAGGAACAAGATTGATCTCAAAATCAATCTCTCTAGGAGGGGGAATGTTGGGAACGTCATCAAGAAACAAATCCTCAAACTCTGGTACCATAGGAACCTCCTTGTAAGATCCACAAAACATCACCATCTTGAAATATCACCACCTTGGATCTACAATCCAACACGGCCATGTACTTCTCCAAGGTATCTGTCACAAGGATCACATCGAACCCATACATGTCAAGTGGCATAAGGTCCACTTGAATGTTGTGTCCTGAGAAAGAAAGAATATAGGATGGATGCACCTCACACAACTCGACAAAACTAATCATAGGGGTTTCTCATCGAAGACTATTAGATCTATGACTAACAGGCAAAGAACAATCTAGTGATAAAAGAGTGTGTCTCACCCGAGTCAACCAAAATAGATACAAAAGAAGATGCAAACAAATCAGAATGAAAAAATTCCATCTGACCTGTCATGACCCATGGATTTACCACTCCCTCTGATTGATTCATAGCATAGAATCGAGTCGTTGCATGTTATCACCCCCGTCCTCTACTTGCTTTCCCAGAAGATCCTTATTGTGATGCCTAACCACATCCTCTGCCACCACCACTACTAAATTGTCACTGATGTGAACCTTACTGAGTCTGCCTCAATTGTTGTGTCACCTCCTCATCCTTCATAGGGAAATACCACTTTGTATGTCTGGTCTGACCACACTTGAAATAGGTCTTACTCACATACCATGGCCTAGACGGCCCTGTCACTGATGTTGATGTTGCACTGTGAGCTCCTATCGATGGAAAACTACGGCCTCTACCTCTACTCGGTGACTATTGTGATTGTACCATTGATCTCTACTATGAATGAGGTGATGAAAACCTCATATTCTTGAAGCCTCCAAAAGACTACCCCTGAAATTGAGTTGACCTCTTCTTAACATTGGCTTCACACTTCTCTATCGTCGACTGATCTATTCATCACACAGACTCCATGAAGGTGGCAAACTACTCCCTATTCTCCAAAGCTAACACCGTTATTGTTAGCTCTGTACTCAAACCCTTCTCGAACTGTCATATCCTCTCCTTGTTCATCACTTCCATGTGAGGACAGAACCTCAACAACTCCATGAACTTCGCTTTGTATTCATTGATCATCATTGATACCTGGCAGCTATTCTCAAACTACGAGATCTTCTTGTCTGGATACATATCTATGAAGTATCATTTCACAAACTCCCTTCAAAACTCCTCCCAGTTGATCACAACATCGGGTCTCTTCTCTTCCTCGATGGCCCACAAATGGTCAACACTACCCTTCAGTAGGTATACCAAGTGCTTCACCTTATTCTCCTCAGGGATATTTAGGATAATAATTCCTTCTCCAACTTTGTCAGACACATGTCTACATCTGTCAGGTCTATTGTACCCACGTACTCCAACACTACAACATGTCATAACCTCTCAATGGTCTTCCCAAAATCCTGGTATTACGCATTGGGAACAATAGCCCTTGCTTGAGGTACAGGCACTCTATTAGCCATATGTGAAATCGTGGCCATTAACTGTCCAAATATAGACTTAAAAGCAAGATTGGCCATAGTTGTTAGGTCAAAATGAGGCACTTCAAGCACTCCATCTACTCTATCATGCCTCCTTGGACCACCTCCTGGTGCAAAAACACTACTTCCAACATGTTCATCATGCTCTGTAGACATATCTACATAAGTAGAATCTATAATCGGATATATTAGAGGATGCAAGAATAGACATAACCCTAGTCCTATGTCCTTGTAGACTCGGCAAACCTAGAGCTAGCATACCAACCAAATTGTGACACCCCGATGCCACACAATGAGATAACTCAAAACAAATCGCGTGATAAACAACTAAAAAACCACATTACCATAAAAACATGTAAATTAAACATGATGTCATATAACCATCACATGTGGAAACATATTACTAAAAGGTCATCGACAAGGAGTGGCTCAAGTGGTCAAGCTCGGTGTCCCCTAACAAAGGGACCCGGGTTCGAATCCCAGTTGTTGCCTTGATTTACCACCCTCCCGGGCATTCGACCTCCACCACGGGCATGAGAGAGAGGGGAGAAATCTTTCTCTCTTAATCCCATATTACAACAAGGTTCATAACCTATATCACATCACATCATGTCTGGTATATACATTTGTATAGTGGCTAACTGTCACAACCTATTACAAAAATTTTGTTCACATATACATACCACATATGTACAAGCACTGGCATACTACCAAAAACTACAGATCAAGATACAACATCCACAAAACGCATCCCTCCCGGACCTGGGAGTATAGGGACAATACTAGGACTCTACTACAAGACTAGCAGCTTCCAACCTTCTGACTACTGATCTCCGAGCTGCTCTTCCTCAACATCATGATCTCTACCACGTCACTGACAATCCCCTAAAAAGATGTGGAAAGCCATAGGGTGAGACCAACTTCCCAGTAAGAGATGTAACTCTCAACCAACGATTAAGGTTACCACAGATATGTCATTATAGAAGATTAGGCATTATGAGTAGATTCAACTAAATGAGTAATTAAAATTGATTACACATGTTAAGCAGGTTAAACAACTCCAACAAGTAAGCAAAACATCATATTCTTTTAGAATGAATATGAAGAACATGTATAACAGTTAACTTCTCTTATCGCATTATATTACAACTAGGCAATATAGAAACAGGGCAAGGGTAAACATCCAATGTGAGTCATGTTTAACCCTATGCAGATATGCTACATGGTTGTATTACATCTTTTTATTTAAGCCCTGAGGATTTGAGTCATACCACCAAAATCCAACTCACAACCGGGAAGTCAAAAGCAGTGCCATATAAAATCTAGGAAGAGTTGGACTCTAAGATCTTATTCACACTCGGTGAGTATGAGTCTGTAACACAGTGACATATCAGTCAAACTGCCACCAGTGACATATAGTTAAGCTGAAAACACCTAGTATGCCCTTGGTACATGTCACGACACTAACCACCAGGGTATGCAAAGAAAAACCTGCCACCGAGGTACAACCGCAGTTGTCTCCAATCACATTATATATATAATCATTGAGACACGACCACAACCATTCTCAAATTGAGGGCTAGGTATGACCTCAACCATCCTCCCTAAACAACTGGGATCAAGATGTCAAGGACAAATGGTCACTTGCACCTACCATACTCTATAGTATATGCTTTGAGTTTCCCTTAGGAATACTTGTTTCATTGTCCAGCAAGTTTTGACACTAGAATGGATCTATGGCATAGGGCACTATAGGATTAGGGTTTCACTTGATTAATTAAATCCAATTGGGTGAATTTTACTACATCAATCAAGTTACATAGAAACCCAATAAAGATTCTCAAAGATAAAGGTAGATTGCAACTTTATAACATATAAAACATATAAATTATAAACTTATCACGTCACCACATGATATTGTGTCACTTCCATACAGAAGGCCATCACCATTATCACATCAACATGAGATATCAATCCCTCATCACATCACTAGAGGATATCACCTAGATTAGAACACAAATCCACTGCCAAGGTCATAAGACCATTCACATTGTTCCCTACAAGAACATTATTATCTCTCTATGCCTCATCAGGGCTCATAATCATCACCATACATGTGTCACATAAGTGATACCACAATAAACCATGCAATTAAGAACTAGGATGTTCGTGAGATAACATATTAGGATCACAACAGTTTAGGAGAGAGAAAGTATTCACAAAATATGCTAATTACTCAAGCAAGCTAAGCATCATCATCGCGTGCTTGCAATTAGGGTTAGGGTTTCATGATAGCTAACCAAATTAGGGTTTTAAAATAGCAAGTAACACTAAATCCTAATTATCATCTCCTACATTATTGGAAGCATATTAGCTCAACATCATTATCACTGAGGTCAACCACAAAGTGACCGCTGAAAGCACATATCATGACCGCTAAAATCACAAATCATGACCTCTGAAAACTAGGGTTTGTGACCCTGAAAACATAGGTTCATGACCATTGAGAACTAGGGTTCATGACCACTAAAAATATAGGTTCATGAGTTCTAAAAACATAGGTTCAGGACCACTAAAAAATAGGGTTCATGATCGCTAAGAACATAGATTCATAACTGCTAAAAACTAGGGTTTGACACCCTTCAACAACCATTGAGAAAGTCCATCTTCAACGACCATAAGAACTAGGTTTAGCTATCTCAGTGACAACATAGAAATCCAAAGTTCAACAGCCAACATAGGGCCATCCTTGGTGACCAAAAGCACCTAAAATCATCATCGACCGGTGAGAAAATCACCATCATGAGCGACCATCAAACTAGCAAACTCATCGACCTCAAGAAGGTGAAGAACTCATCGACCACTAAGGACCACTAAGTAAAACTTGGCGACCATATGAAGCGAGAGAAAACTCATCAACCATATGATCAAACATGTTTATCATCACCATGAAATGGAAACCAACAAGGAGAGAAACTCAATAAGAAGTTCATCATCAAAACCCTAAATATGACCATCAAACATGGGGGAAAAATGAACCATCAAGGTGTGACCACATGAATGAAAACATTACCAAAACCCTAATTTTGAACATCATCAAGTTAAGGCAATCCCTATCTTGATCACCACTTCAGCCAAGCTAGCATCACCTTAAAGAGAGAAGCAACACCATATGTTATAGGAGCACAAGAAAGAGGGTAAAAACCCTTTAGACTGAAAAGACAAGAAAGAGAGGATATCTCAAACTCAACTTGAGAACTACCAAGGAGAACCATGGATTCGACCAAGAGAAAGAAGATATCTTCAAACCCTAACTTAGGCACTACCATGGAGAACCATGGTTCAGCCAAGAAGAGTAGGAAGAAGATGGAAAGGAAAGAAAACTAAAGATGAAAAGGGTAGATCACTTATCAAGATCAAAAAGGAAGCAAGACATAAAATGATCACCAAAGAAAGGGTTGCTCCAAAACCTAGCTCCACAAGCAAGAGGTTCAGCAACTAGAGTTGTAACTCCACCACCTAGAATAAGGGTCGAGCTCCCAAAAAAAAGAGGTAGAAGAGGGTGCAAAAGAGATCACTTGCATCCAAAGAGAGGGGTATATATAACCAAGGGTTAGAGAGAGAAGGGAGGTTAGGTGTCATGCAACATGTGCCACTTGTTCATCATATATCGACCATGCAACTACTAAGCACATGCATGCAACAAGGGTCATTAAATCTAAGGAAAAACACACGACCTCAGTGGCAGGAAAACTCAACAGTCAATGAGTACTTCAGCAACTATGATGCTCACAAAAACTACATGACCGATGAGAATCACAAATCTAGGTGAATGTTGAACATTCTTAGCAACCAAGGTGCACAAAGGCACAAACATCAAACTAGGGCATCCAAGCAAACCCTAGATCTCAACACAACATGCTACCACATCAAACCAAGGTACAATAAGGCACCCAAGGGCTCGATCCTCTCCAACATGATGTCAAAACATGTCAGGCACATCAAGCATGTGAGAAATTGTAAGATAAACTCTAAACATGGGTAAATTGCAATTAGGTCCAAAGCAAGCACATTAAGGGCATAACTAGCTCAAATATCATCCAAATTGGACCAAATTTAAAACACAAACATGTCACATGTTATTAAATCACATCACATGAACATTAAGGTTTTAAGCATCTAATTATGCTAAGAAAACAAGATCAACAAGAAAGCTAGGTCAGGGGTCTTACAGGGTGCAATAGTTTCTAGATGGGTATTTTGTTTATGCAATGTACCAATAAGTCTTATTTTCTTTGTATTTTAATGTCGTATTGAACAAATGGGATGTCAAATATTGTTGTGCAATTTTTACTATTGGTTATATAAGCAGTGTTGAAGTTTGGATTAAATGAAATATAATTTGTTGTTTCTTTTTTAACATTGATTCCATATAACTTACCATGGTTTTCAGTGTAATTGTGGAAATATTATCACACTAATGATTAACATATAGGACTTTAGACAAATATGACGTTGATGTGTTATTTGATATGTTCGGTGATATTATAAATTTTTGTGGTAAAATGATGTTCCTAAATTAACATAAAAATTGCAAACATCATGCATTATAATAACAAACACACATACACACATACTATATATATATGTATATATATATATATATATATATATATATATATATATATATATATATAATGTAGTGGACTGGAAGATGTCTATATTCACTAGCAACTGACACTACCAGTAAAAAGTTTCACAAAAATGGTTTAAGTTGATTTTGAAGAAAAAAAATAATATATGCCAACATGCAATGAACCTTCATGACGTTTTTGGAAGAAAGTTCCCATCCTACATGGACATATGTTTTACCCTAGACAATGAACTTAGCAAATTGAAAGTACTAAATTTCTATTGTTTTCACCAAATCCATGATATTGCATGTCTTGATACTCATTTGAAATATGAACAAACACATTTTTATAATATTATAAATTTGGAGGTAGTCTACATGTTTTATGTTGATAATAATGCTACCACTATTTCACTATGCAATAGTGTTTTACAATTTCATTTTCTGATTGCATGATTATATAATTGTTTGATTGAAAAAATACTTCTTGGATAGTGATGTTACCTCACAATTGTGCTACTTTATTCCACCATAAATATATACTTTATTATTCTTTAATACTAAAATGCCTTACACAAATGTTGATGAAAAGTATGACAAAGAAAATGAGATGACCAGAGAGCTCATTTAAGCAATGTTGAAAATGAGTTTTGATGGGGTTATGATTTGTCATGAACTTTTTTCAATATGGTTGACTATATATCGTACAACATCTAATGAGTTCTTTATGCATAATAAGAATTGTCTACCAAGCAAATTTTACATGGGTTGATTAAGCTCATATTCTACTAGTATGAAAAAATTGGTGGTCCTAGTGTGATGGTTGTTAAAAATCAATATCAAAATCTTTGCAAGTGAGACACGAGTTAATTGAAACAGAACCTCAAATAATGTTTCTTCCATATAATAGGTGGTCATTTTCTTAAAATGATAAATATACCATGTGTGATTAATATAAGATACTATAAAGGTGTGTCAATTGTATCATTATGAAGCTATGTAACTATTATAAGTACAAGTCATATCACATCGTATCATATGACATATGGGCTAGAGTGTATAGGGACATTTAGAGTCTAGCCAAGTTTGGAAGTCTCTAGAATCATGTCCACCTCCTATATAAATGAGAGGGGTTCGATTGTATCCAACACATTATTAAAATGTTGTGAATCTATCAACCATATATCTCTTGTACATGGTACCAGAGCATCGATCCTAATGATGGAGAGAAAGAGAGCGACGTCTTCCGACAAGATGCCTCTTCGTATGGATCAACTGTCTACATGGACATATTCATCACTCACACTATCGGGCCACCTATGTCACCCTCTCTGCATGGCCATCTCCATCTCCCTTTATATTTGAAGGGTCATATGCATATCCATCGTTGAATACAAAATGTATTCATTTTTTCATCATCTTTATCATTGTCTACCATCCCCCATGTATCCATATTTATCTAGTTTGCCTTTCCTAGTTTCATCTTCAATAAGCACAAAGTCGAGATTCAACTGTCCAATCGTCGCCCTTCTTGCATTTTCGTCACCAATGAAGGTCCAAATGCACCAGCAAGTCAAAATTCTCTCCAAAATCAAAAACCTTATGTTGATCATTTCCATCGTGGTATTCATCTTCACCATCTGACATTTGTCTCTACTCTTCCATGTATAAGCCTAAAGATTTTTTGATCTTTTATCTCCAAGGTTTGCCTCTACTTTTGAAATTCATCATGGAGATAGGGCAGAATTCCTTTAGTGTCTGTACGTCACTATTATCTAGATCTTTTAGTTAAAACTTCCCTAAGGCAAGTTGAATGGCATGTAACTTCATTCGTAACAAAGTTCATCATCAAGACACTATGTAGACATCCAACACGGTGTTTCACCAAAAGTGTGTCTAGTGAACATGTTGTGCAGGTGTCCAACATGACATATCACCATTAGGGTTTCATTTTACTACCAATGGAAATGGAAGAATGGCATGTCATCCGGTAACATAGTGTGTCACTGCTAGGGTTCCAACATAACAATAACTGACATGGTGTGTCCTATGTCAAATATGATGTATCCCATATCAATTCTTCATGCGTCATCAAACACATCATGTATATTAGTACACACAATGTGACAAAGGTCAGTAGCTCCTCAACAAATCTTCACATGAATGCCATCCATCCCACACATTGTGTCAAATCCAATAAAAATCAATCCTTGTCAGATATTACCTCAATCTGTTGTTTGACCTAGTCCATACCATGGGGTGCTCCTCCCTTCCACCCCAGGTCTCACAAAGATATGTTTATTTTCATCTTTAGATCTTGTAATCAATTCACGTAATACATCAAGTTTGGTTATCAGTTCTTCTACTGTAGCTTCCTTGTTGAGTCAACCTCCCTGATATATACTCACAACACTACTACAAAAAATTCTTTTTTGCAACAGTTCATTTTTCCATTTTACAATAGGTGCCAACCGTTGCATTAGATCACTTGGTCTTATAGCAAGTTCTTTATACAAAAGGTCTTGCACATATTGTAATATATGTATTTAATACAATAGTTATTGCATGTCGTAGATCATTGAACATAGTCGTTGTAATAGGGGTGTTTTATACAACAAGTTGAGAAAAAAAGGAAAATACATCTAGAGATATGTTTCAAACTTGAGAACACATGAAAGTAAAGCACACCTCAAATTACTGAACCAATTTCATTTTATGCACCACATGCATTCTTTGTTATACATATACATCGAATAACATATAAATCTATTGAGAAAAAAGGAAAATACGCCTATAACAAGATCAAACTAGAGACTCACATGTATAGTTAATATTTGTGCGCCACTGTGATACTAGCAACTTCTGTTTTGTATCTGTTATACAAAATATATATGAAAACATTTATATAATATATATATATGTGTGTGTGTGTAAATATAAATTTTCATATTTTTGTGGGGAGATAGCCTATTCTTGCCCCTGCTCCACCCTTGGGTTGGAGTTTGTTGTGTGGCCTTTATATATAACAACATGTTGTGTGATTGTGGTCTATTATAATAAGTAACTATTACAATAAGTGAAAGCATGTTATGTGATTATGCTATATTACAACATGTTAGAGTATGTTATGTAATTATGGTCCATGAAAATGGGTTAGCATATATGGTTATTACAATGGGTTATAGCATATTGTGTAATTATGGTCTTTTACAATGGGATTGAGTATGTTGTAATATTACAGTCTATTACAACAACAGTATCACATATACTACAACAAGTTCGGCCCATTGTATATAACTTGTGTTGTATAAAATTTATAATAAAAAACACACAAATAGACTTGTTGCTATTAGTATGCTAATTACAACACAACCGACATAACTATTGTGTTTTTCCCGTTGTGAAAAGCATTTTTGTAGTAGTGATGTGTGATGCGGTCTGCTTTTAGGTACAAGATCAACCTCTCTAATTTGTGAGGATTCATCCCTTCAAGTACAAAGTCAAACTTTCTTAAGCTTGAGGTCGAGTTCTCTCAAGTTCGTTGAGCAATCCTAACACACAACTTCTCTAGCCATATTAAAAATATCATTCTCCAATCATTTCTTCCCTCTTTACCACGTGCCCCCTATTTATATTGAAGTCTTTCACATGGGAGTGTTGGTATCTATTCCCTAAGAGCCAATCATGTTATGATTGTATTGGGACATTATGGAATTGATTTTATTAATAATAAAGACAATTTTCATTTATTACGTTTGTTCAAATATGATATGATGATATAACATAATAGATGTCTAAAGAATGATATTAGTCAATAATGTATGGTATGGGTTGAGGACTTGAATATGAAATCATATGTATGTTAGAAAATATATATTCTTGTTGTGTCCCTAGTCAAGTATTATTGTGAAAACTATATAGACAATAATAATACTAAATATAGAATGTGTTGACTGATGACTAAGTCTCATTAGTCAGGACATGGATATCAAGTCAAACACATTGGCACTTGTTAGAGAATTAGCGGAGCAGACAGACCCACCTTAATAATGATATGTGGAAACCATTGGTTGTTAGTCAGAATCATGTCTTAAAGTGATATTGGTGACTGTGGTTCTTAGACATGAAGTCACTATGATAATCACATGGCATCAAATGAACTTCAACACCACTCAACATGACCTTAAATAAGGGTTTATATACAACTAGTGCTTGGGTACATTGTGACACATGGAATTGTTATGAGTGATGTAGGTGGAATTTGTCCCTCCAATCAAAGTGATATATTGGTCACTTGATATTTGAGATTGTGAAGTGCATGGCCATGATCATGCGAGTCAATATTTGATACTGAGCTCACATTCATCTCAACAGTCTACTCTAGTTCAGTAAGCATAGATGAAATATTAAGAGGTTGATAATTCCATGCCTCATATTCAATGTGGATATCCGTGAGTAAGGAGCTATGATCAATGTAACACTAGTCACAAGTCAAGGTTAAATTTATTCTTCAACTTATCCAATTACTTGGGTAGCAATGATGTGTTTCTAGATGTTTCTCATTGCATGTGAGTCATAATATGATTATTTACATAACTACCAACACAATATGGAGCCTATAGGGTCACATACATATGATGTAATGGGAAAAGGAGTTTAATCATGGAGAATATCTAATTTGGTTACTAAAATGTTTAGATAATTAAAGTTAACAATTATGGCAATATAAATCAACTGAGTGGATAATCCAGTCAACTGACTAGAGAGTCAAGTCACCAACTAAAGAATCTAGTCGACCGGTTGAACAACATGCTCTGTAGACGATAGGACCTTCTAATCAACTAAATGAAGAATTTAATTGACCGACTGGATAGTATAACCCAACAGATGACTAGAATGGCTAGTAGACCGACTTGATCAAATAAGTCAACTAGATTGGGGCAAATGATAAATATATTTGTGATAAAATCCATTAATTGTTGCATTAAAATATGGTGTCATTGCACCACTGACCACAGGCTAGTCGATGATTGGGCATTCCATTCAACCGACTGACTATGTTCAGCCAGAGGCCAATGGGGCAGTTGATTGCCTAGATAGTTTGGTTGATAACTGGATGTGCGCATCCATTGTCCACCTAAGAGAACTTGACCTTTTGTCTCCAGGGGTTATAGGAACCCTAGCCCTATCACTCCTATATAAAGGGGTTGATGATGAAGGATTTCTACACACCTCTTCTCATGTTGTGGTAACACGTTAGCCTAGCCATGAAAAGGAGATAAAGTTGACATTATCATGTCAATGAACGAAAGGAATGCTCCTTTATGTTGTCTCAAGAATTATGACGTGGAGTTCCCAGTGGTTCATGTGAACTATATAGAGGCACAAAAGCTTCAATGTTGTGCTAGAAGGACGTCGTTAAATGCTTTCCTTGTGCTACTCAAGAAGGAAGCACATCCATGTGCAAGGATAGTCGTTGGACTTGCTCTAAGACAAGGCATATCTTGCACTCTCTTTCCTATATATCGTTGTTGGTGAGATCTACTAGTTTGAGAATATGGAAGAAAAATTTTATTTTTTTCTGCGATTTTATCGCTCCATATTTCCCGATAGAAGCATCAAAGCCACATCAATTTATGATGTATTATGATATAATTGATATGATTGGATTATGTTTTATCATTTATTTTGTTGCATACAATGTGAATATTTAAATGCCTCCTGGATCCTTCATATATATGATAAATACATACATACATACATATATATATATCATATATCATATATATGAATACATATACAAATCATATGTGTTGTCTTAAAAATGTCTTTGTTGATAAATGTATGCATGGTTATGGACAAAACCCCTTGGATGCCTATGTATGAATATTGAATGGCCATAACCATTGCTCATATGTTTATTATTGCATGTTTCGTTTGTAGATATAGTATGTATATGATACATATTATAACTATGGTGATTGGATATGTGTATATTTATATATAAATAAAACTCCTCAATCAAATATTAAGCCTTAGATGCTTTATAAAAGCAACACACATGAAAAGTTTAGCCGATTATGCATGGGCACACCAAACTGTGTTTTGTTGTATATCTCATGGAAGTGTGAGAAGCGATATGTAGGCTTGCCAAAGTAGCGTGCATATTCTATTGTGTTGGCTTTCAGGTCAGGCTTAACTAGGTGAACTTAAGCATTAAGTGCCTAGAAGCATAAAAGTGAAATATGAAAATGATTTGTGCATACCATCTACCAAGAGTTGTATCTGATGCAATTGGCAAATGTCTACCTAATAATCATGTTGTGGGTGATTGGCAAAAGCTAACTTGTGATTTGATTAAATATGGATCTTGAACCACTAGAAGATTGTATGTTGCAATCTTTCCAAATTCATAGTGAGGGCTATTGATTTGAAGTAAAATAGTGGGAGCAAAATTTAATCAAAGGCCTAATTATTATTGTCAATATTTTTTAGTTCAAACCAAATCAAAAGTGTTTTGAAGTATGTGAATTTTCTTTTATAGAAACAGATGACAAACAACAACACCTTTTCATTGTGATCAGTTCTTAAGAAAGACAAAATGAACACGAACAACTTCAATTACTGGTTCAGGACTTTGCGATTGTTCTCACACATGAGCGTAAGACGTATGTCCTGGATACACCAGTAGCAGAGGAACCCGCTCGCAATGCACCTAGGGCTGAGAGGGAGGGTCATTATAAGCATTCCAATGATGCCATAGACATCAAATGCCTCATGTTATGCTCCATTAACTATGAGCTTCTAAAGAAACATGAGAACATGTGTGTTTTTGAGATATTGGCACATCTTAAGAACATGTACCAAGAACAAGAAAGGAGGGAGAGGTATGATGTCTCCTAGGCATTATTTAAGAGAAATATGGAAGAGGGAAATCTAGTGGGGGCCCATGTGCTCAAATTAATTGGGTACATGGAAAATGTAGAGAGACTAAGATTTCCTTTAGGCCAAGAGATGGCCATGGATGTGATTCTACAATCATTTCCTAAATCATATAGCCAATTTGTCATGAACTACAACATGAACAATTTTTCTAAATCACTATTTGAATTGCTTGGGATGTTGAGAACTGTCAAAGCACAAATGAAGAAGGACAAACAGTAATCCATCTTCATGGTCAAAAAGGAAAGGGAAAGTTCAAGGGCAAAGGCAAAGACAAGAAAGGTTCTAAGGCTAGCTAGAAACCCAAGTCTTCTACACTTAAGGAAAAGGGAGGGTGAGTCAGGATCGTAATTGTCACCACTGTCACCAGGTTGGACAATGAAAAAGGAGTTGTCTTGTTTACCTAGAGGAACTCAGGAAGAAGAAGTAGTGGATAGAGATCTGCACTTATGATATATACATTACTGAGATAAATTTGTATACTTCTTCATAATGGTTATTAGATACTGGATGTGGATCTCACATATGCTCAATATGCAGGATCTAAAAAGAAGTAAACCCTTTAATAAGAGGAGGTGGAATTGTGTGTTGCAAATGGAGTAAGAGTTGTTGCCACTATAGGAACCTATCACGCATATCCGCCCAACATGCGTGTAATAGAGTTAGATAATTTCTATTATGTGCATGCCATTAATATGAACATCATTTCTATTTCTTATTTGGACAAGAATGGTTTTGAATTTCATATATAGAATAGATGATGTTCTATTTCTAAAGATGAGTTCTTTTATGGCAATGTGCCTATGTGTCATGGTATTTACTTGTTAGATATTGAGACTAGCGTATATAACATAAATACCAAAAGGCTAAAGTTCAATGACTCAATATGTAACATCCCAACTTTTATATAAAATAAGCTTAGGGTCTTATTGCAAATTTGCAACTATAAATTTAAAACTTGGACCTAAATGCAAGATTTCCCCAACTATTGATTTCTTTATAAAAAATTGACATAGAAAGAAAATAAAATATGCTTCCTTTAATGTCTTTATGGTTAAATGGAAAGAGGAAAAGGCTTTGATTTTGAGTTATAAATGTAGGGTAGATGCCTTGGCCAGGAAGTTTTCCTTTTTTTCTTTTATGACTTTCTATGTAAGAGGAAAGTATGTATATCCTCTTTTTCACTCTCCTCCATGAAAGTTTCTCAAAAAGGGAATAAATATAGGTGTGATAAATTTTGTATGGGTGATGATGGTTTATCTTGAAATTTGGCTTAAGTGATCACAAAGGAAAGTATTTTCCTAATCCTTTAATCTATTAATGCATTTAAAATCAAGTTAATGGATCTATATGGAAACTATGGATAAAACTTGTGTAAAACCTAAATATAATCACATAGAAAGAATCTAGACCCTTTTATTAACTTATGGTTAAAATTTGAAGCTAATAGGACCTCATTTGCCACCTACTTAATTAGAGAAGAATCTATATAGGTTTAATTTAAAACTTTGGTTTTAATCACCTTAATCTAGTTTCTTGATTATCTGCATTTTTTATGTTTTCCTTTTTGAGATACGGTGGTTGTTATTAAGTCCTAGTCTTCGCAGACTCATCCAATGCCTGGACCATGTCTCCCCAACCCAAGTTCCTATCGTGGAGGACTCTACAGTAGCGCAAGTTTTTTGCCTTCCCTATCTCTCTCTCCACAACACTTCAGTGAGATCCAATGATCTCCTCACAATCCTCACAACCTCCTGATCAGATCCACCCCAAATATGTTAGGGTCTCGATCCCTAGATCTCTCGGACTCCCATAACCCTCGTTGGTCTCCCCTATTTCAACTTCCGCAAGGAATCCAAGCTCATGCAGACTCCCTCATATAAAAGTAACCCTCAGAAAATGATCATCGATCCTCGGGATGCCCAACACCATCGTTGATTTGCCCCTGAATGCTCTCACCCTACCCTCCCTTTCTCCAACTACCTCAGCCTGGGAGATTGACAAAACCGTGATTCTGGTGACCACCGAGACACCTTCCAACGCCTCATCTTCATTCAAGGATCTAAGAAGAAGCTTTTCATTTGATTCTTCCCCTCATGGTGAGTTCTACTTTCCCCCTTTTTCTTCTGTTCGCCCGTTCTTTGAAATTGACCAACTCATCTAGGCTTATGGCCACCATTTTATTTGGCGTTCATCTCCCTTGGATTTGTCTGGATGCGTCTCACCTCTCTACCATCTCAGTTGGCTCTATGCTCGACTCTTTTAACACCCTAGACACCTCCGACCTGACACCTATGGCGGAACTCCATGTCAGAGTTTCTGGTCACCTAGAAACTCGTGCTTGTGCTTGCCAAGATTAGCGGAGGGCCAAGAGGGAGTTCGTTACCCCTATTTTCACATAAATCCATTTTGGATCCATTTTAGTTTGGAGCTTCACACTTCAGGGAGCATGGTCACGCTATGACAGAGGCTCAAAGAAGCGAGGATGATCAATTGTGTTTTCACCCCTGCACATTTAATTTGATTATCTATGGTGCAAGGGCAACTATGGGTTTTCTTGTAACCACTCATTGGTTTGGTTTTGGAAATATGACACTATGTTGGCGAGTTCATATTGGTCCATGTGAGCGTAGCTCGGGCCCTGTATCTACTGATCAAATTAGTTTACCCACATGGCTTTTCTTCAAATTTCCATTGGTCATTTCTTTGAAATTTCACGGTAAATCAACCACTCATCAGAAAAAATATGAGAAAATACTCTTTGGAAAGGATTTTATGAGAGGAATCTGATTTTAGACTTTTTGAGATATAATTTTGCTTATTGATCTGATGTTTTATTATAAACCCTAGTTTGACCCATGAAACCCTAATTATGCACTACATGTAATTAATGTGATCTAAACAAGCTAGTTTTCCTAATTTAATGACATTGATCAGCAAGCCTAACCCTAATGCAATCAAACCCTAATTAACCTAATTCAACCTAGGATCAATTCAAGGTATTGATTTATGATGTTTATTAACTATGAATTGGCATTTAGAGCCTAATCAAGAAAAGAGAAGGTTGACTTAGGATTTGACTCAAGATTAGAGAGACCAAGTTGGGATTTGCTTTGCTCCATGTAAGCAGGTCATGTCACTATACATACATACCTTGGTTGAATTGAATGAGATGTACGGTTTATGAATTATGCTTCCAATTTCAAGTTCAATGCTCAAATCATGTTTAGCATATAAATTGCTTGATGTTTGCTATATCCTATGTCTTATGGTTATCATGTTCATTAATATTAGAGATTATGATAATGGATTTAAAGTTGAAGTTTCAAGAGGGAGAAATCCCATCATGTTAAAGATTATAGTTCAAGATTAAATTCATGTTTATGGTAATGTTAATGTTAAGATGATTGGAATTGAACCAGTTTTTATATGCTTCTCGGATCATGGACCTCAAGGGGTCGTCATGGGCATTTGTGCCAATTATGGGCTTTTATAGTCAAATCATGGGCATTTGTGTCGTTACAGGCTTTCCTAACATTATGGGCTTTCCTAGAAATCATGTGCTCTTAAGTAGGCGTCATAGAGAGAGGCATATGTTACGGTTCAATTCTTCATGTTATAAGAATCTTGTAATCAAGAATGCTTAAGTTTAATTCATCTCAATACTTTTTCAATCAAGTCAAGTATATATGCTTATTTTTAGTTCTTATAAAATGTATAATGCCACTTACTAATGTGTGTCTTTGTTTTTGCATGGCAGTGAGACAAGATGTCCCTAGATCAAGGAGAAAAGGAAATTGAAGTGAGTGATGCAAAGTAGAAGTTTCCAATACTTAGCTTGATGGGGTGCCATCTACACCTTAGAAGATCCAATATTAAGTTTCCAAAGAAGATTTATGTCATAGATTTGTTCTACTTTTCATGTATTAGATTTTAGTTCAAGGATGAGATGGTTTATGTTATTAGTTTTCTCTTTCAAAGAACAATGTATGACTCAAGATTTCCAATAAATGCAAGGTGTTTCATTTATATTATTGCAATCGAATATCATGTTTTGTAATTATCCTCCAAGCCAAGTGACCCATGTTATGGACAACATAGGGCTTGCTTTCGTTGTCATGTATGTGCTTGGAGGGGTGTTACAATATGGTATCAGAGCAACGAGTAGATGGCCACTAAGCTAAAGATTCACATGTTCTAAGCCCTAGGTATAGAAGATTAAGTTAAAGATATGGGAAACCAAAGTAGAGGTTTAGATATGAGACAGAGGTTTAGATAAATATTAGGGTTATGTGTATATATGTTTTGGATTTTTTTGTCAACTCTTGAGTTGTATATAGCATGCTCTCTCTCTTTCCCACATCCTTTTGGTATGGGGCATAGACTTATGGGATTTTATCGAGAGAATGTTATATGCATAATCACACTTGTCTTGTCCTTCCAAGTTCATGTGGTATGGGACATGTGCATGAGGGAGGTTCTAAGATGAGTGTGATAAATCATGTCACTTTTGAATATATGAGCGGCCAGCATGTATCCAAAGGTGAAAAATAAAATAAGAGTTTCCATTAAAAGTTTGAGACATATAGTCACCTAAACCTAATTAGATAAGAAAGTAAGGTCCATGGTAGAATCAGAACCCCTCGAGAAGAGGTAAGAGAGGTCCTTTATCATGTCACTAACAATGAGAAATAGATTCATACCCACATGTTGATAGTGTTTTACCATGAGAATGAGACTTTCACATGATGTTAGAGATTAGGGTATATAGAATAAGTAAAACCCTAAGGTGGGTAGTATTAGAAAATTTTGAGGACTAAATTTATTTAAATTGTAACATCCCAACTTGTAAATAATATAATCTTAGGGTCTTAATTGCAAATTTCCAACTGTAAATTTAAAACTTGGACCTAAATGCAAGAATTCCCCAACTATTGATTTCTTTATAAAATTTTGACATAGAAAGAAAACAAAATATGCTTCCTTTAATGTCTTTAGGGTAATTTGAGTCTAAGGAAAACTAGCTTTTTCTTCTCCCTTTCTCTCTCTCCTATTCTTAAAGAATGATTAAAAGAAATAAAAAGGGAAAGAGAAAAAGGCTTTGATTTTGAGTTAGAAATGTAGGGTAAATGCCTTAGCCAGGAAATTTTCATTTTTTTCGTTTATGGCTTTCTATGTAAGAGGAAAGTGTGTATATCCTCTTTTTCTCTCTCCTCCATACAATTTTCTCAAAAAGGGAATAAATATAGGTGTGATAAATTTTGTATGGGTGATGATGGTGTATCTCAAAATTTGGCTTAATTGATCACAAAGGAAAGTATTTTCCTAATTCTCTAATCTATTAATGCATTTAAAATCAAGTTAATGGATATATATGTGGAAACTGTGCATAAAACTAGTGCAACACCAAAATATAATCACCTAGGAAGAATCTAGATCTTTTTATTAAGTTACACTTAAATTTGAAGCCAATAGGACTTAGTTTGACCAACTAACTTAATTAGAGAAGAATACATATAGTTTTAAATTTGAAACTTTGGTTTTAATCACCTTAATCTAGTTTCCTAATTATCAGCATATTTGATGTTTTCCTTTTTGACATTTGGTGAATGTTATTAAGTCCTAGTCTTAGCGGACTCATCCAACGCCCAAACTATGTCTCCCCAGTCCGAGTTCCTATCGTGGAGGACTCTATAGTAGCACACGTTTTTCACCTTCCCTATCTCTCTCTCCACAACACTTCAGTGAGAACCAATGATCTCCTCACAATCCTCCCAACCTCCCAATCAGATCCACCCCAAATATGTTAGGGTCTCGAGCCCTAGATCTCTCAGACTCCTGAAACCCCTGTTTGTCTCCCTTGTTTCAACTATCACAAGGATCCAAGCTGCCGCAGACTCCCTCATATAAAAGTAACCTTCAAAAAATGATCACTAATCCTCTGGATGCCCAACACCATCCTCTATTTGCCCCTAAACGCTCTCGCCCTACCCTCCCTTTCCCCACCTACCTCAGCTTGGGAGATTGACACCACTATGATTCTGGTGACCACTGAGACACCTTCCAACGCCTCACATTCATTCAAGGATCCAAGAAGAAGTTTTTCACTATTTTGATTCTTCCCCTCATGGTGAGTTCCATTTCCCCCCTTTTTCTTCTGTTCATCCGTTCTTTGAAATTGACCAACTGACCTAGGCTTTTGGCCACCGTTTGCTTTGGGTTCATCTCCCTTGGCTTAGTCTGGATGCGTCAAACCTCTCTACCATCTCAGTTGGCTCTATGATTGGCTCTTTTAACACCCTGGACCCCTTCGACCTGACACCTATGGTGGAACTCCATGTCAGAGTTTCTGGTCACCAGGCAGCTTGTGCATGTGCTTGCCAAGATCAACAGAGGGCAAAGAGGGAGTTCGTCACCCCTATTTTCGCCTAAAGCCAGTTTGGATCTATTTTGGTTTGGGGCTTCCCACTTCAAGAAGCCTGGTCATGCCATGACCAAGGCTCAAAGAAGCAAGGATGATCAATTGTGTTTTTACCCCTGCACGTTTAATCTGATTATCTATGGTGCAAGGGAAATTATGAGTTTTCCTGTCACCACTCATTGGTTTGGTTTTGGAAACATGACACCATCTTGATGATTTCCTATTGGTCCATGCGAGCCTATCTCATGCCCTATATCCATTGATCAAATTAGTTTACCCACATGGCTTTTCTTTGAATTTTCATTGGTCATTTCTTTGAAATTTCACAATAAATCAACATCAAAAAAATGTGAGAAAATACTCTTTGGAAAAGGATTTTCTGAGAGGAATCTAATTTTAGAGTTTTGAGATGTGATTTTGCTTCCTGATCTGATGTTTTATTATAAAACCTAGTTTGACCCAGGAAGCCTTAATTATGCATTACATGTAATTAATGTGATCTAAACAAACTAGTTTTCCTAATTTTCATGACATTGAACGGTAAGCCTAAACCTAATGCACTCAATAATCTACTTAACTCAACCTAGGATCAATACAAGGTATTGATTTATGATGTTTAATAACTATGAACATATGTTTAGAGCCTAATCAAGACAAGAGAAGGTTGACTTAGGATTTGACTCAAGATCAGAGAGACCAAGTTGGGATTTTCTTTTCTCCAAGTAAGTAGGTCATGATACAATACATAAGTACCTTGGTTGAATTGAATGATATGTATGGTTTATTAATTATGCTTCCAATTTCAAGTTCAATGCTCAAATCATATTCATCGTATAAATTGCTTGATGTTTGCTATATCGTAAGACTTATGGTTATCATGTTCATTAATATTAGAGGTTATGATTAATGATCAATGATTATTGGATTTAAAGTTCAAAGGGAGAAATCCCATCATGTTAAAGATCAAAGTTCAAGATTAAATTCATTTTTATGGTAATTTTAATGTTAAGATAATTGAAATTGAACAAGTTTTTATATGCTTCTTGAATCATGGACATCAAGGGGTCGTTAAAGGCATTTATTCCAATTATGGGCTTTTATAGCGAAATCATGGGCATTCATGTCGAGAACTAGGTGTTATGCATGTTTTCAGGATCAAGGGTACCCAACCAAATCAAGCAGCCCTTGATCCTGAAAACATGCATAACACCTAGTTGTTACCATCACAGACCAAACAAATCTTATAGACTTGGGACACCTTTCTAAGGTTTCTAAGTCTCATTAGGATTCATTAGGGCTTCACATATAACATCCATATTACTTTTCCCAATCTCATTAATATTAAAATTAGGGTTTATGACTCATGAAAGCATTAAAGATAGCAACTTTAAGTAATTTTCTAACTATTAATAGATTCGAGATTCAATTATATTTTTATTAAGTTCCTTGCATTTTTATGATCAATTTTCATATATAATACATATTATTCTGAGTTACCAATCGTAAGTTATGAATTTTGCAAGTTAATTACCTTTCAGCCAATCGCTGGCTACCACGTCAGCCTTTTGTTTTCTTTGCCTTTTCCACGTGGACCAGCTTCTGTGAATAGGACTTTGCCACATCAGCTGCGTGCTCCATGTGAGCAGGGCACCAAGCTAGGCCTGTTGTACGTTTTCACCCCTGTTCCCTTGCCTTGGGGCCACACGTGCATAGGGGCAAGGAGGTAATTTTACCTCCTGTTTTCTTCAACCTCGCGAGCCATATGCTCCATGAAGTAGCCTCTAGCCACGGTCAACTCTCAAGTTTACTCCAAGCATCTTACCTCCTCAGCCACCGGTGAGCCGATGAAGGCCGCCTCACCTTCGCACAGACCCACCGAACCTTGTGGTGGCCTCCTCTTGCTCCATTTTGTTCCCAAGTAGGGTAGTCAACTAGGGACTAGTTATCACTTAATAAGGCATTTTTTATTCTCTTTATTTGGATTCCTTTACCATTAAAAACCTTGTGGATTTGAAATTTCATCCATGATGATTCAATCATACATCTTTCCATATATTTCTCATATTTTCATTATTATCTCAATTTCTTTTCTTATTTATGCATTATTTGATTTCCTTTAATTTTATTTCTCTTTTTTATCATATTGGACTCACTAACTTAATAGGGTCCACGAAATCATATATTTAAAGGAAACATTATCAAAGAAATCCATTCATTGCACATAAATCATACAATTTCAAAATCATACATTTTATTGGAGAAATTACATCTCAAACCATATAAACCCAAAAATTGGGGTTGTAACATCCTTCTCCTCTTATAGGAATTTTTCCCTCAAAATTCCACCGAACATACAAACAATTCAGGATAATACTTGTCCATGTCCATCATCAACTCCCATGTGGCTTCATCCTCTCTATGGTGCTTCCAAAAAACCTTTATCATCTTCTATTCTTTACTCATGAGATCTCTCTCACCTTGGTATATCATACCCTCATAGGTGACTCTGGGTAAGTATGCCTCCCTTGGAGTGGAATAGATTCAATGCTCAGCACATGGCTTAGGTACATCACATAGTACTCTAGACCGGACACATGGAACACATCATACATCATGTTATCCTGAGGGGTAAGGATAAACATAAGCAACTCCACCAATCCATATCAAATGGACCCATATATTGGGGACTCAACTTTCTCAGCTATAGCTCAGAGGGGTCAGATTTTCAAAACACACGCTCGCCTATAATGAACTGCTTGTCAGTCTGCTTCACATCAGCACATGACTCCTATCGATCTTGGGCTTTCTCAGCCATTGCTCGATCAAAGTGACGTCATCTGCATACCCTGTGGTTTATCTTACATTCACAAGGTCCTCTCACCGACATCATCCTAGTGAATCAGTGACCAACACAGCCTCCCTTAAAGATCCTCATACATCTTGAAACTGGTTTTGGGGGCTATCATAACAAGCAAACTCTTATAGGGTAGGAAATGCTCCCATCAATCTCCCTGAATGAGCACATATGCTCTCATCAGACCTTCTAAAGTTTGGATCATACTCTCTTAACTATCTGTTAGTCATGGGGTGATACGGTGCACTAAACTTCAATCTAGTATCGAATTCTTCATGACCTACTTCCACAACATGGAAGAAAACTTAAGGCCATACTTAAGAATATTTGAACTCGGGTCACTGTGTAGTTGAACTATCTCTCTCATAATTATATATAGTTCAAGCAGATCTATCACACTGGCAGTGCTCTCTTAGGTAAGGGAATGTGTCAACTTGGTAAGGCAGTCTACCATAACCCATATTGCATCATGACCTTTCCTGGTCTAGGGGAGACCCACCATAGTATCCATGGTAATCTGTTCCCATTCCCTTTCGAGAAATCCTCTTTATCTGTAGCAACTCACTAGGTTACTGGTGTTCGACCTTCACCTTCTGGCATGTATGGCAACCGACCACATAGACCTCTATGTCCTTCTTCATTCCAGGCCTTCAAGGTAGCACTGCACACCTCAACCATCTTGGCAGTACCAGGGTTTATGGTGTACATAACATCATGAGCTTCTTGCATGACATGATTCCTCAAGGGTGACTCCTCAGAAACCCTAAAACACTCTAGTAGTGGGTTTGACCACCTTTTCCTGAGAGGTGTATCTGAGGTTCTTATATCAATCCTTTCATCTCATCAAGCTTTGGGCTGGCTAACTAGGCAACCACCAACTTGACCAATGGGTCTGGTTGTATCTGGGTGTTAGCGACATAGGTCTAGTCTTCTCAGGGTCCACCTAGCAACCTCTTCCAGCCTCTCCACTGGCTAGACAAGATAGTTGTACACCTGAGCTACTTTTAGTTGAGAACATCTCGTTACTGTATTATCTTCCTTATGTGCTAGGTGATGGTGAAGACATAGACCTTCATACACTCCACTCATCATCCATGTCTCAGGTTTAGGTCTATCTGAGTTAAGAAAACTTTGAGCTCTTACTTCCATTATCTCAGTCATCAAACCCAAACTTTAACTCATAAAATCCAAACTGCTCTTGATAAGAACATCCTCATATGATGATTATCTTAGTTCATCTATGCTTGCATACCATCTATCCAATATACTTCCAAAAGGGTGTGGTACTTCCTCTATCCTCAAACATCATAGAAATGTTTCAACTCATATCACATTTATCCTTAGTAATGGCATGTGTTTTGTCCTATATCTCACACCCATAACAAGATGAAATAAGCATTTGGCTACAATCCAAATATATAATTCATCCCATTCCAAGAGTAGAGATGATGCATCACCCATTGCCATTACACTTTCTGATCTAAGTTGAAACTTACTTCTCATGACTCTACACCATGAACATCTCATTGTTGTGTCTATACCCATGAGAAGACTTTTCTAATCACCTTTGGGTCTTAACATCTCTCTTATGTACAATCCTTAGTCATTAACTCAAGGTCTCTAGGGTTCTGGTACTTTGGGGTGATCTGACCCTTATGCTTCTAGGGCGTGCCTCTCACATTTACCCCTTAGGCCCCATGAACTCATGAAGGTGACCAACCTCCTAACCCATGGGCCTCAGGCAAAGGTAGTCGTTACCTCCTGAACCTATGGTCTTGTGTATTTAGGGAACAGACAACTCCTACTCCCATCAGTCTTATCCCTACTTGACCTTAGTATTGACTTAGGATTCTATCATGGTACATCTCAATCTTGAATCATTACCTGAATCTCCATCATCTCTCTGGGAACTCATGGTCAAAATTACATCCCTTCATGTGAATCATGGCGATCTACCTATCTCAGTCTGGCCCCGTATAGATTACCACTATGGTAACATATCCTCATGCCCCTTAGAGATGGTCACACATGGGTCTATAGATTCATGCTCATACTATGTGTTCTTGCACTTAGCTCATCAAGCCCTTATAAGTGACCTATTTAGGTTACCTCAAACCTAAACAAAAGTTGGTGCTCACCCTACATAAAGGGTCCCTTCCTAGGACTAGAGACAACTATCGCTTGATAGTAACAAAGGTCACAAACGTTCTTACCTCCAAGGTTTACATCATCATGTACATGCTTATCCCTAATCATTCTACTTATGCATGTAGCTATCAAGAAGACAACCTACTAAGCCATGCTAAGTTCCTTGGTATGTCATACTTGTTCCTTATTTCTCAAAGTTGGACCAATATCATACATGCATATGTCGCCAACAAACTGTTGGGTTTTAGAGGAGGCAGAGAAGCAGCGGAAACAAAAAATTTCTCCCCAAAACCCAGAATAAAAGGAATCGCGTCAACGTCTATACAATAGGAAACATGGTTTGTGAATTCATACCTTGTCCCGAGGCTTGCTCAGTGACAATACCTCGCACCTTGCGTGGTCTTCACCTCCGGTCTTGGACGATGTCTGTGCAGCTCCTGGTCACATCGGGACTGTCGGGATTGACTGTTGTCCTCCGAGTGACAGAGGTCTCCCGCCTCTGCAGTCGTCCACACAGAATGCCTGGAACTCTGATCTCCTTGTCCCACAAGGAATCGGAAGGAGTCGCACCCTCCTGTTGGCGTACTAGTCGCCAACACACTCTCTTGCCACCAGTCGCTTTCTGCAGTTGTCTTTCCCTTGTTGTGCCTCCCTTTTCGGGTATCACTTGCTCGGGCTCTCTCTTGGTTACCAAACCCAGAGAAAACGACAACTTCACAGAGGTTGTACTTTGAGAAGCCCCCAATACCCCTATATATAGGAGGGTCATGGGACAAGGTTCTATATCTCGGGCAATGCGGGACTAAAGCAGGAGTAGAAGGGTTCGAGATTTTCCACAAAAAAACAACCAACTCACAACATGAACTGATCGTTTCACAACTGAAATAGTCGGTTGGGGATCTGAGTCGGTCGGTTGACACCTCAACCGATCGGTTGGGACCCATGAACCGGTCAGTTCACTTTGGAACCAGTCGGTTTGTGGTCTTGATCAGTTCCCAATTGACTTTCCTTCTTTTGTTTCCAATTGGTATCGAATACCAATCCTTGTTCCAATCAAATTGGGCAAGTGAAACGAAAAGAAATTTCTCACCAATCTTACTTTCCCAACTTGCCCGATTGCAACAGTTGAACCGATCGTTTCAACACTTGAAGCAATCGTTCACCCTATCCATGAGCCGATCGACTCACTAGTTGAGCCGATCGGTTCACCAAGCTCACACAATCAGTTCATCACATGAGCCGATCGGTTGGAAGTACAGATTGTGCAGAATCAATCAATTGCGGTTTCAATAAATTTGATACTCTAATCAATCAGTCTAACACCTTGAACACTATGATATTGAGCTATCGATTAGTTGAGTGTTTAATTGAACTGCTAAACTCCTTTAGTAATCAATCTAAACATTGTTTGTGGACAAACTCCTATTCCAGGTTAAATCCTATGTGTGTGACCCTGTAGGTCCATTTCACGTTGGCAGTGAAAGTCCATAACATTTATGACTTCACAAGCAAAGAGCGGTGCCTAGTCACACATCAGTGCTACCCAAGTGAAATAGAAAGTTGGAGAACAACTTTCAATCCTACAATCTGTGAATGGTGTTACAGTGAATGTATAATTCCTTTGTCACTGATATCCTGAATGAACTCGAGGCATGGAATAGTCATCCTATCAACATTCATTAATTTCCTTGATCTCAGAGCAGACTGGGTGAGATGTGTGTGACACCAATATCACATATTGATTCACACGTGCATGTGCATGCCTTTCTCAATCCTACTCGTCAAGTGGCCAAGGACATCAAACTCCCTCGGGAGGGACAAATCCCATATCTATCACTCACCCCTCAAAAGCCCCATGTGTCAAAGCCACCCAATCATCACCTTTATAACAACCCATGTTTCAGGATTTGATTTGATGATGTCAAAGTGTACCCAACGACATGTCTTGAGTGTAGTGATTTTAGGTCTAAGAATCACACTCACCACCATCACTGTGAGAGCTGACTGTGACTACCAAGTCATGGTTCCATGTGTCACTCTCACGGTGGGTCTGTCTGGTACCTTGTTCTCTAACAAGTACCTATGTGATTGGTTTGATATCACTATATCATGACTAATGAGATTCTATCATCAACCAACACACAAGCTAGTCTTTAGTGTTATTGATGTCTATGGTTATTTCCACAATAACAACTGACTAGGGACTAAACAAGAATGAATACTCTTAACATCCGTATGATCTCATCGTTTAGGTCCTCAACCCAAAAGCATACGTCATTGAGTAAAACAATTCTTTAGACATCTATCATGTTACACCATCATCTCAGAAATAGTTTAAACATATAGATCAGAAATTGCCTTTATTATTATTATTCAAATCATTTACAAAGTATCCCATTACTATCATCATATGACTTGCTCTATGGGCATACATACCAACATACTCCCACTTGCACTTAGAGCCAATCACCAAGGAACCTCAGTCCTTGTGACCTAGCATGACCATCATGCTTCTGCTGTGAAAGGGCCTTATTCAATGGATCAGCTATGTTGTCTTTAGTTGGTACTTTGAAAATATTCACATCTCCTCATTGTACGATCTCTCGTATGAGATGGAAGCGTCGTAGTATGTGCTTGGACCACTGATGTGATCTGGGTTCCTTAGCTTGTGCAATAGCTCCATTATTGTCACAATAAAGCTCAATTGCATCACAACTACTGGGAACTACATCAAGTTCAGAAATGAACTTCCTGATCCACACATCTTCCTTTGCTGCATGTGAAGCAGCAATATGCTCGTCCTCTGTAGTAGAATCGGCAACTGTTTCTTGCTTAGAACTCTTCCAGCTCACAACTCCATTATTAAGGAAAAATACAAATCCTGGCTACGATCTGTAATCATCTTTATCGGTTTGGAAGCTTGCATCAGTGTAACCCTTTACAATTAGCTCTTCCTTGCCGCCGTAAACAAGAAACTGATCCTTAGTCCTTCATAAGTACTTGAGGATGTTCTTCATGGCTGTCCAGTGAGCATCCCCGGGATCTGAATGGTACCTGCTCATCATGCTGTGTACATACGAGACATCTGGGCGTGTGCACAACATAGCATACATGATGGATCCAATGGCTGATGCATATGGGATCCCATTCATACGCTCCCTCTCTTCACAAGATTGGGGACATTGAGCTCTAGAGACGGTGACTCCATGTAGCATGGGGATGTTGCCTCTCTTTGAGTTCTCCATGTTGAACTGCTTCAGCACTTTGTCAATGTATGTGCTCTGACTTAGTCTGAGAAGCCTTCTAGATCTATCTCTATAGATCTTAATTCCTAGAATGTAGGATGCTTCTCCTAAGTCCTTCATTGATAAAGTATTCCCAAGCCAATTCTTTACCTTCTCTAAGTCTAAGACATCATTCCCCATCAAAAGTATGTCATCCACATACAATATGAGGAATGTGGTCGAGCTCCCACTAACCTTCTTATACACACAAGGTTCATCTTCATTTTGAATAAAGCCAAACACTTTGACTTCCTCATCAAATCGAAGATTCCAACTCCGAGATGCTTGCTTCAATCCATAGATTGACCTTTGCAGCTTACAGACTTTATTGGTATTCTTTGGATCTACAAAACCTTCAGGCTATGTCATGTACACATCCTCATTTATATTCATGTTAAGGAATGTGGTTTTAACATCCATCTTCCAAATCTCATAGTCATAATAAGCTGCAATAGCAAGCATGATCCTGATGGACTTAATCATGGCAACTGGAGAAAAGGTTTCGTCATAGTCAACACCTTGAACTTGTCAAAATCCCTTCGCAACCAATCTGCATTTATAAGTTTGCACATTGCCATCCATGTCGGTCTTTTTCTTAAAGACCCACTTGCACCCTATGGGTTTTACCCCTTCGGGTGGTTCCACCAAAGTCCATACTTTGTTGGAGTACATGGATTCCATCTCGGATCTCATGGCTTCAAGCCATTTCTCAGAATCGGGTCCCTCCATAGCCTCTACATAGGTAGGTGGATCATCATCTATGATCAACTCACCACCTTCCTGAGTCACAAGGTATCCAAACCTCTCAGGTTCAAGGTGGGTCCTACTAGATCTACGAGGTCCTTGTGTTACCTGAGGAGAATGAGATTCCACAACACCTTGTGAATCTCCATATTCCTCCCGTACATCTATCGGTTCAATGTTTTCTTGTTGGGCTTGAACCTCTTCAAGCTCTATTTTCCTCCCACTATTTCCTTTGGAAATAAATTCCTTCTCTAGGAATACAACATCCCTGGCAACAAACACTTTGTTGTCAGTAGGGTGGTATAGATAATATCCTTTGGTCTCCTTGGGATATCCAACAAAATAACATTTATCAGATTTGGGTCCAAGATTATCAGGAAACATTTTCCTAATGTAAGACTCACAACCCCAAATCTTCATAAAAGACAAATTAGGACGCTTCCCGGTCCATATCTCATATGGTGTCTTTTGAACCGATTTAGATGGTACTCGGTTAAGTGTAAATGTGGCAGTTTTAAGAGCATAACCCCAGAAAGAAATTGGAAGATCAGAAAAACTCATCATTGATCGCACCATATCCAACAATGTGCGATTCCTTCTTTCAGACACACCATTATGCTGTGGTGTTCCAGGCGGAGTCCATTGTGATACAATACCACGGGCTCGCAGAAGGTCCTCAAACTCATGGCTTAAGTATTCTCCACCTCGATCGGATCGAAGTGCCTTAATACTTTTACCAAGTTGGTTCTGTACTTCATTCATGAAATCCTTGAACCTTTCAAGGGTTTCTGACTTATGTTTCATCAGGTACACATAGCCATACCTACTGAAGTCATCAGTAAAGGTAATGAAGTATTGATACCCACCTCTGGCATTAGTTCTAAAAGGCCCACATAATCAGTATGTATGAGTCCTAATAGATCACTAGCTCTCTCACCTTTACCTGAAAAGGGAGTCTTGGTCATCTTGCCCAATAAACAAGATTCACATGTCTCTATTGATTCATAATCAAAAGAGTCTAGATAACCATCTTTTTGGAGTCTAGAAATGCGCTTCTCATTTATGTGCCCTAGACGACAATGCCAAAGATATGTTTTTTTTGAGTTGTTGAGTTTTTGCTTTTTGGTGTTTACGTTGTATACATTTGTCTCCAAATCTATCAAGTATAGACCATAAGACATTGGGGAACTGCCATAAAAGATCCCATCTTTAGAAATGGAACAATTTCCATTCTTAATAAGAAATTCAAATCCATCCTTGTCCAAACAAGAGACGGAAATGATATTCCTATTTATGGCAAGTACATAATAGCAGTTCTTCAACTCTATTATTAGCCCACTAGGTAGAGTTAACTCATAGGTTCCTACGGCACTGGCGGAAACTCTTGCCCCATTAGCAGCACATAGTTCAACCTCGCCTTTCCCTAAAGGCCTACTTCTCTTAAGATCCTTCACATTTGAACAAATGTGAGATCCGCATCCGGTATCAAGTACCCATGATGAAGAGGTAGTAAAGTTATTCTCTATCATGTATACACCAGAAGTAGAGATCTCTATCTCTGACTTCTTCTTCCATCGTTCCTTCCATCCTCTCCATGTAGAAGAAATTGGTTTGGCAAGAGAACCCTTCTCTCCCTTACCTTTCGTTCCATTGATCTCTATCAATGAACTTTCTTTCTTCTTCATCAATGCATTAAGCATACATAGAGTGGATTCAAAGGCTCCTGGTATATCTGGATTGTGCAGAACACTTCTCACAGTCCTCAACCAGATATGGAATTTGTTCTCAATTAATTTTCCCATTTTAAAAGATGATTCTTTTGCCATTCTATAAGAGAAAATTGCATTTTGTCAAAACTCCTTTTGATTTGATTTGAATAAAATTTGACGATAGTTAATTAGGCCTTTAATTAATTACCGCTCCCACTATTTTGACTCAAATTGATAGCCCTCACCATCAATTCGGAAGATTGCAGCGTACAATCTTCAAGTGGGTCAAGATCCATATTTCATCAAGTCATGAGTCAGCTTTGGCTGATTGCCCATAATCTTGACTATTTAGGTAGGCCATCATGTCAATTGCATCATATGCAACTCTTGATGAATGAACATGCGCAACACCTTGCCATGAACATTTCGTGTCTTTGGGCTTAGATTCTCTAAGAATCACCAGTTAAGTCTATCCCAAAAGCTGACATGGTAACCATGCACCCTGCTTTGGCAGAACCTGCATGTTGACCCTTCACACTTCCACAAGATGGACGGCGCACCATACTTTGGCGTAACCTACGCTTGGTCGATCGAGTTTTCCATGTGTGTCACTAATGGAAGGCGTATAAGACTTAATATTTTAATGAGGGATTTGGTTTTTATATACATATACATATACAATCACCACAATATATAGTACGTATCATATACATGCTATATCCCACAGAAAACATGTGAAACGATAAAAGCAATGATTATGGCCATCCTATTGTGATTCCTCGAGCCAAGAGGAATCACGGTCATCTAGGTCTACATCACATGCAACATGTATAAGATGTAAAATGTGCCTGCCTTTCTGGGTTTGATCAGCTCATCTCCATGACTGATCGGCACGCCATCAAGTTGGTTGTTTGGGTGCCACCAGCCAATCGACTGGCGCCTCCAGCCGATCGGTTAACCGGTCATCGTACATCTCCTCAGGCCGCCACCCGCTCGTCTCGCTCCTTGAACCGGTCATCTGGAACGTCAATCGATCGGTTCATGCCTTGAACCGATCGTCTCAGGTTGTCTGCCATTCTTTGACATAACAGGAAATAAAATCTATCATGTTTACAATTGAATTGTGAAACCCCGAGTTACATTCGGGGGGAGAAAAGGTAGGAAAGAAGTCTCGAATTATTTCGAGTTACATCAGGAATAGGAGAAAAGGAATCGGTGCGCAGACCGAGATGCAAGCAACCACATACAACCACTCACAGATATAGGGTTTATAGGCCATAACCATGCTACACATCCACCACAAAACTCATTTAAGGGCGACGCATATCGAGTGCATTAATATTACATATCATATATGTATATTTGGGATTTGTGGATTGAACATGCAGAAAGCCAATTTTATTCGCATCGTATGCAATAAATAAAGGCGACAAACCAAAATCGATCATATCGATAATCCTAAAATATAGAGCAGTTGACGTGGATCTGATACCACAGTTGGGTTTTGGAGGAGGTAGAGAAGCAGTGGAAACAAAAATTTTCTCCCCAAAACCCAGAACAAAAGGAATCGCGTCAATGTCTATACAATAGGAAAGATGGTTTGTGAATTAATACCTTGTCCCGAGGCTTGCTCGGCGACAGTACCTCGCGCCTTGTGCGGTCTTCACCTCTGGTCTTGGACGGTGTCTGTGCAGCTCCTGGTCGCACTGGGACTGTCGGGATTGACAGTTGTCCTCCGAGCGATAGAGGTCTCCCGCCTCTGCAGTCGTCCACACAGACTGCCTGGAACTCCGATCTCCTTATCCCACAAAGAATCGGAAGGAGTCACACCCTCCTGTTGGCGTACTAGTCGCCAACACACTCTCTTACCACCAGTCGCTTTCTACAATTGACTTTCCCTTGTTGTGCCTCCCTTTTCGGGTAGCACTTGCTCAGGCTCTCTCTCGGTTACCAAAACCATAGAGAACGACAACTTCACAGAGCAACTGGTTGCATTGGGTTGTACTTTGAGAAGCCCCCAATACCCCTATATATAGGAGGGTCATGGGATAGGGTTCTCTATCCCGGGCAATGCGGGACTAAAGCAGGAGTAGAAGGGTTTGAGATTTTCCACAAAAAACAACCAACTCGCATCCTGAACCGATCGTTTCACAACTGAAATGGTCGGTTGGGGATCTGAGCCGGCCGGTTGACACCTCAACCGATCGGTTGGGACCTATGAACCCGTTGGTTCACTTCTGAACTGGTCAGTTCGTGGTCCTGATCAGTTCCCAATTGACTTTCCTTCTTTTGTTTCCAATTGGTATGGAATACCAATCCTTGTTCCAATCAAATTGGGCAAGTGAAACAAAAAGAAATCTCTCACCAATCTTACTTTCCCAACTTGACCGGTTGCAACAGTTGAACTGATCGTTTCAACACTTGAAGCAATCGTTCACTCTGTCCATGAGTTGATCGACTCACTAGTTGAGTCGATCGGTTCACCAAGCTCAGACGATCGGTTCATCACATGAGTCGATCGGTTGGGAGTACAGATTGTGCAGAATCAGTCAATTGCGGTTTTAATCAATCCGATACTCTAATCAATCAGTCCAACACCTTGAACACTATGATATTGAGCTAACGATTAATTGAGTGTTTAATTGAAGTACTAAACTCCTTTAGTAATCAATCTAAACATTGTTTGTGGACAAACTCCTATTCCAGGTTAAATCCTATGTGTGACCCTACAGGTCCATTTCACGTTGGCAGTGAAAGTCCATAACATTTATGACTTCACAAGCAAAGAGCGGTGCCTAGTCACACATCAGTGCTACCCAAGTGAAATAGAAAGTTGGAGAACAACTTTCAATCCTAAAATCCATGAATGGTGTTACAGTGAATGTATAATTCCTTTGTCACTGATATCCTGAATGAACTCGAGGCATGGAACAATCATCCTGTCAACATTCATTCATTTCCTTGATCTCAGAGCATACTGGGTGAGATGTGTGTGACACCAATATCACATATTGATTCACATGTGCATGCACATGCCTTTCTCAATCCTACTCATCAAGTGGCCAAGGACATCAAACTCCCTCAGGATGGACATATCCCATATCTATCACTCACCCCTCAAAAGCCCCATTTGTCAAAGCCACCCAATCATCACCTTTATAACAACCCATGTTTCAGGACTGCGTTTGATTATGTCAAAGTGTACCCAATGACATGTCTTGAGTGTAGTGATTTCAGGTCTAAGAATCACACTCACCACCATCACTGTGAGAGCGGATTGTGACTACCAAGTCATGGTTCCATGTGTCACTCTCACAGTGGGTTTGTCCGGTACCTTGTTCTCTAACAAGTACCTATGTGCTTGGTTTGATATCACTATATCATGACTAATGAGATTCTATCATCAACCAACACACAAGCTAGTCTTCAGTGTTATTGATGTCTATGGTTATTTCCACAATAACAACCGACTAGGGACTAAACAAGAATGAATACTCTTAACATCCGTATGATCTCATCGTTCAGGTCCTCAACCCAAAAGCATACGTCATTGAGTAAAACAATTCTTTAGACATCTATCATGTTACACCATCATCTCAGAAATAGTTTAAACATATAGATCGGAAATTGCCTTTATTATTATTCAAATCATTTACAAAGTATCCCATTACAATCATCATATGACTTGCTCTATGGGCATACATACCAACACAAACATATATCTCAGCTCAATTGGGGTTTCTTTCTAATACATGGGAAGGGGTGCCAAGCTTAATTCTAATGAACTCCATCGGCCTCATGAGCATCATGTACAGCAGGTACTGCTACTTCCCCTCTTTGGTCTAAGAACCCCATGTTGACCTCTTATGCATTAGTTGTCTAACTACATGCTCCGTTGTCCAACCATGAACCTATACAAGATAGGGAATAAACTTCTTAACGCTCTTCCATGCAAACAACCCTTTTATCCCTACACAAGGACAACCAACTAGGTGTGAGGCCTTCCAACTTGTTACCATACCTCTTCAAGGTCTGTGGAACTATCCTTCCTACACTTAAAAGGTAGGCACTCTTATCCTCCATATGTTGGTTCAAGAAGGTTGTTTCTCTCTTCTAAGGTTTCGTTCAGGCATCCAAGGTACGATAAGCCTCCAAGGGTTGTGCATGAGACAACCACATATATCCACTCAGGGTTGTCTATTCTAGGCTACATTATACCAAACTTCTCATGATTCCTCATGTCTTCAAGTCTAGGCTTCCAACCTTCTTCCTCGGGGTCTCACCCTCTATCTAGTGCTAACCCTATAACTGGTCCTACCACTAGAGATTCTCTCCCAGAAGATGATTCAAGCTCTTAAGGATACACATCTATCTCCACCTGGGTGAAACATACTATCAAAACTTATGTTCGGCTAAGATCATTTGAAGCTCTGCATGTCTATCACATAAAATATCAAGCATAATCTATTTGGCTTAGGTCTATAACTTGCTTCCAGCCTTGTTGTCGTTCTCTTCTATGTAGAATCATACCTCTTTCTACTCATATATATTTGTTAGGGTTCCTATATGGTCACCACTAACCTTCTCAATGAGGGAGCTATCCCTCACCCTTAACAGGCAGGACCCACCCAAGGTCGGGTCACCAAAAGGCGCTAGGTTCAAACAACCACCCATAGTTCATGCTTCTCATGTGTACTCAAAACCTTTATGTTAAGCATGCATGTCCAACTCACGTACCTACATGCATGGTCAACAATGATATCCAACTCACCATGTCTTCTCTTTCACTATCCATCACTTTAGGTTTTTGGGTTGAGCACGTCCTCAGAGGATGTGCTAGGTCTCTTTTTCTTCCTAGAGGCTTCCTCCTCCAAGGCTATCCCCCACGAAGGTCTAACCTCAGTATTCTCCTAAGGGCATGGCAGCACATGTCATGTAGTCTAAGCATGTAACTAAACTCACTCTGAGTTTCTAATTATCAAAACTTATGTCCATGACATCTTTCTTACATGCTTTTTATTATTTGGTGGAGGATTCCTTAATCCTTATTACTCTTAACCCCAAAACTTAGGAGAGTGGTGGAGAGAGAGAAAACCATGATCTCTTAAAGTTATTCAATGAATGGGGTAGAGAAGGGATGAAGATAGATGAGAGAAGACCTAGAAGTATCTTATTTTGAATCAAATCCTCTGATTTTGGCCAGGCAGTCACACAAAATCTGGGAGTCCTCGTATACTGACTAGTGGGGCAGAGGAAAATCTTTCCAGCCCCCAGATTGTGATCCTTTTCTAGATACCTCCATCATTGGAATATCATCAAATAACTCCATTGGGTTCTAAAGAGTTTGTAAAATTTAATAATTATTAGAGATTAAATGGAAAAGCAGGCTCTGATACCAAATGTAATGACCCCACCCCTCGGTAACCCCTAATTAAGGGAGACCAAGAGGTTAGATTCATTATCCCAAAATAGGATCATATGGTTTTGCAAATAATCAAAAATAATTAATAAATTCTACCACAACTAAGCTTAAAATAGGATAAAAAAATTCTTTTCACATACCTTACAATATATAGTATTTGAGGGAATTTACCCAGATAAGAAACTATCTATCTACAATCCTCCAATTATTTATTGATCTTTATTCATTCAGTGTCACATTAAAGGAATATCCACTTTTGGATAAACCTAAAATGTCGACAAAAAAAACTACAGTCAGTATAATGAATCATACTGGTATGTGGGGGAACCAAAATCTTGCATCTATTTGTAACAACATAATGCAACCAAATTATTGTTTAACATATCAAACTTTACATATTAAACATAACTATTTAATCCTTACATATACTTGCCTCTATGTTGTCCCTATAATGGACATGGATACTACCTCTCTCATATGGTAGATCTCAAATAGCCCCTATGATCCTACATTATAGGTAGATCATGACCTAGGGTTGTGCAGTCGTATGGTCATACCCAATGGTAAACCAACACATCGACTCATGATAACCTGATGTTCCTACCCCAAGGGTAGACCATGTACTAGGTCATTCATCTCATCATCATCAAATCTACAAAGGAGGACTAGGATCTGAGCCAGTCATGCACACATATTTATGGTGATAGTCGTAGTCACTTTATAGTTGCATGAAATAAATGTCAACCAAGCACTTAATTTCAAGAAATCGGTAAAACTTTAGAAATCATCATGAAATTAGAGTGATTTGCCATAAGTTTAACCACATACCTGGTAATGAGTCAAAAGAAGCAAAATATCCAAATCCAACTAGATGTCGAATCAAGCAAGGTAAGCAACCAAATCAAGCAACCCTTGATCTTGAAAACATGTATAACACCTAGTTGTTACCATCACATCCCAAACAACTCTTTATTGACTTGGGAAACCTTTATAAGGTTTCTAAGTCTCATTAGGATTCATTAGGGCTTCTTAGATCAATTTCTCAAACTTTCCCTTTTTATGTCAACAAAACCCTAAAACAACATTTCTATGTTCAAACCCTAATTATCCAATTACTCATATTAAAGCCTCTTTATTATCAATGTGTCTTAGGATCAATCTAATATCATCTCATACAAAGGATCTCGAAATATAACTCATTAAAAGTCATTAACACCTAGATTAGGGTTTCTAAGCCCATTAGTACACTTTATACATATGAAACCATAAATTAACCAATTAAGCACATGGATTGTCCTTTTAGATTCAAAATATCCTTTTTATAAACAATAGGTTAATATTCACATAAAACATCCATATTACTTTTCCCAATCTCATTAATATCAAAACTAGGGTTTCTTACTCATGAAAGCATTAAAGATAGCAACTTTAAGTACTTTTTGAACTATGAACAAATTCAGACTTTAGTTATATTTTTATTAAGTTCCTTGCATTTTTTTGATCAATTTTCATATAGAATATATCTTAATCCAAGTTAGCAATCGTAAGATATGATTTTTTTAAGTTAATTACCTTTCAGCCAATCACTGGCTGCCACATCAGCCTTTTGTTTTCTTTGCCTTTTCCACATGGATCGGCTTTCATGAATAGGACTTTGCCACATCAGTGGTGCGCTCCATGCAAGCAGGGCACCAAGCTAGGCCGGTTGTACGTTTTCACCCATATGACCTTGCCTTGAGGCCACACGTGCCTAGGGGCAAGGAGGTAATTTTACCTCCTCTTTTCTTCAACCTCACGGGCCATCTGCTCCGTGAAGTAGCCTCCAGCCACTGTCAACTCTCGAGTTGACTCTAGGCATCTCGACTCCTCATCCATCGGTGAAGGCCACCTCACCTTTGCACAGACCCACCGAACCTCGTGGTGGCCTCCGCTTGCTCCATGTTGGTCTAGAGCAGGGTAGTTGACTAAGGACTGGTTCTAGTGAATAGTAGGGTAAAGCCGTGGACTGGGAGTAATCTTCTGTGGGAGATCGAAAGTAGAGGGTGGAAGCACAGGGTCTAGTGGACCCTTATGTTGTGGCTCTCGGTCTCGTTGAGGCCACTACTCCCCCTTATGTAGGTATGGGGTAGAGCTAGTCACACCATGGAGTTCAGCTCCAGATACCATTGGGGAAACTCCCAATTACACACAAAATAAGAGGCATTGAAGGGATCATCACATCTGGTTTTCTTTCCCGAATTCAACTATCAACTTTTTAGAACTCCTGGTGGATCAGGGAGAGAGATATTGAATCGATTCCACATTTTACTATTCCCCCTTTCCTAAATCGAGATGAAGGTAGGAGACAATGGATCACCGTTGGATCCTAGATTTGAGGGTCCAGATTTCATGTGCCAAATAAAAGGCTGATATACATGGAATTCCAATATGAATGCAAATCGTGACATTCAATGATATATCCCTCACTTTAAGGATTCTTACAAAAATCATATCTCCTAATCCTCTTATACTTTTAATCCCAAATTTTAGAAGAAAGTCCATAATAACTTAAGCTACTTGTGTACCAAGTTTGGGACTCAAATTCGAAAGTATGAGAGACTTTTCTTCTTATGCAAGTTTTTTTTTTGTCGGTCAAAAAAGCGTGTTACTATTAATACCAAAAACTTTGGGCATTGGGTACCCCATTACATAGACAAGAGCTAAGAAGCTCAACAAGGGTCAAAATCCCCATGCAGGGGGACACACCAGAAACTAAACCAAACTGAGACTAAGAAGACAAATCAACTCAGCAAGCTGGGACCAGACAATCCTACTAGAAGAAGTCTATTACAAGCCACTATTACATGCATTCAGTGCACCCACAATTAGCAACAACAAACTGTCTTAGAACAAAATCTAGCAATCCTGCCAGTAACAGCCATGAAGTCTTTGGTCTTCTTAGCTACTCAAGACCAGGTCTCTCACTGGCAGAAATCCCAAAGAACCTCTACCACCAGCAAAAACCCAAAGGTAAACCCCTCATGATGTACTTGACTGCATATCCACCAACACCTAGAAGGTGTTCTAAACCAGCTGTAGCAGAGGAGACAAGAAGCAAAATAGGGTCCATCCTTTAGCTGACTACCGATTTATGTCCTTGAGCTAGACAGCCACCATTCCCCCACTGGCGTTTGAAACATTCCCTGAATGTGTGGGATCCAAGTAGAAATCCAGCCCCTCTTCATTGGTCGGCACACAACTGAAAACCATAAACCTACAAGTTTGAAATCACGCAACTGCAGCAAGGATTAGGATGAGAGGGAGAGCATCACGCCTCCCTCTGAACCCAATCCCACCTAAGGCCCATGTATGCACAGGAACCCCATGTCGAACACCTTGAGGGCGATCAAATACTTGGCTACGAAGAGACACTGGACTCAACGAGAACCACCAACCATGCCCTGGAGCCCGCAAGGTACTAGCAGCATCACCGTCGAGAACCAAGCACCTTGGGAATGCTCCATCACTCAATAGCCAAGGCCACTACACAGTCTGAGCTTCACCTCTGTCTCAGTGACAAATCTTTGATGTCTTTGCGGTGACCCGGCGCCCTGCAACAGTAGTCCGTCGAGGGAGACTACCGATGCCATCGTGGGTAACCTTTCCCAGCCAGAGCCAGGCCTTTGATAAGGATAATGGAATGGGAGTAGAAGTCCCCTCATGGAGCTGTCGTTAGACACACAGCCCCCCACATCCGCAGCAAGCCATCTGCCTGGAACGGCCACCTCAAGAGGCCTGTCACGCAGCAGAGAATGGCCTGGATCTAACCCCGCGAGGGAACTCCACGGCACAATGAAGACCACCAGGGAGACCCTCCATCCAGGGAAGGAAAGGCTCCCGCTAGCAGCAAGGCGAGGTGAAGTCGCCAGACGACTCAACAACGCCGTTGCATTGGACGCGGCCAGCTCTCATCATGAGGAAAGGGAAAAGGAAAGAGAAAAAGATCAAGATCCCTAACACCGTCCTTTTGCGACGAACCAGATGAGCCAAATCCCTACGAGCGGCTCCCTCCATCCATCCCTAAAAAAAGACCAGAGTCAACTTGGTCGAGCAGCCACCCGCATACCAGATCAAGCCATCAGACGCTCGACGCACCCTTCCCACAACCAGGCCAAGATCGGCCACAGACGAGCTCCAGTGAAACTCCCTTCCTCTGCGGATCGCAAGGGCCTGCCGACTAGAATCCAAGTAGAAGACAAAGAGCACCAGGGGGAGGAAAGCACGGAACCAGCACTCCCTCCCCCCAGCGATGGCCGCCGGGGGATTCTAGAGAGCGGGTGAAGCGGGAGCCCTAGAGAGAGAGACGAAGAGCAGCCATCTTCTTAATAAGGATTTCTTATGCAAGTTATCTCTTAATAAGGCATATTTTATACACATTTTCTCTCTCTTACTCTTTTATTCTCTTTATTTGGATTCCTTTTACAATTATAAAACTTGTGGATTCAAAATTCATCCATGATGATTAAATCATACATATTTGCACATATTTCTCATATTTTCATTATTATCTCAATTTCTTTTCTTATTTATGCATTATTTGATTTCCTTCAATTTTCTTTCTCTTTTTTATCATCTTGGACTCACTAACTTAATAGGGTCCACAAAATCATATATTTGAAGGAAATATATCAACAAAATCCATTCATTGACATAAATCATACATTTTATTGGAGAAATTGCATCTCAAACCATATAAACCCAAAAATTGGGGTTGTAACATAAAATGTATGGGGCCACTTACTAATGTGTGTCTTTGTTTTTGCATGGTCGTGGGATGAGATGTCCCTAGATCAAGGAGCAAAGAAAATTGTAGTGAGTGCTTCAAAGTAGAAGTTTCCAAGACTTATCTTGGTGGGGCACCATCTACACATTAGAAGATCTAATATTAAGTTTCCAAAGAAGATTTATGTCATAGATTTGTTCTACTTCTCATGTATTAGATTTTAATCAAGGATGAGATAGTTTATGTTATTAGTTTTCTCTTTCAAAGAACAATGTATGAATCAATATTTTCAATAAACGCAAGGTGTTTCATTTATCTTATTTATTGATATTGAATATCATGTTTTATAATGTTCCTCCAAGCCAAGTGACCCATGTTATGGACAACATAGGGTTTGCTTCCGCTGTCATTTATGTGCTTGGAGGGGCGTTGCACAATCAAAATATACCTTTGGCATTGTAGTTAGGGAACATAAACAAGAAACACATTTCTAGAATCCATAAAGATGGTTATCTAGACACTTATAATTTTAAATCAATAGAGACATGTGAGTCTTGTCTATAAGGCAAGATGACAAAAGCTCCTTTTGCTAGAAATAATGATAGAGAAAGTGATCTATTGGGACACATACATACTATGTATGTGGAATTTTTAGCACAAATACTCGAGGCATTTACAAATACTTCATCACATTTATTGATGACCTCCATAGACTTGGATATGTGTATTTTATGAAACATAAGTCAGCTTGAGAGGTTCAAGGATTTTATGAATGAAGTACAAAACCAACTTGGTAAAAGTATTAAAGAACTTTGATCTTATTCAGGTGGAGAATACTTAATCCAAGAGTTTGAGGAGCTTATGCAAGATCATGGTATTGTATAACAATGGACTCCACATAGAACACCACAACATAATGGTGTGTTAGAAAGAAGGAATCACACCTTATTGGACATGGTATGATCAATAATGAGTTTTACTAATCTTCTGACTTCCTTTTAGGGATATTCTTTAAAAACTATAGCATTTATACTTAACCAGGTACCATATAAATCAATTCAAAAGAAACCATATGAGATATGGACTAGGGCGATGTCTGAATGTGTCTTTTATGAAGATTTGGGATGTGAAACTTATGTTAGGAAAAAAATTCTAAAAATCTTGAACCCATGTTTTATGAATGTTATTTTGTTGGATATCCCAAGGAAACAAGGGTTACTAGTTATATATTCCATCTGAACATAAAGTGTTTATTAACAAGACTATTGTATTACTTGAAAGGAATTCACTTTCAAAGGAACTAGTGGGAGGAAAGTAGAACTCAAATAATTAGAGACCAACAAGAAAGTATTAAACCTATGGATGTAAAAAAGGAACAATAAGAACAACCTTGTAGATCTAGTAGGACACTCCTTGATCCAGAGAGATTTCAATATCTCATGAATTAATAAGGTGATGAGTTGGTCATGAATGACGATGAGCTAACAACCTACTTAGAAGCTATTGAGGGTCCACATTCTGAGAAATGCCTTGAAGCCGTGAGGTTTGAGATGGACTCCATGTACACCAACAAGGTATGGACCTTGGTAGATCCACGTGAAGGGGTAAAATCCATCCTAGTATCTAGGATTTCTACATACCCAATCAACTTGAGTACATGGGGCCCAACTGGATCACATTCGGCCATGTTGCACTAAAACAAGGTCTTTGAGATATTGTAATGATTTTGTCTTGCTTGCCCTTAGAACTATTCCTCATATGAGTTGACATCTCTAGAGAACCCATGGTCTATTGTTGTATTTTAATATCATGATCCATGGATAATAACATGAGGAACTTGATTTGTGTGGCATCATAGGCATGCTTATGATAAGATTCACTTTCTTTCTAGGAAGATTGGAGTTGTCTCCAATGATATTGATGTCTTAAGGACATGGAGCTTACACTCATGAGTGAGAAAAATTTTCAAAATACTATACCATTCAAGGAGGTTTATTTCATTTATTTTCTCTTTCTCTAGGATCAATCATAATTAAAAGTCCTTATTTGTGTTTTCTGTTAGATCTAAAAAGAAAATGTTTGCACAATACAAAATATTATTTGAAAATTTACTTTTCAATATTAGTTTGGTACATAATTCGTAATACTTCCATTATTTTATTCAAATAAATACCCCTCACTATTAATTTGTAAGATTACAGTGAGATCTTCTAGCTGGCCAAGATCCATATTTCACTAAGTCATGAGTCCACTTTGGTTAACTTCTCACAACTTTACTATTTATGTAGGTAACAATTACTAGTTGCATCAAATTAAACTATTAGGAAGATAACTGCACTACTCCTTCTCATAATTGACCTTATGAAGTATGTGACGTCTTTTTTTCTCTGGATTCTTAGTCCTATTAAGATCTACATAGTAATTGTGTTCCCAAAGGCCAACACAATAACCTCATACCCTACTTTGCTAGACCAATATACTAATCATCACACTTCCCCAAGATATACAATGCATCATTTGTTGGCATGCCTGCACATAGTTGAGTGATACTTTCATGTGTATTCCACAATGTAAGGCATCTTAAATTTAATATTATATTTGAACAACTTGATCTAATATGCATGTGTGTATCAATCACCATTACATATGCATTATTATATGCATCATATACTATAACAAACACCACACACGAGTAAAATAAGATATGGTAAGTAGTACAACATCTTGATCCAGTAAGAGTTTTAAACTATTAAACAAATAATAACATCCATAATTATGAGTTTATAATGGTTTCCTTTGATGGACTGAAAACTTTGTTAGGACAAACTATCTAATACTGATGGTGTCTTTGTTTCATCTTCAACATGAACTATCCAAGGAACTTCCATTTTTTGTGTGCTTTTAATGTTGTTCTTTTCTACACCATTGTCCACTTGTGATGTCAAAACATCATCCTAATCTAATTTGTATGGATTAAATTTTACAAGGAGAATGTAGAGACAAAGGCACGACCTACCAGACATATACATAATACAAGATTTGAATAATCATAAAAAATGAAAGTTGCATGTTTCATATCATAATAATTCACCATAATGAACCTATTTTCAATATCCACTCCACCAAACAAAATGATTTTAAAGGTGTAACGTTGGTTTATATAATATATGTATATCATATCATGTATGATATAGGTGATTGATGTGGATAGATATTGCACATGTTGTCGTCAACGAGGTTGCAGTTTTAGACCCAAACTGGTGTAGAATGCACATGATGTTAAGTATCATAAAGTCATAGGGAATTTGTGGGAGGGAACAATATAAACAACTAATATTTCTAAACAAAAACCCTTAGACAACATATATATTTTATCCATAATATGTAATTCTATTAAATACATAGAAATAATATTAAATATACCTAGTCCACACTAATTGTCTAATGACTAGACATGTCTCAAGTTGATGACAATCTCATACCTTCAGATCCAAATCTGAAGTTGTTGTTGTCAATGTGCAATAGCTTGGTTGTCCTCCTTGCAACTACACATTTTTGAACTTTTCCTCTCCTTGAAGTAGTTCAGCATGAAGCCTCTGCACAAGGGCCCAACGTCTATGTTGCCCATGCAGATGTGGGAGCTCTTGGTGCACCACCTTATCTACCAAGAGGGAATGGAAGCAAAGTTGTCAATGTGCTAGATTTTCTTATTCCTCTCCTCCTTCTGTGGGGTGTTGTACTTGGTATGAATTTCTCTCACTCTAAGAGGAAGAAATTTGTGGGAAACTCATTTGTTTATATTCCATGGATATATAACCTTTATATAAAAGAGTAAAGGTGTAGGATTTCACAAAAGTCTGATCATGTTCCTTTTCACAATTCACAGACAACCCCAAAATAAGAAAACTCATATAGACATTCAGTCAATTGTCTAGGAGTCCTTCTTGATCTTCTAGACCATTTTGGCAAGAACAAATCTAATTCACTTAATCACTAGGATTCCCATATCAATTTACTTCCTATCATTTCCCTTGCAAACTCAAAGCTTTCAGTCAATTGTCTGGTAAGGTTCCTCAATGATGATTAGTTTATTGTCTAACACTCAGTCAATCAGTTGATCCAACCATTTAGTCAATCATCTTGATTGCAAATTAGTGTATACATAATTCAGAAGCATTCTCATTATGTGTGATACAGACTTGTTTTCCTTGAGCATCCTTATGTGTGTGACCCCATTTGTTTCATATTATGTTGGTAGTGATGTCAAATACCTCGCAAGGAAAAACCTATATCTAGCAAGAAATCATTTCTACCCAAGTAATTAGAATAAGTTGAGAAATACTTCAACCTACAAGTGATCAATGTTGTCATGACATATAATCCTATGGTCACAATATTCATATAACACAAAGTAGTCATACTCTTAACATACCTATGTTTCTTGAACTAGAGCAAGCTATTGAGATTTTCTGAGCTCAATATCATATATTGACTCAATTGAACGTGACCATGCATTTAGTAGTATCACTTATCAGTGGCCCTGATATAATACGAATATGAAGGAAAAATTCCATCTGCATCACTCACATAATCTATAAGTTTTATAATGCATCCAACTACTACATGTATGGCCATCCTTATTCAAAGTCACGCTGGGTAGTATTAGAGTTTACATAACAACATGTTAACATATTAGTAACTTCAAGTCTAAGGTTAGAAGTCACAATTTTCACAATGAGACATGAATCCAACTTTAGTTAGATGGCTTCCATGCATCATACTCATTGTGGGTATATCCTAATATACCTTAAGAAATGCATATGCATCTAACTTGAAACTCAATATGAATGGCTAAAGAGACATAGTCATCAGTCACTACACACACCAATGTTATGTATTATTGTTGTCCTATGATATCCACAATTATACCTAACTAGGTACATAACACGAATATATACTCCTAATATACAAATGATCTCATGTTCATATCCTCAATTCAAACCATATGTCATCGAGTCAAAACATTCCAAGGAGATTATTACATTTAATCGTTATCTCAAGACTAATAAACATAAAAGGTGGAATTGTCTTCTAAGAAAATCACATCATTTAAAAAGTATCACATCACAATCATCTAATGATGGCTCTCAGGGCATACAACCAAAAAATTTGTCTGCATTTATATTATTATTGTGTTTATGTATCATACTTTGATAAAACAAAATACTTCCCTTCCATCATATGTTTTGGTATGTTTGGACTGGGATGGTCTGTATTCCTCAATCAAGCAATGAGTGGAACCCCTTAGGTCCAACTCATTACATAAAGATGGCCAAGTGTGGCAACCATCCCACTATCAAGTATTGTTGTGTTGCATTGATACACCTCTAGAGGAAGCACATTGGATTCTTTATGTTGAACTACATTCCATGTTTCCAACCTAGACCGATCCCTTGGTCGACTCTCAAGGGGGGGTACTTTATAGGCCTCTCCCCATTACCTAGTTACCTACCTTTTCTTTTAAGGGATTAAGCCATTGGCCCACATATATTTTCTATAATGCCCATGGCCTCTGGCCCACCATAGGTGATCTAATAAAAAGCATGGTAGAAACCTTACATTACAATTTGGCATGACAAACAACAAGTGGACCTAGTAATTATTTTTTTCTATTTATAGTGTTAAATGTATAAGTTTTTCTATATGATTATATATGGATCAATCCAAAATCATATTAATGAATATCGGAAGCTGCCCATAGTCCTGTATAGAGGCTAGCCCTCCTGTCTATATACACACAAAATATTCTCCACCTAATCCATGGTAACGTGGTACATAGCATCTCAGCCCTCTCTAAGAAAAAAGTAGCCAAGTTATGTAGGTGGTGATATTATCTTCTCCATCATCCTCATTGGCTATTTCTTCTCCATGGTGGAATTCAAGTTTTCCAGAAGTCATCTATGTAGAAACATCTCTATGATGGAAATCATCTCCACCCAGATCCAATTTTTTGGAAGTCAAACCACACTAGTCCCTTATTCTTTTTCCCCTCATGCACTATATGTGTATAAATATATCCACAAGAACTCAAAATCTAGAATCATATCTGGTAGTTGTAGAAACACAGTGACACACTTGTCAGAATCCAACATGGCATTGTCTCTAGGATTTAAACCCCATCACCAACTTAAACTGTGTGTCAGAACCCAACATGCCATGTTTCTACTAGGGTTTACCCCTTCTTCCAGCTTACATGTTGTGTCAGTCAATCAACACTTTGTGTTGTAGTATGCCTGAAGTACATCACGGGAGATTAAAAATTTGATGTGGCCTACATCTCTTCCATTAACACCTCTTCTTGTCCAAAAACTTTGCCATCACCATGAGCAAACTAAATGGGCACAACTTTAGTCTGTGGATTCACAATATCACCATATGGTTCAAAGTTCATGGAAAGGGAAGCATATTACTGAAGGACCTCCCACTAATATACTCTTCCACAGTGGAAAACATGATGCCAATATCCTCTTATCTCTATTAACTCAACGGAGTCTCATGTCACTAACATTAAAGAACACCTAGATGACTACAATTCAGTTTGGGAACATCTTCAACTGATGTACTCCAATCAACATCTCTTAGATGTATGACATGACAATTGAAATGTAAAATCTTCATCAAAAAGAGAAGAGTGTACAACAATACTTTGGAGAGGTCACTCACATCACTCAAGATATAAATAGTCTCCTTCCATCTCCATTGATCTTGTCATGTTCTAGAAGAAATTATACCAGGTAGCTATCATCAAGTTCCCTGCTAGACATCTTAGGGATTATGATGGATCTAGAAGCCAAATTCTATCAGGTACAAAGATACCCTCCCTAGTAGAAACATGTAACATCCCTGACCTGGGTTATGAATTAACCCTAGGTGTTTTGACTAAGATATGTAATTAAATCCTTGTGATTATCTTTTGGCATGTAATTAAGTTCCTAAGGAACATACATTTTCATTTCTGTCCTTTTTAAACAATGATTGTAGTATTGTTTGGTAATACAGGGACCTATGTGCAAATTACCCAATTAGAGGGGTTAACTTGCAAATTACACAAGTTAAGATGTTCCTCTAATAAAGAGACATCATATGAAGGAATATGATGAGGTATGATGGATTTCCCAAGTTGGGCACCAAGGTGCAGCTTGTGGAGCAATCCTTGTGCTTAAACCCTAATTTTGGTGTAAAGTGCAATTTACCCAAAATGTGGGGTGCAACTTGTGCTATACACTTTCTAGAATATCTTTTATGACTCTTGACATCATTTAGAGAATAAAGGATGAGAGGGGCTCTTCTATTAAATAATTGGATAAGAAGGATGATCTTTGTAGTGAAAACACCTAGTATGAGTAAGAAGACCCTTCATATATATATATATATATATATATATATATATATATATATATATATATATATATATATATATATATATATATATATATACCTTAGTGTGCATATTGGTTTTCTTTACCCTTAGATCTTGAGTTTTGATGGTCTTTGATTAAGTTTTGATAACTTGAATGTTCCTTAGAAATAAGGAGGGACTTGGATGAGAATTACATGCTTTAGAGGTCCTTATGGTGAAAATCAGCCTAAACTATATAAGCACCTTTCTTTCCAAACCAAGCAAATGTTTCCCTTCACTTCCTCACTTCTCATCTTTCTCAACCGACCAAGGCAAAGCTCTGCAGCTCAGGGAAACGACCAACCTGTTCTAAGGTAAGAAAGCACCATCTTCTAGCTTGAATTCATGGGGGAAATCCTAGTATAAGGTTGGTTTCATGGTTAATTTACTTAGCTTTCTCTTCCTAGCTGATCCTTCCCAACCTTTCTTGAAGAAACAACCTTGGATGACCTGTGGAGCTCAAGCCACCATTAAAGTTTCGAAGCTTGGAAACTTGGAAGCTCTAGGAACCACGTTTGAGGCGGGTTTTATAACTCTAACTCTTAGCTTTGTTATGCATATCTTTGTTCTTGTTTTTATGATTAGTTCTTCTTCTACCTCCCTTCTTTCTTGCTCTTTTGCAAGCAAAACGGTGGAGGAACCGACCTGAACAGAGGTTGAGGATGATGGGCGTGGATTCCTAGGTCACTTTATGAAATGACCTTGGACCCTTTTGGTCCAAACGGGTGCAACTCGTTTAAGGTCAAACGGGTTCAACCTGTTTGATCTCAAACGATCCTGCAAGATCATTTGGATCAAAATGACCCCAAGACCGTTTCATAGGGTTGACCAAGGTATGACCGTTTGAGGGTCTATTTATAATGTATTGAATTTCTTTCCTACAAAGAATTATAATCTAATTCCTAACCAATTGAGAGTTCAAGGCACTTCAACACCCTAACCTAATCGGGTTGAAATTGCTGATTTTAATTATAGATCTTGTTGAGTTTTGGGTTGGAGGATCCAAACGGGTTCAAACCCGTTTGCGGTTCACCCAAACGGTCTCACACTCGTTTAGTGACATCCCAAGACCGTTTGGAGGTCTAGGGTTAAGGAAAATTGATCAATTGTAGGTCCAATTTCAATAGGTTGAAGAATTAATAAAAGTGCTGATTTTAGACCTAATTAGGGTTCAATCCTAATCCAATCAACTTAGCTTTTGGTCAAACTTTGGGCAAACGGTCTCAAGACCATTTGGAGGTCATCCAAACGATCTCAAGACCGTTTGGGCCATGTTTGGGCCCAATTGGAGTTCAATTGATGGGTTCAATTACAATTTGTTTCACATTGTTGAGAATTGATGATTAGCTGATTCGAAACCCTAATTGAGTTAGACTTAACCCTAATTGGCTTTCAATTAAGGGTCAAATTGGAGTCCAATTGATTGAGGATCATCCTAATTGACTCAATTTGTAAGTGTTTAACATGGCTTTGGCCAGTTAAAGGCTTCAACATAGGAAACCCTATTCAAACATAACCTATGTGTCACCTTTTATGTTCATGCGGTTTGGACCCAAGTAAGTTCACACTCGTTTCACCTCAAATGGGCTCAACTCGTTTCACCTCAAATGGGTTCAACTCATTTCATTTCACCTCAAATGGGTTCAACTCGTTTCACCTCAAATGGGTTCAACTCGTTTCACCTCAAATGGGTTCAACTCTCACCTCAAATGGGTTCAACTCGTTTCACCTCAAATGGGTTCAACTCATTTCACCTCAAATGGGTTCAACTCGTTTCACCTCAAATGGGTTCAACTCATTTCACCTCAAATGGGTTCAACTCGTTTCACCTCAAATGGGTTCAACTCGTTTCACCTCAAATGGGTTCAACTCGTTTCACCTCAAATGGGTTCAACTCATTTCACCTCAAATGGGTTCAACTCGTTTCAACTGAAATGGATCACACTCGTTTCAACTGAAATGGGTCACACTCGTTTCAACTCAAATGGGTCACACTCGTTTCAACTGATATGGATCACACTCGTTTCAACTGAAATGGGTCACACTCGTTTCAACTGAAATGGGTCACACTCATTTCAACTGAAATGGGTCACACTCGTTTCAACTGATATGGATCACACTCGTTTCAACCTAAATGGGTTCAATTAAAGGATACCTTGTTTTATGTAAACTCTAATAACATGATAGTGGTGATTTGGTTTATGTAGATCAAAGGGGACTTAACCTAACCTAATCTAAGTGGTGTAGTCATCATCTACTAGTGAGAGGAGAGAGAAAGTACCATTTATGATGGAAACTCAAGTAAAATACCTTCAATACACATGAATGTGCATGATTAGGGTATGATCCACTATGAGAGATCATGGAAACCCTAATTATGGTAATTGGTGAATCTTGATCTTATCTGAGGGCTTTAATGATGATGTTTCTCATGCATGGTGATGTAATGAGATTAATTCACCAAGAGGTGAATAGTAAACCCTAATTCTAGGGTGGACATATATTGTGAATAGTAAACCCTAATTGATGAAAATCAGGGAATCTAACCCTTGTAAGAATATAAGGGTACAACTCTTGATATGAACTGCTTACTATTATCAGTTGAATTACCCATGCAGGTTTCTATACATGATGGTGATCATATTCAGGTAAGGATTATGATTTCATATTCATTGTAAGCATGTTATTAGCTTTATGAATAATGACATATGTTGATGCCTAGTAAGTGGCATCTTATGAGAATGATAGGCTATAAGAGCCATGAATATCATCAAGGTCATGCTTATCAAATGACTTGTGATTGGACGATTGAGAAATGATAATTGATGTGAGTTATACTTGATACATTTAGTATTCTACTTTCATAGATGCTATGCTAATGATTAATGTTTGAAAACATGTATGATGCTAAACGAATACTGAAATGTACCTAATAACCAAGTTTAACCATACCATGTAGAGCCTTGATCATATATCCATCATTGTCAGAATTTAAATGATGGTGAAACAGGTTTTCCTAAGGGAACTCCTAGATCACATACTTTAGAGTATGTGGGGGAATATGGATGTGTATATCCTTACATCCTAGTGTAGGAGTTGATGTTGATGTATCTTAATCCATCAACCCTTCACTATATGTTTATACCGGGATGATGTAACACTATTCTTCCAAGGGAATCTTTTATACCGCATCGATGAGAGATAAACATGAAATCTTTCGATGGTGAAGAGAGTGCAGAATGCCACTGTGACTCTAATAGTGAAGTACCAGAATATCCTAGTAAGCTATATTAGCAAGGACACTATATGTCTTGCATGTTTATCCTCATTCTGACTGAGGTAGTTGAAGGTCATGAGAATCCGGCTCTTTCGATGACCTAGTATGATACCGATGCGACTTACTAGTGATCGGTTGGAGCATGAGAGGCATACCTCATCTCCGCAGGGCATAATGATGTTTGTAAAACATAATCAACCGTGTAGCATAACAGCTTAGGTTGAACTACGAGGAACATTGATTGATATTACATTGCTTGCTTTTAATAGCCTGTTCAAGCATTAGTATACATGTTCTTCATATTCTTTAATTAAAGATGAGTATTTGTTATCAAGCCTGCTGTGAGTAACCTAAATTACTTGCTCATGATATTCCTTTGATTGCTTTTAACAAAGTTTCTGGTGGAGAGTTATAACTCTCGCTGGGACAATTATTTAAAATTGTCTCACCCCGTAGATTTCTACCTTTAGGTGGACGTCGAGGTCGAAGGCACCAATCTGCAGGTGGTCAGTAGCAACAGCAGCGAATTCAGGAGCAGTAGTGACTTCAGGTGGAAACACTGTGCTGTCTAGTCTTGTAGTCAGAATAGTCTTATGTCGTCTCTGTACACTCAGGTCCTAGGAGTTTGTTGATCTGAGAATTTTGAAATCTTGAGATTTTGTATCATGACGTATATATAATCACTCAAGAAGTGATTTATCAGAGATGTAAATAGTTCATCTTACTTTTATAAAAGGAGTTTCAGGTTTTTAAGATCTCGTTTTCGAAAAGTTTTAATTTCTCATGATTTTCGTATTCCGTTGTTAATCGAATCGCTTCCGCTATGTTTATCCTGTGTTTTGGAGATCAGAGCCCACAATTAGTGGTATCAGAGCTCTAGGTTCACTGAGTCTACAGAGACATAGGACTTAGAGTGTCAAGTCTATCCTTAGTACTTCTTTCTTATTTAATAGAGTCTTTTGCTCCTCAGGAGAAGAAGATAATTAAGGATGTCTGGACCACAGGAGGAGTACGAGGCCGAAAGTAGTGTTGCTGCGCCTCGAGAAGGTGCAAGGAACCTAGAAATAGAGCAACCTGTTCCGGAGCCACCTTTGGAGCCACCTCAGTTTGACCCAGCTGATATGGGAAACCCAGAGGTTCAGACCATGTTTGGGCAGTTTATGACTGCCATGACACATATCACCGATAGGATGCCCATTCCTGCACCTAGGGCACCTATCCAGTCTGAGGGTCAAGGTATCGGTAAAACGTTCGAGTGACTTCGTCGGGTTGGAGCAACTGAATATTTTGGAACAAATGACCCTGCTGATGCTGATCTGTGGTTAACTGAGTTGGAGAAAGCTTTCAGAATCCTTAACATCCCCGAAGGTGAGAAGGTTAGACATGTTGTCTATCTTCTCAAAGGTAGTGCTGGTCACTGGTGGACCATGGAAGAGCAGAAGAGGCCTGGAATAGATATCTCGTGGGAAGACTTTTGTCGGGAATTTGTCCGTAGATATTTTCCAAAGACCTTCCTGGATGAGAAGATCTCTCAGTTTGAGAGACTGAGACAGGGTATGATGAACATTAGCGAGTATGAGGCTAAGTTCATGGAGTTGTTGCGATTCTGTCCGCATATGGCTACCACAGATGAAGAAAGGATTAGGAGGTTTGAGAAGGGTTTGAATGCTGACATGACTACTCCCGTGTCTGCACTAGAAAACCGAGAGAGATTCTCTACCTTTGTTGAGTCAGTCCGAAGGATAGAGAGATCCGTAGTCGAGAAAAGACAAACCCAAAAGAGATATCCAGTGTTCCAGGGATCTTCATCTAGAGACTTTAAGAAGCCTAGATTTTTCTGCACCTACACCTCCACCACCCATATCGAGTTCTCAGACTCAGTGGTCCCCAAGTAGAGGTAGAGGAGGAGGTTTATCGCCACGAGAGACTCACAGTTCAACATCAATATCGGTCACAGGACCGCCAAGACCACAACAACTGGAGAGAAGTTGCTATAACTGTGGGAAGGTGGGACATCTGATGAAGGACTATAGGTCTAGGCCTGTCAGTGTGACACAGCCTCTGAGGCAGGATCAATAGGGATCACAGAGAAGGCAGTCTCAAGGAGCAGCTAGAGGACGCAGGCAAGCGTCTCAGGCTGGATCGTCAGCATCAACTCAACCTCAGGCGACAGCGAGGTTCTATGCTATGAACCCACCAGAAGAAGTAGTCAACCCACGGGTTGTGGCAGGTCAGATGGAACTTTTATATTCTGATATGTCTAAATCCTATGTGGTATCTGTTTTGATTGACCCGGGTGCTACACACTCCTTTGTCACTCGAAGAGTGATTCGTAATTGCAATATAACAGTTAGACATAGGGCAGATGGCTTGTTGCTTGAAACTCCGTTGAGAGGATCTGCTATTTTGCAAGAGGTATGCGCTCCCTGCATCCTCTTATTTTCTGATCATCACATTCAAGTGGATCTGATACCACTTGATATGCAAGGATTTGATATAATCATGGGGATGGATACCTTGGAAAGGTATAGAGTTGTCTTGGGTTGTGAATCCAAGTAGGCTGTGTTTGCTGATGAGAGCAACACATGGATCTTTCAAGGAGAAAGAAAGATTCTACCCACCTGTCTTGTGTCTTCTATGGTTGCTGATAAGCTGATGAGGCAAGGATGTTATGCATTCTTGGCCCATGTGATAGATACCACCATGAAGAGTCCTAACCTTGCTGAAGTTCCTATAGTCAGGGAATTTGAAGATGTATTTCCTGAAGAACTTCCAAGTATGCCACCGCCTCGGGAAATTGATTTTGAAATCAATTTGATCCCAGATACCCAACCTATAGCACAAACACCGTATAGGATGGCACCTGTTGAGATGGCAGAACTTAAGAAACAGCTTCAAGAGTTTCTTGAGAAAGGTTTTATCCGACCGAGTACTTCACCTTGGGGTGCTCCGGTTTTGTTTGTTAAAAAGAAAGATGGATCAATGTGATTATGCATCGATTATAGACAATTAAATAAAGTAACAATAAAGAACAAGTACCCTTTGCCAAGGATTGATGATCTCTTTGACCAGTTGCATGGAGCCGTGGAGCAACCGTCTTCTCAAAGATAGACTTGAGGTCTGGATATCATCAACTCTGTATTAAGGATAGTGACGTATCCAAGTCTGCCTTCAGAACAAGGTATGGTCACTATGAGTTCACAGTTATGTCGTTTGGACTAACTAATGCACCGGCTGCATTTATGGAACTTATGAATAGAATCTTCCGACATTTCCTCGATCAGTGTGTTGTTGTCTTCATAGATGGCATCCTGATCTATAGTAGAGATGCTCAGCAGCATGAACAACATCTTCGTCAGGCTCTAACTTTGCTAAGACAACATAAGCTATACGCTAAGTTTAGCAAGTGTGAGTTCTGGATGCCGGAGGTATCTTTTCTTGGACATGTGATATCTGCCTCGGGTATTCGTGTTGACCCTAAAAAGGTAGAATTTGTTCTACAGTGGGAACAACCGAAAACACCGACGAAGATTCGAAGTTTCCTAGGGTTAGCTGGCTACTACCGAAGGTTCATTAAGAACTTTAGTTCTATAGCCTTACCCTTGACAAAGTTGACTCGGAAAGATATTTCTTTTGTCTGGAGTGATAAGTGTCAACAGTCTTTTCAGCTATTGAAAGAGAGGTTGACAAGTGCACCTATACTTGTGCTACCTGAGCTAGGAAAAGGATATGTAATATTTTGTGATGCCTCCAAGAATGGACTTGGATGTGTGTTGATGCAGGATAAACAAGTGATTTCTTTTGCTTCTCGACAACTTAAGAAACACGAGGAGAATTATCCGACACATGATTTAGAGTTAGCTGATGTGGTTCATGCCTTGAAAATCTGGAGACATTATCTTTACGGAGAAACCTTCCAGATTTTCACAGACCATACGAACCTTAAGTATATCTTCTCTCAGCATGACCTTAACATGAGGCAACGTCGCTGGATGTAGTTAATCAAGGATTATGATTGTATAATAGATTACCATCCAGGAAAGGCCAATGTAGTTGCAGATGCCTTGAGTAGGAAATCAGCAACATCATCCTTTGATAGGGCACAATTAAACTCTTTAGTATGCCCTAGGAGAGATATGCTTATCTCCTTAAGGCAAGACAATGTACAGATGAAGGTGTCATAGATTGCCGGGTTGTTGGCTGAGATGCATATCAAACCCACCCTAAGAGAGCAGATTAAGGAGGCACAGCAAGTTGATGTTGCAGTTCAGCAGATCAGATCTGAGTATGGTGATGAGAAGCGGGAAAGTTTTCATGAATCAGATGATCAAGTGGCATGCTATCATGGGAGGATGATAGTACCAGATGTAGATAACCTGAGGAAGTTAGTCCTGGAAGAAGCTCATTCTTCAATGTATGCTATGCATCCAGGAAGCACCAAGATGTATCGAAACTTGAAAGATATGTATTGGTGGCCTGGGATGAAGAAGGACGTAGCTGAGTTTGTTCTGAGGTGTCCAGTGTGTCAGCAAATTAAAGCTGAACACCAGAAGCCTGCAGGAACAATGCAACCTTTACCCATACCACAGTGGAAGTGGGATCATGTAACCATGGACTTTGTTTTTGGTCTACCTAGAACAAACAAAGGACATGATTCCATTTGGGTAATTGTTGATAGGTTGACTAAGACAACGCATTTCTTACCTGTCAAAACAACCTATTCTGCTGAAAGGTTATCCCAGTTATATGTTCAAGAGATAGTGTGTTTTCACGGAGTTCCTGTCACCATAGTTTCTGACAGAGGTCCTCAGTTCACAAGTCATTTTTGGGAGCAGCTACATAGGGCACTAGGCACCCAGTTAAGGTTTAGTACAGCCTTTCATCCACAGACGGATGGACAGTCAGAAAGGACTATACATACCTTAGAAGATCTGTTGAGAGCATGTGTTCTCCAGTTCATAGGAAGTTGGGATCTGCACCTAAGCTTGATAGAGTTTGCCTATAACAATAGCTATCAACATAGTATTGACATGGCACCTTATGAAGCCTTGTATGGCAGACGTTGTAGATCACCCTTATGCTGGTATGAGACTGGTGAACATCAGTTGTTAGGTCCTGATCTTGTGCAGCGGACTACGGAAAAGATTAAAGTAATACAACAGATTAAGACTGCACAAGATAGGCAAAAATCTTCTGCTGAAAAGCGTCATAGACCGTTGGAGTTCCAGGTTGGAGACAGAGTGTATCTCAAGGTCTCGCCTTGGAAAGGAGTCCTTCGCTTTAGAAGGAAAGGGAAGTTAGCTCCTAGATTTATAGGGCCTTATCCAATCATTGAACGGGTTGGAAAGGTAGCCTATAGACTAGAGTTACCACCAGAATTACAAAAACTACACCCTGTGTTTCACATTTCTATGCTAAGGAAATGTCATCCCGATACCGAGTCAGTTCTACAACCTATGGAAGTAGAATTGAATGAATATATAACTTATGAGGAAGGACCGGTGTCAATCCTTGATAACAGAATTAAAAAGCTAAAGAAGAAATATATAAGTCTTGTAAAAGTTCTCTGGAATCACCGTGGTGTTGAAGAAGCCACTTGGGAACTAGAGGAAGAGATGAGAAGGAAATATCCTACTCTTTTCTCTTAATATGTTTTATCGATTTTGAGGACGAAATCCTTGTAAGGGGTGGATAATTTGTAACATCCCTGACCTGGGTTATGAATTAACCCTAGGTGTTTTGACTAAGATATGTAATTAAATCCTTGTGATTATCTTTTGGCATGTAATTAAGTTCCTAAGGAACATACATTTTCATTTCTGTCCTTTTTAAACAATGATTGTAGTATTGTTTGGTAATACATGGACCTATGTGCAAATTACCCAATTAGAGGGGTTAACTTGCAAATTACACAAGTTAAGATGTTCCTCTAATAAAGAGACATCATATGAAGGAATATGATGAGGTATGATGGATTTCCCAAGTTGGGCACCAAGGTGCAGCTTGTGGAGCAATCCTTGTGCTTAAACCCTAATTTTGGTGTAAAGTGCAATTTACCCAAAATGTGGGGTGCAACTTGTGCTATACACTTTCTAGAATATCTTTTATGACTCTTGACATCATTTAGAGAGGAAAGGATGAGAGGGGCTCTTCTATTAAATAATTGGATAAGAAGGATGATCTTTGTAGTGAAAACACCTAGTATGAGTAAGAAGACCCTTCATATATATATATATATATATATATATATATATATATATATATATATATATATATATATATACCTTAGTGTGCATATTGGTTTTCTTTACCCTTAGATCTTGAGTTTTTATGGGCTTTAATAAAGTTTTGATAACTTGAATGTGCCTTAGAAATAAGGAGGGACTTGGATGAGAATTACATGCTTTAGAGGTCCTTATGGTGAAAATCAGCCTAAACTATATAAGCACCTTTCTTTCCAAACCAAGCAAACGTTTCTCTTCACTTCCTCACTTCTCATCTTTCTCAACTGACCAAGGAAAAGCTCTGGAGCTCAGGGAAACGACCAACCTGTTCTAAGGTAAGAAAGCACCATCTTCTAGCTTGAATTCATGGGGGAAATCCTAGTATAAGGTTGGTTTCATGGTTAATTTACTTAGCTTTCTCTTCCTAGCCGATCCTTCCCAACCTTTCTTGAAGAAACAACCTTGGATGACCTGTGGAGCTCACAAGCCACCATTAAAGTTTCGAAGCTTGGAAACTTGGAAGCTCTAGGAACCACGTTTGAGGCGGGTTTTATAACTCTAACTCTTAGCTTTGTTATGCATATCTTTGTTCTTGTTTTTATGATTAGTTCTTCTTCTACCTCCCTTCTTTCTTGCTCTTTTGCAAGCAGAACGGTGGAGGAACCGACCTGAACATAGGTTGAGGATGATGGGCGTGGATTCCTAGGTCACTTTATGAAACGACCTTGGACCCTTTTGGTCCAAACGGGTGCAACTCGTTTAAGGTCAAACGGGTTCAACCCGTTTGATCTCAAACAATCCTGCAAGATCGTTTGGATCAAAACGACCCCAAGACCGTTTCATAGGGTTGACCAAGGTATGACCATTTGAGGGTCTGTTCATAATGTATTGAATTTCTTTCCTACAAAGAATTATAATCTAATTCCTAACCAATTGAGAGTTGAAGGCACTTCAACACCCTAACCCTAATCGGGTTGAAATTGCTGATTTTAATTATAGATCTTGTTGAGTTTTGGGTTGGAGGATCCAAACGGGTTCAAATCCATTTGGGGTTCACCCAAACGGTCTCACACTCGTTTAGTGACATCCCAAGACCGTTTGGAGGTCTAGGGTTAAGGAAAATTGATCAATTGTAGGTCCAGTTTCAATAGGATGAAGAATTAATAAAAGTGCTGATTGTAGACCTAATTAGGGTTCAATCCTAATCAAATCAACTTAGATTTTGGTCAAACTTTGGGAAAACGGTCTCAAGACCGTTTGGAGGTCATCCAAACGATCTCAAGACCGTTTGGGCCAAGTTTGGGCCCAATTGGAGTTCAATTGATGGGTTCAATCACAATTTGTTTCACATTGTTGAGAATCGATGATTAGCCGATTGGAAACCCTAATTGAGTTAGACTTAACCCTAATTGGCTTTCAATTAAGGGTCAAATTGGAGTCCAATTGATTGAGGCTCATCCTAATTGACTCAATCCGTAAGTGGTTAACATGGCTTTGGCCAATTAAAGGCTTCAACATAGGAAACCCTATTCAAACATAACCTATGTGTCACCTTTTATGTTCATGCGGTTTGGACCCAAGTAAGTTCACACTCGTTTCACCTCAAATGGGTTCAACTCGTTTCACCTCAAATGGGTTCAACTCCTTTCACCTAAAATGGGTTCAACTCGTTTCACCTCAAATGGGTTCAACTCGTTTCACCTCAAATGGGTTCAACTCGTTTCACCTCAAATGGGTTCAACTCGTTTCAACTGAAATGGGTCACACTCGTTTCAACTGAAATATGTCACACTCATTTCAACTGAAATGGATCACACTCATTTCAACTGATATGGATCACACTCGTTTCAACTGAAATGGGTCACACTCATTTCAACTGAAATGGGTCACACTCGTTTCAACTGAAATGGGTCACACTCGTTTCAACTGATATGGATCACACTCGTTTCAACCTAAATGGGTTCAATTAAAGGATACCTTGTTTTATGTAAACTCTAATAACATGATAGTGGTGATTTGGTTTATGTAGATCAAAGGGGACTTAACCTAACCTAATCTAATCTAAGTGGTGTAGTCATCATCTACTAGTGAGAGGAGAGAGAAAGTACCATTTATGATGGAAACTCAAGTAAAATACCTTCAATACACATGAATGTGCATGATTAGGGTATGATCCACTATGAGAGATCATGGAAACCCTAATTATGGTAATTGGTGAATCTTTATCTTATCTGAGGGCTTTAATGATGATGTTTCTCATGCATGGTGATGTAATGAGATTAATTCACCATGAGGTGAATAGTAAACCCTAATTCTAGGGTGATGACATATATTGTGAATAGTAAACCCTAATTGATGAAAATCAGGGAATCTAACCCTTGTAAGAATATAAGGGTACAACTCTTGATATGAACTGCTTACTATTATTAGTTGAATTACCCATGCAGGTTTCTATACATGATGGTGATCATATCCAGGTAAGGATTATGATTTCATATTCATTGGAAGCATGTTATTAGCTTTATGAATAATGACATATGTTGATGCCTAGTAAGTGGCATCTTATGAGAATGATAGGCTGTAAGAGCCATGAATATCATCAAGGTCATGCTTATCAAATGACTTGTGATTGGACGATTGAGAAATGATAATTGATGTGAGTTAGACTTGATACATTTAGTATTCTACTTTCATAGCTGCTATGCTAATGATTAATGTTTGAAAACATGTATGATGCTAAAAGAATACTGAAATGTACCTAATAACCAAGTTTAACCATACCATGTAGAGCCCTGATCATATATCCATCATTGTCAGAATTTAAATGATGGTGAAACAGGTTTTCCTAATGGAACTCCTGGATCACATACTTTAGAGTATGTGGGGGAATATGGATGTGTATATCCTTACATCCTAGTGTAGGAGTTGATGTTGATGTATCTTAATCCATCAACCCTTCACTATATGTTTATACCGGGATGATGTAACACTATTCTTCCAAGGGAATCTTTTATACCGCATCGATGAGAGATAAACATGAAATCTTTCGATGGCGAAGACAGTGCAGAATGCCACTGTGACTCTAATAGTGAAGTACCAGAATACCCTGGTAAGCTATATTAGCAAGGACACTAGATGTCTTGCATGTTTATCCTCATTTTGACTGAGGTAGTTGAAGGTCATGAGAATCTGGCTCTTTCGATGACCTAGTATGATACCGATGCGACTTACTAGTGATCGGTTGGAGCATGAGCGGTATACCTCATCTCTGCAGGGCATAATGATGTTTGTAAAACATAATCAACCGCGTAGCATAACTGCTTAGGTTGAACTACGAGGAACATTGATTGATATTACATTGCTTGCTTTTAATATCCTGTTCAAGCATTAGTATACATGTTCTTCATATTCTTTAATTAAAGATGAGTATTTGTTATCAAGCCTGCTGTGAGTAACCTAAATTACTTGCTCATGATATTCCTTTGATTGCTTTTAACAAAGTTTCTGGCGGAGAGTTATAACTCTCACTGGGACAATTATTTAAAATTGTCTCACCCCGTAGATTTCTACCTTTAGGTGGACGTCGAGGTCGAAGGCACCGATCTGCAGGTGGTCAGCAGCAACAGCAGCAAATTCAGGAGCAGTAGTGACTTCAGGTGGAAACACTGTGCTGTCTAGTCTTGTAGTCAGAATAGTCTTATGTCGTCTCTGTACACTCAGGTCCTAGGAGTTTGTTGATCTGAGAATTTTGAAATCCTGAGATTTTGTATCATGACGTATATATAATCACTCAAGAAGTGATTTATCAGAGATGTAAACAGTTCATCTTACTTTTATAAAAGGAGTTTTAGGTTTTTAAGATCTCGTTTTCGAAAAGTTTTAATTTCTCGTGATTTTCGTATTCTGCTGTTAATCGAATCGCTTCCGCTATGTTTATCCTGTGTTTTGGAGATCAGAGCCCAAAAAACATATCACTATGTTTCCAGAGCCTTTCTCAAGCAAAAAAATGTTGTTAATCCTATCATAGATTCATCTACCTTTGTCTACCCAAACACCACTAATCTATCTGATAGAGGACATGGTCATGTTGGGAGAGGCAAGGACTCACTTTTATGGGTAGAGGATGACCTGAGCGCATTTTTTGTGGAAAAAAGGATCATTAGAAGGAGATGTTTCATGGATTCTCATATGAGCTCCTTCTACCAACATCACCTCCACTAAAGAATATACTGAGAAAATTGTTGGTATGTATGCCCATAGATCCAATCATACGATGATTGTAATGGGGGCATCATATACCTAATTTGATAATAATAAAGATAACTCAGTCTATTATGTTTGTCTTAATCATGATATGATGACACATACATAGTATATGTTTAAAGAATGATGTTACTCTATGAAATATGTCTTTAGGTTGATGACCTGAACAATGAGATCATATGTATGATAAGAGCATACATTCTTGTTATGCCCCAAGTCAAATATTGTTGTGGAAGAAAAATAGAAAATAGTAATACATAATACTAGCGTGTGTGTTGATTGATGATAGAATTTGATCAATCATGATATGTGATATCAAACCAAACACAAAGGTACTTGTTAGAGAATAGTGTACCGAACAGACTATAACACCCCCATTTTCATACCACATGAGCGGAAACAATTTTTTTTTAATTTTTATCTGGGGAGTGTCACAAGCATGATATACATCAAATGAAGACTTATTTAGACAACAAGAACCTAGATTTTGAATTTAATATTTAGAATAATCATTGTGAGTAGTCATATATTAGATCCACATACCTTAGTCTCAAACCCAATTTTAGTTATTCAGTAATTAAGATACATAATCAGATTTATATGCAAAAATCAGATTTAGATTTGATTTAGAATTTAAGATCAAGATTAAAATTTAGATTATGAATTCAATTTAGTTGAATAAGATTTCAATTCTTATTAGGATAATTTCAAGGCACCAAATAAGTTAGACAAATCTTCTGAGATATTTAGATTATATTCAAATTCATATTTATATTCAAAACTCAATTATCAATATTTAGTTTCAGTATAAGATAAGTTTAGGTTTAGAATTCAGTAAAGTCCAGTTATCGATATTTTGTTTCAGTTTGTATTTTGAATTAAGTAAGTTTAGACTTAAGATAATTAAGTTAGAACCTTCACATAAGACATTATATGATAAATCCTCATTTCGTTAGTCCTGAGACGATTCAAAGGCATCTATTGCCAATTCAGAGGAGTGTTTACTCCAATTCAGAGGTACTTTGGTACCAAGCAGGGCGTAGCTATGCCAATTTAGAGACACCTCAGTGTCTTTCAGAGTCATGTAGTACCAATTTAGGGTACTTCGGTACCAATTCAGGGTGTAGATACGCCAATTTAGGAGGACTTATCGTATAATGGTGGCCACAAATCAGATATAAGATGTAAATAAAAGACACATTGATTTAGTATAAATTTTATAGATTTCATATATCAATTTGGTTTTTAGTTATATAACATTCATGTTTATCTTATTAGAAATTCAATGCCACCTACTCTAACCTAGGTTTCCCTTTTGTGCATGGCTGGGGACGAGATGTCCGTAGTTACAAAACTCTAGGAGATAGTCATGTCAAGAGGATGGAACTACCACTTTAGGAAGTTTGCTTGGTGGGGCGCCATCTACACGGTCCCAGATATGACATGAGATTTGCATAAGGTAGTGTCATGGTATTAAGTTTCTTTTGTAATAAAGTTTCTTTTCTAAGAATTTATGAGAATGCATTTTTACACTAGTCTATAATGGTTCTTTCTATTATTATTGTTATGTATATCATTCTTGTCAAACTCCCCATATAAAAAAAGTTGCTTCTGCTCATGTGCTATGAAAATAGAGGTGTTCCAATATGGTATCAGAGTAATAATGTAGATTGCCATAAGACAAATTCTCATATTCTTATTCAAGATTGCCTACCAGAAACCAAGTGAGAATGATAGCTTTAGGAATGCAATTAGTAATCCTAGTAATCAAAGAAGTAGATGAAAGATAGTAGAATTTGGGTTAGAATTTTAGTCAGATGATAAAGTTAAGATATGTATTAGAGTTAGTGTCTAGCTGCTTTTGACTTTTATGTTGACTTTAGATTTTTGTATATCCTACCCTCTCTTTTCCCCACATGTTTGTGGTATGGGACACAAGCTTATGGTATTTTGCAGAGGGAATGTTATATGCATAAATCTAAACTTATTATGCTTGTCACACTCTTTCTGGTGCATATGGTATGGGGCATGCGTACTGTCAGGTGAGATGTGCATGATACGACATGGCATTTTCAGATGTATGACCGATCGACATGCATCGGGAGGTGACAAAAAAAGAGTTGACACAAAAAGTTTGAGGTAGATGGTCACCTGAACCTAATTGCATATCTAATAGAACCCTATAATACATACTACATGTAAATATTGTGAAATAGATGAGTAACTTTTCCTTAAAGTGGATATTAATTGGGGGGGAGGAGATGATGTGTTTTGCTACTATACTTGAGGTGAATTGGAGAGCTATGAATGTCTTTAGAACCTTCATTCCAAGGAGGGATTTCAGTCACAAGTCTATACACGATAGTTGTTGAAGAAAATACTTGAGGATAATAGACTTGATGTTGTGAACAAACTTAAGCTTATGATATGATGATTGTCACAGGTGAATAAGAGTCCTTAAGGTTATACATGAGGATTCTTTAAGCATATGGTGATACAAGATATGTGATAGTATGGATCAATGATCTAGGATGACTATAATGTTGGGTTTTAGATGAATTTCTCACAAGAAAAGAGCCTAGAGAGGTTTCATGATGAATATTTGATTCAATTTTAGTGGGGATAAGGACAATTTCATGAGAGGAGTAGTGACTCGTAGTACCTTGGGTTGGCCCAACCTAGAGAACCGTGATAGGATGAAGAAAGTCATTTAGATTAATATTAACATAAGTAAGACTTTCATGTATTCATGGTTATGTCCCTACATGTTCCTAAGATCTCAAGTAGAGATATGTTATCAAGATTCCTTAGATGATTAAGATCTAAGAATTTAGTATGTGATAATATTATAAGTGTAGAATGCATTAGCTATGATTAAGTTTGCAAGAAAGATTTTATAAAATTCATGTTATATGATTTAAGATTTAAGATCATGGTAAGACCATAAAGTATAGATGTATTAAGATTCATGTAAGGTCAGATTTAATAAGGTGACATTAGATTATGGAATTAGACCCAAGTCTTAGTACAGGTCATGAGACCCATGTACCAAAGTACAAGTCTCTAGAGACGTATGAGTAAAAAGAAAGAATTAAAAGTAAAAAAAGAGTACTTTTTTATACTTGGATATTCCTATAGATGTTTCTTTTCTAAGAATTTATGAGAATTCATTTTTACACTAGTCTATAATGGTTCTTTCTATTTGACATGAAAATTGTTGAATACAGTATGTGTTGCAGCTTCCACCTCGATTATGCACCTAGGCCTTACTCCCTTCTCCATCACTTTTCTAGTATTTAGCTTTGTTAATGGGTAAAGTGTCTCTAAAGAATCACCATAGGAAGTGAGTAAGCTTGAATGACTACCTCTTCCCCTAAGATTCTTCTAGTAGTTTTCCTCCATCTCTGGTGCCTCCATCTCACCCAAGTTGATCATGTGGATAACACCCCTCAGGGGTCTGGTTCCCATGGAAGCAAATAAGCTTCCAATTTTGTAATGAGAGGGATGAAGAGCACTCTGTGATGTATTTGGGTAGTAGCCTTCCTATTAATTCTTTGTCCCAGCTTCCAGTCATGTGATTACTCAGTTCACTGACCAAGCCTGGGTTGTCATCATGGTGTTCAATGTATCTCTATAAACTCCCACCCATGCTTGTGATCCACTTCTCCTCATATAATGTGGTCTTTGCTCCCATTACCAACCCTCCAATTTTATCCATCCTTAAGGGCCTGGACTTGTCAACTAATACTCCTACAAGTGTATCTTGGGATATGTGCCATCAGTGCATCTAGAATATTGTTCTTGTTGTAGTACTTAGTCATACATTTTTAAGTATGAAGTGACGACTTCCACCACTATTTGTTTGACATATCACTTAGTTAAATTTTGATATCAAATATACGACTTATGTGTCTAATGGCTTGAGAAATAAACTCAACTGAATAATATATGCTAAGCATCTGAAAGTAGCTAAAATCTAAAATATGATGTTCTCATAAAATGACTTCATTTGAACAATGTCTAACTAATAAAAGCATTATTGGATATCATATGAACATTAATTATTAAATGTATGAAAGTAACTCAATCTCTTAGATACTTAGAATATAGGTAGGATGAATCATAATAATAATTCAATGTCATGGCCCACTTACCTTTTGCACTAAAAGTATCTTTAAGGTAGTCATGATCCCAAGTTCCATAACTTAATAACTTGGACATCGTTGTAGTTCTATGAATCCATGTATATTTTCCCTTTTTCATATTTAAATATCAAACTCCATCATCCTTAACCCCTTAACCCAAATTAGGGTTCTTGTTTAGGATAAACATAATTATGATCTAAAACTACCTTAAAATATTGGCGTTGAACTTATATCCAAAAATCACATTGTATAATCACTATTGACATCATACTTAAATAAGTCATAATTATCACATAATGTACGAATATGTGAACACCATGATCCATGACCAGTGGAAAACTTCAAAATATAAATATATGTCTCTAGTTACTATGATTCAGTCAAAATCTAAGAAATATGCTCAAAAACTCTATTTCATAGTAGTTAAGCATATAAGTAAGGTGATATTCCATCAATACCCCATAAAACATATCATACAATATCATTCTAGGTCTAAAAACCAAATAGTAATATAATAATGTATTAAACTCTTTCAAATCTTCTAGAATAGTAAGAACACTATATATAAGAGTGTGGGTAAAAATCCCATATCCTTTTATGGTCAAACAATGGGTGAAATACGCAGAATGCCCTTATTAGGGTCTGCATCAAAATTGAAGTAAAATATCAAACACGACAAATCAAGCTTTGGAATCATACTAAGACTATAAAAATAAGATTAATGTAAACTATTTATAAACTTCTAAAGTCAATTGCTATTTTAATGTGCAATGTATCAAAATCATATAGTTTTTAGTACATAAAGTATGTACATGTGTAAACGTCAAGATCACTTATTGAGGTTATTTTTTAAAGATAGTGCATTTGAATAGCTTTCTATTGATACCTTATACACCCACAAAGGATAACACGATCTCAGGTTATGAATTTTCAAACATATTACCTTATCATCAATTCTTGGTCTTTGAAAGATGATCCAACTACTGAGGGAGGTCAGCAAACCCCCTTCAAACTAGGCGGATCCAAACAGGACCCATGCCTTCTTCACCCTATGGAAAGGGGGCACTTTCCCCTATTTGTACTGTAAGAATAGGGCACCGCGCCCAATGCTTCTGACAGTGAAGGAGCTCATGTCTGTAGTTGGAGATGAACCTGAAAAAGGTTTCCCTAGCCGCCGATCCTCCTCCCCTTCATCTCCATTGATGCTATGCTATGTGGACGGCTGCCAACAAATGTCCCATATGAACCCTAGAACCACCACCACCAAACTCCTCTTCCATGTCTCCTCTCTCTCACTCCCTCTCGATTCACATCAAAACCCTAGTATAGGATGTGGCCGACCCTTTTTTGCAAGGATCAAAGGTCTATATATCAACAAATGCTAGATCTGGGAGAGGAAGACCCCATCTTCTTATACCCCTATTCAGGCTCTGTTCTACCCAAGCGCTGCTCTAGGTCCGCGTTGGGCTAGAGTCTCGCCCTCTTTTTTTTTTGATAAAATCCCAAATTAAAGAAATATTTTTACGGCCCAAATTCAAACTCCATTTCATCTCAAATTTTAGGGTAAACATTGTATTATCATTATCTCTTCATGATATCAACTCCAAATTAATAAGACAAATACTCTAAAAATATATTTTGAGTAAATTGTTGGGAAATTACAAATTTAATTACCTAGAATACTAGATAATCCAAAATCATCTGAAATTTCTCTTTCCATCTTATATTCTAATTATTCATCTACTAAAAATATTATCAGTATTTATCATGAGAAAGAAATTCTAAATCCCCAAATTTTAACTTCAAGGACCCATGTGTGAATCTTAACTAGCCTAATTTGGCTTGAGTTGGTTTCTGGGGCACATAACTCATACCATGGTTTTCCAAATGGTTCATAAGCTTAATCATTTTCTTGATTGCAAAAATTAACATTCAAACTGACATAATTCCTCAATTTAAGGTTCTTTATAATACATTTGACCAAGATTACATTTCTTTACAATATTAAGATCATACCTAGGTCTAGGGCTCAAACCATTAACTAGAGTCATCACTTTTCCTTCAATATTGTACTTTGGTTGTCACCTCATACCATCAAAATAAATATCAAGTTTCCAAACTTTGGAGATATTACTAAAATAGTCACAATTGCACAAAAGATGCCCTCTAAATTCCTTTTTCCTTTAATTCCAAATATCATGAAAATTGGATGGAACCTTCTGGAAATCATAAATCTACCATATATTGAATTCATCAATAACTTAATCATGTACTTAATAGGTTCCAAAAATTAGGGTGTGCATAGACCCACCTTGAGAGTGATACATGGAGACCAAGGAATGGTAGTCAGAATCATCTTGCATAGTGATAGTTGTGATTGTGGTTCTTAGATCTGAAGTCAATACACTCATCACATGTCACTTGATGTATTTTGACATCATCCAACGTGACCTTGAATAAGGGTTGTCACAAAGGTGATGCTCATGTATGTTGTGACACATGGGAATTGAGTATGAGTGATGCAGATGGGATTTGTCCCTCCTATAGGAGATTGATATCCATGTAACTTGATAAGCGAGACTAAGATGCATATTTCCATACAGCTTGTGACTTAATATGTGATATGTGAGCTCACATGCATCTCATACAGTCTTCTCTAGTTCAAGGAACATGTATTGAACATTGAAGAGGATGAAAATTCTATGCATCAAGTTCAGTCTGGATATTAGTGATAAAGGAACTATACGATCACAGTAACACTGATTACAGATTATAGGTTGAAGTTGTTTACCAACTTTCCAATTACTTGGGCAGTGATGATGTGTTTCTAGATACCGCTCATTGGTTGTGATGTCATAAATGGGTTATGGACTATTCACTGCCAATGTAATTTGGTACTAGGAAAGAACCACAAGCTCTTAGCTCTCCCACCAAGTTCCAAGGGAGAGTGATCTTCAAGCTCAAGGTCGGCCACCAAGGAGAGAAAGCAAAGATCACCTAAAAAAGTTCTCTTGCATGGGAAGAGAGGAGTATATAAACATGGCTGATGAGAGAGAGAGCAAGGGAAAGGTGTCACCACCTTAAAACCCTAGAAGACACCTCTGGGTCACACACATAGGATGCATCTGGAATAGGAGTTTATTTACGAATGATGTTTAACTTGACTACTTAATTTTTGGGTATTTAATTTAGATAACGATGGTTGAGAATTGACTGACAAGACTATGAATCAGCCGATTCAAGTGTTGAACTGATTGATTCAAGTGTTAGGTCAATTTGAAAAAAATTTGATGAATTCGAAATCTAAAACGATTGGTTCAGAAGTGAACCGACTAGTTTCGACATTTAAATGACTGGTTGAGTTAATGAACTGCCCAGTTCAATGATCAATATGATTGGATCAAGGATTGATGTTGACATCATGTTTTGCATAAATTGGATATAAAATCCAATACAGTTGTGAATAGGAAACATAGTGAACTGATGGATTCAAAGGTTGAACTGGTCGACTCACGTGTGAACCAATCGATTCAATAATGAACCAACTGGTTCATGGTTTTTAGGTTCCAAAAAATCAGGAAATTATGTTTCTTTGACTCTCGATTGATATGGAAATCCTAACCCTGACCCTCCTATAAATAGATAGCCTTAGCAAGTCTTAAGCGTAAAAGGGACAAATAGTAAGGGAGAGACAACATGGGATAGTGAATCAATCCTAGCAGGTTGATGTTTGAAGGGACAGCTCCTTCCCGTTAGCTCTAGCAACACAATGAGAGCTCTAAGTGGTTTATGTGGACTATGTAGAGGAGTGGAGGCTATTGTTTCCCACTAAGAGGACATCATAAACTGCCATCCATGGTGTTACACCAGGAGGGTGTTGTTGATGACTACTCGAGTGTTGCTTGAAGAAGCATGTTACTGCAAGTATAAGTTGTTGAACTTGCTCCAGGACCAGATATATCTCTTGCAACCCTTCTTCTTGATTCATAGTTTTTGATGCAATCTAATGTTTAAAGGGAATATGGCAGTAAAAAAATTATTTCCGCAATCGTATATGATGCCATATTTCCCTACTGTGGTATTAGAGACACATCAATTTGCTATGTTTTAGGATTTCATCAATATGATCAAATTTTTGTCTTTTGTCATTTATTTATTACATTATATGTGAATATTTAAATGATTAATGTGTGTATCTGATTAAATACCACATATGACCCTTATATATATGCAATTTATATGTGTCACCTTAAAAATTATTTTGACGGTGGATGTTACCATGATTATGGCCAATAGTCCTAGATCTTTGTGCTTTGTTGGATGGTTGTTATACCTATTTTATGTCTCAATTTGCATACCAAGCCTCTCTTTCCTTTTCTATATGTAAAAGTATAAATTCTTTCATTCATATGCTACCGTCAAATGAAACTCAAGTTTTCCCTATTACAATGTAATATGTTAAATAGGATTAGGATACTTTTAATTTCTGCTATGGCAAAGAAGATGTTTTGTGCCAGAAGAATCGATTGTTTCAAAAGACAAACTGATCGGTTGGACAACCAAGGAGGCTAGATGAAAGGAGTAGTAGACTGATCGGGTGGTGGCCCAACTGATTGATAGGAGGATCCCAAACATCACATGGATTGGAGACCAAACAACGATATGAGAGTCCAACCGACGGACTAGGAAGCCAAATGATCGGTTCAAGAGTTGAATGATTTGTCCCTGATTGGTTTTAACATAGATCTTCATCAACAATAGGTTTCTAAATATGATGTGGACTTTAAGTGGTAGTAATTCCTTGTGGCTCCAAGGAATTACAATAGTATGTCCATAACCATCGCTCATTTTTATAATTGTATGTTTTATTTGTGTATATAGTATGCATATGATACATATACGTATGCGGTGATCAGATATTTATATATATTTATATAAATATAAAACCCCTCAATCAAATATTAAGTCTTAGATGCTTTTCATAAGAAACACACATGAAAATCTTGATTGAATATGTTTGGGCATGCAAAGTGTTGTGTGTTGTTCATCTTGCGGAAGTGTGATGGTAGACATGTGGGTCTGCCAAGAAGGGTGCATTACTATCATGTTGGCTTTTGGTTTAGACTTAACTAGATAATCTTAATGAGAATAAGTGCCTAGAAGCATGCAGATGACTATACAAAGGAGTTACACATACCATCTATCCACGAATGTATGAGATACAATTAGAAAAAAAAATTGCCTACCTTAAAATTTGCATTATAGACACTAGCGTTGGTCAAGCAATAACTCATTGTTTTTAGGTCTTGGAACACTATAAGATTGTATGTCGAAATCTTCCAAATTGTTAGTGTAACATCCCAATTTCTAAGAGCAATTTAAAACATAGAATGTAGTTTTATTAAATAAAAATAGTGGAGGGCCTTAATGCAAAAAGACCATAAAATTAAATTAAATTTCTTAGAAGACAATGAAGTTAGGAAATTAAAATGATATTCAGATGCATTTCCTCCTTCCTCTATTTATTATATGTTGCAATTAAGTGGATTTGATAAACATTAGTTTCCCTTTCTTTTTCACTCCTATTCTTGAAATCATTTAAAAAGAAATAAAGTAAAATATAAAAGGGATAGAATTCAAAAATAGGGAATATATTAACTTGGGCAAGAAGTTTCATATCCTTTTAATTGCTTGTTACAAAGAAGGGGGGAATGCAAATGAACTCTTTCTCTCTCATCAAAGAAAGTTTCTCAAAATAGTATAAAATATACAAGACACAACCATTGATTGAGTAATGGTTGATTATCTCAAATCAAACACAAGAATTCACAAAGGAAAAGTAGTTTCCACTTATTTCATCCTTTAATGCATTAAATTAAAGTTAAAATACCTAAACGGAAACTATGAAAAAATATGTGCAAAATGTAAATCTAATTATTTAAGAATAATTTAGACCCCCTAATTAGCCTATGGTCATATTTTGATAGCACTTTGACCATGTTTGACCCTTCAAATTGATTTTACAATTTTCCATATTGTCTTGTAAATAATTTAATTAAAATGCATTAAATGCATCAAATTTCCCTAAAGTTGTGAGAACTACTCTTTGTCATGTGCTACCCAGATCTCATGCACTCATCTAATGATCCTTATTGAACTTCAGCTTGATCTGACAGTTACCAACCCATCACCTAGCTCCTGACTTTTTGTAGGTCTAAACATAGATATAGTGACTCCTCTTCCTAACTCTTTCTCCCTCATCTGTGCATGCATTTATGCGATTCTTTCTCCTATGCCTTTGACTATCTATCTCGATCAAAACAAGCCTGAACTCCCATCCTCTCATGGAGTATATAAGAAACTCCCATTAGGGCTTCAACCTCCCTGTCCACCACTTTCTTGTGCTACCACCATACCTTTTTCCCTCCTTACCTCAGGGTTTCAAGAAGATGCACCTAGGTCCCGACTCATCCTCCTCAACCCCTTTTTGACGCCATCACTCTGAGACTCTGTGTTCTACTCAATTTCCTTCTCTAGTGAACACCACCATGATGCAACCACATCCTCCTCCCTGAGCTCAAATGTCGACACTGTAAGCATCGATGGACCATAAGTTTGCTTTTCTTATCACTTTTTTGCTTTGCCTTGGCCCCAGTTTATGTTCCCTATAGAATGAATTTTTTTGTTCATCAGTGTTCCATCGCCTAGCAATTCTAGCACTCCTCCTGCTACGAAAAATCCTCCCATCAACTCACCCTACCTTCTCAAAGTGTTTTACTACTATTGGTTGATGTTCTTTGGCCCAGTTGTTATGGTTTTTCACTTCCGACCTTCATCTTTGTCTTCTAGATTTTTTGGTGACCTGCTGGGCCATGAAGGTCCTCTAGAGTTTCTTTGTTCTGACTTGTCTTATCCAGGTTGTAGGGGACACTCTGGTGGACTTTGTTTCTCATGAGTGATCCATTTTCTCACTTTTTGATCATCGAGGGATGCCTACAGGTAGTGAGCTCCTCACCATGGAGTGAAGAAGAAGAATTGAACATACAATTTCTCATTTTTGGCCATGTTGGCTCGATAGAGTGATTTTTATTGCAAGGGTATTCTCAGGTTTCTAGCGCTTGTTTTAGTCTACCAGCTGCACACATCACTTGGCCACACGACCAGATGTGATAGGGCCACGCCAGTTTGGATCCTAGACCAGTTGTATGCTTTGTAGGTAATATATTCGTACACGTGGCTTTTATCATTTTTCTGATTGGTCCAAGTTTACAAAAATTGTAGTAATTCGTAGGATGCTTAGAACAATATTAAAAAATATGTTTTGGAAAGCTTTCGATATTCTCTATCTACTTGTGTTGTTTTTAAACCCTATTTTCCACATGAAATTTCCTCAATAGTTTCATGAACGAAATTAGGGATATGAACTTATATATATGCTATGTTTCCAATTTAATTACATGTGAATAAAGAGTCAATCAAGTTAGGAGACTTGACATTAAGGTGGTTTGCTATAGGTAAGCGGGTCATGCATATTTAGCACAAGTAGTTTTGGTTGATTGAATGTTTATTTATGATTATGTGCATTACTTGAATTCATGAATTATGAATGTCTTTTCAAGAATACATCATGTATATTTATCACTGTTTGGTTGGTTATTTATTCATGGTATATGGTAGAACACTAATTAAGATTATGATTAAGATTTAATGGATCATGTTCAAGAAGGGGAAACCCTATTATGATTTAAGAGGGAGAAATCCCATCATGGCATTAAGAGGGAGCAATCCTGTTATAACCTCAATTTCCTAAGTATGTAATGAAAAGTGTAATTCTCTTTTAAAGAATAAATGAAATCTATTTATTTGATTCGTGATGGATTTCATGTGAAATGGGCTTGATTGATTGATAACGGGCTTTGTTGGCCATTGAGCCCAATTGAAAAGAAAAGAGAAATAAAAAGGAAAAGGATTTAATTAAATGAAAAGAGAATATGTGAAATAGAAATAGATAAGAGGATAAAGGCAAGTAGCTATTCCCCAATATGGGAATTCGTGCCTTTAGGATTTCTTCACGTCCAAGGGACCCAAAATAACAGGATAATGGCAAAAGGGAAAAGAAATACTAATTAATTTGGATTAATTGAAAGATAACTTGGGAGGGAAGGAAGCCTTCTCATCCTTTGGAATTTGTTTCCAAAATTTGGGAAATAGTTAGATAAAGACAAGATGGAGTTTCCCTTAAATTTTGAGATAAAAAGGAGCTATGGTTTAGGAGATATGAATTTCTCAAGTTATCTCCCAAATATGGAATTATTCTGAAAATGGGAAAAAGGATTTTCCTTTTGGATGATCGCGCGAGATAGGAACCATTGGATATTGATCTGATGCCTGGAGCTCATCTTCTAAGTCCCACAAGGACTGGGACTCTGTGAGTTACAGAGGGATTTTCCCTCTCAGATTTTCTCGCGATCCAGAGAGTGTGCAAGCCCGATGTTGGTTCCTTTGGACTCAGAAGAGGAAATCGAGGAAAACCAACCCTACTTTGTAGGGGATTGGCTGCCTATTGGGAGAATCCCCAATACGGCAGGGCTCTACCTCTGACTATATATATAAGGGAGGGTGTGTGAAGGCACCAACACATCCTTTTTCTACCCCAACCTCTATGGTAGAGCGCAAGGAATGATTTTGTGCCTCCAATTGTCCCTTTCACCCTGACCTGCACCCCCGTCCCCTTAGCAAGCCTCGTCAGAGTCCAGCGAGTAGAAGGGAGTCATGGTGCATTTGTGGTGATCAATTGGACCCATAGGCAAGTTAGGCATAGGGAGGCAAAGCTCCCTGACCGCATGGCGTGCTCACAGGTGGACGAGAGCAAGAAGTCAACTCTCAGGTTGACCGCAGGAGTCGTTGTGCTCGGGCACGAGGTAGGAGAAGACCTCATGGTCTTTTACCAAACTGCCCCTCCATGCCTTCAGTCTAGGTGAGGACAATCTTGTCCTTCACATTCTTCTGATCGCAAAATTAGGCACGTGCATCCTTGGTCGTTGGATCCTGAATGGACCAGCGGACCATGGATCAAATGATCCTCATTTTTCTGGAATTTGCTAATAAATCAATAAAAAGGATTTTCTTTGCTAAAATCATATATCTTGCTAGAAAACTCTGATGAGGAAAGTTGATACATGAAAATTGATCATAAAAATACGAGGGATATGCTAAAAATAGTTTGGGAACCTAAATCAGTATCTTTTTTGCAAAAGTATATAATTTTGATGGAAAAAGTATTTAATTGTGGTTAGAAACCCTAATTGATGATAAAGGATAAATTTAATCTTTCCAATAAGTTAATTCGAGCATTAATAACTTGTTTAATGATAAAGATGGATTTTAACCTATTTTTAAGATGAAATTGCAAGGTTTAGGGCTTTAAACCTAATATGATGATTAATATGCTTAGAAACCCTAAATTAGAGGAAAAGAAAACGAAAAGTACTTATAATCTAAAATTAGGGTTTCATGTTGCTAAAAGATGATCTTAGAATCCATTGTGAAAGAAATATGAAATAATTAGGGTTTGTAAATGATTTTATAAAATTAGGGTTTAAAGTAATAAAAATGAAGTGGAACCCTAATTGTGATCAAACCCTAAAAAGGACTAATAACCCTAGGAAACAACTAGGATTAATAGATCATGATAAAATTATTAATGATAGAAAATTTGGATGCCTATTTTAGGATCAACTTGGGTGTGCTTGCTTGGTTTCGTGATTGGTTGAATTATTTCTACATTCAAGTCATCATGACAGGTATGTGGTTAATTATGATTAATCGCATTAGTTTTCCAAAGGTTTTCCGAATGATTAATCGCATTGAATGCAACCTATCAGTTGGATGTTCATTCTTGCAAATTATAAATTCACTATGATTATCACACTTGTAATATAAATGTGTATTCTCGCACTTACATGACACCCTAATGGATGATGCAGAAAGGTCAAGCCCAGGAGGGAAGACCAATGGGCACTATGAGAGGTGACCCCAGAAACCAAGCTCGAGAATGAGAAGGTGGTCTTTGTTGCATGACTAATGGGCACCATGAGAGGTGACCCCAGGAACCAAGCTCGGGATTGAGAAGGTGGACTTAAGTCAAACCCTAGAGAGGGTATTCCAGGGTTAGGGAAAAAGTAGTGGAGATTGACACATTGAAAACGTAAATTGACTTGTTAATTACCTTGGTTGTGACAATTAGTTTGTTAGCCATAATTGTGAACTTTTGGTTGTCCCCACATATCGACATGTTTCGATATGCTGACTGACGTTTTGTTTGTCAGAGTTTTAGGTGCAACCTTAAAATGAAAAAATAGTAAAGTGACACATTGCGAAAATAAGAAATAAAGTGCAAGGAGGATTAGATAGAATAGATCCAAGCTGTGGATAGAAGTAGATTTCTAAAGTTTTTAAAAGGTATGCAAAACTTTATTTTATACCAGATTTCAGTTTAGTTGGTAGAATTTCATAATTATTATTGATTAATTGCCAAACCTTTGATCTGGTTTATTGGGATAATGGATCTGACCTCTTAGTCTCTCTTAATTGGGGGTTACCAGGAGGCAGGGTCGTTACAATTGGTATCAGAGCATAGGTTCCTCATTTAATCTTTAATAATTATTAAATTTTACAAATTCTATAGAACTGAGGGAGTTATTAGAGGATTTTCTGAAAGACAGAGGTGTCTAGAAAAGGATCACATCTGGGGGCTGCAAATATTTTCCTCCGCACTGCTAGTTACAATACAAGGACTCCCGGATTGTGTGACTACCTAGCCAATGTCCTAGGATTTGACTCGAAATAAGATACCTTTAGGACTCTCTCATCTTGTTCATCCCTTCTCAGCTCAAATTTTGTTAAGGATTTTAAGTATTAGGGTTTTCTCTCTCTTCATCACCCTCTTGAGGTATGGGTAAGGTCGATAAGGTTTAAGGAATCCTCCACCAAATTAATAAAAGATACGTAATTAAAATGTCATCGGCATAAGTATAAATAGTTAAGTATAGACTAAAGGTTTGTTTGTGTGCTTATGTAGATGGATCGTATAAATATTGTGGCTATCCCGGTTGCCACCAATGGTGGTGGGCCTCCCCATAAAGAGAATGGGTCTTCTGAGAAGAGGAAGCAGAACCATGGGGGTAAAACCTCAAAGAAGAGAAAGAGACCTGAAGAAACTACACATGAGGTCCCCAACCCTAAACCAATACCCTTCAACAACCTTGAACAAGAGGAGGGATCGAGATATGAGGAACAACATGTGTACGAGGAGGTAGCCCAGATGGAGGAGGACCAGGTTGGTGGTCCAGAACCAGCTTTGGTAGTCCATACAACGAATGCGATGTGGATGCAGCAATAGAAACAGCTGACTGAGGATATCCATGCCTTAGCCCTCAGGGACATAGCTAGAGATGAGAATGGCGAGCCACTACCTATTCGTCCTCGACTGGGAGCCACCATCTTGGACTTCGTCAAGCTAAACATCGAGAAGTTCTGGGGAGAAGATAAGTCTGAAGTGGTCGACAAGGTAGAAGCTTGGCCGCTTGCAGTCGAGAATGGATTTTGTATGCTTGAAGTGCAGCCAAACAAGAAGTTTATGTTTGCTACTCACCTTTTGCAAGGTGCATCCAAGATATGGTGGGAGAACCATATCATGGGAAGAGACCTAAGAAAAGAACTGATGGCATGGACCGATTTCAAGACCATCTTCACCGCCAGATTCATCCTCGTATCAGCCAAGAAGGAGAAGGAAAGAGAGTTCACTAACATGACACAAGGAAGCTCATCAGTTGTGGAATTTGGTCGCAAGTTCCACATCCTGGAACATTTCAGTCACATGATGGATGAAGAAAGGAGGGTGGACCACTTCATAGAGCGTCTACACCCTGCCATCAAGCCCCATGTGATGGCTAGTAAGCCAAAGACCTTCTCTAAAGCCTATAACACCACTTTAGACATGGAAATGATGGTGATGCCTGCACAGAATCCCTCTAAAGGATACATGGGTTTCACTGAAGGAGCTCAACGGTAGAGGAATGAACACAAGAAGGACAAGGATGCAACCACAACAAAAGCAAGCATCCGCACAAAGGCAAGCCCCGTGGTCGCCTCCAGTAGTGTCGCACCTACAGACGGACACATCCTGGGAAGTGTCACTTTGAGAAGAAAGTGTGTTTCAGATGTCAACAAGAAGGACAATTCATCGCCAACTGCCCTCAACCTGACCCAAGAGGACCTTTGGGGTCACAGCCTGTGGCAGCACAACTAGTAGCTACATCACCTCCAGTAGGAGCACCAGTCGGAGCACCTCCAACTGGAGAGAGGAGACAAGCTAGAGTATTCACCATCGATAATGAAGAAGCTCAGGCAAATGCTAATAGGCTGATTGAGGGTAATAACCCCTAGAGTTTTCCTTTTAGTTTAGTAGATCATGTAATAGCTTTCCGATGTGGTATGAACTATGTAGGCTTGCTGGAAGTCATGGGACAAAATGTAAAAGCACTTTTTGATTCTGGTTCTACTAATACTTTTATTTTGAGAAATCTGGCAACTATGCTTGGTTTGGATATCAAGGATTTGGGTTATGTTTTGGATGTCAGAACCCCGAGTGGTCGTATTTATACCTCTCTTTTGAAAACCCATATTTTTCTAGTTAAGTATCTGAACCATGAGCTTCCCACTGACTTCATTCTTCTCGATATGAATGATTTTTATGTAATCATAGGTATGGATTGGCTTTCCACCTACAGAGCCCAAATTGACTGTAGAGAGAAGAAGATTCTTATTAGTAAAACTGGCTATCCACACTTCACCATTCGAGGGAGGAGGGATGCGACAACCAGCCTTTATGTGTCTGCTTTGATAGCTGAACGGATGCAATCCAAGGGTTGTCAAGCCTACCTAGCCATAGTTACCGTACCTGAGGTTTAGGGGCGATCCTTAGAAGAGATAGAGGTGGTTCGAGAGTATGTGGATGTGTTTCCAGATGATCTACCAGGGACTCCTTCTGATAGGGAGGTAGATTTATCCATCGAATTAGCTCCTAGGACAAACCCTATATCTAAGGCACCCTATAGAATGCCCCCTGTAGAGTTGCTTGAGTTAAAAACCCAGTTGCAGGAGTTGTTGGAAAAAGTCTTTATCCGGCCCAGTACATCACCTTGGGGAGCATCGGTCCTCTTTGTAAAAAAGAAGGATGGGTCACTTCATATGTGTATTGACTATCAGATGATCAACCAGACAACCATTAAGAACAAGTATCCTTTATCTAGAATAGATGACCTGTTTGACCAACTCAAATCAGCTCGAGTCTTTTCCAAGATAAATTTGAGGTCAGGATACCACCAGGTGAGAGTAAGGAGTGAGGATATACCTAAAATGGCTTTCTGGACCCGATATGGCCACTATGAGTTTGTGGTCATGCCTTTTGGATTATCCAATGCACCTAGTGTATTTATGAACCTCATGAACAGTGTGTTCCAGCCTTTCCTTGATTCTTTTGTGATAGTGTTCATAGATAACATTTTGGTGTACTCAGATGACCTAGCCCAACACCGTGACCACCTAGGTAGAGTCCTTGATATCTTGAGAAAGCATAAGTTTTTCAGAAAGTTCTCGAAATGTGAGTTTTGGTTAGACCAAGTCATGTTTCATGGACACATCATCTCAGGAGGAACAATCATCGTAGATTTGACCAAAATATCGACAGTTCGAGACTGGCCGGCACCAAAGAACCCCTCTAAGATTTGCAGCTTCTTGGTGTTGGTCAGATACTACCGTCGCTTCATCAAGGATTTCTCAAAGACTGCTTTGCCGCTGACCATGTTAACCCAGAAGGATGTGAAGTTCGTGTGGTCTGACATATGTGAAGCTTGCTTCCAGGTGTTGAAGGAGAAGCTAACCACCACCCCGGTGTTGACTCTACCTTCTCGCAATGAGGGTTTCATGATATTCATGGATGCTTCCAAGATGGGACTTGGATGTGTGTTGGAACAGAATCGGTACGTGGTTGCATATGCTTCTCGATAGCTCAAGCCCAATGAGGTGAATTATCTGACACATGACCTAGAACTAGCTGCTATTATCCATGCCCTGAAGATATGGTGGCATTACCTGTGCGGTGCCACCTTCAAGATCATCACTGACCATACGAGCTTAAAATACCTGCTGACACAGAGAGACATGAACCTACAACAGTGACGATGGATGGAGTATATGAAGGATTATGACTTCACCATCGCCTACCATCCGGGTAAGGCGAATGTCATGGTTGATGCTTCGAGTTGGAAACAGCTTAAGTGTGCAGTTGTTTTGTCCAGTCAATGGAAGATCCTGGAGGATCTGGTGGAGTGGACTCCACAACCATTAGAAGATCGAATTTGATTATAGCAGCACAGTTAACCAGTGAAGAGCTAGACAAGATGAAAGGTTTGTTGATGAAGCCATAGACTTGTCTCTCAGTGGGAATAGATGAAGGAATCAGGTTTGAGAATCACATATGGGTTCTGATAGATTCATTGATAAAGGAGTGTATCCTGTAAGAGGCTCATGGATCCAAATACACAGTACACACATGAACTACTAAGATGTTCAACGACCTACAGTGGTTTTTCTGGTGGCCAGGAATGAAGAGAGACATTGCGACATGGGTGGCCAGCTATCTTATGACCCAGATGGTGAAGGCTAAACACCAACAACCCGGCGGGTTTTACAGTCGATAGAGATTCCATAGTGGAAATGGGAATAGATCACCATGGATTTTTTGGTGGGTCTACCTCGGACCAAGAAAGGTCATGATGCGATATGGGTCATGGTAGATCGTCCTACCAAGTCAGCACACTTCCTTGCCTTAAAGATCACTGCTAAGGTGTCAGACCTAGCTGAGATGTATATTAGAGAGATAGTGTGTTTGCATGGCATACCTGGATCGATCATATCTGATAGAGACCCAAAGTTTACTTCCAAGTTGTGGAAGCAAGTTCAAGAGGAACTTGGTACCAGGTTGAAGTTTAGTATTGTTTATCACCCCTAGACGGATGGTCAGTCAGAAAGGATGATCCAGACATTAGAAGATCTGTTGAGAGCTTGTGTGCTCGATTGGGGTGGCTCATGGGAGCAATACTTACCTTTCACTGAGTTTTCCTATAACAACAACTACCAAGCCAGTATCGGGATGCCTCCGTATGAATCTTTGTATGGGAGACTGTATCAGTTACCACTTCACTGGGATGATGTGGGAGAGAGGACCTTGTTGAGGTTAGATGAGCTTCAAGTGTATGCTGATAAAGTTTCTTTGATCAAGCAAAGGCTGAAAAGAGCCCAGGATTGACAAAAGTTGTATGCTGATGAAAAGCAGACTGATGTGCATTTCACTGTAGGAGAGCATGTGTTTTTGAAAATCTGACCGCTCTGAGCTATAGCCAAGAATAGAGGGAAGTTTAGTCCCCGATATGTTGGTCTCTTTGAGGTGTTAGAATGGATTGGTGAAGTTGCATATCGTTTGGCGTTACCCCCTCAGTATAGCATGATGCATGATGTGTTTCACGTGTCCAACCTGAAGCGATATGTGCAAGATCTGAGCCATGTACTGAGCATTGAACCTATTGAGCTTCAAGGGAAGCTGAGTTATCCTGAGTCACCTTTGAGGATTATAGATACCAAGGTGAAAGAGCTCAAATGCAAGAATATTAGGATGGTAAAGGTTCTTTGGAGGCACCATGGAGAGGATGAGGCCACATGGGAGCTGAAGGCGGACATGGAGAATGCATACCCTAATTTTTTTGTTTGATTGTTTGAATTTTGAGGGCAAAATTCCTATAAGGAGGGGAGGATGTTATAAACTCAATTTCCTAAGTATGTAATGAAAAATGTAATTCTCTTTTAAAGAATAAATGAAATCTATTTCTTTTATTTGTGATGGATTTCTTGTGAAATGGCCTTGATTGATTGATAATGGGCTTTGTTGGCCGTTGAGCCCAATTGAAAAGAAAAGAGAAATAAAAAGGAAAATTATTTAATTAAATGAAAGGAGAATATGTGAAATAGAAATAGATAAGAGGATAAAGGCAGGTAGATATTGCCCAATATGGGAATTCGTGCCTTTAGGATTTCTTGAGGTCCAAGGGACCCAAAATAATAGGATAATGGCAAAAGGGAAAAGAAATACTAATTAATTTGGATTAATTCAAAGATAACTTGGGAGGGAAGGAAGCCTTCTTATCCTTTATAATTTGTTTCCTAAATTTGGGAAATAGTTAGATAAAGACAAGAGGGAGTTTCCCTTAAATTTTGAGATAAAAAGGAGCTATGATTTAGGAGATATGAATTTCTCAAGTTATCTCCCAAACATGGAATTATTCTAAAAATAGGAAAAAGGATTTTCCTTTTGGATGATCACGCGAGATAGGAACCGTTGGATCCAGATCTGATGCTTGGAGCTCATTGTCTAAGTCCCACAAGGACTGGTACTCTGCGAGTTACAGAGGGATTTTCCCTCTCAGATTTTCTCACGATCCAAAGAGTGTGCAAGCCCGATGTTGGTTCCTTTGGACTCAGAAGAGGAAATTGAGGAAAACCAACCCTACTTTGTAGGGGATTGGATGCATATTAGGAGAATCCCCAATACAACAGGGCTCTACCTCTGACCCTATATATAGGGGAGGGTGCATGAGGGCACCAGCACATCCTTTTGCTACCCCAACCTCTACGCCAGAGTCCAAGGAGTGATTTCGTGCCTCCAGTTGTCCCTTTCACCCTGACCTGCACCCTCGTCCCCTTGCTAAGCCTTGCCGGAGTCCGGTGAGTAGGAGGGAGTCGCGACATGTTCGTGGCAATCAATTGGACCCATAAGTGAGTTAGGTGGAGGGAGGTAGAGCTCCCTGACCCCTTGGCGTGCTCGCAGGTGGATGAGAGCAAGAAGTCAACTCCCAGGTTGACCGCAGGAGTCTCTATGCTCGGGCGCGAGGTAGGAGAAGACCTTGTGGTATTTTACCAAACTGCCCCTCCGTGCCTTCAGTCCAGATAAGGACAATCTTGTCCTTCACATTCTTATGATCGCAAAATTAGGTGTGCGCATCCTTGGTCATTGGATCATGAATGGACCAGCGGACCATGGATCAAACGATCCTCATTTTTCTGGAATTTGCTGATAGATCAATAAAAAGGATTTTCTTTGCTAAAATCATATCTCTTGCTAGAAAACTTAGATGAGGAAAGTTGATCATGAAAATTTATCCAAAAAATACGAGGGATACGTTAAAATAGTTTGGGAACCTAAATCAGTATCTTTTTGCAAAAGTATATAGTTTTGATGGAAAAGTATTTAATTGTGGTTAGAAACCCTAATTGATGATAAAGGATAAATTTAATCTTGCAAATAAGTTAATTAGAGCATTATTAATTTGTTTAATGATAAAGATGGATTTTAACCTATTTTGAAGATGAAATTGCAAGGTTTAGGGTTTTAAACCTAATATGATGATTAATATGCTTAAAACCCCTAAATAAGAGAAAAAGAAAAAGAAAAGTACTTATAATCCGAAATTAGGGTTTCATGTTGCTAAAAGATGATCTTAGAATCTTTTGTGAAAGAAAGATGAAATAATTAGGGTTTGTAAGTGATTTTATAAAATTAGGGTTTAAAGTAATAAAAATGAAGTGGAACCCTAATTGTGATCAAAACCCTAAAAAAGACTAATAACCCTAGGAAACAACTAGGATTAATAGATCATGATGACATGATTAATGATAGAAAAATTGGATGCCTATTTCAAGATCAACTTGGGTGTGCTTGCTTGGTTTCTTGATTGGTTGAATTATTTTTGCATTCAAGTCATCTTGACAGGTATGTGGTTAATTATGATTAATCGCATTAGTTTCTCAAAGGTTTTACGAATGATTAATCGCATTGAATGCAACCTATCAGTTTGATGTTCATTCTTGCAAATTATAAAGTCACTATGATTATCACACTTGTAATATAAATGTGTATTCTCGCACTTACATGCCACCCTGATGGATGATGCAAAGAGGTCAAGCCCAGGAGGGAAGACCAATGAGCACCATGAGAGGTGACCCCAGACACCAAGCTCGGGAATGAGAAGGTGGTCTATTTTGCATGACTAATGGGCACCATTAGAGGTGACCCCAGGCACCATGAGAGGTGACCCCAGGCACCAAGCTCGGGATTGAGAAGGTGGCCTTAAGTCAAACCCTAGAGAGGGTATTCCAGGGTCAGGGCAAAAGCGGTGGAGATTGACACATTGAAAATGTAAATTGACTTATTAATTACCTTGGTTGTGATAATTAGTTTGTTAGCCATATTTGTGAACTTTTGGTTGTCCCCACATACCGGCATGTTTCGATAAGCTGACCGACATTTTGTTTGTCGGTATTTTAGGTGCAACCTTGAAATGAACAAATAGTAAAGTGACACATTGCAAAAATAAGAAATAAAGTGCAAGGTGGATTAGATAGAATAGATCCAAGATGTGGATAGAAGTAGATTTCCAAAGTTTTTAAAAGGTATGCAAAACTTTATTTTATACCATATTTCAGTTTAGTTGGTAGAATTTCATAATTATTATTGATTAATTGCCAAACCTTTGATCCGGTTTATTGGGATAACGGCTCTGACCTCTTGGTCTCCCTTAATTGCAGGTTACCAGGAGGTGGGGTCGTTACAATTGGTATCAGAGAATTGGTTCCTCATTTAATCTTTAATAATTATTAAATTTTAAAAATTTTATAGAACCGAGGGAGTTATTAGAGGATTTTCCGGAAGACAGAGGTGTCTAGAAAAGGATCATGTCCGAGGGCTGGCAATATTTTCCTCCATACCGCTAGTCAGAATATGAGGACTCCCAGATTGTGTGACTGCCTAGCCAATGTCCTAGGATTTGACTCAAAGTAAGATACCTTTAGGACTCTCTCATCTTTTTCATCCCTTCTCAACTCAAATTCTATTAAAGATTTTAAGGATTAGGGTTTTCTCTCTCTTCTTCACCCTCTTGAGGTATGGGTAAGGTCGATAAGGTTTAAGGAATCCACCACCAAATTAATAAAAGATACGTAATTAAAATGTCATCAGCATAAGTATAAATACTTAAGTATAGAATAAAGGTATGTTTGTGTGCTTATGTAGATGGCTCGTACAAAGATTGTGGCTATCCCAGTTGCCACCAACAGTGGTGGGCCTCCCCGCAAAAAGAATGGGTCTTCTGAGAAGAGGAAGCGGAACCATGCTGGTAAAACCTCAAAGAAGAGAAAGAGACCTGAAGAAACTGCACATGAGGCCCCCAACCCTAAACCAATACCCTTCAGCAACCTTGAACAAGACGAGGGACCGGGATATGAGGAACAACATGTGTACGAGGAGGTAGCCCAAATGGAGGAGGACCGGGCTGGTGGTCCAGAACTGGCTATGGTAGTCCACACTACGGATGTGACGTGGATGGAGTAATAGAAATGGTTGACTGAGTCTATACATGCCTTATCCCTCAGGGACATAGCTAGAGATGAGAATGGTGAGCCACTACCTGTTCATCCTTGACTGGGAGCCACCATCTTAGACTTCATCAAGCTAAACATCAAGAAGTTCTGGGGAGAAGATAAGTCTGAAGTGGTCGACAAGGCGAAAGCTTGGCTACTTGTAGACGAGAATGGATTATGTATGCTTGAAGTGCAGCCAAATAAGAAGGTTATGTTTGCTACTCACCTTTTGGAAGGTGCATCCAAGATATGGTGGGAGAACCATATCACGGGAAGAGACCTAAGCAAAAAACTGATGGCGTGGATCAATTTCAAGACCATCTTCACTGCCAGATTCATCCCCATCTCAGCCAAGAAGGAGAAGGAAAGAGAGTTCACTAACATGACACAAGGAATCTCATCAGTTGTAGACTTTGGTCACAAGTTCTGCATCCTGGAACATTTCAGTCACATGATGGATGAAGAAAGGAGGGTGGACCACTTCATAGAGCATCTTCACCCTGCCATCAAGCCCCATGTGATGGCTAGCAAGAGAAAGACCTTCTCTGAAGCCTACAACACTACCTTGGACATAGAAAGGACGGTGATGCCTGCATAGAATCCCTCCAAATGATACCTGGGTTTCACTGAAGGAGCTCAAGGGAAGAGGAATGAACACAAGAAGGGACAAGGATGCAATGACTACAAAAGCAAGCATGGGCACAATGGCAAGCCCCACGGTCGCCTCCAGAAGTGACGCACCTACAGACGGACACATCCTGGGAAGTGTCACTTTGAGAAGAAAGTGTGTTTTAGATGTCAACAAGAAGGACACATCATCGCCAACTGCCCTCAGCCTGACCCAAGAGGACCTTTGGGGTCACAGCCTATGGCAGCACCACCAGTAGCTGCAGCACCTCCAGTAGGAGCACCAGCCAGAGCACCTCTAGCTGGAGAGAGGAGACAAGCTAGAGTATTCACCATCAACAAGGAAGAATCTTAGGTGAATGCTAATAGGCTGATTGAGGGTAATAACCCCTAGAGTTTTCCTTTTAGTTTAGTAGATCATGCAATAGCTTTCTGATGTGGTATGAACTATGTAGGCTTTCTAGAAGTCATGGGATAGAATGTAAAAGCACTTTTTAATTCTGGTTCTACTAATACTTTTATTTTGAGAAATCTGGCAACTTTGCTTGGTTTGGATATCAAGGATTTGGGTTACGTTTTGGATGTCACAACCCCGAGTGGTCGTATTTATACCTCTCTTTTGAAAACCCCTATTTTTCCAGTTAAGTATCTGAACCATGAGCTTCCCACTGACTTCATTCTTCTCGATATGAATGATTTTGATGTAATCATCAATATGGATTGGCTTTCCACCTACAGAGCCCAAATTGACTGTAGAAAGAAGAAGATTCTTATTAGGAAAATTGGCTATCCACACTTCACCATTCGAGGGAGGAGGGATGTGACAACCAGCCTTTATGTGTCCACTTTGAAAGTTGAATGGATTCTATCCAAGGGTTGTCAAGCCTACCTAGCCATAGTTACCATACCTGAGGTTAAGGGGCGATCCTTAGAAGAGATAGAGGTGGTTCGAGAGTATGCAGATGTGTTTCCAGATGATCTACCAGGGATTCCCCCAGAGAGTGAGGTAGATTTCTCCATCGAATTAGCTCTTGGGAGTAACCCTATATCTAAGGCACCCTATAGAATGGCCCATGCAGAGTTGCTTGAGTTAAAAACCCAGTTGCAGGAGTTGTTGGAAAAAGGCTTTATCTGACCCAGTACATCACCTTGGGGAGCACCAGTCCTCTTTGTGAAAACGAAGGATGGGTCACTTCGGATGTGTATTGACTATCAGATGATCAACCAAAAAACCATTAAGAACAAGTATCATTTGCCTAGAATAGATGACCTATTTGACCAACTCAAATCATCTCGAGTCTTTTCCAAGATAGATTTGAGGTCAAGATACCACCAGGTGAGAGTAAGGAGTGAGGATATACCTAAAACGGCTTTCCAGACCCAATATGGCCACTATGAGTTTGTGGTCATGCCGTTTGGATTATCCAATGCACCTAGTGTCTTTATGAACCTCATGAATAGTGTGTTCCAGCCTTTTCTTGATTCTTTTGTGATAGTGTTCATAGATGACATTTTGGTGTACTTGGATGACCTAGCCCAACACTGTGACCACCTGGGTAGAGTCCTTGATATCCTGAGAAAGCATAAGTGTTTTGAAAAGTTCTCGAAATGTGAATTTTGGTTAGACCAAGTCATGTTTCTTGGGCACATCATCTCAAGAGGAACAATTATCGTAGATCCGGCCAAAGTATCGACAGTTCGAGACTGGCCGATACCAAAGAACCCCTCCGAGATTCGTAGCTTCTTGGGGTTGGCCGGTTACTACCGTCGCTTCATCAAGGATTTCTCAAAGACTGCTTTGCCTCTGACCATGTTAACCCAGAAGGATGTGAAGTTCGTGTGGTCTGACATATGTGAAGCTCGCTTCCAGGAGTTGTAGGAGAAGCTGACCACTGCCCCGGTGTTGACTCTACCTTCTGGCAATGAGGGTTTCATGATATTCATCGATGTTTCCATGATGGGACTTGGATGTGTGTTGGAACATAATCGACATGTGGTTGCATATGCTTCACGAAAGCTCAAGCCCAATGAGGTGAATTATCCGACACATGACCTAGAGCTAGCGCTATTATCCATGCCCTAAATATATGGCGGCATTACCTGTATGGTGCCACCTTCGAGATCTTCACTGACCATAGGAGCTTAAAGTACCTACTGACACAGAGAGACCTAAACCTACTACAGCGACGATGGATGGAGTATATGAAGTATTACAACTTCACCATCGCCTACCATCCGGGTAAGGCGAATGTCGTGGCTGATGCTTTGAGTTGGAAACAGCTTAAGTGTATAGTTGTTTTGTCCAGTCAGTGGAAGAGCCTGGAGGAGCTGGTGGAGTGGACTCCACAATTGTTAGAAGATTGAATTCGATTGGCTAGTATCTAGATCCAATCTGAATTGTTGAATGAGATTATAGCAGCACAGTTAACCATTGAAGAGCTAGACAAGATGAAAGGTTTGATGATGAAGCCACAGACTCGTCTCTCAGTGGAAATAGATGGAGGAATTAGGTTTGAGAATCGCATATGGGTTCTAATGGATTCATTGATAAAGGAGTGTATCCTGCAAGAGGCTCATGGATCCAAATACGCAGTACACATAAGAACTACTAAGATGTTCAAGAACCTGCAGCAGTTTTTTTGGTGGCCAGGAATGAAGAGAGACATTACGGCATGGGTGGTCAGCTGTCTTACGTGCCATTTGGTGAAGGTTGAACACCAATGACCCGATGGGCTTTTACAGTCGATAGAGATTCTAGAGTGGAAATGTGAACAGATCACCATGGATTTTGTGGTGGGTCTACCTCGGACCAAGAAAGGTCATGATGCGATATGGGTCGTGGTAGATCTTCTTACCAAGTCAGCACACTTCCTTGCCTTAAAGACCACTTCTAAGGTGTCAGACCTAGCTGAGTTGTATATCAGAGAGATAGTGTGTTTTCATGGCATACCTGGATTGAGCATCTCTGATAGAGACCCAAAGTTTACTTCCATGTTGTGGAAGCAAGTTCAAGAGAAACTTGGTACCAGGTTGAAGTTTAGTACCGCTTATCACCCCCAGATGGATGGTCTGTCAGAAAGGACGATCCAGACATTAGAAGATCTATTGAGAGATTGTGTGCTCGATTGGGGTGGCTCATGGGAGCAGTACTTACCTTTAGCTGAGTTTTCCTACAACAATAGCTACCAAGCCAGTATCGGGATGCCTCCATATGAAGCTTTGTACGGGAGACCGTGTCGGTCACCACTTCACTGGGATGATGTGGGAGAGAGGACCCTATTGAGATCAGATGAGCTCCAAGTGTATGCTGATAAAGTTTCTTTGATCAAACAAAGGCTGAAGAGAGCCCAGGATCGACAAAATTCATATGCTGATGCAAAGCAGATTGATGTGCATTTCACTATAGGAGAGCATGTGTTTTTGAAAATCCAACCGCTCCGAGCTATAGCCAAGAACATAGGGAAGTTGAGTCCCCGATATGTGGGTTCGTTTGAGGTGTTAGAATGGATTGGTGAAGTTGCATATCATTTGGCATTACACCCTCAGTATAGCATGATGCATGATGTGTTTCACGTGTCCAACCTGAAGTGATATGTGCAAGATTCGAGCCATGTTTTGAGCATTGAACCTATTGAGCTTCAAGGGAAGCTGACTTATCTTGAGTCACCTTTGCGGATTCTGGATACCAAGGTGAAAGAGATTAGATGCAAGAATATAAAGATGGTAAATGTTCTTTGGAGGCACCATGGAGAGGATGAGGCCACATGGGAGATGAAGGCAGACATGGAGAAAGCATACCCTGATTTTTTTGTTTGATTGTTTGAATTTTGAGGGCAAAATTCCTATAAGGAGGGGAGGATGTTATAACCTCAATTTCCTAAGTATGTAATGAAAAGTGTAATTCTCTTCTAAGAATAAATGAAATCTATTTCTTTGATTTGTGATGGATTTCATGTGAAATGGACTTGATTGATTGATAATGGGCTTTGTTGGCCATTGAGCCCAATTGAAAAGAAAAGAGAAATAAAAAAAAGGATTTAATTAAATGAAAGGAGAATATGTGAAATAGAAATAGATAAGAGGATAAATGCAAGTAGATATTCCCCAATATGGGAGTTCTTTCCTTTAGGATTTCTTGAGGTCCAAGGGACCCAAAATAATAGGATAATGGCAAAAGGAAAAAGCAATACTAATTAATTTGGATTAATTGAAAGATAACTTGGGAGGGAAGGAAGCCTTCTCATCCTTTGGAATTTATTTCTTAAATTTGGGAAATAGTTAGATAAAGACAAGATGGAGTTTCCCTTGATTTTGAGATAAAAAGGAGCTATGGTTTAGGAGATATGAATTTCTCAAGTTATCTCCCAAATATGGAATTATTTTGAAAATAGGAAAAAGGATTTACCTTTTGGATGATCGTGCGAGATAGGAACTGTTGGATCTTGATCTGATGCCAGGAGCTCATCGTCTAAGTCCCACAAGGACTGGGACTCTATGAGTTACAGAGGGATTTTCCCTCTCAGATTTTGTCATGATCCAGAGAGCGTGCAAGCCCGATGTTGGTTCCTTCGGACTTAGAAGAGGAAACCGAAGAAAACCAACCATACTTTGTAGGGGATTGGCCGCCTTTTGGGAGAATCCTCAATCCGACAGGGCTCTACCTCTGACCCTATATGTAGGGGAGGGTGCATGAGGGTGCCAGCACATCCTTTTGCTACCCCAACCTCTACGGAAGAGTGCAAGGAGTGATTTTGTGCCTCCAATTGTCCCTTTCACCCTGACTTGCACCCCCGTCCCCTTGGCAAGCCTCGCTGGAGTTCAGCGAGTAGGAGGGAGTCACGGTGCATTCGTGGCGATCAATTGGACCCATAGGCGAGTTAGGAGGAGGGAGGTGGAGCTCCTGACCCCTTGGCATGCTCACAGGTGGACAAGAGCAAGAAGTCAACTCCCAGATTGACCGCAGGAGTCGTTGTACTCAGGCGTGAGGTAGGAGAAGACCCCGTGGTCTTTTACCAAACTACCCCTTTGTGCCTTTAGTCCAGGTAAGGACAATCTTGTCCTTCGTGTTCTTCTGGTCACAAGATTAGGCACACGCATCCTTGGTTGTTGGATCCTGAATGGACCAGCGGACCATGGATCAAACTATCCTCATTTTTCTAGAATTTGCTGATAAATCAATAAAAAGGATTTTCTTTGCTAAAATCATATCTCTTGCTAGAAAAAACGGATGAGGAAAGTTGATCATGAAAATTGATCAGAAAAATACGAGGGATACGTTAAAAATAGTTTGGGAACCTAAATCAATATATTTTTGCAAAAGTATATAATTTTGATGGAAAAAGTATTTAATTGTGGTTAGAAACCTTAATTGATGATAAAGGATTAATTTAATCTTGCAAATAAGTTAATTCGAGCATTATTAACTTGTTTAATGATAAGGATGGATTTTAACCTATTTTGAAGATGAAATTGTAAGGTTTAGGGTTTTAAACCTAATATGATGATTAATATGCTTAGAAACCCTAAATAAGAGAAAAAGAAAAAGAAAAGTACTTATAATCTGAAATTAGGGTTTCATGTTGCTAAAAGATGATGTTAGAATCTTTTGTGAAAGAAAGATGAAATAATTAGGGTTTGTATGTGATTTTATAAAATTAGGGTTTAAAGTAATAAAAATGAAGTGGAACCCTAATCAAAACCCTAAAAAGTACTAATAACCTTAGGAAACAACTAGGATTAATAGATCATGATGACATGATTAATGATAGAAAAATCGGATGCCTATTTCAGGATCAACTTGGGTGTGCTTGCTTAGTTTATTGATTGGTTGAATTATTTCTGCATTCAAGTCATCTTGACAGGTATGTGGTTAATTATGATTAATCGCATTAGTTTCCCGAAGGTTTTCTGAATGATTAATCACATTGAATGCAACCTATCAGTTGGATGTTCATTCTTTCAAATTATAAAGTCACTATGATTATCACACTCGTAATATAAATGTGTATTCTTGCCCTTACATGCCACCCTGATGGATGATGCAAAAAGGTCAAGCTTAGGAGGGACGGCCAATGGGCACCATGAGAGGTGACCCCAGACACCAAGCTCGGGAATGAGAAGGTGGTCTATGTTGCATGACTAATGGGCACCATTAGAGGTGACCCCAGGCACCAAGCTCAGGATTGAGAAGGTGGCCTTAAGTCAAACCCTAGAGAGGGTATTCCAGGGTTAGGGCAAAAGCGGTGGAGATTGACACATTGAAAATGTAAATTGACTTGTTAATTACCTTGGTTGTGATAATTAGTTTGTTAGCCATATTTGTGAACTTTTGGTTGTCCCCACATACTGGCATGTTTCGATATGTTGACTGAAATTTTGTTTGTCGGCGTTTTAGGTGCAACCTTGAAATGAACAAATAGTAAAGTGACACATTGTGAATATAAGAAATAAAGTGCAAGGAGGATTAGATAGAATAGATCCAAGCTGTGGATAGAAGTAGATTTCCAAAGTTTTTAAAAGGTATGTAAAACTTCATTTTATACCAAATTTTAGTTTAGTTGGTAGAATTTCATAATTATTATTGATTAATTGCCAAACCTTTGATCTGGTTTATTGGGATAACGGCTCTGACCTCTTGGTCTCCCTTAATTAGGGGTTACCAGGAGGCGGGGTCGTTACAAATCCCATCATGTTCAAGATTATGACTAAGAAAAGTTAATGTTTAATTTAAGACCTAAGTTAATGATGAAGATTAAGGAATTGGCTAAGTTTTTATATGTGCCTCATTTATGAACCTGAAAGGGTTGCTATGGGCTTTCCTAGCATTATGGGTTTTGTTAGCAATCATGTAATTACCCCGCTGAACCTGAGGTTTTTGGTGCATACAAGTATTTTTGTTAGAACATTCATACATAACTAATGGAATGCTTCTGGTGTTCCCATTACTTGATAAAATGATCTTGTGAGTGTCAGTATAAATTATATTTCCCTCATGTACCCTTTGAGCAAAGATAGGTTGTAAATGTATAGCGGTATCTGAAAACATATCTTGAGAGCATCCTAAAGCGCTCATGGTATCATTATGAATATACAAGCCAAAACTATGAAACCCTAGAAAGATACATACCCAATTGATATGGGCTCCAATGGGGATTTAAGAGAGGTGGAATATATCTACTTTTCCAATTCATCACATTTAAAGTTATCCTCAAGTTATGTAAAATTATTTCATTTCAAGTTATTATTTTTCTGTCTTATAATGTACCAAATACCACTTACTGATATGTTATTTGTTTTGCATGGTTGGGGATGTGATGTCCGCAGGACGTGGAACAAGTGGAGGATATTAAGGACAATTAAGGATTAGTAGAACTCTAAGCTTCTCCTGGTGGGGTGCCATTTACCAATTCGATCCAAAGTTCCAAAATATTTCCCATTATGTTTAGTTATGATACCAAGTAGCCTAGATCTTATAGATGCATGTGATGTAGTTTACTTTATGCCAAGAACAATGTATGAATCAAAATTTCCAATAAATACAAGTGTTTCATTTATCTTATTGTTATGTTTATCATGTTTTGTGATGTTCCTCCATGCCAAGTGACCCATGTTATGGACAACATAGGGTTTTCTTCTGATGTCATGTACGTGCTTGGAGGGACGTTACAAGTAGGGAGGGATTTTAATTTTTTAAAAAAATAGTGGAAGTGATAATTAATGAAAGGCTTAATTAATATTTTCAATATTATCAAATCAAATCAAAAATGATTTAACAAAGTTGCAAAATTTCTTTTGTAGAATCTAATGGAAAACACAAACAAGTTTTCTTTGAGATACATACTTGAGAAGGACAAACTAAAGGGGAACAACTTCCACTAATTGTTTCCATATGTTGAGAATCATTCTCACTCAAGAGAACAATCTCTATCTCCTTGAGACACCAGAGCCAGATGAACCCTGTCCCACCATGCCTAAGGTTGTCAGTGATGTTTACAAGAAGAACTCTGAAGATGATGTGGATGTAAAGTGCATGATGTTGAGCTCAATTAACTATGAGTTGCAAAGACATCATGAGAACTTGGATGTTGTTGAAATGGTAACACATCGGAAGAACATGTACCAAGATCGGGCAAGACAAGAGATATGTGATGTCTCAAAGGTCTTATTCTAGTGCAATATGGTTGAAGGAGATCCAATAGGATCTCATGTGCTCAAGTTGATTGGGTATGTGGAGAATCTTGCTAGACTGGGCTTTCCCTTAGGCTAAGAGTTGGCCACAAGTGTGATTATGCAGTCACTTCCAGAGTCATACAACCAATTTGTCATGAACTATAACATGCATGATTTTGACAAGTCATTGTCAAAATCACCTGGCATGTTGAGGATAGTTGAATCATAGATGAAGAAGGACAAACCCAAATCTATGATGATGATTAGCAAAGGGAAGTCCAATGAAAAAGGCAAATATAAGAAGAGTTCTAAATCTAGCCAAAAACCAAAGTCTTCTACACTGAAAGCTAAGGGAGGAGCGAATAAGGAAGGAAAATGTCACCACTATCACCAGTCTGGACATTGAAAAAGGAATTGCCCTCTTTTTATAGAGGATCTCAGGAAGAAGAAGGAGATAAAGATCTCCACTTCAGGGCCTGAGAAGAAGTAAGCTAGAATTGTGCAGAGCAAGAGTTGTTGCGACGACATTTGGAATCTATCATTCATGGGCATGCAATAGAATCAGTGAATTGCAATTGTGTATTTATCATTGATGTAAACATAATGTATATGTTATGGACAAGAATATTATGAATATACCTATTTCCTACCGATTTACTCTCTAGGTCTAGACCTAGACTTTCTTCTTTTGTTTTGCCAACCCACGTGCACCTTACCCTTGCGGCACCTCTCAGAAACCTTAGGAGATCCATTGATGTTTATATTAAGATTTTACATGTCCCACAATATACACTTAATCATTATAGAGACAAATATGTATAACACATATATTGAATGACTCAAGCAATGAATACATATTGCATTGTCATCTAGAGCACATAACTGAGAAATGCATTTCTAGAATCCATAATGATGGTTGTCTAGACTGTTTTGGTTATTGAACCAATAGAGACATCCAAGTCTTGTTTATTGGGCTATATCACAAAAGGACCTTTCACTAGATATAGTGGGAGAGTGAGTATTCTATTAGGGCTAGTACATACTGATGTACATGGATCTTTTAGAATAAATGCTAAAGATAGTTATCAGTACCTCATGATATTTATTGATGTTATAAGTAGATATGGAAGTTTGTATTTTATGAAATACAAGTATGAATCTCTTGAAGTGTTCAAGGATCATGAATTAAGTATGTAACTAGCTTGGTAAAAGTATTAAGACACTTCGATATGATTGATGTTGAAATATTTTAAACTAAGAAGTTTGAGGACCTTCTAGAGACCGTGATAATGGATCACAATGAATTTCATCTGGAGCATAATCATTTATCATAAAGAAGGTATCACACCCTGTTAGTCATGGTGTGATCATCAATAAATCTAGCTAATCTTCCAATTTCCTTTTGGCACATGCTTTACAATAAAACAATGTATCGTCTAACATGGTTCAAAAGACACCATATGAGATATGGCATGAGAGGTGTCCCGATATGTCTCTAGAAAGATTAGGATTGAAATTTTATGTAAGAAAATAGTTTCTTGAAAAAATTTGTCCACAAATCACATAAATTTTGTTTTTAAAACTACTTTTATGTTCCAATCCAACCCTAAAAAAGACTAATAACCCTAGGAAACAACTAGGATTAATAGATCATGATGGCATGATTAATTATAGAAAAATTGGATGCCTATTTCAAGATCAACTTGGGTGTGCTTGCTTGGTTTCTTGATTGGTTGAATTATTTCTGCATTCAAGTCATCTTGACAGGTATGTGGTTAATTATGATTAATCGCATTAGTTTCTCGAAGGTTTTCTGAATGATTAATTGCATTGAATGCAACCTATCAGTTGGATGTTCATTCTTTCAAATTATAAAGCCACTATGATTATCACACTCGTAATATAAATGTGTATTCTTGCCCTTACATGCCACCCTGATGGATGATGCAAAAAGGTCAAGCTCAGGAGGGACGGCCAATGGGCACCATGAGAGGTGACCCCAGACACCAAGCTCGGGAATGAGAAGGTGGTCTATGTTGCATGACTAATGGGCACCATTAGAGGTGACCCCAGGCACCATGAGAGGTGACCCCAGGCACCAAGCTCAGGATTGAGAAGGTGGCCTTAAGTCAAACCCTAGAGAGGGTATTCCAGGGTTAGGGCAAAAGCGGTGGAGATTGACACATTGAAAATGTAAATTGACTTGTTAATTACCTTGGTTGTGATAATTAGTTTGTTAGCCATATTTGTGAACTTTTGGTTGTCCCCACATACTGGCATGTTTCGATATGCTGACTGACATTTTGTTTGTCGGCGTTTTAGGTGCAACCTTGAAATGAACAAATAGTAAAGTGACACATTGTGAATATAAGAAATAAAGTGCAAGGAGGATTAGATAGAATAGATCCAAGCTGTGGATAGAAGTAGATTTCCAAAGTTTTTAAAAGGTATGTAAAACTTCATTTTATACCAAATTTTAGTTTAGTTGGTAGAATTTCATAATTATAATTGATTAATTGCCAAACCTTTGATCTGGTTTATTGGGATAACGGCTCTGACCTCTTGGTCTCCCTTAATTAGGGGTTACCAGGAGGCGGGGTCGTTACAAATCCCATCATGTTCAAGATTATGACTAAGAAAAGTTAATGTTTAATTTAAGACCTAAGTTAATGATGAAGATTAAGGAATTGTCTAAGTTTTTATATGTGCCCCATTTATGAACCTGAAAGGGTTGCTATGGGCTTTCCTAGCATTATGGGTTTTGCTAGCAATCATGTATTTACCCCGTTGAACCTGAGGTTTTTGGTGCATACAAGTATTTTTGTTAGAACATTCATACATAACTAATGGAATGCTTCTGGTGTTCCCATTACTTGATAAAATGATCTTGTGAGTGTCAGTATAAATTATATTTCCCTCATGTACCCTTTGAGCAAAGATAGGTTGTAAATGTATAGCGGTATCTGAAAACATATCTTGAGAGCATCCTAAAGCGCTCATGGTATCATTATGAATATACAAGCCAAAACTATGAAACCCTAGAAAGATACATACCCAATTGATATGGGCTCCAGTGGGGATTTAAGAGAGGTGGAATATATCTACTTTTCCAATTCATCACATTTAAAGTTATCCTCAAGTTATGTAAAATTATTTCATTTCAAGTTATTATTTTTCTGTCTTATAATGTACCAAATACCACTTACTTATATTTTATTTGTTTTGAATGGCTGGGGATGTGATGTCCGCAGGACGTGGAGCAAGTGGAGGATAGTAAGGACAATTAAGGATTAGTAGAACTCTAAGATTCTCCTGGTGGGGTGCCATTTACCAATTCGATCCAAAGTTCCAAAATATTTCCCATTATGTTTAGTTATGATACCAAGTAGTCTAGATCTTATAGATGCATGTGATGTAGTTTACTTTTTGCCAAGAACAATGTATGAATCAAAATTTCCAATAAATACAAGTGTTTCATTTATCTTATTGTTATGTTTATCATGTTTTGTGATGTTCCTCCATGCCAAGTGACCCATGTTATGGACAACATAGGGTTTGCTTCTGATGTCATGTACGTGCTTGGAGGGACGTTACAAGTAGGGAGGGATTTTAATTTAAAAAAATAGTGGAAGTGATAATTAATGAAAGGCTTAATTAATATTTTCAATATTATCAAATCAAATCAAAAATGTTTTAACAAAGTTGCAAAATTTCTTTTTTAGAATCTAATGGAAAACACAAACAAGTTTTCTTTGAGATACATACTTGAGAAGGACAAACTAAAGGGGAACAACTTCCACTAATTGTTTCCAGATGTTGAGAATCATTCTCATTCAAGAGAACAATCTCTATCTCCTTGAGACACCAGAGCCAGATGAACCCTGTCCCACCATGCCTAAGGTTGTCAGTGATGTTTACAAGAAGCACTCTGAAGATGATGTGGATTTAAAGTGCATGATGTTGAGCTCAATTAACTATGAGTTGCAAAGACATCATGAGAACTTGGATGTTGTTGAGATGGTAACACATCGGAAGAACATGTACCAAGATCGGGCAAGACAAGAGATATGTGATGTCTCAAATGTCTTATTCTAGTGCAATATGGTTGAAGGAGATCCAATAGGACCTCATGTGCTCAAGTTGATTGGGTATGTGGAGAATCTTGCTAGACTGGGCTTTCCCTTAGGCTAAGAGTTGGCCACAAGTGTGATTATGCAGTCACTTCCAGAGTCATACAACCAATTTGTCATGAACTATAACATGCATGATTTTGACAAGTCATTGTCAGAATCACCTGGCATGTTGAGGATAGTTGAATCATAGATGAAGAAGGACAAACCCAAATCTATGATGATGATTAGCAAAGGGAAGTCCAATGAAAAAGGCAAATATAAGAAGAGTTCTAAATCTAGCCAAAAACCAAAGTCTTCTACATTGAAAGCTAAGGGAGGAGCGAATAAGGAAGGAAAATGTCACCACTATCACCAGTCTGGACATTGAAAAAGGAATTGCCCTCTTTTTATAGAGGATCTCAGGAAGAAGAAGGAGATAAATATCTCCACTTCAGAGCCTGAGAAGAAGTAAGCTAGAATTGTGCAGAGCAAGAGTTGTTTCCATGACATTTGGAATCTATCATTCATGGGCATGTAATAGAATCAGTGAATTGCAATTGTGTATTTATCATTGATGTAAACATAATGTATCTGTTATGGACAAGAATATTATGAATATACCTATTTCCTACCGATTTACTCTCTAGGTCTAGACCTAGACTTTCATCTTTTGTTTTGCCAACCCACATGCACCTTACCCTTGCGGCACCTCTCAGAAACCTCAGGAGATCTGTTGATGTTTATATTAAGATTTTACATGTCCCACAATATACACTTAATCCTTATAGAGACAAATATGTATAACACATATATTGAATGACTCAAGCAATGAATACATATAGCATTGTCATCTAGAGCACATAACTGAGAAATGCATTTCTAGAATCCATAATGATGGTTGTCTAGACTGTTTTGGTTATTGAACCAATAGAGACATCCAAGTCTTGTTTATTGGGCTATATCACAAAAGGACCTTTCACTAGATATAGTGGGAGAGTGAGTATTCTATTAGGGCTAGTACATACTGATGTACATGGATCTTTTAGAATAAATGCTAAAGATAGTTATCAGTACCTCATGATATTTATTGATGTTATAAGTAGATATGGAAGTTTGTATTTTATGAAATACAAGTATGAATCTCTTGAAGTGTTCAAGGATCATGAATGAAGTATGTAACTAGCTTGGTAAAAGTATTAAGACACTTCGATATGATTGATGTTGAAATATTTCAAACTAAGAAGTTTGAGGACCTTCTAGAGACCGTGATAATGGATCGAGAAGTTCATATAGAAGCTAGGTATCTTGGTGTTATGAACACATAAAAGAATATTGTATGGATCGAGAAGTTCATATAGATGAACTTGTGGGAGGTTCCAACCATTGATGACACAGTAGAAATACTATGACAATAATAAAGCTATTGAATAGGAAAGGAATCTCATATAGCGTACTATGGCAATTCCATCTCACGCAAGAAGTCATACAGTGACAAGATGTGAAAACTTGCAAAATATCGACTAGAAGCAAACATTGTAACCCTGTATAAAATCTCTTGCACAACAAAAACATGATGGACATGTTAAGATCACCTAGAATAAGATTTGTGGGTGATTGGCTCTAAGTACAAGTGGGAGTCTACTGGTATGTATGCCTAGAGAGCCAATCATACAATGATTGTAATAGGGCGTCAGATACCTCATTTGATAATAATAAAGGAAATTTTGTCTATTATGTTTGTATCAATCATGAGATGATGACACAGACATAGTAGATGTCAAAATAATGATGTTACTCAATGACATATGTCTTCAGGGTGAGGACATGAACAATGAAATCATATGTATGATAAGAGTAGATACATTCTTGTTGTCCCTAGTCGGATATTACTGTGGAAGCAAAATAGACAATAGTAATAAAAAAGACTAGAGTGTGTGTTGGTTGATGACAAAATCTCATCAGTCATGATATGTGATATCAAACCAAACACATAGGTACTTGTTAGAGAATAGTGTATCAAAACATAACCACCTTGAGAGTGATACTTGGAGACCATGGAATGGTAGTTAGAATCATCTCTCATAGTAAAAGTGGTGATTGTGGTTAGACATGAAGTCACTACACTCACCACATGTTGTTTGATGTATTTTGACATCATCCAACCTGACCTTGAATAAGGGTTGCCATAAAGGTGATGCTTGGGTACATTTTGACACATGGGGATTGAGTATGAGTGATGTAGATGGAATTTGTCCCTCCTATAGGATATTTATATTCATGCCACTTGATAAGAAAGATTGAGGAACGTATGGCCATACTCATGTGATTGAATATGTGATATGTGAGCTGACATGCATCTCATATAGTCTTTATTACGTCAAAGATGATGATGATTTCATGCCTTATATTTAATCTGGATATTAGTGACAAAGGAACTATATGATCACAGTAACACTGATCATGAATTGTAGGTTGAAGTTGCTCTTGAACTTTCTGATTACTTGGTAGCAATGATGTGTTCTAGATATTGATCATTTCTTGTGATGTCATAAATTGGTTATGGCCATTCACTTCCAATGTAATTTGGGACCTATACGGTCACACACACAAGATGCATTAGAATAGGATTTTATGCATGGATGTTGTTTAACTTGACTACTAACGTGTTTAGGTATTCAATTTTGACAACAACAGTTGAGAATTGACTGATAGGATTGTGAATTGGCCAGTTCAAGTGTTGAGCAAATTGATTCAAGTGTCAGGTCAATTTGAAAAATATTGGTTGAATTAGAAAATCTGAAGTGACTGATTCAGAAGTGATCTTACCAGTTCAGACACTGAAATGATAGGTTCAGGTTATGAACTGTCTGGTCCAATGATCAATATGATTAGATTAGAGATTGATCTTGACGTCATGTTTTGCATTAATCGAATATTAAAATTGATATAATTATTAATAGGAAACATAATGAACCAATTGGTTCAAGGGTTGAACCAATCAATTCACGTGTGAATCAAACATCTCAATTGTAAACTGACCAGTTCATGGTTCACAAGTTCCAAAAAATGCATGAAATCCCATTTCTTTGACTCTCAATTGATTCAGAAATCTTAGCCCTAACCCTCCTATAAATAGATGGGTAGTCAAGGATTTCTGGAGATACAATAATACTCTTTGACAAGTGTCATCCTCTCTAGTTGTGGTAACTAGAGAGACCTAACAAGTCTTACCCATAAAAGGGAGAGACAGCAAAGGAAAGACAACACATGAGAGTGAATCAACAAAAGCAAGTTGACGTTTGAAGGGATAAATCCTTCCTGTTGGCTCTTGTAGAGCAATGTGGAGTTTCGGGTGGTTCGTGGACTACATAGAGGCATGGAGGTTGTTTCCACCCGCTAGGAGGATGTTGTCAACAACCGTTCATGGTGTTTCACCAGGAGGTCGTTGTTGACGACTACTTAAGTGTTGCTTGAAGAAGAAGCACAATGCTCTAAGGATAAGTCATTGGACTTGCTCCAAGATTAGGTATATCTCTTGCAACCTTCCTTACCAATTCATAGTTGTTGACACAGTATATTTTTCAAGGGAATATGGCATTAAAATTTTGTTTCTGCTACCATAGTTGATTCCATACTTCCCTACACAAACTCTTCATCAAATCAAGTTGAGTGATGAAGAATATATATAGCTCCTTCAGATTTAGGCAACTCAACAAGCATCTTCATCTAATTCTTCATATGTTCATATGCTAGGCATGTCAAATCCTAGTACATCCTATATGTCTCAATCCAAAAATATAGTTCTTCATTGTGGATACTCAATTCTAGTGCAACATGTCATATTGCATGTATCTGTCCTTATCTCTAATATATCTTTCTCAAAAGGTAGTAATCCTAAAGTCACCATTGTGAATCTTCACCCATATCAATCCTTCCCCCATATCAACCACCCATTTTCCCTTTTTATTCCTTCCTTTCCATTAATTTTATTATCTATATGTAAATTGACTTATACTCTTTGGACCTCCATCATGTTTGATCTTGATTGGTGTTTGATATAGGAACTTCAGACAAATGTAGTGATGGGTGGCAGGTATGAGGAAGATGGTCTTTACTATCTGGACATGGATATAAAGGATTACATATATGTGTATCCTCTACACATACACACTCACCTTAATCACTTCTCTCACAAGATTCTTAGCATTTTGTATCCTTAATTTTCCCATTAGATAAAATTTATTGTGAAGCTTGTCAACTAGAAAAGCACCATAGACCCAATTATGCATTTGTATATGTTATGCATGTAGACTCTTTTATTATTCCCTCAAATGTTTGGGGACCTAGTAGGGTCTCTTTCAAACTTGGGTTTTGCTATTTTATTGGTTTTATTGATGAATTTTCAAGAACTAAATGGTTGTATCTCATGAATTTTGATATTGTTAGTCACTATTGTGCAAAATTTTGTCTTGAAACACAATTGTCACTAAGTATTCACATTTTTCAAAACAACGGTGCAAAAGAGTATTTCAATCGTGCACTCACCTTGTTTGTTTCCAATAAAGGCATTAGTCATCAATCTTCTTGTCCTCATTCTCTTCAACAAAATAGGATAGGAGAAAGGGGGAAAAGCACATCATCGTGACTGTAAGAACACTTTTTTTACAATATGAATATTCCATAAAGTTTTTAAGGAGATGTTGTCCTCATTGCTACCTATCTAATTAGTTGTATACCTTCATTAGTATTCAATAATCAAAACCCATTTTATATTTTGTATCCTAAGCATCCTTTATATATTGTTCCTCCCAAAATCTTTGGGTGTGTTATTTTTGTTATGCAATTAAGTCATGTACATAAAAAGCTTAGTCCTCAAGTAATGAAGTGTGTCTTTCTAAAATATTCCATATATAAAAAGGATATTGTTGTCATAATCCAACCACACATAATTTTATGGTATCTAATGATGTCACATTTTTTGAAGACAACCCTTATCTTGAAAAATTCATAGAAACCTCTCAAACTTCTACCCAAACTAAATATGTCCCATTTTATTCATTTGTAATTGACCCTACACTGAGTTCATCACCTAATGATAGGGAATCATCCATTAGTACAGGTACCTATCATATAGTTTATCTAGATAACATGATATAGGTACAAAATGATGAGGTATCTCTCAATCTTCCTCCAATGACTGCTGCCTATGGGGTATCTAGGAATCAACCAGGTCCAGTGATACACATATTGCCCTAAGAAAAGGGAAGCATTCATGCACTTCATATCCTATATCTAATTTTGTGCTTCATGATTTCTTATACCCATTATATGGTGCCTTAATTTCCAACCTATCTACTATCCCAATAACTTGTAGTATCATTTTTCACTGAATCACCCAGTTTGGAAACAAGCTATGAAGAATGCAATGGGTGCTTTGTCTATAAATGGCTCATGGAGTCTAGTGATCGCTCCTCTAGATAAAGTAGTATTTGGTTGTAGATGGGTTTTCTCAATTGAAGTTGGTTTATGTAGGACTATTGACTGACTTCAAGAAATACTTGTCACAAAAGTCTACACAAGTCTATTGGGAATATTACCTGGAGACTTTTTATCATGTGACCAAAATGACATATGTTTGTCTTTTCCTCTCATTAGCTTCTCATTCTCCTGGCCATTGCACCATATAGATATCAAGAACTCAATTCTTCATGGTGGTTGATATGAAGAGATATACATGGAGAAACCACTTGGGATTGTTTCTCAAGGGGAGTCTCCTCTTGTATGTGGGCTTCATAAATACATGTATGGTCAAAAACAATCACCCTAAGCATTATTCAAGAAGTTTAGTCAATCTATTGAAACCTTTGGCCTACCACGGTCCAATCTAGATCACTATGTCTTCTATCATCATGGATCATCTGGTTCCATCCTTCTACTCATATATGTTGACAACATTGTTATAACATGTGATGATCACCAAGAAATTACATGTACAAAATAGTTTCCTCAAGGAAAATTTTAGACCAAAGATCTTGGCCTTCTTAAATACTTCCTTGGTACTAAGCTGGAAAGATCGAAAGATGGAATTATCATCTCTGAACGCAAGTATGTACTAGATATCTTTGAAGAAACAAGCATGTTGAGATCAAAACCTATAGTGTCACCTATGGATCCTAAAGTTAAATTGTATAAATATTAGGGGATCCTCTTTTAGATCCTATAAAATATAGAAGGCATGTTGGGAAATGTGATTGTCTCACAATTACTTGCCCAAATATCTCATTTGCTATAAGTGTATCTAGACAATTCATGGAGAAATCAAACATTGGTCATTGGGATGACATTATTCACATCCTACGTTGCCTCAAAAGATCTCCTCAAAAAGGTATCCTCTACACTAGTCACAAACACCTAAAGGTGTATGGTTTCTCCAATGTAAACTAGCCAAGCTCTATCATTAACTAATGATTTGTGATTGGATATTGTGTCTTTGTCAGGGGTAGTCTAGTTTCATGTAAGAGTAAGAAGAGTGTCATCTAATTATCACGCTATGTCTGATGTCATGAGTGAACTTATAAGGGTCATGAACTTAATGGAAGAACTTGGATTTCCATACTTTAAAGCCATGGGTTTACATTAAGACAATCAAGTTGTAGTTCACATAGCTTCCAAACTCATCTTTCATAAATGTAAAAAACACATCGAAGTCGACTATCACTTCATTGGAGATAAGTTTCAAGACAAGTTGAATAAACTCACACCATGTCATTCATAATCTCAACTTGTAGATCTATTCAGTAAATCATTAAATTGATGTCGGGTTTAAAACTTGTGTAAGAAATTGGATTCTTATCATATGTACCCACCAGTTTTAAGGGAAGTGATAAGTATATAAGTCTATTTATATATTTTTATATTGGGATTAGTCCCACATTGTATAAATGGGCATTGGTAGCCCATTTAAAATATGTAAATGGTAAGGACACACTCACACATAGGCATTGAATATTCTTAGCCAATCATTCTACATGATCTGAATTCTCCTTTTAACATTAGGGAACCTCCTAGGACCGGGAAGATATCACAATAATTTTTTATCCAATAACTTTGCATGGTATGATTTCCTCTTTTGGTAGTGGGGACCCGTCTATGAGAGGGAAAATATTACATATGGAGGATATGGCTACCAAATCTCTACCCCTTTTTGGTAGCACCTTTTAGCCTACCAAAGGAGAATAGAGATTGGTATGTGGCTTTTGTTTCGCTTTGGGGAAGGCAATCGGCAAGTTCCTAGGTTGTAGGTGTGTTAATGGTGCTTGTAGGTTGGTTTTAGGGTCTATGCTTCCCTATTATTGAGGGATTTATGGGTCATTCACAGTGAGATAATGGTGATTGTTAGGTTTTAGGGGAAATAGGAATCTAGGCGGAATAAGGAAGTGGGTAACTAGTGATTTGATGTTGTATGGGAGATGTGAAGTTATGTAACAGCTGCACTACCATATCTTAGCCAACAAAGAACAATTGTAGTGGTGAAAGGATGTAAGCATTGGGATTGTCTCTTGACTTTTTTTTGTCAAGGATTGAAATCCCAATGCAAAGGGAGTCAGGTAGATTTGTGACTTGAGATGGCATGGCTGTAGAGAGTGGCCTCATTCGTTCATGACAATCAAAGTTCACACGAGCTAAGGAGGAAGGCATATATCTTCCTCAATTACAAACCTATATAATCTACTATACTACTATACTAAGCACCGAAAAGTTTTCCACTCTTTTCTATCCTTGCATGTGTTCCGCATGTGCACTACAAGTCCTAAACCCACACTAATTAATAGAGCCATTTTTCACAATAAACTCTTTCATATTCCCTTCAAGATCAAGAATCCTAAAGTATTGATTGTTCCTACATATGTACTCCTCTAAAGGTTTGCAACAATTGCAATACTCAATTCTTGATATATGATAGAAACATTGATACTGACAGTGCAAGACTCCTCAACAACTCTATTACATGTGCAAATGAACCAAGCTTTTCCATAAAATGTCCAAGTGTCTAGCTACTTCCTGGATTCTTGCACAATGCACTTCCAAGCATCGATACTCCATGGCTTCTACAATAGACATCAACAACTAGTTAACCACACCCAGTATAGGACTCATAAAACATAATGTATGAAGCAGTATGTATAGAGACAACTACAAATTAACAATAGTAGTACGATATGTGTCTAGCACTCATTTCCCTAAGGATGTGAATGTATTCTACCTTGATGTTGTTTGATTGGACTAGTTTATCAGGAAAAAGAAAGTTGACAAATACATTGTTGAGATAGAGAGAATGGATTTGGCCAAAAAGCATTGGTGTAGTGTGAATATGTCTTGCTTCTCTAGAGTTTGTTAATAGTGCATTTTCTAAAGGCATAGTGGTTAACATTACTCTTCTCTTGTTACTCAAATCATCTTCACTTTGTAAAACCACAAACTTAACTCTAGATTTGTTCTCAATATAAAAATATGACTATTTATTTGGATAGTATAATTTTTTTATATAAAAGGATGAGATCCAAAAATAAGGATGAGTCATAAACATGTTCTTGATTTAAATTAGTGAATGGTCATGCAACTAATAATATTAGGACTTTCCTCGAACTAAGAAGGGTCATTAATTTTACTAGAACTAGTACACACTCAACTAGGCACATTGGAGTGTTGCCTACTGAATAATTTACCCTCTTAGGTGCAACAAAAAATATGCAGGGTAGGTAGCAGAGTAGTCAACAAGGGGCACACTTGCATGTAATAGTGTCTCTATATTTTAGACCATCATTAAATTTGTGGGCACCTTTTTACCCTGTCGGTGGGCATCTTTGTCACATATCTATAGTAAGAAAATACCTAAATTTTGGCAAATGATCCCTCTATCACCCTGGGTGTCAAGAGTCCCTTATATGGTGAAAATTAGTCCTAGAATGATGAACTAAAATATTACAATTAACATACATTTATTCTATAACATGGAGCTTCAAACCTACATTTTTATTATCGAGAGAACCGCTCCTATAGAAGCTCCACTTTTGTGACCCCACCAAAGTAGCATAAAACTCTCAGGCCTCGAGCATCTCGCCCACCCGGGAACCGGTTAAAGTGCATAGTTGGTTGGCTTTCACTATGGGCACCACTTCAGAGGTGGCCACTGGGTTTCAAACTCGGGTCCTGCCATGAGGGGACATCGTGTCGAACCACTGGAACCACTTGAACCAGCTATATTGTTTCTTGGTACTTGTCATACATTTTCTATGTGATTACACATTTCAAAGTAAATGTAATAAATAGTTTCTTGTTACATGTTTGAATGGATTTTTTTGTGTACTTTTTGTCTTAAGAAAGTTATTATTTATAATTTGAAACGTGATCATATAGTTTAAATCCATTCATACTATGTAGTTGAGATTTAAGTTGCAAATAATAAGTTCCCAAGCATGTCACATTTATTTGGGATAGAAGGAAAATAAATATGATAGATTATTGGCACTCAAACTTATAAGAACAATGAATATGTTCAGAGCTTTTTAAATTATTGAGGTAACAAGTGATGAGTCACACTATGAATCTTGGTGAGAGAATTATTGAGTGAAGGCTAAGATATACAATGTAGATATTTGAAAACCAATTTGGCTTCATACCCAAAAGATCGACAACAAATGTTTTTTCATTAAGGATACACATGAAGAAGTAATAGAGAAAGCAAGAGAACTCTTCATATAGTTTTAATTCATATATAAAGGATTATTACCAAGTACCCATGAAAATCTTATGTATGGTTTTGGAGAAAAAGGGTGTGTCAATACAATACATTGACTTGACTATAGACATGTAAGATAGCTCGACTGCAAGTGTGAAGACTCCTAGAGGAATGATAACCACATTTTCTATCATATTTGGGGTACATTAGGGATCAACACTGGGTCCATATCTATATGTTCTTGTTATGGATGAGTTGAAAAAACATGTCTGTTATGGTACTCCTTGGTGCATGTTATTTGTTGATGATATTGTATTGATCAACAAAATAAGAAGGATTGAGTGATGAATTTGACTTTGGAAAAATATGTTGGAATCAAATGAATCCATGATTAGCAGGAGGAAAACTAAGTATATGCATTGAAATTTCAGCCAATCTAGAATTGAGAATGGTGAAGCCAAGTAGGACAAAGGGGATGTACCAAACTATGATAAATTTTGAGTTGGGACCTCCCTTTTGATTAGCATAAATTCCAATCATCATACAGAATTGCCAAAACTAAATCGATGTTAAGAAACAAAAAACTTCTTTCTTGACAAACACAATTAACACGCTATACGAGAAACACATGCAATTTTTTTCATTTTCTTCACAAAAACTAGAGAAAAAATCTACATCAAAACATCTACGTGCTCAAATATCACCAATCTCGTTTAGCACTATTAAAGGAAAACTAGGTGTTCTTACTCGCATGTACTTTGATGTACGACATATTACATATATATGAAAGAAATATATTTGAACTACAACCTATATTGGGAAAGAGAGGATATAGGAACATTCTAATCTAGATTATTCTATTTACATCTTCTTTGTCATGACCTCTCTGTTGAATGATTTTATTACCTACAAACATTTTAAACAACCTCATGAGACTCACATAGAGCTCTAGTGAGTGGATACCTCCCGCTCAAGCTAAGAATACATCAACAAAACATTTTTTACACTAAACTTAGAAGAAACTTATAGATACTAAAAAGACTTAACATATAACTATAGAAATTAGTCAAATCTAGTTCATGATAATCATCTAACTAATTATAAATGTGTTGATTTATTCAAATTCAAAACCATTTTAACCATTATTCTTAGTATATCTATGAGCATATTATCAAATACAAAATATTCCAAAGTTACAATCCTATTGAAGAGATAACAAGTCAAGATCTAAACAATTAGAGTCAAAACATAATAATAAAATCATCTTTATGACACCCCACCAGTTGGACCATGAACATATCCTACAGACCTAAAGCTAAAGTCCACATAATACATGTATATAAAGCATGACTATTGAAATGATAAGTTAATCAAAATCATAATAAGAATGGATATTAAATCTCAACACACTATAGCAAAAATGCCCATCGATGGCCTTTTAGAAATGCCACTAAAAAAAATAAATGCCACTAAACATGTTTAATGGCATTTGTTGACACTTTAAAAAATGCCTCTAGCACTAATGCCACTAAAAAGATAGTGGCATAAGTTGTAAATGCCACTAAATGTTCAACTTTAGTGGCTTCCAAAAAATGCCAAATAAAGGCCACTAAAACATCATTTGGCATTTATAAAAAAGCCACTATCCATCAATTAGCTTTTTATACAAATGCCACTAATTTGTATTATGTTGTTGTATGAAATGATTCTGTTTTAGTGTAATAGCGTATTAAGAAAAGCCACTAATGACATACTAGTTCTGTATTACTACATTTTCATGGTTTTTAGTCATTAAATTTTTAGTTCATTATCAGGTTTTCTAATTGAATGCCATTGCAGCCGAACTCAGTTTCCAAAAAGTATGAATTCTCTATTTATAATCCAATGAAAATTACATGGGGAGGACATTTTACCTTGCCACTTAGATGGAATACAACACCAATGATATACTTTCATACAACATTTTTCTATTCAATATAATAACTTCTACATCATTGGATCTGTCTCTTCCCTTATATGACTATCTACTATTCGACATGCCGACTTCAGAGCTCCTTCAGGAAATAGCTTTATGTGTAGGTAGAATCCCTGATCCACCTCCCAGAACCATTGGATAACAGGTGATGCATTGGTGTAGCCGGAGTATTATATATTCTGAAGTAATCAGTAACCATGATAGAATTGAAATTGAAGTTTCTGGACAGACTTCCAATTAATGGCATCTTCTGAAAATTCTTGTAGATGAAAACCTATAAAGAAAAGATATTTATCAAAAGAAGAAATAGAAATATGCATAAAGAGTTTTAGCATGTGAGGTTGAAATTACCATATACACTTAATTCAGAAGAATTCAATTTGGCACGAGAAGGCCACAGACTCTGACTTTTAATAGGTAGCCATCGACGACTTCTAGTTCCAACTAAGCAGGCCTGAAGAGGAAGATAATATGGGGACTCAACATCTTGTCTTTTACCACAGATTTTCAGGTCCATATTTCCTACAAGCATTTGTAGATCAAATATATGCTAAGGAGTCAAAATTCAAAACTTACAACAGTTATTGATGGCTTATCCGACTACCCAGGGCTCCCATGGGACACATCCATTCCTAGTATAATAGTTGGCACTTGGGAGATCTTTGGCATGGATGGAGGATGCTCAGCAAAGAGCACAAAGTTAATTCCTCCAAGCTTCAGGAAACAAAAGAGTTGAGAAAAACAAAAAAATATTTGGATTAGTTGGTAGGGAAGAGTATGTGGTGAGTGGCATACCTTAGCATTAATATTTAGGAGAACATTAGTCAAGTATTGGTCGTTGACCTTAGTTGGTGCAATACATTGGGTGGGTATCCCAAATTCAGCAAGGTTCCTCCTCTTCCATGGGCATGAAGGATAAGAAATGAACGGGAGAAATAAACACACATGAATATCTTCAACTAGAAGGTGATCATATCAAGAAAAGAAGATTTTAAAAAAAAAGTTGACCATAAACATCAGAATTTTTCCGCTTAGAAAGAATACAGAGGAGAAATTTAGGTGTTCTAGGTAACTTATTCTTCATCATCTCAATCATTTCATCTACCCTCACATTGGGTGGAGCTCTTCTCATAGAAGGACTTTCTTCAAAGACATCAAATGGATGCTCTATATTTTGTAAGGACAACCAATGAGAAGTGAAAACCATTAGTTAGTTGAACAAAAAGGAAAGCACCAGGCACAAACAAAATACATAAAAAGATTTAACTTACAATGTCCTTCATGTTTCCACAGCGAAGGGATCCTGAATAAGCCTACGGGTGTCACAGTGCACAGAGAAGTTCACCACAACCCACTTAACAACTACTGTGCAGCGGTAGAGTTTCTGCAAAAGAGTGGGTGGCATGGTTAAAAAATAGAAGCTTATTAAAAAAGGAACAACAAACTATAGATGTTAAAACTGGATGGGGCATCACCTTGTTGTTAAAATTCCACCTCCCATTACGTGGGAAAAAATCTTCACCGTTGCCATAGGATCTTACTTGTTTCATTCTAACAACTCATTTTCCTTTACATATATAAATTCGTGTTTCAAATTTTTCTTCCTCTAGATGCTTGAACCCAGAAGCAACACCACCCTCCAAAGTCATAATGTAAGGTTTGAAGTAAGATAGGAATTTATCAGACTCAAAACCCTATAGTTCCCTGTGTTGGACCGCATGACCTCCAAGTGCAGCATCAAGCTCAACAGTTTTAATTGATGCAGTACCAGATTTGTCCTACATATAAATTAAATAGAAAAAAAAGTGATCCAGTCTCCACCGATAATTATCAGTCAGGCATACCTGACTGGTATCTTTTCCGATCCAAAAATGAATATCATACAAGTAAGCTCCTCCTTTTCCAGCAAATAACTACATTCAAGTTACAAATTCAACTTCCATTGTACCAGAAATGCAATATTCATATGCAGATTTATGTTAAGTGGGAAAAGAAAAAAATAAAGATTGCAACAACCTTGAAAACCAGGTATGAAATAATATAATAATAGTCTTTTTAGCATAGGAAAAGGAAGATAATTCTAATTATTACATCAGTGATTGAAAAACTTGCAACTTGAAAGAAGGTAAAAGCAATTTCTTTTACGCCTTTAAACCCAAAATTGGAATTTCCTAGCATCTTATAACTGAAGGTGAGGATGTGAAAAAGAATGAAAATTTAGTCTACAGTCTATATTATAATTAATGGAGATTATCATTAGGATCAACATAAATTTTGGTCCTCCCCAATTACAAGTCAAGAATAACCATGTAGAGGAAAAGTGTAGAAAGAAAAGCAGTAAGCTTGCCTAGGCAAACCAGCTTTCCACAACTGATGAGAAATCTTCTGCTGCTACATTCTCCCTTTTCTCAACACATACCAGGTATCTCTTTATCCTGACACATAGTTACCGGGTATCTCCTTTTTGCGATACACACAGGTATGAGCAACTGATATATAGAAGATAATGGTTTTGTTCTGGACGTCCGCCAAGAAATTAACCTCAGACTCAGAGTATGGTACTTCTATAGGAGGAAGTCTACTCAATAGGTTAAGTGAAAAATAGACCTTCTTACCTAGGTGTAGCATAGAATTACAATACAAATGTATGGTCCACACTACCAATGAGGTTGTGGGTCGAATAAAAAATTAGCCCTACACCCATGTTTCCACAGAAGAAAGGTGAATTTTTTGTTGACCTTTTTGGGCTTAACAAGGCCCTAGGGTTTGCTACAATAACCTAAGCATTTTTTTGTTGACTATGGGATTTGCAAGTCTTGCCATGATAACTTATTGTTATGCTGATAACATTATTTTGTCTAGCAATGACATATATGGCATTCATGTCTTATAATCATATCTAGAGAAGAAGTTGCGGCTATATTTTTTCCATTGTTCTTTTCCAACATTTGAAATGGATACTAGTGTGTATTCAACCTTCTTGTCCTATTTTTATGAGCAATAATCGAAAGGCAGGCCAAAACAATCCTGCAAGAGAAGTTGCATGCCACATGTTATGCAAAGTTGTAGAAGATACATAATGTCTCAAGATAAACCACAATAGAAATGATCAACTAATGTCTAACATGTAGTGACTCTTCATTGACAGCATAATGTAGGATCAAGACAAACTAGCATTATGATATGTAAGCTTAATTTTTTGGGAAGAAAGAAATTATATTTGTGCTAAGCTTTCAACTCTTGTATTCCAAGGCCTTCCCATCTTAATAATATAAAGGTGAGAACCACTTGAGTGTACTATTAAATTAAGCACAATTTTAGCATCATACCATATCACATCCTTCTTGTGAATATGATCTGAACATGTGCCAAACCTTTCTTCCCCACAGATAGACAATTTTCCATCATCCATCAAGTTCCCAATGAATCTCCAACTTGTTGGATCCTAATAAACCAAGGAGAGAAACAATAAGACCTTAGGAACACATTTGTGATGTTTCTCCTTTACTCAAGTGGAATATAAAGGAACAAGATGGAAAAAAACCTCAAAAAAGGGAAGGTTCCACTTTTCTGCCACACTATCAAGTGTTGCACTTGCAAGAATGTACCTGGACAATCCCTATTAGTACACAAGCATAAGGATAAGAATAGAAAGTTGCACAGAGAATAGATAGGATCTAGAGAACAAAAAATAGCAAAAAGAACTCCATAGCCCATCCATCTATGAGATAACTTCAAGCACTAGACAATAGAAAAACCCCAACATATTACATTCTCCATCCAAACATGACAGCTAGGGGACTGAGCTAGTTTTATGTTTTTTATTATTATTGGTTTTAGGCTGAGGGCACATCTTCATACCAAGAATGATACAAGTTAACCATATATAATCCTAGCAATAGTGATACTGACACCTAATGTTCAGAATCAGAGCTAAATCATGATATTATAGTACTATCTCACTGCATGGCATGTGAAAATGAGAATCACCAGTAGGATGCTTCACTAGTCGCAATCTAGTGTCTTCCAATATTACATGTTTCTTCCATTTCATGCCATGAATGACAGTCATACTCATGATATAACTAATTATTAACTTAAAACAGAGTTAGAATAGTTAACAGTCATATTCATGTGATATATGTAAATGTGAGGCTAAATTCAGTAACACTTACATAGCTTAGAAGGTTAGTTGCACTCTCAGAACTATGATTGGGAACTTCCTGCAATCAAAAGTGTTAAACTTCTAGTAAAAATAGGCACAAGTATTTAGACACACATAATGATCCCAAGTACCTAACTACATCATTTAGAATAGAGATTAAGGGGTAACTAGTGGATTGCCATGGTATGAAGATATTCATGCCCATTCTAGTGTCGAAGCATCCACTCCAATGCCATGATAACCTGAGCCAATCTGTTGGGCAGTGATGATGTGGGGGCACACCCAATAAACCAAGAGAAGAAGGTTAGGATAGAGAAGAGATAGCCAGGAAATTAGTCATGCATATAAGAAAGAATTGCACATGTGAGGTACATGCTGCTCAGAATTAGACACAACTTATCATTCTCTATTTACCGTTAACAGGCAGTGTGGGGGTAATTCCTTTGTTCTTTATTTACTGATCAATGCACCTACAAACACCTTCATGTCCTTTATTAGTTGGATTTAAACAAAGGGGAGCGAGGAAATATCTAAAGGCCATACAACTTGTTGTGTGGTATTGCAGGAGCAATAGTTTTTAATGTTGAAGCGATGTCCATGTGGTTAAGTGCATGCAATATTGTGTTGGGAGGATATAAAAAAGTGTATGTATATATTGATGTTAGCTCGTTTAATATTCATGTGCATGTGCCTCTCTTAAATCATCAACCCCTAACTATTAGACCCTCAAAAAATGTATTCAACAGTCTAGTTGCTACCATTATTGGTGCTTTCTACAACTATCATTGCATGTACCCACTGCCACTTTAAAACTTGAGTCAATTGATACCTACATTGGTGGAGATGGTGGCCTAATAGTTGAGGCAGTAACTAGAGTGTTGGAACACATGTAGGAAAAAGGGATGGTTCTTTTTGTGAATTATCAAAGTTGGGGACAAACTCAACCTGAAAGAAATTGTCAATACTGGCATAATAAAAAAGTATTCATCTTGATAGATAGAAAATGAAATATAGGGATTTTGATGCACCACTTTGAGGATATCCAACTACCATATACTCTCCCAACCTTCTTCTTATTCAATCCACAAACATGCACACTAGCACCATTACCACCAAATGATTTGAACTAGATAAACCTCACCTCAAACTTGTCACTATCATCCATGACTTACACCTTATCTACAAATCTCCATTTGATTATCTACAGTGCACTTAGTTGTCATGTTAGAGGTTAGTCATCATCTTTACATACATCTGATTTAAAGAGTTCATTAACAAGAGAGTCAAAAATAGTAAATAAGAACTCATGGGTATGAAATGTAGCTTGATATTCAATAAGTTCATAGATTTACCTATACCTATGTGTATCATGATGTCTTACACATAAACTATAACAGTAATACAACATGTAAGAAAAATGAAACTTCAATGAGAATATAACAGTAAATGTATATTCCCATAACATTTTGATTTTGATATTCTTTGGGATAGTAGATACGAATAAATGGTTAAATAAGGGCATATCCAACCAAGAGCAGTAATGTCCAAGAATTCCTGATGTTAAGTACATTGCAATCATAGAATAAAATGCAGTTAGCAAAGATGGTTCAACAACAAACAAGTTAACCATATATAAAATGTTAAGTTCTATCATATGACTATCTCTTGCTTATCTAAATGTAGAAAATCAATTATAGTGTGGGACTAAAACCCCCACAAGATAGAGTGTAAGATTGAACAAGAATTCCCCATAGCTCATGAACTAGACCATCTAGCTTATGAAGATTTTTGTTAGCATAGAATGCCTTGCAAGTATCACACTGAAGCATCTAATAGAGAAATAACACAATTTCACTTCAGATACAAGTTTTGAGAACCTAACTCGAAAGATCAAACATTGCTCATATGACATGTCATTAGGCTAGTAGAGCCCATCGTGCCTTCACCCTAGTACTTCCTTCAGCCCAGGTGAGAGCTCACATGTTTTCCCGCACTACTTCTACCTTGTGTAGTTACAACCCAACAACTAATAGAGACTAGGCCAAGAGGATGGCTGGGGAGAGGTATGTACTCCCCCGGAACCAAAAAAACCAACAGATCACCTCCAACTTGATGCTGCAAGCTTGAAAACATTTCTAACATGGTTTAAAATCCCCAAGGGAAAACACACCCAAAGCAGAGGGATCTCTATATTCAGATCTTCAAAGTAAAAATTAAGGGAAACATTCATCAATGAACCCTCTGGCACGGTTACCTGAACTTTGATGAATTTTCAACCATAAGAAAGTAAGATATCATTACCTTTACTATATAATACATGCAATCTTACCTTGATAACTAGAGGATGATCAGTCCAGTTGGGGTTCTCTCTCCAAAGGTGCATTTGTTTCTCTAAATTTGCATCTAATGTTTCTGGTGATTTTTCCTCATGTGCAACCAAATCAAGATCCCCAGCGTTGATGGTGCTTCCTTTTTTCTCTAGCTGAATGCAAGTGAATATTATCAAGGCTTTAGATCATTATAGTAAAAAATATATGAAAAGATAATATAAGGCAATAGCAACTCTGACTTCTTTGTTTCTGAACAATTTGAATAGCCCATTTGGTATCATGGGGCTTGACAACTTCACTAGCTATTCTGACTTGTTTAATCCCTCAATCAATTTTGATCACTTGTAACCAAGAGAGCAGAGCATTTAACGGGTGATATATTTCAAGTAGATTCAAACTTTTTATAATATCTATTATAAGGGTAACAAAAGATGATCAATTATATCAACAACATCCCTACCATCTCCCCCATCCCACACATATACAATGTAGTATAATTCATGACCCTACCATTGCCCCCATCCCACACATACACACACATGCACATGCCAAAAAGGGTTTTGAAAATACAATGTGACACTGAATAGTGAAGCACATGGAAATTGCAACATTTCACGTACCTGGTCACTGATATATTGCCTTGGAATCACTACGACAACAATACGGAGGTCACTCAAAAATTTACTTTCATCCTTTGACTCAGGACAACTGGGAATCTATCTTCCACATTACTCTGAAGAAATTTTTTTCAAAGCGTGGGTGTTTGCAGGAGAAAACTTGATGAGGGGAAGATACCAACATGCTACAGACAAGTTATGCACCAGACGCAAAGATGAAATCCCAAAGACCTGAAGTTTGAAGACATCATCAGGTTTACCAAAAACTTGAGTGACAAGTTGTTGAATATGGATGGGTATTGTATCAAGGATGGTTCCATTTTCCTTGTATCCAAGCACATGCTTGAAGGAACCTCTATGATCTCCTACATCAGGAAGATTGTTCTTGTGCATTTCACTAAGATACACAGAATCACATTCCTCTTGGAATTGCATGACAATAACGAAAGAATGTTGGAACTGTGACTGATTTTGAATGAGTAGGGAAGACAACTCTATTTTACTTAGTTAGACATGATTTACCAAAGTGGAGTGCCTACTTATCATTAAGAAAATAGACCAATGGACTATTATATGTAAATTACAGTTTGCACAGTTAAAAGACATCTAACTAAGTCAAAAAAATGGACATGGTTAGGTAATCCTAAAAACAACCCATCTATATGTACTTTGTCAAAGTCCTCTGAAAACAACAACACTAGACTTGAATTCCCACCTTTCAAGTGCAACGACCACTCAGTTGTAGTAACTCTTGTGGGACCATCTTTTCACTTATTAAAGTAGTATTAGAGGAGAAGGTCTATGTATGTTACTAAACCAACGCAGTGAAAAAATGGATTATTCTAGATATGTTTCTAGTCATATCATAAACAATAAGCCTTCTAGTTATATCAAATTTAGTTCAACAATATGTTAACTTGAATCATCTATCATAATCTAAAATCAAGTCACATCAATAGGGTTTGGGTTATACTAGTGAGGTTGGGATTACCGGCTCATGCTTTAGATCATAAAAATGGAAGGAAATATATTTCCTTCTTCACCTTGGTATCTTATTGATAGAAAACATAAGGCTAGCAGTACTATACTCATTTATATATAAGGAATAAGTACAATGAGAAAGAAATGAATGTGGAACTAATTTCAAGGAATTAATGAACTAACCTCGAGCATACATACCAATTTCATTAGAAACAAGTAGATAGTGAGGACTTCAAACCTTTTCTAAATGAAAACCATTGTCAACCATTTCATGTTCAGATTGAGCTTCATAGTGATTAAGACTTAGAGTTTCCAAGTGATGAAATCACCTGGATTGGTGTCCTTAGAAACACAGCACCACGGCTAACATGTATCCACAAGGGATCCTACAACCAGAAGAGCAGCCAAGACCACTTCAAGGAATCAGGGTTGGCGAAAAACAATAGTATAGATACTTAAGTACAGAAATTGTGTTGCTTCTTTTCAATAGAGATTTACTAGGAAGAAGCTCTAGGAAGCATAGTTGATTGTCTGTTTCGGTTAGACAAGAAAACGTAAAGAATAGAACCTCGTGCAAAAAGTAAACAATAGAAAAATTCATAACATTATTATGACCAAATTTTTTTCATGAAAAGCACCTCATAGGAACAAAAAATCATGCTTACAATGTGTGGTTGTCATACAAAAGGGACAATTACCCTTTTACTATAGTAGTTTTTACATTCAAAAAGAATTATTCAGTTCACATCACCCATCCACATTAGTTGTAAATTTTGAATATCCAAACCATAATAATCAATTTACTAGTTGAGTAATTACAAAATGGAAAGAAATGGATCAAACAATTGTAACACATTTGCAAATAAATTTTTCATCCGTACCCATACTATAGGATGAAGCATATAGATTCCCACTAAATTGAGTTTCATTTATAAAATTTACCCATATTTTGTGAAAACGATATATTTGTTTCCTACTAGAAAAAAAAAGTGGACCAATAATATCCCCCAAGTGTCCATTTATCATTGATGTTTTGCTCCATTAGGTTTCTGAGCCTCTATAGTTACTGAAAATAAATTGATTACTAAGTTGTCCTACAACATATAATCAAGATTTGAATAGAAAAACAAGTTACACCATAAGAAGGATCTCATGATCTGAAATGAAGTAATCTGGCTTTGAAACCCACATATGGGAGCATGTGCAAAATGATTTTTTGCTAATGGATGACTATAAACAAAACAAGAAGATTTAGTACCTCAACTACAAAATCCCTAGAATATTTTAGTTGAACAAATGGAAGATTGGACACAACAAATTATTTTTGTAACACACATAATAAACTGATTTAGTAGCATACAAGCAACTTGATCTATAAGATCTGCAAATTAGTTACTTTAGTCATTAGATTTGATTTTCTAATGAATAAATAGACCATATCTTTGGTAAGAAAAGGTGATTATATGGATTTGATTTTAGTTTGAGAGGGAAACATTTTGAAGGAAATGCATCTTTGGGCACAACCCCCTTTTCCCTAACTCTTTGCAATCAATTTGTATTTTACCCATAACTTGCTCTTGATTCAGTACTTTTTACCTCATACATGTATAACTCTTTGTCAATCAGAAGTCTACTCTCACCTTCCAGTTCAAGAATCAAAAATAGCAGAGAATCAATTGCAAATGCAAAAACTAGGCCTTAATGAAGTAGCCACCCAAACTGGGCCTTAATGAAGTTGCAAATGCAATAGTCAATGTCATATAATTACAAGCTCCGAGTCTTGTCGCTGACAAAGAAGTCGTGCCAGTGCGCGATCAGCAGATTTTTTCTCTTATCACCCTTGTTTGGGAGAGAAGACGATCAGCCTGCCACGATGGCATCCTTCCTGGCCTCTACTCATCCCTTAAGGTTTCCCAGTCGAATTTGAGCCAGAATCATATCTCAATTGTGATCCAATTTAATCGTGGGATGGATCAACGAGCCGAATGTAGGGCTCCATTTCATTTGGGGAGAGTGTCACCAATGCCGACGACAGAAAGTAGAATCTTAGTGAGGTCAGAAGAGAGGAGTTTGAGAGACAAAACTTGTTGGCTTGCATCGTCTCCTCCTCATCCGTACGTAGGATCGCGCCATTGATATGGTATCGGGGGATCGTAGGGGAGAAGTCGGGGGAGAGGGATCACGGGGCAGAATCGCGGGCTGGGGAGTGGGGAAATAGCGTGAAGCCTAATTGCAGGCAAGCGGGTTTCCCACTATCAAATTGTCCAATTAAAATATCAAATTGGCATTTTCTAATTGCCATAAACCACATATATACATGCCTTTAAAATTTACTATTTTTGAGAAAGTATATAGTAGGAAGATTAGAGGCATTTTATATAAAAATACATGTAAATTAAATAAATAGTGGCATTTTTTATAAAAGCCACTAGAATAAATGCCACTAATGGGCATTTTTCCTGTAGTGACATAAACCAATTGTCATGTTCAAGATTAGATTCCATACTAGACAGAGAAGGATAAGAAAACAAACATCTTTATAAATGGATGACTAATTTCCACAATATGAAACATATCAACAATATTATATTTATGAAGTAGAAGAAAAGGAATGTAACAAACACTCAACTCATATTCTACACATCTTATCGTCTTTTATTCATATTTCCCTAAAACTACTTGGCTTGTACCTCACCAAGTACAATTTTCCATGCCTTATTCTAGTGTCAACAAATCACTATCATTATCTTAGGGTTTAGTCAGATACCCTATTATATCAGCAACAAACCATAGTCTTCCATAGGGTTACCTAAAGAGGATTAGGTCCTCATATCATGTGTGTGTATTCTTGTGCAACTGGAATGACAAGAATCAAATTAGGCTTAACAATAACGACAATGATTAAAACAAGAAGCAAAACAATCTATAATCTGCAACATATATGTTTTTTTCTAGTTCCACATCAATTTGTATAAGTCATAATTAGTTGCCTATCATCCCAATAATCTCACTATCCAAAATTTACCCTAGACAAGTTTTCTTCAATATAACCAATTCGTGCTAATTTAATCCCAACATATATATTACCAATTCTGTTACAACCCCAATTTTTGGGCTTGCATGGTTTGAAATGCAATTTCTCCAATAAATGTATGATTATGGAAATTGTATGATTTATGTGTATCAAATGGATTTCCTTTGCAATATTTCCTTTGTGCATGTGATTTTGTGGATCATACAATGTTAATAAGTACAATATGATTAAAACAAAAATAAGAAATCAAATAATGCATTATTAAGATGGAATTTAAGATAACGATGAAAATATAAGAAAATGTGTAAAGATGTATGATTGATCATCATGGATGATATTTCAAGTCCACATGGATTCTAAAGTTAAAAGGAATCCAAATAAAGGAAAATAAAAGAATAGGAGAGAGAAAATATGCATAAAATATGCCTTAACAAGTGATAACTTACTTATGAATAAAAGTCTCTCATACTTTTGAATTTGAACCCCAAACATGGCACACAAGTATTTCAAGTCATTATGGACTTTCCTCTAAAATTTGGGATTAAAAGGATAAACCTATTAGGAGATATGAATTTTGTAAGTTTTCCTAAAGTGAGAAGGATATCATTGAATGTCACGATTTGCATTCATATTAGAATTCCTTGTATCAGCCTTTGGATTGGCACATACAATATGGACCCTCATATCTCGAGTCCAATGATGATTTGTTGTCTCCTACCTCTAGCTCGATTTTGGAAAGCTTGTATAGTAAAATGCGGGATCAATTTGATATCTCTCTCTCCCTGATTCTCCAAGAGTCCTAAAAAGTGGCTAGTTGATTTTAGGAAAGTAAACCAAATTTGATGATCCCTTTTATGCCCATGTTTCATGCGCAATTGGGGTTTCCCCGATCTCCTGGGAACTGGACTCCTTGAGGAGGAGGGTCTAGGAAACTAGGCCTATATAAGGGGGCAATGCCTTCTTCGAGAATGGGTGCAAGTAGAGTGGAGGCCAAACAAACATGTTCCTTCTATAGATTTGGTCACGCTCCTCGCCATGTTGGTTCTCTCTGGTTCCCTATATAGAGCTTCACAGTAGGACATCATTTCCTACAAACCCTGCTCCTCTGGTGGTTTCGAGACCACCAATGAGTCCAACGGGGCGTGGCATAGGCGAAGACTCTTCTCCCTGGAGTAGTGGAACCCCACACTATAGGGTCAACTCAGAGGTTGGTCGGCCTGGTTGCGTGCTCGTGTGTTTTGCCAAGGGCGAGAGGTTGAAGACAATGGTCTAGCGAATCACTCCTTTGCCCCGAACGCGATGTGCTAGGACCCAGGGGCCCTAGCATCTTTCTGCCCAAATAAGAAGCTCGTGACACATCAGTGCAGGGTTGACGTAGTGCTTGCCTAATGACTTGGCCTGGCCTGTGTGGAAAAGGAGGAAAGAAACCAAATCACTGATGTGGTAGTAGTCCATTGGTCCCAAGGTAAGTTATCTTATGAAAATCATAGTTAATGTTTGGTAACTCAGATGGAATAATGTTATATATGAAAATTGATTATAAAAATGCAACGAAACCAATAAAAATATAATTTAATCATGACTCTATTTGCAATTCAAAAAGTACATAAATTTGCTATCTTTAATGCCTTCATGAATGAGAAACCCTAATTTTGATTCTAATGGGATTTAGTAACGTTCTTTTTATAATTTGAGCCGATATTAACATGTTGTTAATAAAAAGGACATTTAGATCCTAAAAGGATGATCCATGTGCTTAATTAGCTAATTTAAGGTTTCATATGAATAAAGTGCATTAATGGGCTTAGAAACCTTAATTTAGGTGCTAATGACTATTAATGAGTTATATTTTGAGATCCTATGTATGAGATGAAGTTAGGTTGATCCTAAGACAAATTGATGATAAAGAGGTTTTAAATATGAATAAGTTGAGTAATTAGGGTTTTGTATGTATGTTGTTGTTTTAGGGTTTTGTTGACCTAAAAAGGGAAAGTTGAGAAATTGATCTAAAGAAACCTAAGGAAACCCTAATTTGGATTCGAAACCTAGGAAGTATTCCCAAGTCAATAAAGTAAGTTCTTGATGAGTATGTAGTAAATAGGTAGTACATGCGTTTTAGGATTCTGTTGTGCTTGTGTGATTGGCTTGATTGATTGCTTGGATTTCCTAATTGGATTGGATGGTTCTTATATACTATGAGATCTCCAAATCAGGTATGTGGCTCTTTGTGATTACACACTTTATTTTCTCAGCATTTTTCAACGTTTCATCGATTGCATGGAAATAACTGGTTGGATGATTTTATATTTGCAATCTTTAAACTGAATATGATTATCACAATTTAAGTACACATATGACTTTCTCGAACCTACATACCATCTCTGGATGTAATATAAAAGACAAAGCCCCGGAAGGAAGTTCAAAGGTGGTCAAGCCACAGAGGGAAGACCACTAAGAACCCAGAGAGGTGACCCACCAGGTACCAAGCTCAAGATGGAGAAGGTAGCCTAAAGTCACTTGCAAGGACTAAACTGTAAGAGAGGGTATCCCAGAGGATGAGTAAAAGTGGTTGGGAAGTCATATTGTAAAATGTAATCTTGCATTTTTAACAACTCTTTGATGTGATTAGGTTGTTAAAATATATGTGCAATGTTTTGGTCGTCACCACATACCGGTATATTCATTTATACTGACCGACGTTTTATTTTTCGTCATTTTAGGAATATCTAAAAGTGCACAAATAGTAAAGTGACATTTGTGAAGAATAAAATTAATCTATTAAAGGGGTATTTAGTTAGATAAAATGCTACAGTGGGTAAAGTTCCAGATTCCTATTTTTGAAAAGTATGTGAAAAGTAAATTTTTATCCTGTTTTAAGCTTAGTCTTTGGTAGAATTTATTAATTATTTTTTACTATTTGCAAAACCATTAATCATATTTTGGGATAGCGGCTATGTCATTCTGGTCTTCCTTAATTGGGGGTTACTGGGGAGTGGGGTCATTATAATTGGTATCAGAGCTAGGTTTTTCGTTTAATCTTTAATAATTATCAAATTTTACAAACTCTTTAGAACCCAAGGGAGTTCTTAGAGGATTTTCCAATGATGGAGGTATCTAGAAAAGGATCACGATCCGGGGGCTGGCAAGATTTTCCTCTACCCCACTAGTCGGTCTACGAGGAATACCAAATTCTATGTGATTGCCTGGTCGGAATCGGAGGATTTGACTCGAAATAAGATACTTCTAGGTCTTTTCTCATCTGTCTTTGTCCCTTCTCGACCCCATTCATTGAATAACTTTAAGAGATTAGGGTTTCTCTCTCTCTCCACCCCCTCATGTGTTTGGGACAAGGGTACTAAGGATTAAGGAATCATCCACCAAATAATGAAAAGCATGTAAATAAGATGTCATGGACATAAGTTTTAATAGTTTAAGCGTAAACTAAAGTCATTACATGTGTAGGTTGCATGACATGTGTTGTTGTGCCCTAAGTGACCTCTCGGGAAAATGTGGGTGTTAGACCATCTTGTAGGATGATTATGAGAGAGTTATCCTTGGAGGAAGAAGCCTCTAGGAGGAGGAAGAGACCTGATGCATCCTCTGAGGATGATGCTAACCCAAATCTTAATTGGTGAATAGAGAAAGAGACGGCATGATGAGTTGGATATCATCATTGACCATGCATATATGTATGTGGGTTAGACATGCATGCTTTACGTAAAGGTTTTGAGTACGCATGAGAAGCATAGACCATGTGTGGTTGTTTGACTCCTAGTGCCTTTTGGTAACCCGATCTTGGGTGGGCCATGCCTGTTTAGGGTGAGGGATAGCTCCCTCATTGAGGAGGTTAGTGGTGACTATATAGGAACCCTAACGGGCATATATGAGCATAAAAAAGGCATGCACCTACATAGAAGTGAGTGGCAGCAAGGATGGCAATAGGTTTTAGACCTAAACCAAAAGGGTTATGCCCAATAGTTTATGAGATAGGCATGCAGAGCTTTAGATGATCTTGGTCAAACATAGGTTTTGATAGTATGTTTCACCCGGGTCGGGATATATGTGTATCCTTAAGAGCTTGACCCATCTTCTAAGAGAGAACCTCTAGTGGTAGGGCCATTTGTAGGGTTATCTCTAAAGAGAGAGAAAGACACGATGAAGAAGGTTGGAGACCTTGACTCCGAGACATGAGGAATCATGAGAAGTTTGGTATAATATGGCCTAGAATGGTCGACCCTAAATAGATGTATGTGGTTGCCTCCTGAATGATATTTGGAGTCTTAGTGTACCTTGGATGCCTTTAGAGCAACCAAACCCTAGAAGGGAGAAAGAGGCTTCCTGAACAAATGTACAGATGATATGAGAGCCTACCTTTTTGGGTGTAGGAGAGAGAGTTCCAAAGACCCTAAAGAGTTATGGTATGATAGCAAGTTGTGAGTCCTTACACCCAGTTGGTTGTCCTGGTGTAGGACTCTAAAGTTTGTTCATGTGGAAGAGTGTTAGGATTCTTATGCCCTATTTGGCATAGGTTCGGTTCAGGGTTGAACATACTAAACATGTAGTTAGACAGCTGGTGCATAAGAGATGAACCTAGAGTTCCTGGACCAAAGAGGGGAAGTAGCAGTACCTGGTGCACATGATGCTCATGAGGCTAATAGAATTCATAGGAATTAAGCTTGGCACCCCTTCCCATGCATTAAAAGGAAAACCCACTTGAGTTGAGTTATATGTTTGATGAGCCACTCATACGGGTTGGTGATATAAGCATGTATGAGATTGGTCCAACCTCAAGGAATGATGAACAAGTATGATTTACTAAGGAACTTGGCATGGATTAGTAGGCTGTCTTCTTGCTAGCTACATGCCTAAGTAGCATAATAGAGCTAAGCATATACATGATGATGTAAACCTTGGAGTTAAGAATTTTTGTGACCTTTGTTACTATCAAGAGGTAGTTTTCTCCCATTCTGGGAAGGGACCCTTCATGTAGGGTGAGTACCAGCTTTTGTTTAGGTTTGAGGTAACCTAAAGAAGTACTTATAGGAGCTTGATGAGATAAGTGAAGAGCACATAGTATGAGCATGAATCTATAGACCCATGTGTGACCATCTCTAAGGGGCATGAGGATATGTTGCCATGAAGGTAACATATATGGGGTCAGACCAGGATAGGTAGGTCACCATGATTCCTATGAAGGGATGTAAGTTTGACCATGAGTGCCCAGAGAGAATGATGGAGATTTGGGTGAGGTATCAAGATTGAGATGTGTTATAATACAATACTAATTCAATACCAAGATCAAGGAGGGATAAGACTGATGGGAGTAGGAGTTTTCTGTTCCCTGGGTGCACAAGACCGTAGGGTCAGGGGTAATAGATACCTTTGCTCGAGGACCATGGGTTAGGAGGTTGATCACCTTCATGAGTTCTTGGCGCCTAAGGGGTAAAAGTGAGAGGCACTCCCTAGATGCATAAGGGAAAGATCACCCCAAAAGTACTAGTACCCTAGAGACCTTGAGGAAATGGCTAAGGATTGTACAAAAGAGTAATGTGAAGACCCAAGAGTGTTTGGGAACAGCCTTTCCATGGAAGTAAACATAGATCGGAGATATTCATGATTTTAAGACATGTGATGTACATTTCAACTTAGATTGGAAAGTGTAATGGTGATGTGTGATGAACCATCTCTACTCCTGGAATAGGATGAACTCTATATTTGGACTGCAGCAAAATGCTTATTTCATCTTGTTATGGGAGGGAGAGATAAGACAAAATGCATGCCATACTAAGGATAAAGGTGATATGAGTTGAAACATTTCAATGATGCTTGAGGATAGAGGGAGTACTACACCTTTTTTAGAGTATATTGGATAGATGGTGTGAAAGCATAGATGAACTAAGGTAATCATCATATTAGGACATTCTTATCAAGAGCAGTTTGGATTTTATGAGTTACAATTTGGGTCTAATAATTGAGATGATGGAAGTAAGAGCTTGAAGTTTTCTTGACTCAGATAGACCTAAACCCGAGACATGGATGATGAGTGGATAAAGGGTTATGTTTTCACCATCACCTAGCATATAAGGAAACTAATGTGGTAACAGATATAGATGAGACATATCTCAAGTGTACAATTTTCTTTTCTAGGTGATAGAGAGAAATGAAAGAGGTTTCTAGGTGGATCCTGTGACCATTAGAGGACTAAACCTATGTGGCTAACACCCATATACAACCAGACCCTTTGGTCAAGTCGGTGGTTGCTCATTTACCATCCCAGAGCTTGATGAAATGAAAGGATTGTGCTAAGAACCTTAAATACACCTCTCAGGAAAAGAAGGTGGTGAAACCCATACTAGAGTGTTTTGGGGTTTCTGAAGAGTCGCCCTTGAAGAATAATGTCATGCAAGAAGCTCATGATTTTAAGTACATTGTACATCGTGGTACTACCCAGATGGTTAAGGTTGTAGTGGTACCTTGAAGGCCTAGAATGAAAAAGGATATAGAGGTGAATGTTTCCAGTTGCCATACATGCCAGAGGGTGAAGGTCGAACACCAGTAACCCAGTGAGTTGTTACAGATAATGTGGAGTCCCTGAGAGGGAATGGGAGTAGATCACTTTGGACATTGTGTTGGGTCTCCCCTGGACCAAGAGAGGTTAGGATGCAATATGGGTTATGGTAGATCGCCTTATCAAGTTGACACATTCCCTTACCTAAGAAAGCACTTCCAGTGTGATAGATCTGGTTGAACTATATATAATTATGAGAGAGATAGTTCAACTACACAATTACTCGAGTTCAAATATTCATTAGTATGGCCTTCAGTTTGCTTCCATGTTGTAGAAGTAGGTACATGAAGAACTCGATACTAGTTTGAAGTTTAGTGCAACATATCACCCCCTGACTGAAAGACAGCTAAGAGTGTATGATCTAGACGTTAGAGGGTCTCATGAGAGCATGTGCTCGTTCAGGGTGATATATGGGAGTAGTTCCTTCCCCTAGAAAAGTTTGCTTGTTATAATAGCCACCATAGCCAGTATCGGGATGTATAAAGCTCTGTAAGGGAGGTCGTATCAGTCACCACTTCACTAGGATGATGTCGGTGAGAGGACCTTGTGAAGGTTAGAGAAACCATAGTGTATGTAGATGAAGTCGCTTTGATCGAGCAATGGCTGAGAAAGCCTAGGATCGACAGGAGTCATGTGTTGATGCGAAGCAGACGGACATGTAGTTCACTATGGGCAAGCATGCATTTTGAAAATCTGACCCCTCTGAGCTATAGCTAAGAAAGGTGAGTCCCAGATACATGGGTCCATTTGAGATGGATTGGTGGATTTGCTTTTTTTTAGCCTTACCTCTCAGGATAAAATGATGTATGATGTGTTCCATGTGTCCGATCTAGAGCCCCATGTGATGTACTCGAGCCATGTGCTAAGAAATGAACCTATTGAACTCCAAGTGAGACAGACATATCATGAGTCACCTGTGAGGATTCTAGATACCAAGGTGAAAGAACTCAGATGTAAGAATATAAGATGATAAAGGTTCTTTGGAAGCACCATGGAGTGGATGAAGCCACATGGGAGCCAATGATGGACATGGGAAAGACTTATCCTTATTGTTTGTATGTTTTATGGAATTTTGAGGGCAAAATTCCTATAAGAGGGGAAGGATGTTTGATCGGCCTAAATCACGCATCCAAAAGGAACGGATTTGAAGTAGTCAGACTTTTAAAGAACCCGACTCTTAGGCCCCCACAACGATAATGGGGTCTGAAGTAGCGATCAGAGTCAAACCATAGGGACAAGGGTGGTCGTGCTAAGAATGTGGAATCAACACTCTACACTCCAGTAAAAGAGGGGTAAGAAAATGTTCCCAAGGGAACGGTAGATCAAGAACGGTAAACAACAAAATAAAAGGAAACAAAATGCTACAAGAGAGTGTTATAAAGAAAAGCTATCTCCAAGTGGAGTTACAAGGAAGATTTAAGGTTTTGGCATTTCATCAAATTTTAGGAGTTTTGTGCAATGGAATCTGAGGAGATAACACTATTGCCTAGGTAAGGAATGAAGGAAGAAAACTTAGGCATAACAAGTGGCAGCAGAAAACATCTAGTTCCCCTTCTCTCAAAGAGGGTACCTCCAACTAAGCACCACCACCCCTTCTCAAGGGTAGCGGACTTGGGTTGGAGTGGAAAGATAACTGAAGCAACTCTGACCCGGGGTACTCTCGTACTCCCTGATCGGACCAAACGCTAGAGTTACAACACCTCTCTCAAGGGAGTTGAAACGGGAAACACGATTCGATAGCTAGTCAAAACATGATCCAAGCATACAAGCTAGAGTTCAGATGCTAAGAAAAAGAAATCATCCAATAAAAGCGGGCCAAACATAGAGCAATAGGTATTAAATCTCCACTAATTCCATTAGAGCACTGTATAAAAAGGTTTAGTTACATCTCATAATAAATGAAAGTAAATGACTGTAACAGGGAAGATAGGTATCGCCTCCTTGATATAGGAGGGCGATATACAACAGCAGACCCCCTAAGGTGCCTCTAACCTGATACTGGGCAGGAGCTCTGAATGGCATGCCTGTGTCTGGTGGCCAGCCCCTGTCGGGCAACAGGCAGTGATGGGCAGGCATGATAGCCAAGGATCACTACCCGATACGGCCGTATCGGGGTACCACCCTCTCAGGCGGCACACCGTCATGGGAAATCCGTATCGAGATCGGTATCGTGCCAGGTTAAAGATAGCCTAGGTTCTCGGGTTCCTTATATCGGGTGTAGGGGCGAGCCGTCTCGGCCAAGAACCCATCTAGGAACCCGGCACATCGGGTGGCCTTCTTGGTCATATCGGGCTGCTGCAGCTACCAGGACAGGTTCTAAGTGAACCACTCCTGCCCCTCTCGGGTAGGGGGTGTACTCACCTAGTATCACCTGAAACGCCCTTGGAATACGTCACACTAGCTTCCGAAGCTTTCCAAGGTTAGATTTCTCTAGGATTCCGACCCATCCCATCGGATTCCTATAGCTGCTATTTATAGGCAGCGGTTGGAAGAAGTTACAGTTCTCCGAGCACCATGTGTCCTCCATCAGCTCCATTAGCACGACTTTGGGGATGATTGACATGAGTGTCACCCAGCACAATGGGTGCTAGGTTGCAAGCATGTCGGGTAGTCTTGACGGGCGAGCGCCTGTCGGTGGGTAGCTCGTATCGCGCGACACGCTACATCGGAAGAGTAGTCATGGCGGGTATAGCTCCCTATCGGGTAAGTGGCGTATCGCCCGATGGAGTCTTCTTGTGCGAAACACCCATGTCATGCGATAGCTGTATCGAGCAGCTGCGCGACGGGTAAAGAGTGTGTCAGCCGACTGGTAGGAGGGCCGATGCAGGTAAAATGTTTTTCATGGGCCGGGACAGGACTTTTTGGTAGAAGGACAAGGAAAAACTCTGCAAAAGGATGCAAAAATTGGTCAGAGCATAGCGCAGATTAGTTTTGTTCAAACATAACAAAATTGATAGGAAAAAAAGTTTAGAGGGCAGTTTTGACAACAAAATATAGGTCATAAATAGCCCCAAAAAGGGTGTTATCAACTCCCCCAAACTTAGCATTTTGATTGTCCCCAATCAACCTATACATATTTTAAGGCTTTGTTTTGTGATACTTCTTCAGAACCCAACGTAGTCTTCGGACAAGAGGTTTGAGTGAGTAATGAGATGTATTAATGAAAAAAAAATTCTGACTACGAACAACGGACTTTATTTTTTCTACCATATTTAAGAAAAAATTCTCTCTTCAGCCTTGTCGAGACTTAGGTGCATGATTTCAAAGTTAGCTTTCACACCAAATAGTTTTTGGGAATAGAAAGTTGGGTTTTTGGGTAGGCTTAAGGCTTTTTGGGTTTTTCTTGTTTCCCATCAGTCCATCCAGGTACGGGTCCATTAACGGGTGAGTGGTCCCTACAGTCCAAGTTAGTTGGATTTAGAGCAGTGATTTCACATCCTACATACCACTGCCCCAGATCTACCATGCCTAAAGATGGGTACTTTTTGAAAAACAAGTGTGTGTATATATTTTTTTTTTGGCACAACTCTCATGCTTTTATTCACTCTCATAAGGCTTTTCTCTCTTTTGGGATTTTTTATGGGTAGGGAAACAAAAGCAAGTTGTTGTTTGGGCAGCTCTTTCCTTCACATACACATCTCTTAGCTGTTGTGAGATTATTTTTCAAAATTGGCGTAGAAAACTTATAGCCTTTGTCATTTGAGACTGCAATTTCAGAAAAACATAACAAAAATATGCACCACCTTAGACACAGAGAAAACAAGTTGGGAGAAGTTGTATTAGATTTTTACTATAGAGTGTCTGTGTACAATTGTATAGAGGCAAGGGGTTGTATATGCACTATATTGTATCAGACTTGTATATGTATATATACACAGAGTATGTTAAAAAGAAAGAAGAAAGACAAAATGAAAAATGGGAGAAATTTTGTACCTCCCTCACTGATATATAGTACCCCCCCAAACTTATTCCACACTCTATCCCAAAGTAGTGAGAAAATATAAGGTGAGGTAGTGATAAGTCAGTGAGGGCTAGCAGGTGAGCGTACCTCCATTAGATATAAGCTCCCACACATATTCTCCACGTTTGTTGTGATAGTCGATGTGGTGGAGCTTGTCAGGTATTTTTTGTAGCGTCATCAAGCTAGAGATCCATTCTAGCATGAAAATGTCGTAGTCATTGGATAGAGGAACTTGTTGTGGACTGCTGTGGCAGAACTGAAGCTCATGCCGTTTTCTCTCTGTCGTCTCCAAGAATGGCTGGAGCAATGTTGTCACCTCGTTGTAATATTTTCTTGTTAGGCGTTCAAGGGGTGTCAATGTGGTTGATGTACACTGCACCAGATGATCTTTGTTTCTATCTGAGATGTTGTAGAAAATTCCTACTTGAGGGTGGGTGTACATCGTCAGGAGTGTCCAATGGTTGTAGTGTGGGATAGGCAGGAAGATGACATGTGGCATTCTGCTCTGTATCTCTGCCAGAAAAGATTGCTTTGCTCCTGACTCATCGGCAAGGCAGATGTCATTGAACAGCATTGGATGGGTAATGTATGTGTATTCAAACTTCTTCTATAGTATCTGGATGTAGGCGGCCGCTACTGATATTGCCAAACATCCTCCTTCTTTCACCATGTCCCTTAAATCGTCAACTGGGACTATGACACTGCCTGCCTCATAGATGACGTCTTCGGGGGTAGAGTCAGCTAACTTCTACAGGATCTCGTTTACCTGTTCTTGTGTTAGTGTAGAGCACGAGGAACGGTCGAAGTTGTTGATCATATCTTCTGAAGCATCAGGTGAAGCGGGGCCTTCTTTTGAAAGTATTTTTAAACGTCCATCCGCTTGCCTGCCCCGTAAATGTCTGTGGCAATCTCTGCTGCTTCCTCTGGAGGGTTGTTGGGTTGGGAGGATTCATCTTCATAATCACTGTCCAACAGCTCTTCTGGGATGCCTGCATCCCGGAAATAGTGCTTGTCCTTGATCAACATCAACACGTAGACGCTCCTAAGCTGATAGAAGTTCTGGTTGCTGAGTTGCCTTTTGAATCTAAAGACATGAAGCAACTCTATGGTACGGAGGACTATAAATGTGTTATTTCCTCTTCCCTCTTCTTCTTGGATGGGGAAGTCTCTGATGCTGAAGAAATTCCAAATGCCGGAGTGGCGTTGGATTCCATGCTTGATCACTCAAAGAAGACGCAGCGGAAGGAGCCTCAAGATCTTGTCCTCGGGGCGTACGAAGATGTGTCTTGAGCATGGAACCTCCTCGTTGTAGCAGCTGAGAAGCTGGATGTCATGATTCTGGAGGTCCACCACGCACAGGAACCAATTATTTCTATGCTTGTAAGGGGCCAACACCAGGGTTGTGTTGTGGTCTTCAATATGCTTCAGCATGTTGGCCACTTGCACAGAATCGTACAACCCCATCATCAGTCTTCTTGCCACGTCCGGGGTGGCAGTGTAGATTGGCTGTCGGCCTATCCTGGTGCTGAGATTCTTGAGTATAGCGCCTTCTAGGACCCCGAACAGCTTCTTGGAGATGATGGCTGGTGAGAGAAATATGCTCCTCAGCTCCCCTCATCATGTGGAGAAGTACCTGTCACTCCAGACGACGTCTTCTTCATCAGCTTGCTACCTCGGGACCTTGTTTAGCAGTTTCTGGTCTCTGATCATCAAGTATCTGATGGCTTTCCTTTCAAAATCTACCATCTCGAAGGAAGGGATCTCCGACGGAGCAGAGAACTCATCTGTCGTCGAACTCCTTCTAGGGGGGTGTCTATCATTGACACGGTAGATGTCCCCCCTTTCTCCCTCTGATTTGTTAGAAGAGTCTTCCCCGATGTTGATTGATTCGTCGTTGTCTTCAGCTTCATCCAGGGAGTCTGAGGGAGCAGCTTCTTCCATGTCGCGGGAGCTCTCTTGTCCTGCTGGAGTCTCATCGGCTGTCTTGTGTGTTGTCCCCTCCTCGGGCATTGTGGATGGCTCGCTGGAGGAGGAAGGGGACGATGTCCTAGAGGATGATGTTGATGAGGAGGGCTAGGAACCTGATCTATGAGGTGATGGAGACCTCTGTGGCTGTCTTCAGCAGGGATGGCCATCCCTCTAGTTAAGCCTCTCCTCAACTATGTCGAGGTGTAGGAGGTCATGTTGTAGTGTTGCGTTAAGTGCCTCTAGTTGGCCGGGAAGGTCAACGAGAGCTAGCAGTTGCCTCTCCTGTTCGCTGAGCCTCTTCTAGAAAATAGAAAATTTGTGGGTAAGGGAAGAAAAGGTAACTGAGTGGTTGCTCATTACCTCCCGTAAATGGTCGAATTCTTGACCAAGGATTTCCCCCAAAGATGGAGGTGTTGCGTCAGATCACCCTCTCGATCTCATGATGCTCCTCGCGCATGGAGGTCAGCCCGAAGACTGCTCAACTTCAAGCGAGTCTGAGCACATATGTACCGTCTACGAGGGCGTCGCTTCAGGGTGAGGCGTTGGCACCTTCGTGGCTGCCTCTGCCTCGCCTTTTGGTGTTGGTAGAATAGGGCGCGAGGTAGGTGGTCATTGTTCTATCATCTGGTTGTCGGAGACCTCCTCCGTAGCTATTATCGGCGACGTTGGTGGCAGCGGCGACGGCGGCGTGGGCTGTGCAGCCCTAAGCTCCGTCTCGAGGAGCTCAGTGAACGCCCCATTGCTGGCGTCTGGTTGTACCATCTCCTCCGCCATTGAAGACATAATAGAAAATTTAGGAACTGCGGCTGTCTCTCTCGCGGCAGCTTCCCTCGGGGCTATCGTCATTGTCTCAGCACTAGTTGTCTTAGTGACCTCCACGATCACCATTACTTCTTCAAAAGCCACGGCAGTTGTTGGTGTGGTGGCCGCGTCTGGGATGGGTGTAGCGGTGACAGCTTTATCAGTGGTTGTCGCCGGTTGCGCGGTGGCGGTGGGTGGCTCGGCAGGTACTGTGGAAGATTTGTCCTACCGGGCATCGAGAGGGATTGGCCCACCCGTTGTAGCCACCCTTTCTTGTATTCTGGTGGTGGCAGCATAAGCGGCTTCAACCTCCAACGATTTGACTTCTGCTTCGGTGAAGACCAACTTTTCTACATCATAGTTGATGCAGAACGGGAGGGGTAGAAGCTTGGAAGCTCTTACAAACTTATAGAAGTAGCGTCTGCCCTCCTTCTTGATAATGTTTGCTCTTTGTAAGAACTTCATGTCGATCATGTCATCACATCTAGTTCTTGACAGGTTGTGCGGCTCCCTTGGGTACCCCAACCCTGCCGCGATCATATTGACGACGCCACCCATGCAATACTCCTTAGTGGCATCCTTTATGGGGTAAAGCCTATTCAGCAAGAAGAATCCCAAATTGACCACCTTGCCCTCCATCATGTACCACATGAGATGGAGTTCTTCGGTGTAGATGTTGCTCGTCTCGTAGTTCTTCGGTGTAGATGTTGCTCGTCTTGTACTTGCTGAAGAGGATACAAGCCACTATCTTATGGATGATCCTCCAAAAGTAGGAGTGGATGGCTGCCACTTTTCTTCCTGGCTTGTAGTTTGATTTGTCGGTCAGTTTCTTCCAGACGTTGACCGGGTTGAATCCATCACCCTCGCCAAGCCTGGCGCCATTGTTCAATATCTCCAACTCAACTTCTGAGGAGGAGAATATCTTGTTGAGCATCTTTTCTGAGATCTCGTGCTCAGCATTGTATAACTGGCCCTACAACCGGTCTACTCCTCCGAATCTTTCCACTTCCTCCGGCCTGTTCTGGACTCACTAGAGGGAGGACATGAACTCCTTTGTGAGCTCAGTATATGATCTGAATAGGCTGAAGCATATTGTCTTCAGCCCCACAGCCCCCAAGACATTGTCTAGTCTGGTGAAGATACCGAGGTGGTGGAAGGATGGCTGGTGGGTGAATCGGGTTGGCCGGTAGATCTTGACTTCCAACTCAGTGTATCTCTGTTGATGCTCTTCGTCCCTGGGCACGAACCGTCCTGGAGAGTGAGCCAGAGGTTCTACTATCATTGAAGGGGTTGTCGCCACTTCTATCCTTGGCCTCTTCTCATCCCCAGACGTCCCCGCTGAATCGGGGTTCAGGCACTTCTGCCCAGCTGCAGTGGCCTCGGGGTTTATCCTCTGGACGTGCTCATCTACTTGGACGACTGTCTGCTTTGTGCAGGCCATTTCTGTAAATATCAAACAAAAGTATGTTAAGTAATGTTATTCTTGAATGGGTCACTTTGTCTGATATCAGGCGGCAGTGTTGTGTCGCCCGATATCAGGAAGGTGATATCTTGAAAAACCAAAATAGGTTAAGACTACACCAAGCCCGTCATAAGCAAGTTGATATCGGGCATGGGTGAATAAGTCTTATCGCCCGATAGGGATATGGCCAATATGACGCCTGATATTGTGCATCATTAACAAAATGGGACTCGCCCGATACGGATGCACGATAAGCCCTTGCGCGATACATGTGTCGCCCGATACAAGATCAGAGGCTGATATGTCTACGGGCGTCAGAACTCAAAACTTATCGTGCGATAGGGGTGGTATGGTAAAACAAAGATTTTTGCCCGATACGATCTCATGAAAAAATATCTCACCCAATACGAATGAACTGAAAGGTGATACACGCTAAAACCTCATTAAAACAAAATTGGGCGACAAGGGTCTCACCCGATACTAGGTATCAGTCGGGCGCGCGATAGATGTGTGTCGCCCGATAAGAAAAAGAACTCAAGTCTTGTGCCTGACACAGATATAACAAAAAGTACAGGATACGCTATGCCCGACACGAGTTACACGACACGATAGGCGTATCGGGCAACTTGCCTGATACATGTATCGAGTTATACCTTTGTCGTCTGAAGGTCGTGACGGGCAACACGGGAGGAGATGGGATGTTGGCTGACATGAGAGCTGAAGCGAGAGAGTTGAATGCACGATACAGAGTAGGTGAAAAGTAAATGCAAGTGCCCGACACAGTTTACTATAGTTACTATTTATAGCGACTGCTAGTAGGGGTAAATCAGGTAAAAATGGGGCATGCATCGTGCAGAGAGACAAAGCATTCCCGATGAGCGGTCTAATCCATCACTTCAAGAGTTGATACGGCTTCTTAAGCATGCTTCTCTCCTCACGGCTTGTGTGTTGCGCGATATGATGCTCGGCACAAGAATGCCTGCCCGATACGAGCACCATTGCGCGACACGGGGCTTCCTGCCCGACACAGCTGTTTCGTGCAGGTGCGTAAACCTTGCCTGACACAAGAATGTCTGCCTGATTCAGATAGAAAAAGTGAGATTTTTGCTAAAGAAGCAAGGTAGAAAAACCTTAGGAAGAACATTTTATACAGAAATTTAAAAAGGATTAAAACTTAGATCGAAAGTAGAGGTGAAAAACAAAGGTAAGGAGAGCGTTGATGGGTAAAACATCATTGGCAGGAAAGGAGACTCCCTACCTCAGATAGTATTACCTATCAGAGCTTCATAAAACTAAACAGGTGGCCCATAAAATAAGAGAGTTTGTGCATGTGGTGCATGTACTGACTCGGGCCTTATTACAATGATAATGTTCATAGTGTTTTTTCAGAAAGGGAAAATAACATCCTATTCTAAGAAAAGTATAATTTTTATATGGATCATTTTTCTTCTTGCAGCGCTATTTCTGATCTTCACACAAACACTTCATCTTCATAGTATCTTTTGACTCTGTGCCCATTCACCGGGAAGTCCTTCGCTAGATCGTCTTTGTCATATAGCTCCATTATCCCTGATGGATAGATCTTCACCATGGTGAAGGGTCCAGATCACCTAGTGTGTAGCATTCCTGGAAAAAGATGGATAGAGGATTTAAATAAAACTTTATCACCTTCACTCACATCCTTTTTCTTCAGGTGGGCATCATGCCACACCGTTGTCCTCTATTTGTAAATTCTGGCATTCTCATAAGCACTAAGTCTCAATTCTTCAAGTTCATGTAGTTGAAGAAACCTCTTCTTCCTGGCTAGCTTCTGGTCCATATTGAGGCAATTTATCGCCCAGAACGCCTTATGCTCTAGTTCAAAGGGAAGATGGCAAGCTTTCTTGTAAATCAAGAGGTAGGGTGTGGTGCCCAACGGCATCTTGAAAGTTGTTTGATACAGCCATAAACCTTCATCCAGCTTAGCTAACCAGTCCTTGCGTGACTTGCCTACTATCGTTTCTAAAATCTGCTTAATCTGTCGATTGGAGACCTCAACCTGCCCTGATGTTTGGGGATGATACAGCGTTGCAACCTTGTGACGGACGTCGTACTTGCGTAGCAGCGATTCAAACTGTCTTTCTACAAAATGAGAGTTGCCATCGCTAATGACGGTCCTCGGAACTCCAAACCTCGGAAAGATGATCTTGGTGAAAAGTTTTATTACTATCTTTGCATCACAAGTCCTGGTAGGAATTGCTTCCACCCACTTGGAGACATAGTCGACAGCAACAAGAATATAGTTGAAGCCAAAATAGGATGGAAAAGGGCCCATGTAGTCAATGCCCCACACATCAAAAATCTCAACTTCAATCCAATCAAAGAGTGGCATCTCATTCTGACAGGAGATATTCCCCGTTCACTGGCACTCATTGCAAGATCTTACAAAAGCATGGACATCCTTAAACAAGGTCGGCCAATAAAAGCTTACTGGAGGACCTTAAAAGCAATCTTTTTGCCACCCAAATGTCCTCCATAAGGTGAGGAATGGCATTCCCTTAGAATGTTTGGCACATCTTCCTCTGGAATACATCTTCTATATAGATTATCTAAGAACCCCTTAAAGAGTAGAGGATCATCCCAATAATAATTCTTTACATCTGAGAAGAGTTTCTTCTTTTGATTGTACATTATTTCCATAGGTAACTCTCCACAAGCAAGGTAATTACATATATCCGCAAACAATAGTAGACTCGGCTCATCGGATCGAGCCATTGATAGGGCTTCGTCAGCATAGTTGTCATTGATAGGCAACTGGTCTTCTTCATTGCAGATTATCCTTGAGAGATGGTCTGCAACTACATTTTCTTTGCCTTTCTTATCAATTATCTCATGATCAAATTCTTGGAGCAATAGAGCCCACCTTAGTAGCCTAGGCTTAGTGTCTTTCTTTTTCATCAGGTATCGTATTGCTCCGTGGTCGGTGTAAACCTTCACTTTGGTCCCAATTAAATAAGATCTGAACTTTTCAAAGGCGAAGACAATTGCTAGCATCTCTTTTTCTATTGTGGTGTAATTTACTTGTGCCTCATCAAGAGTTCAGCTGGCGTAGCAAATTACATGATGCTTCTTATCTTTTGTTTGCCCTAGGACATCCCCTACATCGAAGTCGCTAGCATCGCACATTAACTCGAAGGGTAGCTCCCAATCTGGAGCTTGGAGAATAGGGGGTGTTACTAGGGCTTCCTTCAACATCTAGAAAGCCTTCAAACAATTATAAAAAAAATGAACTTTGCATCCTTGACCAGCAAGTTTGAAAGAGGTTTTGATATTTTGGATAAGTCTTTGATGAACCTTCTATAGTACCCGGCATGACCGAGAAAGCTTTGTACCCCTATCACAGACTTTGGTGGGGGTAGCCTGGAAATAGCCTCAACCTTGCTTACATCCACTTCAATGCCTTTCTTAGAGACTTTATGGCCCAGCACTATGCCCTCTTGTACCATAAAATGGCACTTCTCCTAGTTGAGAACTAGGTTCTTTTCTTCACAGCGTTGCTGGACCAATGATAGGTTTTTCAAACAACCATCAAAGTATTTCCCATAAACTGAAAAGTCATCCATAAAGACTTGTACGATACCTTCCATAAAATCTGAGAACATTGAGATCATGCAATGTTGGAATGTTGTTGGAGCGTTGCACAGTCCAAAAGGCATTCTTCGAAAAGCATACGTACCATAAAGAAAAGTGAACGTGGTCTTTTCCTAGTCATCCAGGAAGTCTTTCCAATTGTTCTTCAGTCAGACTGGCATTAACTATAACGGGATTTCTTTCCTCTTGATCGAGAAACTCATACTTCAAACCTTCCGGCAACTATTTCAGCTCTGGGTTGGGCCTAGGTGCCTTCTCTTCTTCTGGTGCCATCTCTAGGGAAGCATATTTGACTGTCTCTATAACTTCCTCACCCTCGCTCAGATCATCTTTGTTTTGATTTAGGTAATCGAGGATCTCAACAACCTCAGGATCTTCAGTTTCTGAATCATAATTGTTTAATGCCCTCATAAGAGGGTCTACAACTGTAGTCTCTTCTCTTATTTCTTCACAGTATTGGTAGTAGCTATCCATGAAGTAAGCAGACTCTAATAGGGATGGTCCCTTCATGGCGTCCTTCACTTTGAAATCCATGTGGTCATTTCTGACTCTTAAAGTTATGATACCTTCAGCGACATCAATCAGCGCTTTCCCTGTTGCCAGGAAAGGGCGTCCGAAAATGATGGGGCACTTTGGGTCTTCAACAGTGTCAATGACAACAATGTCACATGGGATGAAGAACCTCCCTACACGAATTGGAACATCTTCAACTACCCCCACGGGTCTTTTGAAGGAATGATCTTCCAACTCGATCCTCATGTTGGTTTTGACCATGTCAGTTAGCCCCAATCGTTGTGCAAGGCTTAAGGGCATAAGGCTTATGCTAGCCCCTAAGTCTATTAGACCCTTCCTCTCGGTGTTATCCCCTACAACTAAGGGTATAGTGAAGGCTCCACGATCCTTTTTCTTTGTTGGTAAATTGGCTTTAATGAAGGCCATAGACATACTGGCCAGGTGTACCGTTTCAATCCTTCCTCCCCTTCTTTTCTTTGTGACCACTTGGCATAAGTTGGCATTTCTTCCAAGGCATCCAGAAATGGCACCTCGAGATGGAGCTTTTTTACTGACTCCATAAACCTTTCATATCTCTTCTTAATATGTGCTTTTATAAGCTTGTGTGGAAAAGGCACTCTCGGAGAGTATTGACTCCTTTTTCCAAACAAGCTCTCCATAGGTTTTGGTTCTCTGACATAAGCTTGTTGGCTGCCTCCTTCAGCTGATCTTTCTATAGAAACTTCGGGCTCTGGTTCTTCAGGTCTGGCCGATTCAGGGCGTTCCACCATTTTTCACGATCTTAAGACTGCCATCTTGGCAGATTCTGTGTTAGATGGTATCTTACCTGAAGGATTTTTCATCAACTCTGCCATCTGAGTGAGCTGTTGGTCTATCTGGCATTGATGCGTTTGCATATCCGCCATCTGGACCTGCATAGTATTAAGTACACTAGAGTTCGATAGCGTACTTTACACTAGCTGATTGTTTATAGTGTCTTGTCTTTTGACGAAGTCAAAGAGCTGGCCCACTAAGTTCGGTTGGTTGTTGTTTTTCATCTGGCCTTGCCCTTGAACTTGCACTTGCCCTTGACTCGTGTTAGCTACTTGATGGGGTTGGAACTTTCCTTGGCCTTGGTAACTAGCTTTGTTTGTCTGAAAAGAGCTGGTCTTGACGTACTGCCCTTGTCTGCTTCTTTTCTCAAAACTAGGCGGTTGCTTGGGTGGATTATTCAATTGATGTGAATTCTTTGTGGCATCCTTGTTGCCATAGCAGAAACATGGGTGATCAAGCCTCTTGAAGTTGACATAAGAGACATTCTCACCTTCCTCCTCTTCAGTTTCACTATCACTTGACTCCTCAGGTTGAGTATATATACAGTTATCTATTTTGTGTCCTCCTTCACCATAGGTGACACACTTCATCACCTTCTCTAACTGTTTCTTACCCTTTCCTCTTGACTCTTTTAGCTATCTGACATAAGTAGCTATTTTTTGTATCTGAGACGTGATTTCCTCAAGAGCCTTGGATTCGATCGACGGGCCTTCATTTGTGTCTTTCTTAACATGTCCTCTGTCGTTCTTGTCATACTCAGTCCCAGCTTGTAGTTCAGCCATGTTTTCAATGAACTTTTTAGACCTACTGGGCTTCTTCCCAAGAAAGTCACTTCCTGCAGCTGCATTTAGCGATACTCTTTCTTCAGGAGTCAGACCATTATAGATCATTGTTATCAGGAAACATTTCTTGTATTTGTGGTGAGGGTAGTCCCTCTGATACTCCTGGTATCTCTCCCAGGCTTCATGCAGGTTTTCTCCTGGCTTCTGCGTGAAGGATGTGATCTTTTGCCTGTTCCTGACAGTCTTCTCAGTAGGGTAGAACTTGTTTACAAAATCATCTGCTAAAGCATTCCATCCATTTATAGATTGATGTGGCAGTCCAAGGTACCATGACAGTGCCTTGTCTTCCAAGGAGAAAATGAAACCCTTGCAGTAGATCACTTCTTGTGGAACCCCCCTCATTTTGATGGTGTCGCATATATTTTTGAAAGCATCAAGGTGATGGTAGGGATTGTCATTCTTGGAACTTCCTCTAAAACTTTTATTTTGAATCATGGAGATCATGGATGGCTTCAAATCAAAGTTTACAACATCAAACCTTGGGATTACCACTGGGCATCTTGAGTTGTTGGCTTTCGTAGCTGCCAGCTCCCAGAGAGTCTTTTCTTCTTCTTCGAAATCTTCACTGTCGCGGTCTCTACGATTCCGCTCTTGATTATGATGACTCCTTCTGTGCCTACGGTGATGATGATCATCCTCAGGTTGTTTTGATTCAGGTTCTTCTAGCTCTTCATGTAAATGATCATTATTGTAACAGTCGTCGTTCCCATGTGGAGGTGGGTGTGGTCCAACTCTAGCATTTCACTCGTCCTCGTAAATAGGAGGTTCCACACGAGGTGGAATGATGAATGGTGTTCAACCAAACAGAGTGCTTCTTCCCCGAGTACCTGAATAGAACATATAATCAAGTTAGAAAACCTGTGTTAATGAAACAAACTATTTTGTACGCATTCAGGTTAGAAGACTAAAAGAAACTGTGTTGTCAATCTTATTACTAAGCTTGAGGCACGGGAGTGTAGTTAGTGGATTCGGGTTCATTAACAGTATTGTTTTGCCCTATTCCCCAGTAACTGTGCCAAAAAGTTGACCGGCCTAAATCGCACGTCTAAAAGGAGCAGATTTGAAGTAGTCGGACTTTTAAATAACCCAACTCTTAGGCCCCCGCAACGATAACGGGGTCCGAAGTAGCGATCGGGGTCGAACCACAGGGACAAGGGTGGTCGTGCTAAGAACGCGGAATCAACACTCTACACTCCAGTAAAAGAGGGGTAAGAAAATGTTCCCAAGGGAACGGTAGATCAAGAACGGTAAACAACAGAATAAAAGGAAACAAAATGTTACAAGAGAGTGTTATAAAGAAAAGCTATCTCCAACTGGAGTTACAAGGAAGATTTAAGGTTTTGGCATTTCATCAAATTTTAGGATTTTTGTGCAACGGAACCTAAGGAGAAAACACTATTGCCTAGGTAAGGAACGAAGGAAGAAAACTTAGGCATAACAAGCGGCAGTAGAAAACATCCAATACCCCTTCTCTCAAAGAGGGTACCTCCAACTAAGCACCACCACCCCCTCTCAAGGGTAGCGGACTTGGGTTGGAGTGGAAAGATAACTGAAGCAACTCCGACCCGGGGAACTCTCATACTCCCTGATCGGACCAAATGCTAGAGTACAACACCTCTCTCGAGGGAGTTGAAATGGGAAACAGGATTCGATAGCTAGTCAAAACATGATCCAATCATACAATCTAGAGTTCAGATGCTAAGAAAAAGAAATCATCCAACAAAAGTGGGCCAAACATAGAGCAATAGGTATTAAATCTTCACTAATTCCATTAGCATGAGCACTGTATAAAAAGGTTTAGTTACATCATGTAATAAATGAAAGTAATTGGCTATAAAAGGGAAGATAGGTCTCGCCTCCTTGATATAGGAGGGTGATATATAGCAGCAGACCCCTAAGGTTCCTCTAACCCGATACCAGTCGGGAGCTCTGACCGACATGCCTGTGTTGGGTGGCCAGCCCCTGTCGGGCGACAGGCAGTGACAGGCAGGCATGACGGCCAAGGCTCACTACCTGATACGGCAGTATCGGGGTACCACCCTCTCGGGTGGCATGCCATGATGGGAAATCCGTATCGAGCTCGGTATCGTGCCAGGTTAAAGATAGCTTTGGTTCTCAGGTTCCTTGTATCGGGTGTAGGGGCGAGTCATCTCGGGCAAGAGCCCATCTAGGAACTCGGCACATCGAGTGGCTTTCTTGGTTGTATCGGGTTGTTGTGGCTACCGGGACGGGTTCTAAGTGAACCACTCCCGCCCCTCTCAGGTAGGGGGTGTGCTCACCTTGTATCGCCCAACACGCCCTTGGAACGCATCACACTAGCTTCTGAAGCTTTCCAAGGTTAGCTTTCGCTAGGGTTCTGACCCATCCCATCGGAGTCCTATAGCTGGTATTTATAGGAAGCAGTTGGAAGAAGGTGTGGTTCTCCGGGCACCACGTGTCCTCCATCGGCTCCATTAGCGCAGCTTCGGGGATGAACGACATGCGTGTCGCCAGGCGCAGCGGGTGCCGGGTTGCAAGCGTGTCGGGTAGTCATGACGGGCGAGCGTCTGCCAGTGGGTAGCCTGTATCACGCGACACGCTACATCGGGAGAGTAGTCGTGGCAGGTACAGCTCCCTGTCGGGTAAGCGGCGTATCGCCCGGCGGAGTCTTCTTGTGCGACACACCCGTGTTGCGCGACAGCTGTATCGAGCAGCTACGCAACGGGTAAGGAGTGTGTCGGCTGACTGGTAGGAGGGTCGATGCTGGTAAAACATTATTCATGGGTCGGGACATGCCTTTTTGGTAGAAGGACAAGGAAAAACTCTGCAAAAGGATGCAAAAATTGGTCAGAGCGCAACGCAGATTAGTTTTGTTCAAAACATAACAAAATTGATAGGAAAAAAAGTTTAGAGGGAAGTTTTGACAACAAAATATAGGCCATAAATAGCCCCAAAAAGGATGTTATCAATGTTACAACCCCAATTTTTGGGCTTGCATGGTTTTAAATACAATTTCTCCAATATATGTATGATTATGGAAATTGTGTGATTTATATGTATTGAATGGATTTCCTTTGCAATATTTCCTTTTTACATGTGATTTCGTGGATCATACTATGTTAATTAGTCCAATATAATTAAAAGAAAAAGAAGAAATCAAATAATGCATTATTAAGAAGTAATTTGAGATAATGATGAAAATATAACAAATATGTGGAAAGATGTATGATTGATAATTATGGATATGATTTTGAGTCCACATGGTTTCTAATAGTAAAAGGAATCCAAATAAAGGAAAATAAAAGAATGGGAGAGAAAAATATGCATAAAATATGCCTTAACAAGTGATAACTTGTTTATGAAGAAAAATCTCTCATACTATAAAATTTGAGTCCCAAACTTGGCACAAGAGTAGTTTAAGTCATAACGTACTTTCCTCTAAAATTTGGGATTAAAAGAATAAACAGATTAGGAGATATGAACTTTGTAAGTTTTCCTAAAGTAAGAAGGATAACATTAAATGTCATGATTTGCATTCATATTAGAATCCTTGTATCAGCCTTTGGATTGGCATGTGCAATATGGACCCCCAGACCTAGGATACAAGGGTGATCTGTTGTCTCCTACCTCTAGCTCGATTTCGGAAAGTTGGAATAGTAAAATGTGGGATCAATTTGATATATCTCTCTCCCTAATTCTCTAGGAGTCCTAAAACGTGGATAGTTGATTTTAGGAAAGTAAACCAGATATGATGATCCCTTTGATGCCCATGTTTCATGCACAATTGGGAGTTTCCCCAATCTCTTAGGAATTGGACTGCTTGAGGAGGAGGGTCTGGGAAACCAGGCCTATATAAGGGGGCAATGCCTTCTTCGAGAATGGGTGCAAGTAGCATGGAGGCCAAACGAACATGTTCCTTCTCTGGATTTGGTTGCACCCCTCACCATGTTGGTTCTCTCCAGTTCCCTATATAGAGCTTCATGGTGGGACATCACTTCCTGCAAACCCTGCCCCTCTGGTGGTTTCGAGACCACCAATGAGTCCGCCCGGGCACGGCGGAGGCGACGACTCTTCTCCCTAGAGTAGTGGCACCCCACACTGTAGGGTCAACTCAGCAGTTGGACAGCCTGGTTTCCTGCTTGCGTATTTTGTAGGGGGAAAGAGGTTGAAGACAATGGTTTGGCAAATTACTCCTTTGCCCCGAACCCGATGTACTAGGAACCATGGGCCCTAGTATCTTTTGGCCCAAATGAGCAGCTCGTGACACATCAGCATGGGGTTGACACAGCACTTGCCTAGTGGCTCAGCCTGGCCATGTGGAAAAGGAGGAAAGAAACCAAATCGCTGATGTGGTGGTAGCCATTAGTCCAAAGGTAAGTTATCTTGCAAAAATCATAGTTAATGTTTGGTAACTCAGATGGAAAAATGTTACATATGAAAATTGATCAAAAAAATGCAAGGAAGTGAATAAAAATATAATTGAAGCCTGAATCTGTTCGAAATTCAAAAAGTACATAAAGTTGCTATCTTTAATGCCTTCATGATTTAGAAATCCTAATTTTGATGCTAATGGGATTTAGTAATGTTCTTTGCATAATTTGAGCTGATATTAACCTATTGTTAATAAAAGGGATTTTTTGATCCTAAAAGGATGATCCATGTGTTTAATTGGCTAATTTAGGGTTTCATATGAATAAAGTGCATTACTGGGCTTAGAAATCCTAATTTAGGTGTTAATGACTGTTAATGAGTTATATTTCGAGATCCTATGTATGAGATGAAGTTAGGTTTATCCTAAGACAAATTGATAATAAAGAGGTTTTTAATATGAATAAGTTCAGTAATTAGGGTTTTGTATATATGTTGATATTTTTGGGTTTTGTTGACCTAAAAAGGGAAAGTTGAGAAATAGACCTAAAGAATCCTAAGGAAACCCTAATTCGAATTAGAATCCCTAGGAAGTATTCCCAAGTCAATAAAGTAAGTTATTGATGAGTATGCAATAAATAGGTTGTACATGCTTTTCAAGATTCTATTGTGCTTATGTGATTGGCTTGATTGATTGCTTGGATTTCTTGATTGGATTGGATTGGATTGGATTGGATTGGATTGTTTCTTGTGAGATCTCCAAACCAGGTATGTGGTTATTTATGATTACACGCTTTAGTTTCTCAGCATTTTTTGACGTTTCACTGATTGCATGGAAATAACTGCTTGGATGGTTTTATTTCTGCAATCTTTAAAGTGAATATGATTATCACAGTTTAAGTATAAATATGACTTGCTCGATCCTACATACCATCTCTGGATGTAAGATAAGAGACCAAGCCCCAGAGGGAAGGTCAGAGGTGGTCAAGCCCCGGAGGGAAGACCACCGAGCACCCAGAGAGGTGATCCACCAGGTACCAAGCTTAGGATGGAGAAAATAGCCCAAAGTCACTTGCAAGGACTAAACCCTAACAGTGGGTATCATAGAGGATGAGTAAAAGAGGTTGAGAAGTCATATTGAAAAACATAATTTTGCATTGTTAACAACTATTTGATGTGATTAGGTTGTTAAAATATATGTGCAATGTTTTGGTTGTCACAACATACTGGTATATTTATTTATATTGACCGACGTTTTGTTTTTCGGCATTTTAGGAATATCTGAAAGTGGACAAACAGTGAAGTGGCATTCATGAAGAATAAAATTAATATATTAAAGGAGCATTTAGTTAGATAGAACTCTATAGTTGAAAAAGTTCTAGATTCCTATTTTGAAAGGTATGCGAAAAGTAATTTTTTATCCTATTTTAAGCTTAGTCTTTGGTAGAATTTATAAATTGTTTTTATTATTTGCAAAACATTGATCATGTTTTGGGATAGCAGCTCTAGCTTTCTGATCATCCTTAATTGAGGGTTATCTGGGAGTGCACTACTACATAACCTACCTTTAGTGTCAGTTATTTAAAGCCTTTAGTGTCAGTTTCTAAGCGACACCTATGTGGGTGACACTAAAAGTCCACCCATTAGGTGTCAGTTCCAAAACCGACGCCCAAACTCTTCGCGCGCCACCAAAAGCGCGCCATCATGGGACTATAGGTGTCGGTTATTAGATAAGAAACCGACACCCAAACTCTTCGCACGCCACCAAAAACGCGCCATCATGGGACTATAGGCATCGGTTATTAGTTAAAAACCGACGCCCAAACCCTTCGCGCCACAGAAAGGGTGCCATCTTGGGCACTATCAGTGTCGGTTATAAGTAAAAAACCGACACCATATATCTTCGCCCCACGGCCGTGCTGTCCAGCATGGCCATGGTGTTAAGGACATAGACGTCGGTTTATTGTAGGAACACCGACACTATATCATTATGTGTCAGTTATTTACAAATAACCGACGCCTATTGGTTTTTTTTTCCTGTCAGTCTGCAGACCTACTGTGGCTGGTCGCAGGATGAGAAACCTGTTCAGTTCAGTTATGAACTGCAGGTTTTACGACATCCATTGATATCAGCCGACAACAGGCCGCAAACCTGCAAAATTAACAATAAAGAAGTAGCACATGCATTTAGCAATGCAACCTGCAGTTCCATTTTATTTTCACACATTTATAAACATTCACACATGCTAGCAATCTGTAGTTCCATTCATTCACATTCACACATGTAGAAACATTCATATAGCAACCAACACTTTCATTCATTTTCACTCAGACACATGTAGAAACATCCAGACATGTAGAAACATTCACACATATATTATAATTCAGAAATTCATTTACAAAGTATCATTGTTTAGTCATTATTCGCTATCAGGATCCCAATTATATTTTAAAGCCCCCACTAATTGTATGGTTGTTGCCCATTCTTCTCTTACTTCATTTAATTCTCCCATTGTATAGGGAGCATTAACATTTGGTAAGTCCTTTCCTGTAATGGGGTCAGCTTTAAACACCTGTAAAGAGAATGATGTATATATATAATTAATGAGCTATAAATAAGATTGATATATTTCGATCATATTATCTAATGAGACTATATAATACCTGAGCAATACACTCGATATCCAGTGCGGCATGTTTGATAATCATGTGCATATATCGCATGACATAGTATCCACATGCCCATCCGTTGTCTTGTGTAGCACACTATAAATTCAAACATACAAAATATTAAAAAATACAACTAATTAAGCATTGTTCACATAAATAATATATACATATATTGCAGTCGGGAACTTACTTTCACGTTCTTTCAAATTATTGGATGGTTCTTTTTCGTGGGGACCTTTCCTCCAGCCTTTTTGTACTCCTCAAAACCCCTACATGTTAATGTAACACTAAACATTGCAATTAAATAGTAATGTAATAACATATGTTAACGGATATGAAAAATGAAATATTTCTCACCGGAATATTGTCATTTTCATTATGTGTCCAAATCTTGTATTCAATTTACCCCCCTTAGGATCTAGATAATACACAGTGAACGTCTCGGGGGCAATAACCAGTAACTCCCAATGCCTACCACTAGAGGAAAAAAAGTTAAAAATTAATAACTCAAAATCCACAATAAAATGTAATTTTCTTAAGTCCAAATTATAATAAGCAAAGTAAACTTACTCTACATTGAATGGAGCCATTATCACCGTATTCTTTTTTACAGAAAATTTTGAAAAAGCCTCACAGCAGTATTGTTGAACTGATGTAGGGTCTTTAGCT